>JAZAQC010000007.1:16250000-17500000 GCA_036289425.1 Rhopalosiphum nymphaeae | reverse complement strand
TGTATAATATATTTTTTCGTTTAACTAAAAAAATATTTATTTAATTTGATGTTAATAATTATATAGTTAACACTTAAAATAGTATAAAGACATTAAATTCAAAAATATAAGCGATTATTGTAACGCAGTTTTTCAGTTTTTTTAAGTTTTATTCAAATTAAAAACAGCTCATTTTTTACCAACTTTTAATTGATATATTTTAATTATTGTTAATTTACATTTAGATTAATTATAAAGGCATTATTTCTATTACTATCTATAATTTTACTAAAAGCGACAAAGCTCAAAAGTTGTAATTATTAAAATGTAATGAAAATAATAAGCAACCAAGAGATAAGATAACTGCTAGGTTAATATTAATCTTATGTTAACAAGTGTATGTAATTGACAGTTCGATATATAGTTGTTGAATATCCAACCTACGTATTTTATAATATTAGATGAATATGTTCAAATTTTATATTATTTAATTTATAATAGAGAAAAGTTTTGTCTAAACAGTTAAACAATAATAGACAAATAATGTATAATACATATACCTATATGGAATATACATGGATGATATAAATGGAATGTCATATTACTTCCATATCAAAATGTTAAAAAGACTAGATTCATTCTGATATATTTCAATATAAGCAAAATATTATCAAAGATTAAAATTGTTAAGATAGATTTTTATAAAAGCATGTATAACATATTTTACAAATACCTAAATAATATGCAATACCATTATATTTTTAAATTCTGAGCGAAAAGATTAACTAATACGAAAATTACAAACTACAAATATTTTGTAGTAAAAAATTTATAAAAAAATTAATTTTTATTGTCATAATTTGAATATAACTAAAACTAAAAAATAAACAAACACAATAATTTTTATAGATATTGAACAAAATTGCGGGTTTTAATTTACGATGAATAAAGGTATTAACTATTTTTTGTTATAAATCAAAAACATCATTCGGAGAATTTAGAGTTTATACGTATATATTTTATTGTTATAAATGTTATTATACGCAATAACATTATTTTATTTCAAGATATTATATATTTACACTAAGAATCTACTTTTACTGTTTTACGGTATTTACAAAAAAAAGTAATTCAATTTTGAATTATATGGTTGATATAATACTATAATAATAAAAAAAAACATATCAACCTACCGAAACACTAAAAGTAAAATAAATAATTTGAATAGCTATATCAAAAAACTATCATAAAATATACTTAGTAATATATGCTCAATTGATCGTCTCATCTCAAAATTGTTTTTAGTATACAATGATAAATCGTTGAATTCAAATTTAGTACCCCATAACCCACTCACAACCTAATATACAGCAGAGTAGTACCCACTTGCTTACCTTTTTTTTAAAAATATACATGATTAGTTGAAAAAAAACTACAGTCTTCATTTTAAGGTCTGTTTCTGGTAGAAAATGTAATCTAATCTGTACTTCTGAAAGATCAACATTGATAATTCCCAGAATTTTTCAAAAAAATCGAGAAAAATAAGCAAAAAATTAAAATAAATTTGATTTTGTTATTTTTATGTAACTCAAAAACGAAAACATATTGATACTTGAATTTTTCACCAAATAGTATATGTTTTGTATGCATAAAAATTAATAATATTTCCAAGATATTTTAACTTTTTTATGGGCATAATAATTTAAAAAAAATGTTCAGTGAATTGTTATCTATTTAAAATTTGTCTTTGAAAATTTAGTACTAAGTTCTTCATATGTTGTTCATATGCCAATTAAAAGTGTTAAAAGCATAACTACAATATTTTTTTATAATCGTTGGATGTTAGAATTTTGATAAATTTTGAATACCCCAATGTAGGTATATTTAAAAAAATCCAAACCAATTAGTTAGCATAAAAATTATTTAATATCCATATATCACTATATATTTTAATATTATGGATAATAAAAATTATTATTAATATGCCTAAGGATGATTAAGTTTCATGATATAACTATCACTCTTCATTTTGCTATATTCAATTTTTTAGATTATGTATAATATTCATATATATTTTATTTTTTTTTTCTATCTACTAAAATTAATAAAATAAACGTATAAACAATATAACTAAAGTAAAAACTAAAAATACAAATAAAATGTAGGAACAAAGTAATAACAATTTCTTATTGTTTTATTCGAATATTCCATAATGACTTGATAAAACGAACGAAATTCAACTTGATAATATAACCATATAGTTTTTGTACATTTGAAAGAAACACTAAGATATCCAACTTAACGGATCAATAAAAGAAACTTGAAAAAATATATAGCTTTGCTTATACTTCTCCGAATTTTATTTTTTGTTTTACTAATATAATATTTATATAATACTCGTATATATTTACAGTTTAGTTAAACTTTAATATTGAAAGGTTTTTTAAATATTAGAATATAACACACTTGCAATTTACAAGGTTTATACGTACAAATACAAGTTTATTTTATATTAACTATAGGTAGTATAACTACCATATAAGGTTTAAGACTTTTGTTGTTAATAATTGTATGCGATTATAATTACAACTTCAGAAACTTCATTATGCATTTATTACTTAATAACATTATACCTAGTTTAAAATAATATCTTTACGTTATTAATAACATTAAAAAATAATAAATATGGTCTTCTATATAAAAATTTTAAGTTCGTATTTTGACAGAATTTGATAATATTGAACATTATTTTTGATTTTAATTCATAAAAATTTTTATATTTTATCGAAAATTTTAAATTTAATAAAATATTCCTCATACACTTTTTTACCAATCATAAAATAAAATATATTTACCCAAATTCATATTAATTGTTTATAAGTGTTGGATATTAAAATTTTTACAGCATTATATATTTGTAAAATAACTATATTTGTCGTAAATCAATTTTTGCTATTTTTAACTATAAATACTGGAAATTATCACACTACATTTATATTATCATTTTCTACACATGGTATAATATTTGTTTTAAATATTTCAATTCTTTTAGAGCTATTTATAAACTTTAAAATTTTTATTTTTATTTTTTTTTGAATGGCAGTAAAAAAATTTCTCTAGATAAAAACACTTGACAATTTAATACAAATTACAAGGTTTATCATAAGTTGATATTTTAAATATTTAAAGAAATTAAATATACATATTATACACATATTTTATTTATAAGCATTTTAAATTTAAATTTTTACATAACAACTCGTCCAAATCATTAGGAAATTTGCAAAAATAGCTAGTAGTTAAAAATAAATATAATTTTCAATTTTTACAGGTAAGGATTTAAAATTTAATAAAACGTTTCACATAAGTAATTCATACTCTAATCAAACACTCTTAAAAATATATTAACACTGTGGTCTGTTATGAAAATTTTAAATTCAAATTTGAACGAAATTATATATTTGAACAAAGAATAATCGTTCTTTGTAATAAGTAATGATTTATCATTACATTCAAATTTAATACTTTTTATAGTGCCTAACTCCTCAATGATGAGTCTCACTCGGCATCTACTGCACTACTCGGCATCTACCTACTTTCCCCCTTTTTTTATTAAATATGTTACTACCAAAAAGATATATCTACCTTCACATTTATTATTCTAAACATCAAAATAAATTACCCTCAATTGATGTTAGAAATCCATGATATTTAATATCATTTCAACTGATTGTATATGTATTGTAATTTAATTGTATTATACTATTATAATTATTCATGCCATATAATATCTACTCTATACGTTAAGTTTACAATAATATATTTATCAACAAAACTAATAGATTATATAATTCTTGTTGCAAACATGTTTTATTTTTACATTAAATCGTATAATACATCTGTTATAATGTATGAAACAACAATGTGTTTAACATGAATATATAATTAGTTCATAAACGGTCAATTTATTTTTTTTTTTTAATAAATACGCGATGAATTGAATAAAGTGAACACGGGTCAAAACAAAATTAATTTCTAGCTTCGTTAAAGTATGACCAATTATGAACACATAATCTTTTATGGACTTATATACATGATTTTATTAAATAACCTTAAGCTCTATAATTGCAGCTTTAATAAATATCAATTATATACGTGTTCTATTTATATATTATATAGAATATAGAGTACATATTATAAATGTTACAACTATGAATATATCTTTTTTAAATTTATTTTTATATATTAGAGGAACACTGTAATTTTATTATAGTCGAGTTAAAAATCGATTGAGTGTAGGAATCCGTTAAAAATAATTACGTTAAATTTATTAAAACGACTTACCATTGATTAGTTATTATTTTAAAACTCAAAAACATTCGGTGGGTGAACATAAAATGAAAATTAAATCGTTTATAGATATACTATATACTTAATTTTATTTCTGATTTTAAATAATCTAGTCGCAAATATAGCTGTTAAACAATTTACAAAATATATAGTTTTCATACGATTATACTTTATAATTTATATTTGTTTAGAGTTTAGATATTAGTGTTAGATATACCTATTATAAAGCAATAGCTCTATTTCCTGCAATATGTGCGTCGTGCATAATATATTATACATATAAAATATTACTATCTCCACTACATTCACGCGGTTTATACAACGGAACCAGCGTGCGCATGTCGTGCAACCATTATTATTATTATTATTATTAGTCTTGGAAAATATTAATTTAAGATTAAAACACAGATATCATTTTGTACATCACCCATGAAAGATTATTTAATTAAAATGGGATTTTCATAAAAATATATTCAAATACGAATATAATAATGTACATAAATATTTTTAAGATTTAAACTATACAATTTTTTTCTTTACTTCAGTTGAATCCCACAGTTTTTAAACATTTGGTGATCTTGATCACAAATGTAAAATATACATCATAGATCATAATAATATGTTTTATTGCATAAGAGTATAGGAATATAAACACATTATAATTATATTATTATACTAACATAACTACACAATTGTTTATAGTCTAAGGATAAATACCGTAAAAACACATGGTTTGCATGCACCAATGTTTAGGAATTTGGCGCCCTGTGGCAGTACAAAAACTAATTACCCACGACCCATCTCTTCAAAACAATAAATAAAAAAAAAAATAAGAGAAAGAACCGATCGCGATGTGTTTAAATTCAAATTTTATTACGATGATAAATATAATATAATATATCCTAACCTATATTATAATACAAGTATAATATACCGTAACACCCATTAAGCCGTACCGCCTAAGGCATGTGCACTATAAAATCAGAATACTCCTACTAAGCATGCCCAGGACGCTTAGTCCTGTTCGGATTTATATTGGATATTTCTACTAGTATTTAATATGCAATATATTATATAAGAATTTCAAATAATTTATATTAGATATACTAATAAGAAATACATATTATATGTACTCGAAAATGGATACAAATAACATTTGTGATACGTATGATTGATGGTGAAGTACACATTATTATAAAATTAATATAATTTTTTTATAATATATAGTTAATATTTATTATATTATAAACTAACATGTGAAACTAAACAAGTCAATGATTAATGCCGACGAACATCTTGCAATGCAAGTTCATAATATAAAAAAACTAATCAAGCATCAAATGTTTAAATGAAATAATTTTATTTAATTTGAGAAGTGAGCATATTAGTACACGCGGTTTACACTAGTTTTCACGCAACAGGCGATCGAAAGAGAGAGAAAACTAATTTTTCAAATCAAACAAATAATTGTGGCAGTTGAGAATATATAGTTGTTTTTTTTTAAACAACACTGAACAAAAATAACCATATAACAAGCTGAATACACATATTAAATAAAGAGTAAGCTTGAGTTAAGAGTTAAACAAAATCGTACATTTGTTATGTTAAAAATGCAGTATATTATTACATAGATAGTTGTACTATTATAACAATATAGCACAATCAAATACAGTGGAGTCTCAATAACTCAAACCTCTATAAGTCGAATTTTTGATAACTCGATTTTTTTTCCTCCGAACTGATTCAAGTTATCGAGGTTCCACTGTATACTAAATCTAAAACTTAATAATTGGCAATTGAAAATTGTATCGAAACAATAATAAACTATCTATATTATATCATGAATAGGAAATAATAAATAAGTATATAATTAATACCTATAAATATAATAGTCATCCCCGCACTTGTTGTTTCCATCCTACTAACACATAGGTATACCAATATTTAGGTCCAGCAGTTCAAGTTTTGTGTTATTAATTTAAATACTAGGTTGAATTGGTCTATTATCAGACTTAAAGGTAAGAAAATATTCTGTGTTATAACAATAGTAAAAATGCATTGCGATATCTATAATTCAGAAATAGCATATCTTATTGTACGGAATAAAATTTAGAAAAAATTCACATTCCACAAACACAAGGCATAATATTATATTTCATGTATGATAATTTTACTTTCAAAGATCATATTATATAATATCTAAATATTATTATATATTTATTTTGTGTTATATTTATTTTACTTTTTATTATCTTATGATAATAAAGTATATAAAAAGTTCTTGAAGCATAAAAACTAAAAAAATTAACATACTGTGATACTATTTTACAATTTTATCAATTTTATATTTTCTTAAGAGGACGTCTCACCCGCATGTATTGTCTCTGTCTTACACACGTACGACATAGTAAATATTCGTTCGCCAATTTCAATAGTGTGCTTTTAATTTTAATATTAGAGTGAATTGACCTATTATCAAACTTTTAGGTAAAAACATTATCTGTGTTCTCCGTTGGTTTTTTATACATGCAGGTGCGACATCATCTTAATGAAAGTAACTTAAATCTATTTTCAAACCATATAATATGTATTTAAAATATTTAACTGTTACCTGAGCATAATGTGACTCCAACCAATAAAGACGCGATCCATGCAGTTGCCCCTTTACTTTCTTTAAAAACGTCTAAGAATTCTGTGTATAAAACGCCAAACGAATAAGTGACTCCATCAGCTAAAAAAAAAATTAATGGATAACATCAATTATTATTATTTATTAGGTACTTTGTTTAATTTTTTTTTTTTTTTTTGAATAACTGTTTCCAACAATAATAATTTACATTTATAACTTTATAAAAACAATCATTTGAAATCAAAAATCGAAATCATTAATAAAATGTTAGTGTTTTTAAATTTAATACATAAAATGTAATTTATTTTATCATTGTTATTATTCTTTGTTAATAAAAATGGTTTTAGATTTAATTGAAAAAATTGTTGTTTAAAAACATATTGTATTATCATAGTAAACATGAAAAAACTTTTGAATTCACCTATGTAATATAAAAAAATTTTCAGAAAGATGCCTAACTGTTTTTTTTTTAATAAAAAATTAATTTTTTATATCACGCTATAAATAATCACAAAGAATAAAATATTAATAGGTAGTATTTATTTAATAATTCTACAATTTGTTATTATACAAGAATTATAGTTATTTACAAAATAGAATATCAAGTATTTTCAATGCATTTTCTAACAACAAAAAAAAATAATAATTTATTTTATAAAAATATGTAATGACTCAAATCTAATTTAATTACACTACTTACAATTGTTTAAAGAATATAAGTCATTACTTATTATTTTTACTATTCCTTATTAGCATACAAGTCTTAAAGCATTAGTTTATTTTTTAGTTAAATATAAAATATAACAGACTGCTATCACAATTTTAGTGATGTTACTTCAAGTTATGTTCAAGTTATGTTCAAGTTATTTTAAGTTATGCACTTTCAAATATGAAGTTTTTAAGTGCTTAATTTAGTTTATTTCAGCAATTTTTAACTTTATACTAGTATGTCTTTTAAAAATATAAATTTAAATCTTCTATGAAACTATTGGGCCTTACTTGAGTGGAAGCCCAGGGTTATCTATATATTATGTAATTAAATACTTAATATTTTATAATATAATAGGAAAAACATGAATTTTTTAAAGAGATCTTGTTTTTTAATTTTAAGAAGTTTGAAGTGGTGGCTATTTTTTATTATTATATGATTTTTTCAAGTGTTCTTTTTCTTTTTGTAGTGTAGTTTATGAACGTTTACTTCAACTACTTTAGACGCTTTAAATACCAAACCCTGCTCATTAATTATTAATTATTACTTATTAAAAACATACAGTAACATTAATATTTTTAAAATATAATAAATTTATATGTATTTTAGATTCTTAGTAGAGCAGTAAATATCAATACATACTTTATAATAATAAACTTAATAATATATTTTCCAACCTTTTATGAAATAGTAGAAATGATTAATATAGCATGTACATTGAACCTAACCCGTTATAATAATATTAATTATGAATAATTAATATAGGTCTATTATGGGATTTATAGGAGCTAGAACAGAAGAAACTTGCATTTTTCTTTCAGACAATTATTTTCAGTAAGAACATAAATAATATATTATTAATAAAATAGTTAATAATGATGTACCAATTTAAAATTTACCAAAATCAAAAAGTATTTGATGCTTAATAATATTTCTTTAATATATATTTTATCAAGGCAAAATAATATAATTTTCAATAGCAAAAATGATATGTCCACAACTTTAATAATAAATACTCAATATTCATATATTGCATTGTTAATAAATACATTAATTATTATAGATGTATTAAAATCAACCAATTTGAATTTTTATTATTGAAGACTAGTTTCCATCTCGATATTAATATAATAAAAATTAATGTTATTTTTAATTTAAAATTGTTTTCAACAGTAGGTATTAGAAAGAAAACTGCTATTATAAGTTTAAGTACCACTTAAGATAAAATATTTAAATATTAAAATTAATTTGATTTATTAGCAATTTGAAATAAGAATTCTTTAAAAAAAGATATAATTAATTATTTATATTTTAGCATATAGTGTACACTAAAATATAGATACTACTATTCGGCCAAGTATTTTATTTTACATAAAATCTGAAATAAATAAATTTCATAAGATTTTACATATATCAACTATCGAGCATATATCTATTGTCTACCTTCAATATTTTGCTTGGAAAACTATTAAGTCTACTTCAATTACAATCTAAGTAAGTAAGACTCTGAAGTATTACACAATTAATAGTATGTCATTAATGTAATACCTAATTGTGTTAGTATTCTTTTAAATTTTTCTTTAACTGGCTATCATAATTAGATAAATTATTTATTTGAAGTAGCATAGTGGAATAGTGGAATAGTATAAATAAAAATTTCAAATGAATTAATCTGATTAAAATATAAATAAATAATATAATAATATAAATTGTTAAGAATGTATTAGGTTGTCAAAACATCTACCTACACAATTTTAAACAATCAAAATGTATAATTATAATTTATGTTTTAATCATCAACTATAACCTAGTGTATAAAATAATAGCTATATTAGTTAATTTGTCTAAGATAATAAACAAAATGACTTAGTATATAAAAATAATGGCTATGAATAGTCTATTTTAAACATACCTATAAAAATACAAAAAAAATTTAATTATATGCAATTCTATTCTGGGTTAATCAGTAATCATCACTTTATCAGTTTTGCCATAATAGAAATAATATGCCATTTTTATATATGGTAAATTTTAAACTTTAAAATTATCATTTTTATAAATGCCGTCTAGCAGAAAGGATATATAATGATTTTCAAAGTCAATACATCACTATTTTAAACAAAATTTAATTTAAATTTTTCCAAAGAATATTTATATGATACCATTTTGTTATTGCATAAAAGCTTTAATTAAAAGTGAAAAGTTATGTCATATAAGTGATGACCTTTTAAAAGCTTTAGCTAACCTATAACCTTAGTTGTCTTTTTACAATTACTCCTATAAATGAGGTGAAAAGTTGTCCACACACTTCTCTGCCATTTTGACTAGAATTAACATTAAATTAAATTGTGATTTCTTACAAAAGGTCCTTAACAGGATGATTTTCAATAAAAACTTTTACTTTCATGCCTCCCCATAAGAATTTATCACAGGAAGACAAATCTCAAAATAATTTAATATTTTTATACCCTGAAAAACTGGGTAGATTACAATGTTTACAGCACCGAGGTTACTGAAACAGCATCTACAGAGTGCATTTTACCCATTCCAAAAATATTAGTCCTCCCCGCACACTTCTTTGCTATACTCATTTAAAAATATCTTTTATTCCTATTTTATCTTGTAATATGAAATATTGATAAAATAATACTATTACTGTCACTGTTTAATGATAATTAAGAAAAAAAATAGTATATTTAAATAATGTAATAATGAATATGGCTAATGAATTTATCAACTGTCATAAATCTTTCATTTGAGTAATTGATGTAAACCATTCACTTATTTAAAAATAACTATTAACTCTGCTAATAAAAGTCATTGGTAATACATTTTACAAAGAACATTATGAAAATACTCAATTCTTTAATATTGTTTGAACTTTTAACATAAACTGTTGCTTATTTATTAGAATTACATTCAACAAATATAAGTCTCATATAAGTTAGCTACTTTATTCACCATAACAAAAACAAAACTTCAGGTTTAAAAAAGTTATAACAAAAGTTTGGATTTTTATGAAAAAAATATTGCAGCTTTTCATAAGTAGAAGAATATACATTTAAATAAGAATCTAATGCTTAGTACTTATTTATTGTGTAATTGTATACTTAGATAATGAAAAATCTTACAATTAACATTTTATTTATGTAAAATAATTTCAATAAAATATATAGTATGAGTAAAACTATATACATTAATTTATTATTGAGTAATTTACAAAATAAATAACCTTACATTAAATCACATTTTGTAAATTAAATAATTTAAGAATATGGAAAATAAAAAAACTAAAACATTATAATTTATAAATTATAAATAAATAATATATCATAGCACATAGGCAGTTAATCCAGTAGTTAACTTATTTTTGAGCACGTTTGGTTCTAAGTATCTAACTTTTTCCCAACTTAAAATATTTTAAAACACTGATAAATGTATTATAAATCATAATCTTAATAAATATTAAATTATAAATCTAACTGCTGATATCATAAAATAAATAATTGCTAAATGTATAAGATAGAAAATATTTTATGGCTTATAAGGTAATTTAAATAATTGATGCTTGCACAATATCTATGCATCAATTATCTTATAACTAAACTCATGTAAATAAATATTAATTGGTTTAATTCATATACCTAATATTAATCAATCATTACTTGCCACTATTAGTTATTATTCATATATTATGCAAATATGTATACATAAATACATACACATTTGTAGATTCTTTTTTTAAAGTTAGTTTCTTATCTATTCTACATAACTGTCAAGACGTTTTTGATTAGAATTTAATGATACCGACCTATGAGGTCTAATATTATCGTACTTAAATTTAATCTCAGAAACTGTCATTACACAATTACCAAGCATTTCTATTTAATAAATCTAATAAATACACTTTTAAATAAATCAGAACGTATTCAAAGACAAATATTATCATATTTATATTTATTACTAATTATTATTTTAACTCGTAAAATATTAATTTTATGATAAAAATTGACCTACAATGTACTCGTTAGTGGAAATTAGCAAGATAAACCCAAACTATTAGATAAAATATTTAAATAATTTTAAAACAATAAAATATTATAACAAAAATGAACATAGACAGTCGGTAAATTCTGAGGTAAATTCTGTGTCGACCAATATTCTTTTATTTTTCAAATATATAGATAAATTATAGGTAAAGTTCAGTAATAGAAAATAAACAACACCAAGTACCTAATACATTATACAACCCATACAATCATAATTATTAACATAAATATAAGGCATTGCACTGAAATCATATCAAAATTATTAGTTACACGAATAATAGTTAGAACTATGACAAATCTTTCTATGACAAGTGCAAATAGAAATTTATATTCTCATTAATTTTCAAAAACACATGCTGAAGCAAAATATTTTTGACAAAATATTGTTTTATAATTGATAAAAATACTAAAGTTTTCATTTTAATTATATATAATACATGTTACTAATTTCATATTGACTTACATTTTTAGTATTATTATTTATTACACATAATACTTAATACAATATGATGGAACATAATTTTAAAATTATTTATTTTCAAAAACATACATTTAGGTAAAAGACAAGTTAAAGTTTATTATTTTCAAACTAATTTGATTTTTGAAATGATCTAATAGTAATCTAACTATTCATAGATATTATGCTCAGATTATTATTAGCATTCAATAAATTTAAACCAATATAAATAATAAAAGTTGAATCATTTTTTTTTTTCACATAAAATGATACAATTAATGGACTAATTAAAACTGAGATTTACCAATATTTAGAGAAATAAATTCTTAAATATTTATTTAAAGTATTTTTAACTATATCTATTCACTAATACATAGATACATTGGAAAGAAACTTGAATATTTGATGTACCTAAATTTTAAAAGTCATTGAAACCTGATTGCTTATCCAATAACACTAAAATAAATAGAAATCTAACAGTAGGTTTATGAATTGGAAACAGACCAAGTATATAAACACACGATTCATAACGGTCTTCATCAATAATATTCATATTTAAAAATTAGACTATGACATAATATTTTAAACTGTAATTAAAACAATGTTCATTTTCATTAAATATATTTTTTCAACAACTAACTGTATACTTAAAAATTCAAAACTGCATACAGGCATTTTAAAAACAAAAGTGTTTTCTTATAATTTTATGTTTTAAACGCTATTAAATTCTCAAGACTGACAAAATAAAGAATGGCTAATCATATTGTATATCTTTGTTGTATAATGTTTGATTAAAAAAAAATGTTTTTAAAACATTGAAAACAAACATTAGGTAAAGGCAAAAGCCTGAAAAATGTGATAATTTTACTCCAACAAAATTGAGCAAAAATATAGTATGCATTAAGTACACATTAAAGCGAATGTAGGATATTATAATAATAAAAAAAAAAATGTGATCAACACAGTGGCTTTGTGCCAAAAGGCATCGTGAGTATAAAATTAATGAGAATTAGGAGTCTAAAATAGAATATTAAATGTAAACATATTACATATTATAATAAAATCGCGAGTGTTGATTTTTTTTACGAATTTATTTCTGTCAGTAAAACGATCCATTATCATTATTATTGTAATTCGTTAAGAATACCCATAAAAATTACTCACTGACGACGTGTATCATGAACGATCCGAACACAACAAACCAGCCCCAACCACCGTCCGGGGGTCGTTTGCTGATTACCGGCACCGACGGCGTCTTCTTCTCCGGTGGATTCTTGGACCGCATTTTGTTTGCCATGGCCTTGTTGGAGAATTAAGGGTATATTTTCTTCTCAATAAAATCGAAAACAAGCCGTCAACGAAATCGTGTGGTCAGACGTGAACGGTTGTGCAATGGTGTGCTCGTACGTACCATTTACTCGAGAGCACGAAAGGCAGAACCGTAGCTCGTCACCATTTAAAACGTTTTTGAACAATCGGGTAAGACCTTATAACCTGTCATCGTGAAAAAAATAAAAAATTATAATAATTCATTAGGCGTACGAGATCCAATATTACAATCATTACGGATTAAATTTTTTTCAAATGAAAAAAATATCCGAAACCGTTTACCGGTGCGTTACAATTTGGGGGGAAAAAAAAATTAAAAACGTGAATACTACATACGCGGCGGAAGCAACAGCAGCAATGAAGACGGCAGCAGCGAGAAGACGTCTGAACCAGAACGGACCACGAGCCGGCCGATCAAACGCAAGACTGATCGAAGGAACGGATCGGGTTTGAACTAATATTACGAAAACGCATCAGTGGCCCTACCATCATTATTGTTCTACTACTACTGCTGCTTTTCATTCCGTTATCGCAGTGAATCGACGACCATGTGACCGCGCCGTCGATTTCGACGTTGCTGCTGCGCACCGCCCTGCCGATGCGAAACGGTCCGCGCCGTTTGTATTATTATTATTATTATGCCGCGTCCGACCGTCCGTGGATCGATCGTTGACGAAATTCTCGTGCTGATTTCGTCTCTCACTCTATCCCTTCTACCCAAACATTTGTCTAATAAGCGTGTGGACGTCACAACATCGTTCCGTTCATGACGATCATCTCTTGCTCCGCATCGTGAGTTTATATTTTTTCTCAACGCGTTTGATTTGCCGACTTGAGACTATGAACTTCAACACGTTTCCCGTTCTTGGATGTCTACGAACAAGAATCATATCTCGTCTATGGAACGATTATCCGAGTAAAGTTCTTGAAATTTCGCGGCGCGCCAGCAAATAGTATAAAAATGTTTGTTATATTTACCGAACATCATTTCAAACACTATAAGTACATGCAACAGACATTATTCTAACAAACACCTGTTATACATTTATACACTACTACATAGTACATAGCACATGATACCGTGCCGGTGTACATCGAATGTTGTACACAGCAAAACAGCAAGAAATAAGTGATAACGCCACGTAGTACTATCGATGGTGGGTAACACCGATTGTACGTTTTAATTTTTTGCTATCGATTAATTACTATTCAGTTATAAAATAACAGGGTCTAAAAGCATTATATTTAAAATTTACCATTACCATAAATAAAAAATAAACCATTTTTAAAAGTACATAAAATTAAGTACCTACTAAGTAGTAATATAATATACATTAAACGTTTTTATACTATTAGTATTTATATAGATACATTTTTAATTTTTTATTAGTACACTCAAAATTCGAATAATTTAACAGTTCGGAAACAATAATATAATTATAGTTTCTTATGAAAATAAATGTAAATATATGTATATATTATATAACGCACGACCATATCATACACGCAAATATATCCAACATTTTAATAATTTGTTTAGAAATATAATAACGATGAGATTGTTTTATCTAAGAAAAATAATTAATTTTATAATTAGTTAATTAAAATAACCATACATATCTTTTATAGCTATCATTCGTTTTATTAAAACTGCTTGTCCAATATTATTCGGCACATTTCTGTATTCTAACATGTGCAGCAAAATAATATAATTAGCACAAAACGACATTAAATTAAATAAAAATTTACAAACATTTTTGTAAAAAGAATCAAAAAGTAAATTAATGTAGGACAGCTAGGAGGAGTTTTCCGAATCAAAAATGTTGGATATAAAAAACCTTTAATTACCCCGCCCTGGTTGAGCTTAAGATACGTCACTACCCACTGGTTCTATAAGTTCAAACTAAAAGTTATGCCATAGTCCATAATATGTCTACATACCTATAACTTACTCATTAGTCATTACTCATAGTTAGTATATAACATATATTATAGAGTCGCGAACGTATATAAAGTAAAAATTCTTCGATTTTCAAATTAGGGAAATTTTCTGATCAAAATTGGATCTAATTAGTACTTCGGGAAGTTCAAAGTATAACATTTCTAAAAGTAAATTTTATAATCAGGGAAAAAATTAAGGAATACGAGAATATTTACGTAAATCCAGCTTTTGATGTTATCGATTTTTTGTTTTGGTGTAACCGGAAAATAAATAACCGCGCGTAGATACCTACTTTACTTTACTTCGCGTAGATTTTCACAAAATATGTAATGTGTATATTATCATTTTCTATTTACGACAAGTAGTCAAATATTTTGCCTATATTTATCTTTTGAGCTGTGTTTATAGAAATTAAAACATTAAAAAGAATATGTACAGAATGTCCCAAAAAGAACACTATTTTCAATTAGCTAAAAATCACTTTTTATTCAAACAAATAAAAAAAAGGATACATAATTTTCGGTATAATATTCGGTTTACATATGAAAAATAATATCATTGGATTGTCCTCTCCTAGCTAGTTGACTGGTCGAAGTGCCAAGTGTGATCAATAAAATTAACAATATAGTAACTACCTCTCAGTTCTCTCTGACGAGTTTCACGAGGACGCCTTAAACTAACAGGGAATTTTGAGATCAACAGTTGGACCAGTTTTTTCAAATATTGTTTATTATCTGACGAATCGATGACAGTAGGAGCAACGTCCCACTGTTCCGGTAAGATACGCAGTTATCGCACAGTTTCCGCACCATTTTCGTTATAACGAATCTATATAAACATTATAAACTAATCAATAGATTGTTAAAAGGTAAAGGTCTTAACAATCAACACACGTGTTTCAATTTTATTGACATTCGGTCTATGGTGATACTTGACAAAAACTGATTACACATTTACACAACAATAAACCGAAATGATAGTAAATTTAAAAAAATGATGAGAACAATTTTATAAACTGAAAAACAAAAAAATGGCAACCGATTTTTAAAAAAATCATTCTTTTTGAGACACCTTGTATAATATTAATATACATCTTAAAGTATAATAATAGATAGTCTATAATCATCGTTCGTATCTGAGTTTCACTGCTGGGTGTATATTCACGTTTTTTCATGTCATTGTTATAATGTAACGCACATATGCTTATTATAATAAACTCCATTACACATTGTATGTATTCCAATAAATGTTAAAAATAGAAATGTTTAGGTATAGACATGAGAAATTACATTTTTTTAAATTTTTTTTCTAGAAAAGTTAACGAGAACCTAGCTTAATCTAACTTCGATGAGTAAAAATGCTTGAAAATCTAATACAAAGCTCTTCATAAGCCATTAATCTAAAAATTAAAAAATATCGAAAATTATATCTAAAGTCACAATATTTTTTATACGCGCTTAAATTTAACATGTTGACAAAATTTTTAAAAATTGCGAAAATGAATATACTATTTTTTAGTTAGAAATGTATAAAAAAATTTGTTTAAATTTAAAAATTTAATAAAAAATTCTAAATTAGTTTTTCAACCAAGGAAAAAAAATATCAGAATGCCAAATAAATTTTTTTGAGAATTTGAAGTTCCAATTTTTACTACATTGGATATTCATTATTCACCTATCGTAAAATGATTATTCCTTCACAAACTATTTTTGATATTTTTTTTGCATTTAAAAAAATTAATAGTATGTAAATACTTAAAATTTTCACTAAATGTTCATATTATAATTTTCAAACATGATTAACACTTTTTGATCTATTTATAGGCATGGACAATTGTCAATTGTCATCAGTTCTTTTTTTTATTAATGATGTTAACAAAATATTATTTGTTGGATCAATATTTTTTTAAATTTAATTAAAGATCTCACATAAGTTGTTCTTACAATTGTATAAAATTATTGATATAAAAATATAATAATTCCAATAATGTAACTTTAAACTTAATAATCATATAGAAGTAGAGGAAATAATAAATAACTTAAACGAAATAAAGATAATGTACCGCAGTAAGTACCTAATGTGGTACATATATACTGGTTTGTCTTAGATTTATATATTCTATATTATAATTTATATTATGAATAGGGAATAAAATTACATTTTACTAATATTTTGACATTATGTGTTAGTAAATTTGTAATTCATATGATTATTTGTACAATATAGATACGTAAACTTGCACCTGCTTCCATTTGATCCGTATAATCGCATTACGTTTGTTTGAAATGGCCTATCAGCAAAGTTGGATCGAGAAAATCTATGTGGACCTGTTTATGATTGCTCGTATTGTATATACATCATTATAGTTAACGATTGTGCTTAAACTTAAAAAACACTGTACACAGCATATTGGTACTATACTTTTAGTCTTTAGGAAATTTCATGCCGCCAACAGTTGTTGAAAAAAATATTTAACTACATTACATATAATACGAGTATAACTAAATCACAATTTATGTTCTATGGTTCGAAATAATATACCGGCTTGTTTTACCCATGTTTCTAACTATATAATTCCGAAAACAGGTTCAAATTGATTATAATTTTATTGAGATCGATCAGTCCACTTTTAACACTGTAACATACAATTATACACTTTGGCAATTTGAAATTCCTAAAAAAAAAAACATTGATTCTTATACAAACAATCAACCAGTTTTTAAAGATATGTAAACTGATGTAAATTATTTTAAAGTCTCAAGGAAAATATTATTTCAAGACTGCAACCTGCAATGATTCAAAACAATTGCTTTATTCAAATTTCCTGATGATCAATGAATATCCGATATAATGTTAAAGTGTCACATAATTATAGAAACTAATAAAATGCGTATGTTTACTTTTCTACATTTTGACTGGATATTCAAAGAGTTTTGTATACAATTTTTTTAATAATTATTGTTATTACTAGATGTCTAGACAGAAGCTGAACTTTTTCGAACGAAAAAATTTAGAATTGCGTTATAATTTATTGTTATCTATTCAAATTACGAATCAACAATCAATTCATAATGATAATGCTATAATATGTCTCGGAAATGAATAAGGCAGGGAACCGCGAGAACAAAACAATTTTTCTTAGAGACAACTATAATATATTATAAAGGTCCTATATAAGGAGTAGTCTTTTAAAATTTTGATTTATATAACAATTAAAAATTATTGGTTAATAGTTATGACTTTATGAGTAGGGTGGTAATAAGATTAAGATTTGTCTGTATCTATCAAAGCATATATTATGTTTGATAAGATCAATTGTTTGAATCGAACGTGACAATACAGAGACGTAGAAAGGTACATATATACGTGTTGTAGGGAAGGAGATAGTTCAAATTCTTCTTTTTTTATAACGGACCAACACACTTCTGCCATGATTGGTTTTTACTCCATTATTGTAGCAATATAATGGATTTATATACAGAATAAATTAGTACAGGCGTAACTAAAAAAACCATTTGGGTGTTTGCCATTTGGACGCCTTATTGAGAGGTATTGAAGTAAAACGTTGTCATTGTTAGGTATACCTATTAAATAATTGAAAGTCAAAATATAGCTTGATTTATATCTTGAGTTATATTTATAATATAACTGATTTATTTTTACATATATATTATATATTTATGAATAAAAAGTAGTTATTATATTGTATAATAGAGTGTTCTTTGTTTCTGCCTATAGCCATATACGTAGGCATATAAAATTATAGTATGTACATTTTATGAAATTTTCAATATTTTAATTAAAATTTTTTTTTAATAAACTTTATTTTTACGTAAGTACATTTGTCAATACTCAATAGTAATTGTTTTTCTTTAATATTATAAAATTATTTAAAATATTTAAAAAAATATTCACAAAAATGCTTAAATAATACCATATTGTACAGAAATATAGAATACTTATGCTACGATAAAATTATAAATAGGTAATGTAATATATCTATCGACTACCACAGCACTCAATGTTTTAATGCATTAATATACTTACTAATATTTGTGTTAGAAAAAAATCAATGTTTCTCATGAAATATTTCAAACTTTAAAACTATATTATATGCTAATAGAGATACTATTCTTTAACTTTAAAACCTACAATATCATACGTTCCATACGATCTTAAATGTTCAAAAATCATGGCATAATATATTAATTATTTGTATATTTAAAATTAAATAAATATTATAATAACTAGTGTTTTTAACTATAAAAATAAATCTGCCTGTAAATATTAATCGGGAGACTAGAACGTGTGAGTTTGTTATGATAATATACTCAATGAATAATTAAAATACAATTAACATTAACAATTGTTAATTGTTATTAATAATGATAATATAATACGTGCACAGCCCTATTGTGTTTTTTTATAAAATTTTTAAATAATATTATATTACTGCCAAATCAAACTAAGCAATAGACATAATATAGTTGTTAACAGCTATAAAATTATTATTGACAATGATTAATATTTTGATTGATGACTGAACATAGCGCAGTCGTATCACATAATATATCACAAGAATGTCATTAATGTTTCTTAGAAATGCATTATATATAGTAGGTATTTGTATGTAATAAAAATAATACTAAAATAACAATAATCAAATAATGATTACTAGGTATTCATAATTTTAATAATATTTTTTTAGTGTAAATTTAGATTCAAAAATAAGGTTTCATCCATCTATACAAATGTTTACAGAATTTTATAAAATCATTGAAAATATTATAGCTTAGATATTCTAAATTTTAAAATTCAAATTATAAAAATATTATTGCGAATAAATATTTAAACTTTTCTAAGGTTATCAATAATTATTTAAATTTAAAACATTTTATTATTAATATCATAATTAATATTTAAAATTAAACACAATTTGATCATAGAATATTGTTAACAACTTTGAACTTTCCTTACCAACATTTATAATACATTTAAAAGACGTATAAAATAATTTTCATTAAAAGTACTACATATGATATTACCTTAATAGCAGACCACAAAAACTTGAATATAGGTAAATTAAAAACTCCTTGTAAACTAACAACCATAACAGTAACAGTTTATCAAAAAGTTAAATAAATAAATTATCATAAAAACGATGTTTGCGACCCAATTCAAACTTATTACGACCTCAGATGTGGTTGAAACCCCATAATTAAAAAATGCTTATTTAAAATATAATTTAATATATATACGAAGTAAAATATTAAAAAAAAATAACTAGTGAATCTTATGAATTAGGAGGGATCGTTTTACATAATATTTAAAAGATAGATAAGTGAGTATACCGCTCTGTTGCACATTTTATATGTCAAAATAATTTACAAATTTTCGTTATTTTAAGATATTTATTGAAATTCGTGATTCAAATACTTATAAAAATAAATAATGTTTACACATTTTAAATATTTTTTTATATCCACTAAAACAACTTGTTTGGAATCTCATCGCATTAAATTTTTAAGCTTTTTGATCGACTGAAAAATAATAAAATTGAAAATGTCTATGAATAACTTAAAAGGAGTTAAAATATTATGTATAGAAAATGATCATACAAAAATTTGGTAAAAATTTTAATATTCTACGGTTATTTCATTTCGAGTTACACCAAAATCATAAAATAAATTTTTTCAAAAACTGGAATTGTATAAATAATTTAAGTTTTTTATTAATTTTTTTTTGCACAATGGTTTTGAAAAACTATTGGAATTTTTAATTTTAACCTATTTTAAGTACAAATTGAATTCAATTTTTTATCTGAACCACCTTCAACGTTAAATATCAAAGGATATTTTCGACTAATATTCGTGCATACAGACATAAAAAATATATGTCATTATAAATTAAATGTATTCATCGTTCAGCTCAGAATCTAAAATTTATAAAATATTATAAACTGTTTTTTAATATATTGTAATAAATTAATTTAAACATTTTAATCATATTGTCACATACCTAAAGGCAATATAACTAATGTTAATATATGATGACAGTCCAGTCTGAGGTTTTAGTATACAGCTATATATACTTATTAGGTAATAGGCTGGAATCTAATTTTTAGTATTTTTTATTTTTAGTTTATGTAATCTTATTAGTTTGGTTTGATCAACTATCTAATGATACTCTATTCATTTTATATTTATAACTGTTTACACTGCCGTGTACTTGAGAAATTGTTATACTGTAAGTGGTTTCCCGTTACTTTCTAGGGAGTGTCTCTTTTCTATACAGTAGCCTACCGACTGGACTGACTGAGAAAGACAGGCAGACCGACCGTGGCCGGATTCAAACCGGTGACAATATGCATTGACATTATTGTCACCTTATTCCACTCGATTACTCCGTATATTTAGTATAGGTACCTATAGGTACGATTAAGAAATACAACTTTTTTTTTCTTTTAGGTATTATTCTAATTTATGCTTATTACTCATATTTTAAGCAATACAACTTTAAACAATTTATATTTTCATCTGTTTTAATAATTTATTATTCTCAAAATGTATTTTAATAATTTATAATATTGACCAATACAATTTTATTAATAATATTATTACCTAAGCGTCGAATGTAAAAATATGTAATATAATTGTATTTAAAATGTATAGGTATGTGTATTAAGAAAATTAAGATTTAATAAAATGTAATAACTAATAATTAAAGTTTTATAATCAACGTTTTTAATTATATACGTTTTCATTTGTTTTAGATTATTAAATATAAATAAATAGATTCTAAATAGAGTTAGTTAAAATAAATCTATAGTGGTTATACCTATTTAAGTAATTTAATATGATATATTTTTTTATGCATATTTTATGTGAATTATAAATATTATGAATATTAATTATAAAAATAAGTCAATCTATTCCCTAAAACAAAACCATTGTAAATAGTCAATTTTTAAGATTCACCATATTACCTCGTAAAGTAGGTATCTGAATAGAAAATTTTGAAATTCTTTTAACTTCAAAAGAGTATTTTTATAGCCATTAGTTATTCAACTTATAGCTATGACGTCTAACAAGTAACAAGTGTTGGAAAATCACTTGGATGATGAAACAAATATTAATTACGATTTTTTAGCATTCTTTTATCTCATATATTCATAATTATTTGTGCATATAATTACCATCAATTATAATATATAACCAGATAGGCAACAGTTATCGATATCACATTGAATATTCAATAAAAATATTGCAATACAGCAATTTAGCTCAATATACGAGTATGTAGCGTAGTGTATTATTGAATTTAAAAATTACTAACTTTTAATCTATACTCAATGAAAGTATTGCATTCAAATATTCAATATAGTATAATGCCACAATAATAAAAAGATAGAACTGAAGGTCATATTATTAAATAAATATTGTTATCTCAAACCATTACATTTTTAACAATTTAATACTGGAGTTCGTGAGGCATAATTATTATAAACGGTTATGGCTTATATAATATTAGGTATTTAATCTGTATAGTAATTGGAAAGTGTATTTGTGTGTGTGTGTGTGTGTGTGTGTGTGTGTGTGTGTTTTCGTATTACTGATTCATATTTTATTCATTTATTCTATAAGCAGTTTGTATTTATTATTAAATATTGAAACATCTCAGTATATTCTGTAAAAATATAAATATAAATAGGTATATTCGAGTGGTCATAGGATATGATTCAAATTTTTAATGTGTAAATCAGTTATAAACGATTTATTTTTTTTAGTATAAATTTATTATTTGTTAAAAACTAAGTATTTCATATTTATTAACAATATAATAATATTTTTCTAAATATACGATATTGTTTAATAAGACGTCCTCCAAAAATGTCTTTGATAAAAAACATAGATAATATATTTAAAATCTAATATTCATAAAGTCAGCATATTAAAAAAAATATTTACTATAGATTATTTTTATTTATATATTTCAGATAAAATTTAACATGATTTTCAGTACAATTCTATGGTTAAAAAAAGACCTACGAGATGTTAGAGACGTTGTAGATTGTGATTTTATAAGATAAATATGCCATTACCGAATAATAATAATACAAAATTATATTTTTACAGACACTAGTCACTAAATGCAACATATAAAATTAAAAAAGTATTTACTAAATAGATATTTATTGGGTTACTATATAATGAAAATATTAAATTTAATCCAATGATATATTATTTGTACGAAAAACAATTCTGAGTGGATGCGACCTGTCAACTTATATTTCGTGATTTGTTAAATTTTATTGCTATTAAATTATTCATTTAATTATTAAATATTAATATTATAGTTGGTTGATTTGATCTTTACAGAAAATATTGCATTTATTATAATTTTAATAGGTACCTATAATAAGTATAATTTAAACCATATTATCTTATTGTTATTATATATTAACCTTACGACTTATGAGTCAAAGCGAGGTTATTATCTCAAAGTATTAGCTTAAAATTAATCTAAATATTTTGAAAATTTCATTACGTTTAATAAAGTTCATAATATACATCAAAGATTAAAGTCCCAATGATAATGACGTTTTTGAATTATAACAAAATAACTAAATTAATTCTTCTTTATTTACATGTTTTATTCTTTCCAAATTTAAATTTCAAATAAATGAACTTCAAAAATTGTATCAATGGATCTTTAATATTTTTGAATAGATATAATAATAACTTATAAGGTACCGGGAATTATAGTTTCGAGGATTTTGACCAAATAAAACATTTTATCGACAACATCTAATAAATAAAAAAAAATAAAAAATTCTCAAGCTTAGAAATAGCAAAAAAGAGTTAAAATATTTTTAACTTTATTG
The DNA here is from genome assembly GCA_036289425.1 of Rhopalosiphum nymphaeae. NCBI lineage: Eukaryota > Metazoa > Arthropoda > Insecta > Hemiptera > Aphididae > Rhopalosiphum > Rhopalosiphum nymphaeae. Next base: position 17,475,672 of record JAZAQC010000007.1, on the reverse strand, counting down.
TGAATATTAATTCATTATTATTATTTAATTTGATGAAAGTTTCAACTATCTATAATTATTCGTTTTTGAATTATAACAAAATATCATAAATTGTTTGATGATAATCAGTTATTTTACGAAATAATATCTAATATCATAACGATTTGAACTTCAAAAGCTCATAAAAATTATTTTGGTAAAGTATTTTTACTGGTAGGAAAACTTATGAAGAATTTCGTATTACATTTTAGAATCTTAAGTACAAAGTTAAAAATCTTTATGAATTTTTAACTGCATAATAATTTGCAAATTTTTTTTTTTTTTTTTGTTAGTTTAGATTATTGTAAAATCGATATATTTACCACTTATAAATAATATAATAAAATATAATACTCATGGGTATTTATTATTAATTCAAATAAATTTCCCTTTCCATAACTTATGTTATATTTAAACCGTCTTCCAACACTATTTTCTAATTTTAAATATTATGTTTGACGTTTTTAAATAACAAGCTTGATAATTAACAATTAATATTAAATAATATATTATACTAATATATTATTTAATATATATGAGCTAAAGTAATGCTTTTAAATATATCATTAATTGACTTTTTAACCGTATTATGATAACTTGACTATATAACAAGATATTTATATTTTAAATTTAAACATTCAAATCTTAATAGTTATAAGAAGAGCCGTGTTAAGGGGAGCAAAGGGGCAATTGCCCTCGGATGCCATAATTTTGTAAAGTAAGGAGGTGCCTTTATTTGCGCTTAATGTGCTACCCGTAACCTTAAATGAAATTTTGCCCAGGAGCGCTGAATTACTTGACACGGCTCTGATTATAGGTTTTTGAATTATGATTTAAAATTGAATAACTTCAAAAAAGTATAAGAAATTGGAAATATGTGTAGGACAGTGTTTGCTACAAGTTTTAAATTTTATTCAAAATTGATAATTAATTTAAAAATGTATGTTTAATTTTATGTTTTACTCATTTGACTTAAAATTATCACAATTTCTAAACATAACATGATTTTTTAGTTTAATTAACTTTTATTATTATTAAGCTAATAACACTAGAATATGATCAATGTGCATTATTACTATATATTATGCATCAAAAAATGTATAATTTGTATTTATATATACAAATACTTAAAAAATAATTTAAATATTTAAAAAAAGTCATTTTTTAAGAGTTAAAAATATAGTTTATAATTTCCCCTTACTATATAGTTCTTTAGTTTTTACTGTTATCACGTTTTTGGACAGTAATTCGATTTTAAACTTTGAGAATAGTTTCTGTAAAAATCGGGAAAAACATAAAAAAAATTAAGGTAAAACAGTGTATTTTTAAGCTCAACCAATTTGACAAAATTAATTTTTTTATTTTGTTATAACTAAAAAACAAGTAACCATACAAATTTACGATTTCCACAAGTATTTATATTATCATTGTCTATTAATGGTATAATACTCAAAATATTTTGACTCTTTTTGAGCAATTTATAGACATTTGAAGTTTTTTTTTCTATAAATGCTGATAAAAATGTATCATTAATAAAATATGTTTGAACATTTAATTTGATGTTCCTCATGTTTTTTATTTATCGAAAAATTATAGTTACAAATGTTACAATATATGTTTGTAAGCGTTTTAAGTTATAAGACTAAATTCATCAAAATTTCAAAAATTACAAATTATTTAAATTACAAGGTTCTTTAGAAGTTGTGCAACATTTATTAAAAAAAAAAATTCTACCAGAAAGTCAAATTAATTTAACCAATTGAAGTTAAAATGTTTACGATAATGGACATTATTCGAAATAATAACTATTTATTTATAAACAATTTTTTTGTTTTTGTAATAATTTAAAAACGATTTACCGTAGATACTTGAAATTTTTACAAAATTTTTATTTTATTATTTTCTATAAATGGTATAATTTTCAAAATATTTCAACTCTTTTTAGCTACTATTAACCTTACTATTATTATATATAATATTAGAGGGAAAACATTAAAATGTCCCATGTTCCAGTATGTGTTCTGTGGATATACAATAAACTGTAAGTATACAAATAAAAGAAAAACCATTTAAATATAGTAAGTATATAATATATTATACTTTTTCTTTGTTCGTATCTAATTTAGCTAATTTATAAAACACTTAATCAGCAATTTTTAATTCTTCTAGGGTTTTCATTCCACTAATTTTTAATTTATTTTATGGCTCAGTAATGATTACCCGTGCGTCAGTTTGAATTTCTTAACTTACAGATAAATCCTTAAAATTGAATATTTAATACTCCTTAATTTTGTAGGAAAACAAATATAAAAGTAAATTAATCAATTTTTTGATTATAAAATATAACATACAATAGATAATAATTCGTTCTATGACATTAAGTCAGCCATCAGTTCGTTGTCTCTTTCTGTTTGTTTATTGGGCTGAAATATATAAATGTTAACCTAAGAATTCACATAATAAAATAATAATTTAACAAATAGAAAAAGGTTTTGATTTCTTAAATCAAACTATGAATGTTGAAGTAATAAGTGTTATTGTAGTCATTTTAAATACCCAAAACAGATAACAATTATTTGTTAAAATATATTAATTAAATACACATTAGTTAAATTTGAATTTTAAGAAAAAAAACATTAAGTATAAGTATCAATGATACTATATCATACATTATTTTAATAAAAAATAAATATTATTTTAATTTATCAACTATAGTAATCTAACTATTAAATTAAGTAGTACAACAATTCTTTAGCTTTTAGTAGATAATTAAACCTCATGTCTTAAAGTTAAGTATCAACTTGCATTCTTGCAGCTTCATATGTTATTTATATTTTTAAAAGTATGATAATCGATTTTTCACTGCTTTTAACCTTTATACTATGACGTATCATTGTATTAAACATATAATCTTTAGTTGTAACGTTTAACAAATTCCATTACTCTGCAAGACTATTTTTATATTTTTCCACGTATTCAGTTTTAATTAACTTGTAGTACAAATGAAAATAAAAACTTTTCTCTTAAACTATAATTTATAAGATACGCTAATGGTCACACCTACACTACTTTTCGACGTGAGCAGGGTAAACTTGTATTGAACTACTTTTCAACATAACCAATTAAAATTATTAATTACCTATATATACGTACATTGCATTTAAAGGGAAATATAAAAATACTTACCTTAATGTTTTCTACGATGCTTAGTTTGGGGTTTATTAGCTTCAATAGAATTTTTTTCTACATACTTGGGTACCCCACACATTGTTGCTTAAAACGTTTTTAATGGAAGAGATCATTATAAATAAGTTAAGTTCAAGAACAAATTAAATTTATCAAGCTATAAATAGTTACATAGTATTTGATATAATAAATAATATTATATAGAATAAAATATACATGAACACGTAATCACGGTCAATGGCCGAATTTTGTGAATATTTGTGCGATGTCCACTACGTTATTGATTCAATAAAGATATTTATCAGTTTGTTTATGAAACCGATATCATATCTTATTAAACTGTTTTTATCGACCGTTTGTACAACCCAGCATTTTATTTTTGTTTTATTTTTAATAACGATCAATCATTATAAGCCTAAGGTAACATTTACATACATTATTCCTACGATAGTATACGTACTAATACTATGAAGAACCATGGAAAATACGGAAAAACAATGATGTGTTTATTAATTATGTCAATAATTATTATTACGATAATGACGCCGCTTCAACGGGAAAATCGCTTTTAGATAGATTTCATCAGTTAATCAACCGTATTATTTTATCATTTATCAAAACAATTTTGTTTTTCTGCTACAAATTTTAAATAAATGACAATATAAATTATTAAAGTTAAAATCCTGTAGGAGAAACGGCCATCCCAATACCTACACTTTATCGAGACAACAAATTCAAAACCATGACTTATGGTAATTCATAGGATAGTAATACCAGTATCTATGGTTGATTCTATGAACAATCAGAACATTTTCTGGTTAAAATATTATGATGATTAATACAATGAAAATGAACGATAAAAAATGAAAAAATGAAGAAATATAGGTATGTAATTAAATTATTAATGATCAAATTTAAACTATCTTTATCAATGCTACTAAAATTCTATTAAAAGGGAAAACTACGCCCTTGTATTTACTCTGATAATATTTATGTTTATCGCTTATTTTAATTTATTTCGATTTAAAATTATTCACAAGTATAATGTTATGTCAAAGTTGTTTATTATCGTTAATTGCTGTAATAGTTGTGCTCTCTAACGCCCGCGGTTGTCATTGTAGAGAATGCTACAGACTACAGTCAGAATAAATAAGCTAAATTATTTCGGTTATATATTACCTATGTTATATATTTCAAGTATATGCGAGAAATTAGACACGCTTTCTTCATGTCTGTATTCATTAAATGTATCCGAAGTTATATTCTCGGTACACATACTAATAAATTTATATTTTAAATAGATAATGTCTCGATCTAATCTGTTAATTTAAGTATTATCTTGATAACCGATTTATCCTTTAATGTACGTATAAATGAAATATATAGGTAAAGTCTTTGTGTTTTAAGGTTTATTAAACGTACATGCTGTGATTTTAATGATTCTTTATGTTTGAAAGTACTGTATTGTTCATTAGTTAAATCATCACTTGAATTTGTTACAGTATTATGGAATCCTAATCAAATATATTTAATTAATAAACTTAAAAACATCCAAAGAAGTTTTCTACCATTTTGGCCTTTTATACCTATAAAACAAAGATATTTACCAAAAATACAGATGTGATTGCAAAAACTTTTTGCATATTTAAAGTCACTGAAGACCAGACATATAGTTTTTGAAGCTACTTTTGTTAACAAAATCTTCAATAGAGTTAGTATCCTGAATTATTACAAAACATTGATCTTAAAATACCCCGCTTCAATTCTAAGCACAATCTTCCTTTTCCTATACCTCAGTTTAAAAATTATTTTATTAATAATTTAGTGAGTCGCCTACCAATTATATGCAATTAAATGAATAATTTCGATTTTTTTAATAAAATTTCCAAACAAAGTCATCTAACTTAATGATTACACTTTTTTTTTAACAGTTTAATAATTAATAATATAAAATAGTTTATAAAACTTTATAGGATAAATTGTATATAGAATAATAATAATATAGTAATTTAGTACGTTAAAAACATGTATTTATAATTTAAATAATTAATGTACCTATATTTTTTATTTAATAATTAGTACTCCTCATTTACTATTTACTGTACCCTTACCCCTTGGGGAGTTCGTTATTTATTGATTTATTTTAACAACAAATAAACTAAAATATTATTATTATACCAAATGCGTTTGGTTCTGAATATGATTTAATTATTTAGATACCTTTTTATTATTTTCAAATTAAATATAATGTTAATAACTATCAAATCAATTTGTGAGTACATCGACTAAATAATCATGCACATTTAAATACTTTTTAGACCTACGTTTATTTTTATAACCATTTGAAGTTCAACATTTGACGAAACTATATTAAAACGTAAAATAACGTAACAAATATTAATCGTCGAATCTTGAATGATTCTATTAAAATCAAAATTATTATTTTTTATAGGTACACATGTAATTTTCAAAAAAATTTAACTAACTAGTTTAAAGCTATATACATATAGTAATTTTTAAATTTTTGAATAATAATCATAAACTTAAATATTTATATTTAATAATAATTTAGTTTTACTTAAAATTAATACAAAATTTCCTCATAAATTGTCCTTATAGAAATTTAATTTAGTTGATCATCTTCAAAATAACATAGCGTAATCATTACAATATTACACATTTATCAATCTGCGATTGGTTAAAATAATTTATTTCAACGGATATTATTTCCTACTTTATGAAAATTTTAAAATATCCCCTTGACCAATTTTTTTTTTATACATCGACTCTTATGTGTATTTAGTTGCCTATCCACGTGTAGTACACAAGGCTTGAGCGTGTGGGATGTAGATTACCTATTTTTTACATTATTATGTAACGGTCGAATACCTAAAGAAATAATATTCACGATCATCATTCAAACAACTGATCGAATAGGGAACATATTTTTATTTATTACCACTATTTTGGTATGTGTGTTTTAGTTGATTATTTCGTAATAAATACTATACCTAAAAACTACATCAAATTTGCTTTATTTTCATCATTATAGATACTAATGTTTTTAATTTAAATAAATTTCACATTATTCTCAATTCGTATTTTCTTCTGAATTATAATAAATTATAATAATAATAAATAAAAAAATAAATAAAACATCTATTACCTACCTATAATAGTATAAATTTTGAAATTTGATACTCAAATGTATTTTTAATTATTTCAAGACAGCTTATAGTTTAATTATTATTTAGTATATTAATAATACATGAACATTTAAAACTAACTATGTTATTTCAGATTGTAAAATTTAAAAGAATAAATTATTAAATTTAAATAAAAATAATATTAATATAATTGAAGAAAAATTATTGTAACGGGTAGTTGTTAGTTATATAATAAATCATGATTGCCGTTTGAGTGTTTGTTTTTTTTCGAAACCAATTTTTTTTATTACTATTATTAAATTGGCCTTAAAAAATGATTAATGGCCTATTAATATTTCTTGGTATTAATCAGTTTTTTTCTTATTATATTTCAAAAAATTCTTATTCTATTTCCAACAAAGTGGTGTGTAATCCTAATGTCCTTAATTAATTCCAAATCGATAGGAATAATAATATTTATTTATATAATATTATCGATTAGTGACAAAAATTAAAAAATCAATAGTTACTAAAAGAAATCCAAGTTAAATCATATTTTATTATAATATAGTAACATAAGGAACATTGGTAATTGAGTACTTTTTATTGTCCATTAGAATATTTTACACACGTCTCTGTAACATAATATTCAATTATGACGCTGACTTAAGGGAATGTATGACAATAAAGTTCATTTTTTGAACTGCAGTCGATCACATTATCGTGATTATCAACGGTAAAAAATTTGGTCACTGCAAATTGATGGCTGGTTTTCAAAACTAAATATTCCAAACAACTCCAAAGCATAAGCCTAACACGTCTACGTAATAGGTAGACCCTAATATTATTACTTTAGATAATATATTATTTTTAATAGCATAGGAATAGATGCTGATTGTTTGCATTTTTTAACAATTTTTAACAATTTTTTTCTTCATTTATTTAAAACATCACTTTTATCTTATTGTTTTGTTTGCTTATCGTTATCATTATAAATACAGATAATACTATGTAAAAATATAATATATTTACTTGCAATAAAATTAAAAATAGTAAAATAATAGAAATTTAAGACTGTATGGCATATATTCAAACAATAAATAGATAAGTGTAGTCTGTCATAGATATATAAATAAATGTATAAGTAGTCTATTATAATATATGACTTCATTACGCGGCTATCATCATGAAGCATGCAACTATTAGCGTTATAATATTATTATCATCTATCGAATGATTCGAATGCCTTTATAATGACCATATTATTATTACCTATATAGTATACTAAATGTATTATAAAAATTCTATTATACGTTTTTAATAGATAATAATTATACGATACTATTGACTAGTTAATAAATTGATATAATATTATATGTATAGTTGACGTGTACGGCTGGGGCTATACACAGCGTATTCCATCATATTCAAAATTAATTATGTTGTATTAGAGTTGCTATACACCACGGGCATCTGTGAATTTGCTTACTTGTTTTAGTGAACAAACGCCGAAATAATAGAAACGCAAACTCCTATAAATTTACAATGTTTTAAATTATGGGGGGGGGGGGCTGAAAAACACCGCGGAATACATTATGTATAGCCCCGGCTTAAGGATTATTACATATCTATATGAACAGTATACATATATCATTAAATGATTGAACGACTCTGGGAGAGTAATGATTATAATGACTAATGTGACAACTGACATAACTGAGTACTGACAGTGTGGTATATATACGCATTACACACAATATATTATACAGAGTGTGCAGAGTGTGTCTGGAGGATTTAACTATTAAAAAAATTAGGAACTTGAATATGTTTAATTTTCAAATCCTTAATGCAATCATATACGCTTTATAATCATATAAAGACATTTTCGTATATTACAAAATACATTATATTATAGATATTGTATACACTATTATTATATATATGTATGTACTCCACTGTAAAGTAATACTTTGCATGACCAAGTTCAATAAATTATCATAGAAATCTCCTATATAATGGCAATCTGCAGTGGTGTTGTAGACTACTACACCATAATATAATACTAGGCATACCGAATAGGTAGGTACGTGCGAATTAGAAAAAGGAAATATCGTTTACATACGTACAGTGTATGTGACTTATTAAAAACGGATGTAGATATATTATAAATGTTCATAAAACTGGCAAGACATTATAAGATATCTGTTGCGAATAAACTGACTTACTCGGTAGTTGGTGTATAGGTAAATTGTTAAAATGTAATAAGCATTGTACATGTTAATCATGGTATAAAAACTTCAAAGTTAAAATACTACCGTAATATTTTTGTGATGAGAGTGATTATTTATTAATTTTACAATTTACAGTGTTGTTTTTACTGTTATTATTATTTATTATTATTATCATTAATTATCTTCATTTTTTAACATTTTTTACTTTGCAATAAAGCTCAGTATATTTTTAGGTATTAAACCTAAACTTAAGTCTATACAAGTAGTTCCTAAACATATTTTCCTCGTATCATATATTATTACATATAATATAGTTTTACCTAATAAAAGTTATGACATACGTTCGATAAACATTTGGTAATTTACAATAAAAAGTAATTTTCAATTCAGGAAAAACAATAGCATATTAAATGAACTTTAAATTTTAAGTACAAATTAGTCTTTAATTTTTTTTTTTTTTTTTGATTATTAAAAATAATCTTAATACTTTTATAAAGAAAGCATATCTTAAGAATTATAAGTATAATAGTATAGATATTGAAAATGTTGTTTCAGATATTATAATGATTTTAAGCATGGAATTTTAGCAATTTATGTATACATTCGTTGAAATGTTTTGTTTTTTTTTTTTTGTTAAAAAGATTTAAAAATTTTATACAAGGTTCCTCATATAAGTTACTATAAAACAAAAATTTAAGTGTTCTTTTTCTTACTTTAAAAACTTTATAAAACTGTTTGTTTTTATACCGAAATTCAACAACTACTTGTAACACAATAAACTCGTTAAGAATTTAAGATTTTAAAAATTTGTTATCGGTACACAAAATATCATAAACTATCAATAATTGTAACATTTTCCGTTTAAAAAAATACATTCACCTTCACAAAAAAAAAACTTTATTTCCATATTTGGTACATAATTTTTTTGTAGGACAAACGTTGCTGTTAATCTTTTGGAATTGTAATAAATAAAAATAAAATGATAATTTATTTATTATGACGATTGTATACTATTCATTTATTCGATTCAAATAAATAAGAAATCTGCTTGTGAAAAGGACCAGTTAAAAAACAAACAGAATAATATATATATGTAAAAATAAAGAATAAAAATTTATACATAGCCACATAAATTTGAGAAAAAGCATATTATTAAGACTTTAGGAATTATAAAACTAATGATAATAATTAAGAAAATAATATAGATTATACTTTAATACAACAGAAATAATAGTTAAAAATCACTATTACACGAGTAACTATAATATACATATATTATCCAATAAGTATAGTTTTATAAAATTATAAAAAATATAAATATTTTAAATTGTTTATATTATTTTTATGTTTTAATTTTTCAATTTAATATGTAGGTATATAAAATGAGGTTGATTTTTCCAACGTTGAAGAAAATTGATAATTCAATAGCAATTAATTCAGTCGAAAACGCATAGTATCGCGAAGTAATCAATAACCGCAACTATTAACTATTAATTATAATAATGTATAGTTATTATAATAGGTAGGTATAATACCTACATTTTGTATACACTTGCGCATTATAGTAAAACTATAGAATAACTATAATATTATACTCTGTACTTCTATGACAAAACTGATCACCAGATTAGGTACTATTGTTTTGTAGCCACTAGCCAAACACCAAACTGTTCAAATTATTAATTAGACAAACATATATACCTACCTGTCCTACCTGTTGCACAAAAAATGACTAAGTGTCCTTGTCAATATTTAAAGTATTATGTAAACTATTTAACTATATTAATATTTATCTGTTGTCAAAAATAGAGAATATATAACTTATACAAGAACTAAAAATATTATAAAATCCAACTTTTATCCAATAATTTGACTACCATTAATTACTCAATAATATTATAGTGAATTTATCTATCACTAATTGATCCGCACGACTTTGTAATTGCACAATACCTACTACATGAAAAAAAATAAAACATAATTAAATCAACAATAAATAAAGTAGTTTATAATACTTATTCAGTATTCTGAATAAATAATATTTTTATTTTTATCACCAGCGGGAATCATATAATTATTTAATATATAATGTCTATAGTTCGAGATAATCCTACGCGTGTTGTAAAATATGTAGGTTTTCACGATGTCCACGAGTCTTTCTCTTTAATAAATATCCTAATGGATATTATAACGCAGAAATCAATGGCTAAAATTGATACGAAAACTTTCAGGGGAATGTCAGGAATCACTGTACAAGATTTCAGAAAAATCGGAAAAATGCAAAAAGTTAGCTTAGTACTTTATATATATAGTAGTGTACTAGTGTGTACTTATAAATCAAACTTAAAGTTAAGAACATTAAAATCTACGTTTGTACATAGGTTTTTTCAATATATTAACTTTGTTAAATTGTAATATTTAACATATCTATTCATAATCTGAATAAAAAAAAAATTTAAATATCGTAAAAATACAAACGTACAAACACAGATAAAAATATAAAATTTTTAATTTAAATTTAATAGTACTGTAGTAAGTCAATGTATTAAAGTCAAAGCAAACATTATAAAATTGATTACGCAGAACACAAATTTACTGTATGGTGCACATGAGTTAAAGAAACAAACTAACGATGCGCTAACATCCTTTTATGATAATGTATTGTTATTTATTATTGTCAATAATTTATCTGGAAATTGTATTTAGTGTACTTATTTTTTAACTCATTAAACCAAAACCATGGATTCATGTTTGTGTACAACAAAGTTTTATCATGATATTATATTTATATTATTGACATATAATTTGACATTAGTCAAAACTGTTATCTATAGTTATTTTACATATTTTGTAGGTACCTCTAACTTATACTATTTTTTCTGTTTCTACTTGATATAGTAATACACACGTGGCCACAAATACTAATAACAAATATATTGAACCAATAATATGGAGTTTTTAGCAGGTACATTAGTAAATAGACAAGTATAACGGACATATAGTAATAGTATGTATCTCATTGTTTACCCAACCGACCAACCTTTTTTTTACAAGTTCATATATGAATATATCGTACATAAATTCTAGAAAAAAATCTAAGAAAAAATATAAAAAAAAAATTTTAAAAAAGAAAAACCTCAAAGAAAAAATTCACACCACAAAAAACCTATAAATTGTTAGTTTTTATAGTTAAAATGTTGTTAGAATTTAAAATTAAAGAAAATTTATACAATGTTCCTTACAACTCGTAAGTTTTTCCTACTGGAACTAAAAAATCTAAAAAATATATGAATATAATTATTTTTATACATATTTTAAGTTTAAATTTAGATTAAATCATACATTTTAATGATGAATAATGATGTTAATTATATTGTTATAATTCAAAAACATTATTACTGGAGAATTACAACGTTCACGTAAATTATGAATTTTATTACATTGAATGATATTTTTAATACGTAGATTAATTTTAAGATATATTATCCATTAAATAGAAAACAGTATAAATGTTATATTATATGAATCTATTTACACTGTTTTACGGAAAAGTTGTTTTAACTCGAAAGTGAATAACAATAGTATAATATGGAATATTATTATAAAAGCTAAATACTAATAATATTAAATTAAATATATTGTTTTTGGAAAAATTATATCTACTTACTGTAATACTAATAACAAAATAAATTACTTATAATAGTAATATCAAAAAACATTATAACTGTTGAGGTTTGATTTTGCAAACGTGAGCTAAACTTACCGTGTTATTATTACAAAAGTAAATAACTAAAAGTAGTGTAAATTAATTTAAAATATCCTTAGAAAACAAATAAGCTGATAAGTGATAAGCTGTCTTAGAATCGTTTTTCTGGATATTATAATGGTATAAATATAATAGAATTTAGCATTGCATTTAAATTTAATATACCTAACAGTAACCACTATTTACAGTAACCAATTCAATGACAGAGTACACTCCACTAATACTTAAACAAAGCGAGTTCTTCGATTTTTTTTTGCGTGTTACTCGTATTCATAAAATGTTACATTGGTACAATACATCATATCTAAATCAAATGGTACAGAATGCACTAAATATCACAAAAAATGATAAAAAAAATTATTAAAAAACAATTTTAACTAGTTTACTTATAAAATTCTATTTTTTACGTAAGTACTCATTTTTATTTTGCTTTATGTAAATCCAAAGTTTGTCAATGTTATTTTTTGGTGTTGTATAACATATATGTATTTACATTTGACTTGTTATTTACAAAACACAATACATAGTTGTTTCCTGTCTATAGGAATTTAAAGAAACAAATTTAAAATTTGGCCGCTTAGAGCTGTCTATAAAATTTACAATCACAATATCATACTAAATAATACGAGTACCTGATATCATGTAAATACTCTATGACGCTCAATGTGTTTCAAGGCAAAATAAACAGTGAACCAGAACTACCTCGTCCGATTTAACAACGGAACATAGGTATCGAACTCGAAGTTCGAAAAGAATATAATTTCCATTGAATGCTTCACTACTAAAATTTGGAGCAAAGGTTGTTATTTTAATAATTTATTACAAAATGTAGGTACACTACATTATTATAATTTCATATAATAATAATAAATGTTGTTTGTATGTCATTTGATAGGTCTGCAAACAAAAACTAGTACATTAGAGTTTTAAGAATTACCTAAATAAAAATAATTAAATTATCTAATTACTTTGACTAGATAAATTTAAGTTTATCTGCGGTAATTTATACTGGGTACCAAACCGTCGTAATTATTATTAGTTAAACTGCATTCTTAAATTTATATAATCAATGATCTTAACCATATTATATTTTTACAATAAAAATATTAAAATTTTAGGTATAAGTTATTATAACACGAGTTTTCTGCTCGTATACAATAATGCCTAACAAGTAACAATGCCTAATATAGTTGCTAGTCGTGACATTACTCAACTTCAACTACATTTATGACAATAATATTATATTATATCGGTAGTAAAGCCTTCTTGAGGACGCTACACCCGCTATCGCTATGTTGTCATAAAAAGGAAAACCTTTACTGTGAAATATCGTTTATAATTTTTCAATATCGGAACTACAAAAAAAGTTATTCAAGTTTAAAATGCACAAAAATAATAGATTTTGAAACAATAAGAACTATTTTTGTATAAGTGATAAAAAAAATCAAAACTTTATTTCATAGATAGTGTTCTCAATTAAATTGCATATTAATTTGGAGTCTTAACTATCATTACAGTCTGAGTAGTTTTATCTCACGCAAAACAGTTTTTTCTATGTAAAACATTTGTAAGGCGGAGACAACACATGCAGGTATAACGTCTTCTTGGTTATGCGAGAACAAAGATTCCAACAAATTTTGTTGCCCTTTAAATATTTAAATTATGATATAATATATTATATTTATTGATATATATATATATACACACATAATGTATTATAAGCTAATAAATATTATTTACTTAATCAGTAAAAACTAAAAAACAATTTTTACATGAATCTCAGAAACTTTATTTCAATTTTTTTTCTTAAACTTTATTGTTTTTCTCTTAGATCGTCTAGATTTAGATTCAATTTAAAAAATGAACTTTCTCCGCTACAGTTTGTGATAATCAATAATCATTAATGATAAACAATTCTGAAAAATATTGTGTTAGGAAAATTTTCTTCTAATCTAACCGTTTTTAAACACTTGTAAGTATTTATTAGAAATACTGAATTCAAAAATTTTAAATTCCTATAGACACGCTTTTCAATATAATAATTATACCCTCTAATATAGTATATATAAATTATTAGAAACACATCTTTTGTTTCACCTATAACACAAAACATGGAACGAAAATCAAACGATTCAGTTTTTGTTCCGCATTCGGTGTACGACTTAGACCGTTTTAAACCCCACACAATATCAGTGTACAATGTGACACGCGTACATTGTCCGAATTACGCTGAGTTCTATTCAAGGATAAATAAAACTGTAGTAAGCTATGTAATGTATATAGTTAGCTTAAAGATCGACACATGCGGGTATCACGTTCACTTAAAAATATGTTGACTATTTCATTTTATTTTTTATTCTAGTTGTACTAGTATTTCAATTTATTATTAAAATTCTTAAGTTTGAGAAATGACTTATGTATAAGGTACCTTATTATTATTTTGTTCAAAAAATGCTTTATTTTTATTAAGTGATTGGAGGCATTAATTAATAATTCCTAATATTCAAATATATATACTTAATAGAAGTTAAATTCTTTTTGATATTTTTACATGAGGCATTAAATAATATTATCCGACACCTTATCTAGATGATTTTTTAACTATATATATAATATTGTAATAATAATATATATACTATACGTCTATATTATATCAGTATCCCGGATGCTGAGATACAAATGTATCGAAACAGGCAGATATAATAGTGGCGATTACGTAAAAAACCTCATAATATGTAGATAATTGATTATGGGATATGGTGTAGAAAGGAGGCACGTCTCACGTGTGCATTTTATTAATTAAATGGATCGTTCATACTTAATTTTAGTTTAAAAACCAATGATAATAATTTTTGCGTAATATTATTTTACAAATTATTTTCGATGTATATATATACTGAAACTTAAATATTATTTTAAAGCATTTTTATTGATTAACTTGATTATTTTTTTCTAATATAAGTTATGTAGTTATTTAACATTTGCTTCATATTTTCAGCATCTATATAATTTATAAATAATATTTATATATTTAATTTTAATTTTTTGATATTTACATTTCAGTAGCTTTTTACTTTTAACTCAATGACTCAATTCATTGTTTATAAACAGGCAAACAGCAGTTGAACAGTAGCCAATAGATAAATTACTAATTATAAAGTTGTATACCTACTACGTCATTATAGTCATTACCAATTTTATAATGAAGGCCACGAAGTTCAATCTAATGGATTTTTTTTATTTTGTGAGTATACTGTATACCTACAGAGATGTAACCTAATTGTGTATTATATACATATAATAAAATGTTATAGTTAGCATCATGGGCCGTAGCATATTATTTTTGAATTTCTATTATTTTTTTATTAGATTTTTAAGTTAGATATAGTTAGATTTCCTACAACGCAGATATTTTTTATTGAATTAAATATTATTAAATTTAATAATATTAATTTTTAATACTTTGTAATAGTGTTTATTAAAGTGTTTTCCAAAGTACCTATATGGGAAAATAAATGTAATGTCTTCGTTTTTAATATTGTTTGCGCTAAACTATGAAACATATTAATCATATTTTCAATATAGTTTTGTGATTTCAAATGCATTCGTTTATATGGTTTTATAATTTTATATATATTTACAGCACTAGTCACAAAACTGTTGATAATGTACATGAATAACAGGACTGTATTATGTTAAAAGGCGGGAGGACATATCCCCGCGGGGGGTCAGTATCTGTTCCAGAACCACTAGTAGAGGAGAGAGCTTTTTATCGAAGCTCGGCCGAACAACTGACATTTTCTACTCGGGTAAAATATTATGTACACGCCGTGACGTCGTCTAGCTGTAGCTGCAGGCCCTTGCTGTGTCAGCGCTTAGTGGTTTTACAGTCTCATCCGGTGACGACCAAATATTATTTGGATAACCACTAACGAGGTACTACATGTTCTAACCACCGGCTCTAATGTCTCGGAACAGTCGTAAAAATTCCTGTACACAGGTACCGCAGGCCAGGCGTGAAGCTCGTTATCGTGTTTAATTGTTTTACCTATCGCACAGACAATGCAATAAAAATTAATAACAATAATATCAATAGACAATAATATTATAATAATTATTACGAGCGACGAGCGGATACGATTACGGACGACCGACGCCGCACAGCGATCACGTCTGGCGAGCGCGGCGACGGGCGGGGCCGTGTGGATGGTGGGGAAGCGGGCGGCCGCCGTCGCGTCATCAGTCGATCATTCTACGCGCTCGCCGTCCGGATCGTACGAGTGTACGACTTACTACGCCGCCGTTCTTATCAAGTAATCCCAATTCCGATATATTCGCAACTGCTGCTGGTGCTGCAGTGAGTGCTGCTGCGTCGTTTCCACCGTACGTATTGTTGTTTCATCGTATAATATCACGAGATATACCGTCGGGCAATCAAAATAACAAATATCAGCCGACCGAGGCGTGTGATAGCGTTGCCGCGTAGGGAAAATAGTAGTGCGTGGCCGAGAATTCGACGACAACAACAACAATCGATATAATAATATTGTAATATCGTAAAAGTACGGATACCCTAGGTAATACTACGACTTAAGCCGCGTATACCAGCTACTGTAGATTAATGATTTTTATTTACGATCTGCCTCGGGCCGCACGATAACGACAATCGTAATCGTCGACTTCGCAATAATATTGTTTTCCGCCATAATCCACCTATAGCTCTACCGCCGCCGTCACCGTCGACTTGATCGTTCGGTTTTTAATTTCGTTTCTAGCGCACGTCCATTTGAGTGTGTGTGTGTGTGTGTGTGTGTATGTGTGCTTTTTGTTTGTTCTCGTTCGCGCGCCCGCGCGCATCGTACGAAACATAATAATATTGTTTGTAATATAAATGACACAGTGAGACGCATTGTCTCACACGGAACGACCGCGTACGTGTTCCTTCCGGTATCGACGTCCAAGAACAGACGGTAGGTATTAGCATATTTTATCTGCCTTCGCAGCCAGATCGACTTGTTACGCACTGAGAAACAAAACATCTGCTCCATCGCCTTTGTCCGCTCGCTGTTTATCTCGATAACTCGTTCACCGGTCCGCCCTAAGCGACTACCCCCGTTGTGGCGTATCCATCTGGACGTGCGGAAAACGCGTCGCCGTCGTTGTTCGGTTCCCGTTCAAACGCGCAAATGTAACTACGTAAGTGATTTTTCGAACGCCGCCACCGTTCACCACTCCCCGCCCACCAACCGCCGAAAGCTCGTCGGTGTTCGCGTGCACTTCTTCGTTGCCACTCCCCCTCGTCGTCCGTATGTTTGATCGGTTTGTTGATGATCTGTTGTAGAAAAGCGTTCCTGCGTCCAAGATGTCTTCTTCACAGTATTCATACATATTCAAGTACATCATAGTCGGAGATATGGGTGTCGGTAAATCGTGTTTGCTGCACCAGTTCACCGAACAAAAATGTAAGTATTGATTTCACAACAAAAATGGAATACTTCTAAACAATTGTCGAGGTATTTACTTATAATTATTTATCTACATGTCCAGTCACTGCCGATTGCCCACACACAATTGGTGTAGAATTTGGAACAAGAATCATTGAAGTGTCTGGAAAAAAAATTAAGCTTCAAATCTGGGACACAGCGGGACAAGAACGTTTCCGAGCAGTGACAAGGTTCAGACTTTGTACAAATACACCTTTGTACTATGGTGTATGATGATAATGTTTATGTTGTTTAGATCATACTATCGTGGAGCAGCTGGTGCATTGATGGTATACGACATAACCAGACGTTCTTCTTATAATCATTTGAGTAGTTGGTTATCTGATACTCGCAATCTTACAAATCCAGGAACTGTAAGTTTTTACAATTCAATATGATTTTTTAGTTATTAAAATATTCGTACCAAATAAATATTAACAGAACTTAATTATTAAAGCACAACAGTACCTATTATATTTGCATAGAAGTTTAGTTGCTGTTCTCTAATAATTATTTAAATTTAAAATTACTCATTGGCATTATTTCAGGAAATTAAAAACCACTACAGTAAATAAAGATGTTTAATACTGCCTATCAGGTAAAATTGAAAATAGTTTTCAATTAATTGCTTTTAATTTTTATTTGGTACGAATAGGTCTGTTACAGGCAATAAACCAATAACAATTTTGAACATTGATGTTGATTTTTCTGTGTTTATACTGATACTATATCACATAGTTTTTATATAAAAATTCCTATACATCAGGGGTGACCAAACTGCGGCTCTTGTCATAGACTTTTGCAACTCGCATATCTTGATATCTTATCTTATTTACTTTAATCATATTAAATATATATATATCATAAGTATATAATAATATGACCTTTTTTTTCCATTTTGACTTTTACATATTTATTTATATATTGGGTAGCTCGCAAGTCTTCTTGCTGGCCTACCCTCCTATACATTGAGCACTATCCATTTGAATAGCCCAGACATTCAAATGTATTTTTTTTTTTTTAAACTATTGAATGAGTTATTTGAGAATATTGGTTCTGTTTAAACACCTTCGATCAGATGCTCTACTAGGCTACTCAGAAGCTATAATATAGTTAAAACATTATCTGTGAAGTATCACTTTTATTTTTTAATAATCACTTGTACGAAAAAAGTTTTAATTGTTTTAAAATCCATTATTTTTGTGTTTTTCAAACTTGAATAACTTCTAATGTAGTTCCAATATCAAAAAATATTAAAATGATAGTTCACAGCAAAAGTTCTCCTTTTTATGTGGTGAAAGTTTCTTAATTGTGAGTGTTTTGACGTTAGCCTTCTCGGTTCTTTCCTACACAAAACAGTTTTTTCTATGTTTTACATTTGTAACACATGCAGGTGTAGCATCCTCTTGATTAGTTTAAAAATTAGGGTGTAATATTTTACAAAAAATGTAGAACATTATTGGTTCAATAATAACTAATATCCAATTATCCTAAAAATCCTGTGACTTAATAATTTAATTTTTATGAGAATTAAAAAATTAATTGATCAGTTTCGTATAATATTTGAACTAAATGCAAAATACAGATTAGCTGATAAGAATGATACAAATTTGTGTATTTGTATATTTTTTATCTTTATACGCCACAAAAATATCTAATTGTTCAGTCTACCAAAATGTTGTTATTTTATTACAGATTTAATTATGTTTTTATTTTATACAATATACAATACAACTAAATATTAATTTCACATTGCCAATATGAGAAATACAAGGTAATGATTTTAATTGAAATAAAATACAGGCAATCAATGATTTGACTTTGATTTTAAAATATTATTTTATTTGTATTTAAAGTGGTTTGCTTTACTAGTTATTAATTGTAGTAGCATTTAATAATTAATATCTATAGATATTAGGTACTATAAAATTGGATCACGAAAGACTAATATTTATTAAAATTTAATCTTAACACTTATAGTATAAGAAGTAAAGTAACCTATAAATGATGTTCATTTTTAAGAAATAACAGTTTTAAAATACTTTATTTTTCAAGGAATTATGTTCTTGTTCATAAAACGTAAATAACATAAAATAATATTGTCTTTTATAAAAAAAATGCTGATGGATTGAAATTATTA
Organism: Rhopalosiphum nymphaeae; assembly: GCA_036289425.1. Taxonomy (NCBI): domain Eukaryota; kingdom Metazoa; phylum Arthropoda; class Insecta; order Hemiptera; family Aphididae; genus Rhopalosiphum; species Rhopalosiphum nymphaeae. Next base: position 17,455,702 of record JAZAQC010000007.1, on the reverse strand, counting down.
ATAAAAATCCTACTTTAATTTTACTTAATCTAATGAGATCTGTTGTATTGTAAATTTTAGTTTCACCTCATCATTAAATTGGTCACTGTAATAGACATGTTAAATTTGAATTAAATAATGAATTATTACAACAAAAGAAAGAATAATTTTGAGCAAAAATGATGTCATAATTTATTTATATTTATTTATGTTAAAATAAATAATTTTATCTTCTATTAGAGGAACCATGTATTAAATTCTCAGGATTTTGAGAAACAAAAACATTTTTACCAAACAATTTGAATATTTGAAATGCTTATTAATAGTTAAATAAAGTAAATAATTAATAAATTTCATTGTATATAAAAATATATTCTTTATTTGAATAAGAGTACAATGTTTTAAGTTTCTATAGCTAACATTTTTAGTGAAAATGTAATTATATATTTGTCTTACCAATGTCGTGAAAATTTAAACTTCAAATAATAATAAAAAAATATATTGTAATTTTAAGCTGAACTTTTTTTTTTAATTTTAATAAAAATATGGTGGAAAAACTAGAATTAAATTTTAAACCTTTTGACTCATTAACTAAAATGCACTTTTTTACATGATATGAAAATATTTTTAAAAATATTAAATGTCTATAAATAGCTACAAAAAAGTCAAAATATTTTGATAATTCTGTCTAAAAATTTCTAATTTTAGTATTTAACAAAGTTTCAAGTACTTAACTTTTACTCTTTACTCCATGAACATAACATAAACCAATGATTCAATTTTTTATTAAAAACCATCTTTAACTTAGTGATTGAAGTATTTTTACTGCTCTCAAAAAGGATGATATACAAAAGAAATGTAGTATTGTAAATCTGATATAATTATCGCTCAGAATCTATAATATAAATAATAACAAACAAATAAGTTTCATTCAATTTTATAAATTATCTTAATTTTACATTTCAGTCATTATTTAATAATTTACAAAACTCTATGTTTATTAAAGCATACATTACTAAATTTGTTGTGTTTAGGTTATTAATAATGTATACAGTATACATGCAATAATTTGTACTTAATACTATATTATTAGTTAGATTTAATATTTTATATGTACTTACAACATATTTTTAACAAAATCTAGTCTATACCTCTTTTATTATAAACTAAGTATTAAATATAATGCTTAATTTTATTTAACCCGTCAGTAGTCACGGTGCTTACTCGATTTGTATTTTTGCCACTACTCGCCTTAATTTAATTCTAGTATTGTTAATATCTATTTATACTTTGTTATTATACCTGGGAATTTTTCTATAAATAATATAACCCAATTCAAAGTCTTGTGTTGAAATGACAATGGATTAAAATGGTCAGTCCCAATAAAAGTGAATACCACGCTATATGTATTATATGTAAATCCCGTCAATCAGGTTCATAAGCAAAATCCAATTCAGAATAAATAACTGTAATTGATATGTGTCTATGTATTGGCAATTTTTAATAATAAATAATTTTAGTGATCTTAATTAATTGTTTGTATCGGAACTCTCACTTACAATTCAAATAACTACTTTTAATAGTACAAATTGGAGAAGTGAGGCTTATACACGCCTAATCGTGTTACAAATACTACTGCGCCTACTGACGGGTTAAGTTTAAATAAAAAAATCTTTGTCACATTATTAAAAATTCTAAATAGTTTGAACTAAATAAGTTATGTGTATATTTATAAATATGTTGTTTAAATAATAATTTGCATAAATCAATATTAATAAACATAAATAATACTTAAACATACTGTAGATTATAATGTGTGCATCTGACTATTTATTGTTTAATTTCATTTTAATAATAAAATATATTTCATAGAGTAATATTGACCTAATTTATTGTTAAGGTAATTTATTTGATTGGGAACAAGTTGGATATGGAAAGTAATCGAGATGTATCCTATGAAGAAGCTAAACAATTTGCTGATGAAAATGGATTAATGTTTTTAGAAGCAAGTGCCAAAACGTAATGATATATTATGTTAAATAATAACACTAATGTTATTTTTTATTTGATTATTGATTGATTATTATTTTTAATATTAAGCGGAGAGTATGTTGAAGATGCTTTCCTTAAAACTGCTCAGATAATTTATGAATGCATTCAAGATGGAAGGTATGTTATACAATATTATTTAAATCTAATGCATCACTTGTTAGTAAATTAAAAATGATTTGAAAAATTTGATAATCAATTTATCACGAATAAAGTGTTTATAAATTGATCATGTATTATACTTTATAGTTGCAAATAGTTGTTAAAACCATTTAAACATTTTGAAAAAAAAATAATTTACACTTGTGAACTTTAAAAAAATAAAATTGTTAAACATTATTTATCGAATTTATAAAAATGTTTTTTTTTTACATGCCAATACGTTCATTGCTCCACTCAACATTTAAAATTTTATTTATAATGTAATACTATTTAAAATAAAATTATATTCATATATTATATTTTAAATTACAGACTTGATTTAAATGCTGCTGATTCTGGAGTACAACAGAAAATCCTTCAATGTGAAACCAATACAAATGTGGAAAAAGATAAATCTTGTATGCAATGTTAAAGGTAATTAGTTATTTATTATTAATATTTATCAGTTATATAAGTTTATTTATTTATTTTTATTTTTAGAAAAATATTGTTGGATGGAATCTTTTAATTCTATATTATTTTATGATATGTGCTATTTTTTTCTGTCTTAAATTATAATAAGTTTCATAACATTCTTTATTCGTAGGTATTATTTGTGATCAGTTTAATTTATATCTATTGGATTGTACACAAATTCACATTTGCCCACTCATATATATATATGTATTTATATATACCTTAGTCGTTTTAAACTTATTTTTAATTTGTATAATTATTATTAACTTTCTCAACTAAAGATAAATATAATATAAGAAATTGTTAATCGAATTGTATTAAGTACATTTATATTTATGTCACATATTATTATAAATGTATGCATATCTAACATGTATAACGGATGTGTTTAATATATTATAAAAATATTTTTTTTTATTTGTTTTTTTGTTTTTTTTTTTTTTTGGTAAATGCTTCAATAGTCTTTAAGTATTGTATTAACTAATTTCACAAATGTTGTTTACCAAAATCAAATTAAAAACTAAATTCTTTTATTATCCTATAATATTGTTTATTTTTATTTTAGACAATCTTTGATCTTACTATTGTAAACTGTATTTTATGTACCAAAGTCAGCCATATTTATCAGTACTACAAATATTAAATGTTAAAATGTCACATGTAACTTAATTTTTTAAATCAAAATTGGTTTAATAAATTAATCCCCATTTTCATCAAAAATACTGATAACCAACAAGGGTTAAATTATGTATTTTTAATATTCATTTACTGTTAGAGTAAAGCATTTATAGTTTTCTAATATATTATAAAGTTGGAATACATTTATTACCAAATATTGTAGTGACTAGATTTAATTTGTAAGTCATTATTAACCTGTATCAATATATCTAGTTACAACAAAAATCATATTATTTTAATACAAAAATTTAAAATACAAAATTTTATCAGTAAAATTTTAAATAAGAAATGTTACATAATTTCATTATTCAAGAAATTTCAACAGTAATTTGTACTAAATAATATATTAAGCATACAAAAACATGATGTATTTTATAGTACAAAACATGTGTTTATGTTGCTTGTAATTCACAGTTAATGGTTATTATTGTCAAGTTAATTTGTTGTATCTTAATCATCTTATTCATTGCATATATTTTATATGCTAAAAAAAACTATTAATCCATATTTTTAAAATTATATTTATAATTTGTATGCAAACTATTTATATTACCTTCAAGGGTTTTTATAAAAATATATTATTTACATTTTATTCTGTATAATAAAATAAAAAGAATATAATTTCTAACCTGTAGTTCTTGATTTTATCATCACTATACCAATTTAATTTATCTTATAATATTTTTGTATTTAGGATATGGACATTTATTAAGTAAAATTATCAAAGAATTGTATATTTATATAAAAAAATATATCTGAAACTACAATAAAAATACATTATGGTTTCAGAAATAAACTGTATGGCCATTTTTCTTGTGCAGGAAATATGTATCTTTCAAACAAATTAGTACACAAAACAAATAAATATATTTTAGAAAATATAAATTCAATAGTAAGCTAAATCTAAAATTGATGGGAATAGAGACTGAAGGTATCTTAATACTAATAAGAAACAATATTTTTGTGTGAATAATGTTACAGAAAAAGTGAAAAGTTAAGTTTTTTTGCAATTTTTCTCTCGATTTTTCCATGAAATATTTTATTATACATTTATTTAGATTTATTACCATGTATAATACGATAAATACACGATTACATTTACTTCCGTGTTTATAGTTTCTATTTCTATATATTAATAAAATAAATTACAAATTATTTTTGATAAAACTTGAGTGTCACGATTTTTGTTAATATATTATATTCTACACATACACAATTTCATATATGCGTCCACATTGAACATGATCCGACACAGTCGGATTACTTACCTGTTAGGTTTATTTGTACAGTATAAATTAAATTACACAGATTGATGAATGACAGCTAGACACTCAAATCAAAGATTCTACTTCAACCTTTTCACTTACAAAACAGCAATAGACTTTTGATATTAGGAAGTAGGACAATCTGCCATATGCGGATTGCATTATCGAGTATCGATTTACACTGGTAGATGACCAATAACTAAACTCTCAAATTAAACTTTTACATATCAAAAACAAGACCGCCTAAGTATAGAGCCATCAAATCAGTGGAACCAATTTTGTAAATATCGACATTTCAATCTATATTGATTATAATAATAATCATGTCTTATTACAATATAATATGATGTTGTGATACATAGTATAGATTACAGCACATAAAAGTTACATTTTTTTCTACATTTTTTTCTTATAAATCATATTATTCTTAATGAACAAATTCTGTAAAACTATTACTATGTAAATTATTATTATTATTGATATTTAAAACTGTAGCAAAACAAGTGTATCTTATTTATTTAATATTAAATGTTCAATTGATACAATAGGTTTTATAAATCAATGAACAACTTAATAAAATCTTTATTCAAGCAAACATCTTGGTAAGAAAAATGAAAATAAAAATATACCAGTTTTTTTTAAATGGTTTGTAAAAATAAAACATTCTTCTCAATTGTAATCACTAGTGGATCTACCTTATTGTACACCAATAAATCACAATGACTTATACCAGTGCAATACATTAAATTTTGGTACTGAGTATAATATTGATGTTTTTTTTTTTTTAAAGATTTTGTTATTCTTATACTCTAAGTAAGGCAAATTATATTTTTTTTGTTTTAGATCAAAATAAATATAGGTTTATTTTGGCTTGATATTAGACATTCAACTTCTAAACATTTTTTAGGAACTTTGTTTTCAATAACAAGACCATCAGGACTTGTACAAAACCTTGACCTTTGTGAATGAACAATTACTTCACACTTAATAATTGTATTACTAAACATTTTGCTATAAAACATGATTCCTTCACTTTCATACTTATTACCATAAAACAGATTAATTTTTCTTTGATAACCCAATTCTTTTTTTATTATAGTAAAGTCTTTGCTAACCTTATGACTAATAGTTCTGTTAGTTGTATAACTTTCAGATTTAGAATAATTTTGTTTCTTTAAAGGAAATAGATTTTCAATATTTCTGGTTGTATATCTCCTGTATCATTGAAATATTGAATGGGTATATGGTGTATAATATTTGGACCATAATTATCATTTATCGAAATTTGGTGAACACAAATAGTTTGAATGGCGAAAAATGTATTAAACATGTGTCTTTTAACTTTTTATTAGTCAATCTTTTTTGTCTCATAACATTCTTATTTGTATTGTATACACTATTATTGGTAATATTGTACGTTTACAAATATAAATATCAGTATTATAACTTGTAAACATTGTATTTTATTTTATAATAGGTATGAGGATTTGTATTATTGGTGTAAGCATATACTATATGTATACCCAGTGCTCGTGTACTGTTTTCCATACATTGTATCAATATAATACCTATAGGTAATGCGTATAATATTGCCTAAAATATTAGGTATAGTTTGTCATTTGATGTTTTTAAATGCAATATGATCTTTCAACTATAAATATTAGTTAGATATTACATTTTGTAAATCTTAATATTTTGTATTTTCGTATCAAACCAAAGTTTTAGTAAATTTTAATTATAACTTTTATAACTTAGGATAGGACCTAAGTCTTAGATAATGTTACGTACTACAATTTTACCATTTTTAGTTACAAATTACAACTAATCAAGTAATTATTGCTCACCTCTGATCAATGATCATAATACGATATGATATATTATATTATATACTCTATACTATTATGTATATTTACCGACTAACCGCACGCTGGTGAGTGTATAAAAAAACTTTTGCCATTAATTTTCTTCAACTCCAATAAAATAAGAATTTAAAATAATATTTTTTTTATATAACCATTTTAAAGATATATTTTGTTGTATTTTATATTTATGCTACATGATTCTATAAAATGTTTCACAATTAAATGTTTTTATAATTATACTAAAGCATAGTGGCAAAGCTCTTCCCCCCCCCCCCCACAGCTATTCTATTTAAAAACTAACCATTTCTTTTTAAATATGCCTCACGCTCACGGGTACAATGTGATGATTAGATGATGCATAACACACTGTCGTACGTTGTAATGTGAATATATATAATTACTGATTATGTAATGATTTTGTACCCAATGATGGCAATAAGGCAATAAAATAGGAAATATAAGTTACAATACACCAAATCTCCTGCAGTGCTGCGCTTTCACTGTATTAAAAATGTTTAAATAGTATAGGCATGCAGTACGTGCTAGGTATCGCTTATGTATAAGTAACTATTATGTACCGCCAGTATATTATACAATTTATAATCACATTAATCACGTTATATGGATGCATTCACATTAAATATTCGAAATGATTAGGTACTTATTTGGAATAATTTTCTTAAATGTCACGAGGGTCGCGATAGACGTCTGCATAATTATTATTCCGTAACGCATTAAAATTTTTTTCGTTCGCTTTACTTTATAGTTATAGTAGTTTGTACAGCAATACGATATTATAAAAGTATAGTTTCTATGCATTTACACGTCATAACTCTTTTTACATAAACCGTAGACTTATGAATTGTAAAAAACATAATATAAACAACTATTTTAAATTGTATTTTTACCAGACAAACAAATAGATGAATAATTTGGCTATAATATAATATTATCATTGTTATAAATAAAACAATTAATATTAAGAATAAAAAATTGCAATTCGAATGCTTGAAAATTGGTTACATTTTGTCATACTTGTATATATTGCTTATTTATAACTGACCTTTAGTGTATATATAGGGGTTAACCACTTTTCCTCCTCCCAATTAGAACTTAAAAGAGTTCATAATTATTTTATAAATATTTTATATATTCTATAAAATATTAATTTATGCATTAAAGTTCGAGAGTAAAAGTGTATCGAATTCATGGAATCATATCTATTAAATATACTAATAATCAATTTCTAAACCGCAGTATGAATATATTAAATAAAACTTAGGTCTAGGTTTGACTATTATTTTGGTTATTTTTTCATCGTCTACTAGTTTATTATTAAAGTTAGGGATTTTATAGACAAATATTGAATTCTAATACAATATAAAATAATTATATAGCTATTGGCTATATACATTTCGATTCATTGTACAATCGTAATCAATGAGTTAACCGCTCTATAATGCCCATGTTCTATGTATTTTTAATATTTTTTAATTACCTACTATAAAAATTTCTTATGAGGAATCTTATATTAAGTTGTCATGCTTTTTATGAAGCTTTAAATTTTTTAATCAACGATCCAAAAAAAAAAGGTCAGTAATAAGTGAGTACCATTACTATTATTATATGTGTGTTAAATTTTAATTCAACGATAAATAATTATACACGAAAAACGATTTCATGCGGAAACTATCTATACCACCAAGTGCACATGTTATTTTTAATAAACCTAGCTATTAAAGTCGGTAATTTTACTTTTAGTATTATTATAGTAAGTTGATATAATTTTTGCTAAAAATATTGCATTTATTATATTATTATTTATTAGTATTTAGTTACTATAATAATATACATTTATTATTTATAGCATATTATAATATTATATCAACTTATATAACACATCATTTATAATATCTTTCCGTAAATAAATGTTTTAAAATAAATCAAAAACCTACCTATAGTAAAATTCATAATAATATTTAAAATACATAAAAATGTAAGTTCTCGCGAATAATGTTTTTAAATTATAACAAAACAATTAAAATACTGTTATTTTTTATCATTTAAATAAATAATTTCGTTCAAATTGGAACTTAAAATTTCTATAAAAATAATTGTCTTTAAACATTTTTAGATTTTATGTTTTGAGTATATATTAGTTGAACATTTTGTATTAAATTTTTAAAACTTAGAAACAAAAAGAAAAATGATGAAATTTTAACTAGAAAAAGTTTGGGATTTCAACGAACTTCGTCAAAGTTTTAACTCCAAATAAATATAAAAACATTATGTCTATGTATTTTTATAAAGGTTTAAGTTTAAATTTTGTGGGATCTTGTATTAAATTTTCAAGAATTTTAACTCAATTAAAATCTTTTTATTTAAGCGAAAAAAAACTAAAAAAATAATTGAAAATATCTTATGCCTATAAATAACTTAAAAAGAGTTAGACAAATTAAAAATTTTAATCGTACAATGAAAATAATAATAAAATAATTTAGTGAAAATTTCAAATAGATAAATTTCTATTATTATTATTATTTTAAATACAATAAAGTATGAAAAGTTGTTTGAGTATAAATAATTATTTTGCAAATGAATACCATAGTTGATTTGGCATTACGAAAACATTTTTTGGTTTATTTTATACATAGGTTAAAAAACCTTTAAAGACCTTAGTAAAACATTTTTAAATCTTAAGTATAAAAGAAAAATTCTTACTGAATTTCTAGCTACAAAACTATTTATTAATTTTCGTGACTTTTATAAATTTCGTTAAAACTCTAACTTTAAATTCTTATAAAAAATAATGTGACCATAGATCTCTGATATTTTTTGATTGAAAAATTAACAACTTATGAAAAGCTTTGTAATATATTTTCAAGCACTTCTATACAGAATATAATTTTTTTATTGACATTTATAAAAAAAAAATAAAAATGTAAAATTGCTCATATCTATAAATATAGCTCAAGAGTAGTCAAAATATTTTTAAAATGTTATCGTAAATAAAAAACGATGATTTAAATATTAAGTATCTACAATAATTTATTTTTGTGTTACATAAAAAAAATATAAAACCAATTTAGTTAAAACATAGATTTGCGTAAAAATTCCCATTTTTTCTTAATGTTTTGTTTGTTTTTCCCGATTATAAAAATAAATAATGGTCATTTTTAAGTTTGACATCTTTAAAGTATAAACTATTTTAAATTTTGAAATATCCAAAACTACCCCAACTTTCAAAAATCGAAAAATATTATCAAAAACTTATCGTGTGCATGTATCTACAAAAAATATATACACCATGATCCAAAATTTATAAAATCAATACATTCAACACTCCGGTCAGATTCTAAAAATGTTAATGTTTGATATTTTTGATATAATGAGTACTTACTATTAGATATTTTTATAATAAGATTATGGATCCGTCAATATGTAAAAAATCTGTAAGTCAACTCAGCATCAATTTTCTTTCTTATTCAAGAGGATTGAAAGCGATGATTTTTTTGTTTTTGTCTAACACACACGACACGCGCAACATAAGATTATTATAGACGTAAAGTTCTATTTCCAACGCACCGATATAATGATCAATAGAATTCTAAAAACAGATTTAAATTTATCATCAATTCTTCTTGAGATCAACTTTTCCATATTTTTGATTTATTGATTTTAACTTTTCCAAAAATTGAAATATGTCAATTTTTAACCATTCTTTTTTTTTATGATAAAGGTATTAGAATTTTGGGAGATAATATCGAAAATGTAGAAAAATCAATCTCAAGTAGACTTGAAGCTTTTAATCTCCTTAAAATGTTAGATTATTTATTAATCAGAAGCTTCTTTTCAAGTGATATAACTATCCTTTTGTTCTCCTCTATGTTGGCCTAAAACTGTAGATATGTTTAGAAGTATTCTACATCAAAATCCGATAAATATTTATATTCAATATTATTATTTTTAGTTATGACTTAATGAGTTATAAAATTTTAAACACTTAATTTTGAGTTATTAATACTTATAATTTTGTTGCTGTTTTTTTTTTTTTTTTGAAACTACGTAAAAGTATTACTAAGTTAATGTTGAATCGTGTATAATAATCCATATTCCATTGTACATTATTTTATTTACGTTATTATTGTTATTAATCTAAAGATTTCGTTATTTTTTGTAACTATAAAACCTATTAGATTTAAAAGCACCGAAGATTTTATTTTTACAACTAGGTATTCAAGCAGCTAAAAATCGGGTACAATTTTTTCAAAATAAAACTCATATTAGTATTTTTTTAAATAACTTAACTAAATTCACTTTTAAAATTTATAGAGAACTCAGTAAATATTAAGTGTAATAAATTTGTAATCTACTACTTTTCATTTAAAGTAATAATCGCATTGCAATAACATACAGGAGCGTATTTAAGAGAGGGGCCCATAGGCCTGTGTCTCTCCCCCTCATTCTCCATATTTTATACTTTTTTATTATATTAGATATTTTACAACTCTACGCTCCATCTACGCAAATTTTAACTATTTGTTTGTGCCCCCCTCCCCCCATAAGACATTTATAAATACGCCCCTGATAACATATGTTATGTATATATGGTTAGATCATTAAACAATAAACAAATATAATGCTCAATCTAATAAAGTCACCTATAGTATAGGCCTGTCATATACAGTATACAAACAATAATAATTATAAAATATTTTTTTCGGATTTTTTTTTCATTAGACAAGTTTTAGCGGACTTCTGTTCGGGGATTCGTTTAGCGAATATGGAAATAAAGATATTTTGTAATTCTAAGAACCGAAATTTGATTTTGAATTCAATTAGTTAGGTTTTAATATATAAATCAATAAAAATTATTTACAAAATATTAAAAATGGTCAAATGCATCAAAATGTTTTGATCTTAGTGGTGGTTAGCAGTTAGGACGCAAATGATTTGCTAGGTATATTACTTGCACTTTGCAGTATAGCTATATTTTAATACTTTGCAGAGAATTTAAAATTTTAACTTTATGCAATAATGCTTATATTATAAGAATAATATAGATACCTAACAATATGACGGTGAAAAACTAAATACCTGTACACAAAAATGTAGAAATGTGATGACGCCTATATTTGTTGTTGCTAATCGTTAAATTTTTTTTAAATATAACATTACAATTGTCAGCAACTAACATTTATAGGTACATTTTCTACATAGTGATGTCTATAAACATAAAAATAATGATAAAATATGTTGTGTCATTATAATAATTACTTACTAAAATATACTATATACATATAGACTACAGAATATAGGAAGTATGAGCTGTGAAGTATTTTGTAATTACAAAATATTTGTCTTATATTATATTTTTAATATAATATAAGCCATTAGGTACCTCAATTATTATGTGTGGTCAGACTTTCAACATTATTTCCCAACATAAATATTATTTTAATTTTATAATCATAAATACTCTTATATATATATATATATACATATATATTAGATATTATAATATAATACACAATAATTATTTTGAACGGATTAATAATAACTAGTATAAGAATATGTAGTACATATAATAGATACTGAAAAAATTAAAAATATTGTAAATTTAAATTAGGTCGAATCAAAATAAATATATAAATCTAAAAAGTAGATATAAAAAAAAATACTATAAATAAAACCTGTAATTTTAATTATAGTAATTTATTTTATTTTCTCTTAGGTAACCTTTCAATATTTGTTGAAAAAATGTGTAGTGTTTTTTTACATTTAAATTTTAATAAGCTTTTTAGATTTGTTGGTAGATAGGTTTCTTAGATTTGAAATTATTTTTTCTCATAGAATCATTATATTATTTGAAACTTGAACCATTGCGGTAAACTTTTCTTAAGTATATATACACATATATTTGTGTGTCGTGTATGTGTTAGTAGATTTATATGACTAACACAATAAGTGTTGATGTTGAGTATATGTATAAGTATAACATGTCCTACTGAATAATTATTATTGGACCTGACTGATTTTTATTCAACAAAAATAGATATGTATCTATTTATAATATACACCTACATAATTAATGAAGTTAGAAGACTACTTTTACTAATTTTACTTAACAATCTTCCCAATAGTAGATTTAATAATCTCCTTCCACTATTGATGAGGTTATGTTGAGAATATATTAACGAATGTTTTCTATTTAAAAAATAATTTAAATAAAAACGAAATTACATTGAACTACATGAAGTAGTTAAGTATATAGGTCGAGGCCTTTATAATAAATACCTATCTGTAGGAGTTAAAAAAATGTATGAAAATCATACCTAAGCTTTATGTGAAACAGTGTTGTAGTCGCGGGAGCTGCAGTAGGGATATACCTAAAGAGCTTCTCTCCTTTGATTTGGTGTATTATATTAAAATTTACAAGTCCATGTGAAAATTCTTAAACTTTAACGTATTCAACAATGCCTAACTGAATTTACTGGAATTGGCCATAATATATAAATACAAATTTGAAAATTTGTTCAGAATCTGACATTCTTCATGTTTCAAAAACCTAAACATTTTCAGCTATCCCCCCTCATTTTCTCCTCCTAAATTCTAACTACGCCACTAGTGTGAAACGAACGGCGAACGCTCTGTACAATAATATAGTCCGTGGACTGTGACTGTAGAGGGGCGTGATGTCTACGTCCAATGTATATTTTCATCATATTATTGTTTATCGAAAAAAACATGATTATTGAGTAACCTAACAGGTAGATTTATCAACAAAAAATTCGACCGACTTCCTGATATTTCAAAAAACATTTCGTATTAGTGCACTGCGATTTCACTAAACGCTGACGTCAGCAAACGCCGTCGAAGGACGGTTCGGCGCTAGGCTTATAGATTATAATCTATAAACCTTGGGCTCGGCGTGCTGCGTAAAAAACAGTTCGATATTTTCATGCCGTCGATGTTCGCGTATGTGATAACGGTATCGCTGATAACGACGTGTTCGTCAAACTGCTGACGGTGTGATATCGCAGTGCTTCGGCGAAAGCCAGTCATTGCCGCTGTCGACATCGTTTGTCGTCGTCGTCGTTGTCGTCGTCCGCTGAGTTTGCTTTTTATTTTTTTTTTTACTAAATATTTTTATTTCCCATACAATTTACTCGTTTTTTTTTTTTTTTTTTTTGTCGATTATTGCACCTATACTCATCTCAATCGCCAAATAAAATATGTCCAAGCCCAAAGTATACGTCGTTGGAGTCGGTATGACCAAGGTAACCAAGGAATTATGTATCTGCTGGCGAATAAACAATTTGTCGTCTTAACTTATTACTCGAAGACCACAAACAACGATTCAGTCTACATCGCTACCGTGCTTTTCTTAGTGGTGTCTTGGTAGAAAAATAATTATGCTTTTAATTTCACTTCCTATTGTATTAGTCTGTGGTGGCCCTTTCTCTTCTTCGCGTTCCACTTATTACTTATATTATGTAACTGAAGATGTCGTGCACAAGTATAATAGTTCATTCATTAATATTTTTAGTTGTAGCTGCTATGGATAGGTAGTTAGGTCGGGTCAATTAATATCATCCATGGACATTTTAACAATAACCCATTTTGTTGTTATTTTGCAATTTTTTTCAATAAAAATAGCTCACAATGGCTAAGATTTCTAAAAACATTATCCAATGTTGGACATAAAATTTTATTTTAAACATTTCCTTCTTTAGCTAGATTTTGTATTATACATACATATAGATTTATAGTTTTATTCAATGCAATGTAAGGTATTACTATGTAATGCTATACCATTGATATTGTATGAATGCTACTGTATTATTTTTTATCGTTATTAATTAGGTACTCAATAATTATAGAACATTGAAAGTAACACAAAAATATTTATTTTTTTTAACATTTTAGATAAAATAATCATTTTTTCAATATTTTAGATATTTTATTATTATCATAACGGGTAGGTAAGAACTCGATTTTACAATGCATTATCTATAATTTAACTTATTGGATATAACTTAAAATATTAATTGTATGGTATAAGTATATGCATTGTACATATAGATGTGAAGGTAAATTAAAATAATATTTAAAAATATTTATTTATTAACGTATTTAAAATAATAAAAAATTATAAAAAGATATTTTTGTATAAAATATTATCTCAAATCTTTAACCTTTTATCTGTTTTAAATAAATGTATATTATAATACTATTTGCCTTGGTTTGAGTGATCTGACTTTTTTTTCTCATTGCTACACAATATGCATTTGTATGTAATGATGCTCTATTCGTAGAGACTAAATAAGATACTAATATTTTTGCAAGTCAATAAGTTATGGAGAAATATTATTTATAAAATTCTTTTATTTACAAATTTTTACTTGGAAATATGTTAATTGAATGCATTTTCCAGAGGAATTGAATAACATTTAAACTAATAATAACATAATACTTGCTACAATATCAATGAATGGTTAAAAGTATTGCCAGTATGATAGAAATCAAAAAACAAAGAAAAATAGTCATAATAATTATATATTTTTTTAAATACTTAAATCTGACTACCTAACTTATATAACTCAGTAATAATAGGTATAGTTCTCAATCTAGTATAAAAGCCGGAGCATAGTATAAAATTAGAACCCTCTGGTTCCTAGATCCAGCACTGCAAAGGCTATTAAATAGGTGTGTTTAATTTTTATTTTTATTTAAGTACAATTTAGGTAGTAATGCTTAGATGAATTTTGAGTGCACATGCTGCTAATAAAAGAATATCCACTTTTTTTTCACCAGAGTAACATTTTCTTCCTAAATATTAATATTTGTGTAAAATTTATTACATATATTTTTAATTAAGAGGATGTCATACCCATATGTGTTGTCTTCATCTTCCTAATGTACAATATAGCAAATTTTAATTTAGCAGGATTTATTGTAAGTTGTTAGATTTAAAGTTAGAGTAAATTTACCTATGGTCATACTTAAAGGTAAAAAATAAATATAAGGTGTAACATCTCATAGAATTTTATTGATATTATCATTTTAAAGTGTGTTATAGCTAAAGACTGAATTTATATGCATTTAAAATTTTAAAATATGCACTTAAAAAGGGTGGGCAAGTGGGTATTGCTCTGCTGTATAGTAGAGATGGAGAGTAATACATTATAATAGATGTGTATGTGTTAAATTTGAATGCAATGACAGGTATACAAAAAAAGATTTTGAACAGAGATGATTTGTCACTCAAAAATCAAAGCATTATTTCTACTCCAAAACGTGAAGACAAACACAAAAATAAAAATAAAAAACAAACATTATTGTAAAATCAATATATTCTTCACTTTGTTCAAAATCTAATACATAAAATAATTTTGATTATTACAACTATTTATTTATTGTAAAGTTATAAAATCAAAACACTAATGATGAAAAAAAAATAAACTGCAATAGTATGTACAATATATTTTATGATTGTAATGAAAATATATACAATTTATTTGTTATTGTAAAAACAATAAGTAACAATAATATGTTTTATATTGATCACAGTTAAATTATAATGGCGGTTTGTGACAATATGTTTATATGTAAAAAAAAATTTGTTCCACATCAATGCTTGTTACGAGTGCATATTTCAAACTACAACATTAACTGGGAAAAATTTTTGATAAAAAAACTCGTCAAGTCAACCCTCTTACCTTGGTGTATTTTAAGAATTTCTTTTAAAATTAGCAAACTTTTATTTTTATTAATAATTTTAGAACATTTTTTTAAAATTAATATGCTATTTTCATTTTCAAAAAGATTATTAAAAGAATTTGTAACTTGTTCAAAAATTGTTAAAGCATCTATGAGTAGTATAAGTCACATGAATAAGATTGAAATGAAATGGTTTTTAAATTGTTTGGCAGTCTTAACCATATATAGGACAACATTATTATGCAATTATTATAATCATACATATCGGGTAACATTAACAAAACATTTTTAATTGTTATCTCCCTCTGGCCATAAGACCATTTACACATTTTGCTATGGTATTATTTATTTTTTCAAGAATTTTTGAAATTAAAAGAAAAGATTTTGATGGTGAATCGATATTTAAATTTTCAACAATCAAGTTTGCAACAAATTTTCCTCGAAGGTAGTTTCATGTATACAAAAATGTATTCACTTCCTATGTTTTCTTGAAATTTTTTTTTTAACATACCTGGTGCATTAGATATTTTTATCTATCTTCTAACTAATAAGTAATAATGATCTACAGAAATGTAATATTATATTTTTTTAAATATATTGAAGTTTTGTGTTGTGTAATATATTTATGTATAATAATTGTATATAAAATTATAAAATTAAATTAAAACATTTAAATGTATACATAATATATAAAAACATGTGCACTTGTACCGAAAATATGCAAAATAAAAATTTGTAATATTATTTATTTAGATATCATTGATGAAAATGTATTTACTATATGTAATTTCTTATAAAAATATGAATATGTAATAATATATACAAAATTCAGTATTTAGTTATTGCTTTGTAAAATATAACTTTTAAATTATAATATTAATAAAACCCTATGAGAAGCCCTGGATTCTACTGAATGCAAATTTGCTATGTTATAGTTGTTTCATTATTTAGATTGTGCTTGCTAAATTATTATTAATAAATGGCTATCAAGTCAATTTGTAAAAAATAATTATAATAGCTTACATCTTCTATGTATCTAATTTGTGGTAATAAAACACAGTAAAATTCCGATTATCCATTACTCTCTCATCTATTAATTTCTATTATATGCCAATCACTATCATAATGATATCATAAATTATAAATAGAATATGTTACGTCCATATTATGGTTATAAATATATTTGAAGAAAAATAAAAAGCTTATGAGAAAACCTTGGGATTCATAAAAACAAATTAAAATAACTAATTTTTTCAAATTATTTTAATTTATCATGATATCCACTAATACACATATAAATATATTATACATACAATATATGTATAATAATTATAAATATAAAAAAGAAATTTTTCTGTTATCTGTTTAATTTAATTATCTGCCATTCTCTTGATCCATTTAAGACACTTAATCAAGGTTTTACTGTATTTAAATAATTCTGTTAATCACTTACTTCATTCTTAAAAATTAAATTATTATAATTTTTCATAAGCTTCCCCATAATACTAATAATTAATACAAACTTTCCTTGAGAGCCCATGTAGTTGCACTACTTCAACTACTTCATGATCCACATGGATGCAACTGCACTTCGGTTTATTTGTATATTTTGGTATTCAAATTTAAACTCTTGAAGCTCACACCAATATAAATATGTTATATTTTATTTAATTATACTAATGTAATTTTTAATATATTAATACAAAGGACTAAAGTACTCAAGTCTCTATTATATTAGATCTCACAAAAAAAAAATAATTATTCATTTATATCTGTTTAATTGCATAAACAATAGATTTATTTCATGATTTGCTATACAAATAAATATCAATCAATCAATCATGAGTTATTAAATTATGTCTTGGGACCATTATTTCACTTTTAAACATTAATTCATTAGTGCAATTTAAGAACTAAAGTTACTTAATTTATAGTTGTACATATTTTTTCCTGTTTTTGTGCAATTTACATTTACTACTCCACTTATAATGTCATTATAGTTAGGTTTATTTATTTGAATCCAACTTATCATTTATTTAATATTTATTTTGTACTGCAGTGTAACTATTATGTGTTATTTTATACTATTAATGTGAAATATCCAAAAAATGTATATTTTTCAACATTTTATGATAAACTAAAATAGTAAAATCCAAAAATATATTTTAGCCTTGATCAATATCATAAATTTGGTTTTTTCAAATTAAGGTTGGTAAGAGATTTCATTATGTTTGAATAGTTTTTATTACAACAATAATATTTTTTAATTTGTGTAGATATCATCTGAATTTGTCTAATAACAAAGGTACAATTGATAACTATGTACTGTTATTGTTGATTCAAATAATGATTCATATTGTTAAATCCTCTTATCCTCTTCAAAATTTATATATTCTATTTATGATAAAACGGAATTCGTAAAAAATAAAAAAATACTGAATTACCTATATTCTAACATTTTTGTTTAATACCAGAATAAATATAAAATATAATTCTATTTATATAATATATATTAAGTAAAAACACAAAATTTAATATGGTCTATCAGTCTAATATCATATACATTAATATGTACATTATGCTATTAATTTCTTATAGTATTTATTTTAGTAATTATAATAAAGTATAAACCATTTATATGCTATATAATAAACAAATCAAAATGTTCTGAAAAATATTTTTGAACTAAATTTTACAAAATAACAAAAATCATTGTTCTTTTTAAATATTGAAATCAATACAAATTTTAACTACAATTAATGCTTATTTAAAAAAAAAAATTGTAATTTTGAAGGTTTTGAGACCGAGTAAAAAAGTTTTATCCATAAATAGATTGATTGATTTTTTAATATCTATAAATATTAAATAGCTCAGAAAAAGTTTAAAATATTTTTTAAATCATATCATGGTTAAAATATACTATTTCAAACATTTGATTAAAATAAATTGTTATTTTACACCTAAATATCCAATGCTGTTAAATTTTAAAACTTCAGATGCCCATAAAATAATTGTGGAATTATGCTAAACTTTTTATTGTTAAAACATAAATAACAACTTTGAAGAACTTAATATACAATTTTCAAATCTTATGGGATTAATATTAATAATTTTAGGAATTTTTAACTGCAAAATAATTTTTAAAGTTTTGGTATTTTAATGAATTTTGTCCAAATTATAACCCAAATACATATTAAAATAAAATATTGTGATTATGCATTTTGATATTTTTTTTTATTTTGGGTTCATTTATGAAAAATTTATAAAAAAAACTTAGTAGTAAATTGTTATTGTTTTTGGCCGAGCAATATTTTATCAGCATTTAAAAAAAAAAAAGAAGTTAAAAGAAAAAAAGAAAATGTAAAATGTATGTAACTATAAAATCTCAAACTATTACACTATATATAAAGAAAATGCTAATATAATTAATATAAACACTTGGTAAACATTTTAAATGTTTAAGGTTATTCATTTTTGAGAGAAAAAAGAAATTAAATAATTTTGTTGATAACTAGTTTCCTGTTTTTACGTGTCTTTTATTTTGAAAAAATATTACGAATTTTAAATTTTCAAACGATCCAGAAACTAACACAATATCAGAACCAAAAATTTAATTATTAACATCATTACTTTAGAGATTGATATTGATAATAAATAATCATTACTTGGTTGATACCTGATTAAATGTTCATTAATTTTATTAACAATGGCTGATTATCATTTTATATTTTTTATTTTGGTGTGGGTTGTATTTAGTACCTAGATAATATTTATATATTTTATTTTACTATTTATTTATATAAACTTGTACATTTTTAATTTGAAACTGATAGTAATGTAATGTTTTTTATAAAAATACAATATTTTTTGCTAAATGTTGTGTATTTTATTGTTAACATCTGTATAGTGTTAAGCTTAAACATATTAATGGTTAAAACTGTTTTACTGTTTTCTTAATAATATATTTTATTATATTTTAGTTTGAAAAACCGGGTCGTAGAGATGACTTTGATTACCCACAAATGGCTGTTGAATCTGTTACTAAAGCTCTACAAGATGCAAAAATTAGCATACAGAAAGTGGATCAAGCGTGTGTTGGATATGTATATGGTAATTATATTCAAAACAAATATGTAAATAACATAATTTTATATATTATTATAACTATACTTTAGGTGATTCTACTTGTGGACAAAGAGCTTTGTATGAAGTAGGAATGACTGGAATACCTATTTATAATGTCAATAATAATTGTTCAACTGGATCTACAGCCTTATATTTGGGTAAACAAATTATCGAATCTCAAAATGCACAATGTGTATTAGTACTCGGTTTTGAAAAAATGGAATCTGGATCATTGTCTGCTAAAGTAAATATTAATAATTATTTATATTGAACACTATTGTATGTAGGTAAATATGTCTTGTATTTTAGTTTTTAGATCGGACAAATCCAATGGACAAACATGTAACACTAATGGGTGATTTAGTTGGTTTAGATGGAGCACCAATAACTGCACAACTTTTTGGAAATGCAGCTTTGGAATATATGAAAAAAAATGGCATAAAACCTGAAACACTTGCTAAGATTGCATACAAGAACCACAAACATTCAGTTAATAATCCGTTAGTAATTTTTTTAATAAATTTAGTCTAGTGGAAAATAAATTTACTATTATTTGACAATTATACAAAAAATGTTATATTGTTATAAATTATAATTATTATTCGTATATCTATTTTTTTTTAACTATTATTAAAATTAATATTATATAAAGTAGCCATTCATAACAGATATTTTTAATTGGATAAAAAAAAATTAAAAACCTTATAATCAAAAATATATTTACTATTTCTATATTATTTAAAATAATTAATTAATTATATTTAGATATTCTCAATTCCAAAAAGAATATACATTAAAAGAAATCCTTGAATCACCCAAAGTATTTGGTCCCTTAACTAAACTTCAATGTTGCCCAACATCTGATGGATCTGCAGCAGCTATTTTAGCATCTGAAAAATTTGTCATTGAAAATAACCTTCAGGATCAAGCAATTGAAATTGTAGGAATGGAGATGGCTACTGACCCACCAACCACATTCTCTGGTCAAAGCTGTGTTCAAATAGTAAATCATAAATATCAGTTATATATTATTGTAATTTTATTTAAAGCTAATTCATGTATGTATATATTCTTTATAGATAGGATATGACATGACCAAACTGGCAGCTGATAAATTGTTTAGTAAGACTACTATCAAACCAGAAGATGTTGATGTAGTAGAGTTACATGATTGTTTTTCTGCAAATGAATTAATCACATATGACGCCTTGGGCCTTTGTAAACCAGGAAAAGCTGGAGAGTTTGTTGAGTCTGGTTCAAATACTTATGGGGGACAAGTAGTTGTAAATCCAAGTGGTGGTTTAATTTCTAAGGGCCATCCTTTGGGTGCTACAGGTATATTGATACAAATTGAAATTATTTAAATTAAATTATCCTATATTGTACATCAGTTACACACAAAGTCTGTATTAAATCTAAATTTGATCTAAAATAACATTGTTTACTTGGTCAATTGAAGGGATGACGCTTGGTGGTATTTTTTGTCCTGGAAAATATAAATATAAATCCACAATTACCTTTGATTGTTTTTAGTAAAAACAACTTACTGTTTTATTTATTTGAATGTACAAACAATTATTATATTGCACATTTAGCTTTAAATATTAAAGAAAAAATGCAATACAAATTTATGTCACAAATTAAATAAAGATTTATAATTTTATAGTAACATCCAGTAATAATTCAATGTATAACATTTAACATATTATTAATTAATATAATTATTCAAAGGATAATTGATGACATGAATTGAATACTAACAATTAACTTACATAATTATATATTAACTTTTGAACTTATTAACTGTTACTTTATTATAAATTAATACATAGCTTTATGTATTTATTGAATTTAAATATTAAAATTACCAGATCAAAAACCAATTTATTATACAACTATTAATGTCCGATGACAATTTTGCCCTAAATTCTTTAGAATTCACATTAAAAAAAGGTTTATTTGCTTAAAAATATTTATATTTATAGTGATAGAACTAATAAAATATCATTCTTTAAACAAAAATTATAAATGTTTTCTTAAAACTTTTTAGGAATTGCCCAGTGTAGTGAATTGTATTGGCAACTACTTGGCAAAGCTGACAAAAGACAAGTACCAGGCGCTAAGGTAGCTCTTCAACAAAATATTGGTTTGGGTGGTGCAGTCATAGTAGCTTTATACAAACAAGGGTTTCCTAAGACTTCACAGTAAGCAAACTCCTCCACAATTGTTTAATAATTTCTTCAACATTTATACATTTTTAATATTTATTTAACGTAGAACACCAAAAAAAGAAGTGGCTAAGCCAACCACGGATAAAGATCCAACTATTTTTAAAGTTTATAAAATTTTCAAAATTCTCGAAGAAGCCATGTTAGATGACAAGGAAAATGTCATTGAAAGAGTTCGTGGTATATATTGTTTTAAAGTTACCAACACCCAAGGAAAGGAAGGGATGTGGATTATTGATGCAAAAAATGGAAAAGGAAGTATAACGTTTTATGGCACAGGTATTACAAAAAATGAATTTAATATGTACTAAGTAATTGAGTAGTTGTGTTAAGTTTGTATAAGCTTATAACCATGATTATCAACAGGATAGTAGAAATACTATCATAAATAGTAGTCATAACTGTATACAGTAAGTTCCTCTTAATTTAATTACATTGGTTTAGATCATTTTGATTCTATTAACTGGTTGATTCCATAAAACATTTTTCTTTATTGATGAGTTTATATTTATATATTATATGTATGTTTAAAATTAAATATATTTAAAATAAATTAAAGAAACTATCTATTTTTGATTGTACTTGAGAATTTATTAATTTTATTTTCATATTAGCCTGAAATTAAAATCCCTATTTAATTAATATAGTACAAACATGATTTTTAATTATTTAAAATTAAATTAATAATAATATATGTACATCGTACCTATAACTTTTGGAACAACTGAAAACTATTGTTATCACCATATTTTTGAATAGCTCTTTAAGTTTTTCAAAACAATTCTTGTTTCTTTTTAGTTAAAATTTGAAATACCATTAAAACGATAAGAATGTTCTTAAAAATGATTCAATTATCCGGTACTTGAAGATTCTAATAAAAAGTTTATTTAATATTAGTAACATAAGATATAGTTTGAGATTTTCAATTTTGATTCCAATGAACGGTTGATTCTATAAACCAGTGGTCACATTAAGCGGAACTCACTGTATTGTTTATATGATGATTATTAACTGTTATCAAAACAATAATGTTCTCTCAATATTTTAGTAAATGCATAGTATTTTATGAAAACAAAAACCAACCATGTAATAATTATTTACTGATATTGTATGTTAACATATTAATTACAGGAAAACCAGATGTAACATTTACAATGAAAGATGAGGATGTTGTTGAACTGATATCAGGGAAGTTAAATCCTCAAAAAGCATTTTTCCAAGGCAAAATCAAAATTCAAGGAAACATGGGTTTAGCATTAAAATTAGTTGACTTGCAAAAACTCATGAGTCACAAAATAGCTGAGCTACGAGCAAAATTATAAAATTAGTATGTTGTCAACAGTTAATATTTTAAATTATTTAAAAAAAAATTTGTATTGTGAAACCAATCAACTGTTGGTGTGGTTTGTTAATTCTTAAGATTATCATTTCATGAGGTTTAGGCTTAAATTTATATTTTAATTGGTTGGTTTTTATTTTTTTTAAATTTTTATGTGTTTTGTTAATTTTTACATTATTGCATTCCTTGTATTTTTTTTTTTTTTATATTTATTTTTATTACTGTAGTTTAAACTATTATTTGGTATTTGAAATTAATAAAGTCTGTGATTTTTAATGGAAAGCCATAGGTGTTCTATTAGGTATTGACATAATTTTTTATTTACTTGCTATGCAAAAATGTATTTTATAAATAAATAATTTTTTGATTCATTTATATCAAATTAAATTATAATAAAAATCATTAAATAAGTTAAAATTAAAAAACAAAAAATGATTTAGTATTCCATATAAATATATACTGTAAAATATGTTTAAATTATAAGTTTTCTCCATTTACATTAAACAATTATCAAATCATAATTTTATTAAGATTTTGTTTTAAATAGACTTTTTAAAACGATTATAAACACTGTATTTAATCCTGGATAGAAACATTTACATAACTAAACATGAACATATTAAAAATTAAGTACCTAATCAGTGTATGAAAATTAAATAATCAAAACTTGAACCATGCTATTATAGATAAAAGAAGACTTGTCCTGTCTACAAATTTATACATAACCACTAATCACACTAAGTGGATATATATATTTGCTATTGCTACGTGCGACTTCAAACAGATCCTTGTTTTGTTATAATAATTTATTAATAGGGAAGGTTGAATTAATTTTATAATATAAATTGTGTATAGTAATTATTATCCAGTTTGTTACAAATGAGTTTTAGGAATATAATTATTTATCTAAAGACAATAGGTAATCTTTTACTAAGACTATATTCACACAAAAAACTATTTCAATGCTCAATATATTGAGATTGATAGTTTTTCTATTGGTTTGAGCAATATCAGGCAAAACTGCTAATACGTATAATAGTATATATTTATAAAAATTACACGATTTATTGTTATTATTTTTATTAATTTTTCAGTTTTGATTCAATATTTTATATTCATACTTAGAATTGTATAAATAAGATTATGTTATAAAATTACAAGTCTAATGTAAGTCTTAAGTATAAATAGAATGACTCATTGATCGTGGGATTGTTTAATGCAATTTGTGATATGTACTATTCAAAAATGTATTGAATGTGGTTTGATTACAGAGGTTATAATTAACATATTAAAACACAAATTAATAAGAAAAGAAAATTTAAAAAATTCATATAGACTTTCCACCTTTTTGGCCCATAAGAGTTTATTTAACTACATGGCCTTAAAGTAACTTAGTCAGTACAAGAATTAACATCAGTTTAATTTAATTGTCTGGAAAAAAATATCTATGTTAAATTCTTATATAATGAATTCAACACAAATACACAATTATTAATTAACTGTATATCTAAGACCTAACTCAAAGACGTATTGAATATTTGTTTTCATTATAAGATCAAAATGAGAAAATAATATAACTTCAAACTTCAAATACATAAACAGTTTTTTCTGCAATTTGAATGTGTATAAAATGATTATGTGCATTCTGCAACTTGCAAATAAATAATAATAATATATTAAAGCCCATAAAATAACTCCAATTATGAAAAAGATGTATGAACATTTTTAGTATCAAATGATGATCATAATATTTTAGCTATTTTAATATTTTATCAACTCACTACGAGATTTTAGAATAATATGTATATTAACATATGTATAAATTACTACTTACTTATTAGTAAATTTCACTATTCTTGTTGGTTCAGTAGCGGGTAAGGCGGTGAAACATCATTTTCTTCAATGTGACAAATAAAAATTTACTTAATAACAACAATGAAACAATAAGAGCACTTTTAAATATATCAACATTGAATATAGAAAGAGAGTAAGGGGTATAATCGCATGACTAATAATCTGGAATCTAATGTATTTGTTATACATTTTTCAATAACAAATACTCACATTTAATAATATTATATTACAAAGAGATATGGTGGAAGGTGGCCTTTTTGCCTTTTGGTATCTAGTTATTCTAATGGATAAACTGTGTTATAAACTTAATCCTATTTTGCACTATGCTTCTGCGTTAATGTACATTCTTATTATACCTAATTGTATTTTTTTTTAATATAAACTAAATAACTCAGTCTAAGATATATTACATATTATTTGTACAATGACTTTATTATAAAAAATATTTTAGTATATTTTGAAGCTGAATAACATCTATAAAACATAATTAGTACTGTTTGGGCACTTTTCATTTTTTATATACTACAAGTGTCAATGTTGGGATTACCTTTTTGCAACATTTATTACATCACAAATTAATTAGGCTTCTGGAGATATCCAACACTCAGCTAATAAAAATCAATGTTATAATGTATTTGTATTAATAAAATGCAGTATTAAACAATAATATTCATTAGCTACCATGTGTTTGTTAAATTTTTCTCAAGATTAAATAAATAATTTAATAATTAATAATAATAATGAAATTAATAATCATCAATAAGTTTTAAATTACAGCCTCAATTGTTTATATATTAATATAGAATTATATTAAATATTCAATTATAATTCTACAGGTTTTAAATTTAAATAATTATATTATTATATGTTAGAAAAAATAGATACCTACCTAATGAAAAACAATATGTGTATTAATATTTAAAGTATGCATTGAAATTTGAAATTATACAGATCATGTATGAGCATTAATATTTAATTCTTTGAATAAATTGGGTATATTCAAATAAATCCTGGAATAAAAATCCCTAAACTTCAATTTTTTAAATGTTAATTACAAAGTTATTTATAATGAATAACATTATAATAATTTATTTTTTATATAGGTTTTAATAAAACAAAATAGGTTTATCATTTATAAATACAATGTCACAATGATAAAACATATTATTCTAAAAATTAAAATTTATCATATATATAATATATATGTTTTGAATGATCGAAACGTCAAATTTTAAAAATAATAATGATAAATAAATTCAATAATTATAATAGTTAATAAATGTATTTTATAGACTTCAATATTACTCAAAATCACATGAAAATTATTGAAAAAATGTTTTTTAAACACTAATTTATTATTAATTAAAAACATATAGATTTTAATAAAAGAAAAATATATCATTTATAAACAGTGTCATAATACATGCTTATTCTAAAATTTAAAATTTATCAATTTGAAGTTTTTGTATCTTATACACTATATCGTTAAAATATTAGAAAACATGATATTTTATTTCGGGGATTTTTATTCCGATTACCATTCAAGCAGTATATAATATATTATTCATATTATACTAGGAATAATACACACGAATTGATAATTGTTGACATATGGATTAAAAGAACAATTAATAAGAATATCCGAGCTTTATTACACATGAATTTTACGAATCATATGAGTGAGACAGTGCTAGACGCAAAATTCGTTGCTACTCAGAAACGGTTAAAGTTCTAGAGATTCGGTACTATAAGTGCATATTAATTCAACTATCAAATAATTTATAATATGTACAATATGATATATACAAGTGTATATATATATATAACAGGTGTTTGTATGTAAGAACTTTATATTATTCGAAGTTCGAGTTTATACAAATTTTGATTTCACTTGCTCTGCGCACATCATCCGCGATTCGACATAGTCTGATTGCCTACCTGAGAGTTTCGTTTAAATAGTTTTTCCCCGATGATATCTGTCAACTTAATTTAAGTTTTAACATGTAATTCGACTTTAACTTTTTCTCCTATACAAAACAACATCGGACTTTCGACGTCAGGAGGTACAACAATCCGCCGTAGGTGGATTGCCTAACACAGGTGTCAATTTCCATCGGTTAAGGATTGATAGCTAGACACTCATTTACTATTTTTAATATTTATTTATTTTTTTATTCATTCAGAAAAAAAAAACTGGGTATGCGACATAATATATTATATAATAAAAATACAATTTCACCCGTGCACCACCCACATCGTCCGCGATCTGACACAGTCGAATCGCCTACCTGATAGGTTTAGATGCGTGTAAATTGAACTTCCCTGATGATTATGGATTAGTTAATACTCAAACATCGCAATCGACTTCAACATTTTCTTCTACAAAACAGCATCAAACTTTCGACATCAGGAGGTGTACCAATCGGTTTATTGTCTTATAATTTTATTATTATCTTATTATCTTTTTATACTATAGTAGTCTATGTTATTGACATTTGTCAGTACTCAGTACCGTGGTATATAATCATATACTCGTTTCGCTCACACATCGACACCGATGTTATACAAAAACGTCACCAACGAGTAACGATGGGTTTATTAATTAGTAATTATTTATCTCAATGGATTTTACAAAATTATTAAAATCATATTGAACATTTTTAATTTTCCTATTAGAAGAATTACTCGTATTTAAGACAAACATTAGATTTAGATATCAATGTATAATGTATTTTTTCATATGTCCTTTACAATTTTGTTGAATATAAAGATATTAGATAATATGCAACAGTGACTTGAACAAGACGAAAATGACACCAGGCAGGCATCAGATACAGTTTTATTCAGTACTAAGATCGTTTGAAGAAATGGAAGTCAATACTCAAAATATCCACTGTTGAAGCTGAAACAATAACTGGTCAATATTTATATATCTGATAATTGCTCAACCCTAGGCGATTGGGAAGTGAACAAGGCGTTTGTTCTAAATAAGAATAACACAAATGTGATATGTATAAGAAAAAAGTAAGTTGATCACAATTATCAAAATACTGATATGAAATAATGGTCATGTTGACATAGGTATATCTAATTAGCTACTCAATATATCTTTAAATTTTGGAAATGTTTAAATTTTCACTTTTGTACCAATAATTTTAGAGTCAAATTTAACTTTGGGAAAAGAAATGTATGTAATACTAGTATTAAACATAAGTTGAAATCCATCTATTTATATTTAGTGAAATTGTTTATAATTAAATATATATTATATAGGCTATTCATCATTATATAGTATGATTAAATTAAAAATGATAAATTTAAATTTTATTCTTAGTAATTTCTAAAACTTATAGTATTATAATTGAAATCTTAGCATATCATAATTAAATATATTATTAATAATACTTAAACACTTTAAGAGACTGTATTTGACAATATTTAAAATAAAAAATTCATGCAAATTTATTTCATGGTATTGTAATGTCTTGTTAATGTATAACAAGTAAATGCACATTGGTATATAGGTAGTAAGAACATATCTAATCTGGCAATTTGATTATTTTTTGTTGATGATAATATTCTATTAAATAGGTATAAAAAAAAGTTAAAAGTTAAGTTGACTTTATTAAAATAATGACCATTATTTTATTGTTTATTAGACATATAAAAGGTAACATCTATTCTAATTAACAGTGTAAACTTTAAAATATGATCTTTATTACAAATGTTATAATGTATGCTATATTTTTTTCAAAATATACCAATATCACATATACACACAGGTTTGATTTATGTATCTTATGCCACCATGATAGTCTAATCCAGGAGTATTAAAAGTACAATTTACCAGCCACTTTTGGCACACTGACAAATTTTTACTTGCTTGCTTACAGCAGGGAATAATCCAAAAATATTTTTTTTATTTTTGTTTTCATATTATTTTGTTAATTTTGTATAAAGTATCTCATACATTTGTAGTTCTTTATTCAATATTAAACTAGTATAAAACTACAATAATTTTTTTCTAAGTTCAAAAAAATTATACAAAAATACACAATAATTTTTAAATTATCACAGAAATTTAGTTAAATATTAATTTCAGTTAAGTATCTTTATTTTTTTTTATAAATATATATTAAGTTAATTATTCATTAACCATTATACGATTATCAGGGACGAATCCAGGATTTTAGTACTGTGGGTCTGCTTCACTTACGAGAGGCCACTGCATACTTTACTTATATTATATTTTAATACCAATATTTAATATAACTATAAGAGATGACACAATCAAGTTTTAGGTAAAGTTTAAAACTTAATTACAAACTTGGGTATTATTAATTAATTGTTATTTTTATTTGTTGCTTTAAAATTGATATTTAATTAACAAATTTACCTTTAATATTTAAATAATTTTGAGTATTTCAAATTTTGAGAAGGATTTATAAATATTATATATATATATATATATTACTATTTTATTAATTCTATAAATATAGTTGTATTATATTTATTTTATTTTAGTTTTCAATAACTGTTTTCGTTTTCACAGTAGAAGGTAGTTCTAAATTCTAATTCAATACAAAAATAATTCATGTATAAAGTTATAATTTTATTATAATATATAAAAATAAAAGTAAGTATAGTAAAGAATATTACAAACATTTTCAATAATTTTTTTTTATATAATATTTTTCATCAATGCGAATGTACTTATTATGTTATTAAGATAGGTTGTTTGTGCTATTATATTGCTTTCTATGCTCAATATTGCTAAATTTGATAGCCCGTCTTTAGTCATAGTTGAGCAAAGGTATATTTTGAGAAGTTTTAGCTGGTTAAAACTTCTTTCTGCAGTTTCTTTGCTGACTGGAAGTGTATAAAATTGTTCAAACAAAGTTAATAAATTTGGATATGTAGAAACCATGTCTAGAGATATCATGAACTTCCAACACTTGATTTCATTTTAATGATTCAGTTTCATTATAAGCTGGATAGTAAACCAGATAAAATGAACGATATTTTACTTCTTTATTCAATTCATTTATGTCAACTTCATAAAATCTTGGTAAATGTTTAATGAAAATAACATTTTCATCCAAGTTTTTTTTGGATTTAGTACTTTCAATGTTTTAACAATGTTATTAAAACCTTCAAAGCGATATTTTTTTTGTTGATATTTTGTAATTGTAAAAGAATCCAAAATAACAAAGTATGTATTATGTTTAAAATTTTCATTAGCAAACTCAATAATATTTCCTAAATTATTTTTACCATGCATTATGTTATCTATATATTTATATAAACAACAGCCTATGCATGTTTTGTATAGACTAAGGTAGCGGTACGTATGTTTTTTTGATTTAAGTATATTATTTGCTGATATGTGCCAGCCACACGATTTCGGACACAATATTTATACTTCAATATCCAATTTTCATGTCTTTCTACACATCATAATATATTTTTACATTTATAGATATATTTTTTATAGAAATGTACATTTTATAAATTATTATTATTTAATATTATTTCATTTTTGATTAGGTACTATCGTATTGTATATATTTATTTAGTTTGTAATTTTGAGAGGCCACATTATACTGAGAAGAAAACTGTGGGTCAGCTGTCTTCCCAAAACCTCCCTTGGGTTCATCCCTGATGATTATGTTTAACTATAGATTCTTTCTTATACTAAACAACCTATGTAATATATCTAATTATTTTAATTGATACAATTTAATGAATGTTATTTTAGTCAAAAATATTGACTGGGTCTGTACATTTGCCACCAGTAAAAGAAATATTATTTCATTATTCCGTACCATATATTGTTGAATCTGACTGTGAATTTGTAACACAAAGACATATTCTTATTCATTAGTGGGAATCTCAACAGGAACCTAGAGGTGTACAAAATGGTATGTTAACACCTTTTTAAATATTTTTTTAATATTATTGTTTGTTTATTTATTTTTAGTTGTTACTACTGCTTATGACATACAATATATATTTTTATTTTTTTATTTTGAGGTACAATATTATTTTTATTATTTAAATATGTAAAAAAAGTTTTGAACTAGTAATTAATTAGTTATTTTTAAGTGATTATTCATAAATTATAACTTATATGTATTTAAAGTTTTAAAATTTGAGTTGTAATGGACCAACATTTTGCGGGTTATCCCTATGTCATTTCACTCTGCTTACTTATACTTGAAAGTTTAAATACTTATAACTCAAAATACTTAATTTTTATACATTTTAGTACTCCAATAAATATTCTGTTTTGGAATAAGAAATT
This sequence comes from Rhopalosiphum nymphaeae, assembly GCA_036289425.1. Classification (NCBI taxonomy): domain Eukaryota; kingdom Metazoa; phylum Arthropoda; class Insecta; order Hemiptera; family Aphididae; genus Rhopalosiphum; species Rhopalosiphum nymphaeae. The sequence goes on along the minus strand of JAZAQC010000007.1, from coordinate 17,423,678 downwards.
AAGAATGTAGTTTGTCATTCAAAAACGTAAAAATAATCCAATATATAAATAATATGAATAATACAAAATAGTTAATAATTAAGTTCTTTTAAAAATGCTATGTTGTAACAATTTAAATTATATGAAAAAAAGTATTTTTTTAAATGTGAAAGTTTTTGAAATAATATTGTTCTTTGATAAAAGAGTAACCCAGAAATATAAAGATTTTGGAAACAATTTCTATTTTAATTATGTAGAATTACCATTAATTCATATTTTCTTATAATTTTTTATCAATTACTTAATTTATTAGTTTGAAATTAAATTAATCTACACATTTGTTTAATTGTATAATAAACTTTATTTGTATCCACAAAAATGTGCTTAATATAAATTAGTAAATAGTGGTTTTTTTTTTTAAGTGTAGGGAATAACTACTAATTTAAATATGTTAAAAAAAACTTTTAACCGTCAACTTCTCGTTTAGTATCAACATTTTTCTTAACCCCCAAACAAAATTCAAATGATCTTACCCTAATTGGATATTTTTTCGGTATTTATTATACATTTTTACTACTGAACGGTTTATTACCAGTTTCCTTGTGTATTGCTTTTCACGCTTCATTGTTAAGGTATAGATATATTCATTTTATCGGATTGCCATCATTAAACCTCGCGTTTATGGTTTCTGCCATTTCCACCGCAAAAACATCACTTTCTAGTGGCACTCAGGATGCAACTCCCCAGTGCCGACAGGAAAGAACTACGTTTATATGTAAACGGTGCTTCCGCTGCTTTCTCCACATCGTACCTTATGTTTCCGCCGTTTCTACATTATAGATACTATTACAACGTTTATCATAGCCTCTTTTTGCATTGACACCATTTATGTTGCTTTCAATTTGATGATGTTCTATTCGAGCATTGATACGTTAGCTCCTAATTTTTCGACGGCCAAATAAGGCTTATACGTAAGGGCTAGTTCGAGGTTCACCTCTTGGTGAGACTTAGATATCCGATATCTGAGTCCACAAACCCCACCATGTTTAGGTGGGTCCAGACGGAGAAGAAGCGATAGGTATTATGTCGTATGATTTTTCTATGCGTTAAATTGAAATATTTATTACAAAAAACAAACAAATTTTTAATAACTATTATTATATTAATTCATAAAATAAAACTACCTGTTATATTGAATTATGGTCAATACTTTTGTACCATAGATTGGTGTGAATAAGATTGTGATTTAAAGAAATAATTAGGTTATTACAATTAATCGAAATAAATTGAAAACATTATTGTATCCAAATATAAAAATAAATATAAATAAACAAATAATAATAATATACATAGCAACGAGAAGTTTCAAATTGCTACGAACAATATTTTTTGTTACTAACCACAGGTGGTATAATTAATATTTTTCGTGTTTAAATATTCTATTTTGTTTAAAATGTTAATTTAGTACGTTAATAAATAAATATATAATATATGAATATGACATTGTATTTTTGATATTTTGTAATGATTGTTTTATTTTTTTTTTTTAAATATAAACTAATAGATATATTAAAAATAATAGATAATAAACGTACAGCGCCAGCGCACAAGACCTAACCACGATCAGTCACCGACCACCATGCTACAACAAGACTCAGAACTGTTGGACCGGAGCCCGCTGGACTGCAAGTACGGAGTCGTCATAGCCGGCGACGACGGTAGTACGGGTACGGCAGCTGTCAGTAACCCAGCTACGTCGGGACACGATGTCGTGGGTCGCCTACACGCGTGGCTGGGAAGACCGCACAGCAGTTTTCAAAAGAGATACGAGCTGCGACTCAGTGACAGGAGCGAGTAACAGAAACTTTGCAACAGCCAGCAGTTCCCGCAGCCCAAGACACGGTGGACAGTCGACCAGGGCACCTCGAGCACCGCCGACAACCCAACCACCACTCCGTCCACTGATGGCCACCATAGTACCTTGCCCCGCAACAACCCGACTACCACCACGTCCACTAATGACAACTATAATATCACGCCCAGCAATAATAGAGTGGACCAGAATGCCACAGCCGAAAAGCAGAGAGAAACAAAAACTCCAACGGTCGACCACAGACTGCTCGACCTTTTTCACCTTGTACGCTGCCATTAACATCACACACACCACATGTTAAAACAACAGTCACCGTACCACCATCAACGTTGGATAAATTAAACTACCGCCAACAGTGGAACAAGCAAAGGATAAGAGAACACTAGGAAAACCCCGGTAAAAGCAGCCTATGGGTTATCACTCTTCTCCCGGTGAAATTATTCAATAGGGGATAAAAATATACTAGAATATACTAGAATATATTTACCGATTGGTTTAAACTATTCTAGGGTATACCTCCCAGGTGAAATGTAGTAGGATATTTTTACCTACTGGTAAAAATGTTTTATGAAGAGCGATAAAAATATCCTAGTATATAATTTATTATATTTAATAATGTATTTGATTATTACAATATATAGAGTATTAACAAAGTAAAATGTATAATGATTTACCATCTCTTTAGAAATTGTTGAAGGTTTGTAGGTAATTTTGTTTGTACTTTAATCATTGATTAAAATATGTAAGTACCTACCTTTAGAAATTAATTTCATAACATCTATTTTTAATAATTATTTAGTAGATTAACCTATGTTATTTGTTAAGTTTTAACAAAAGTATAATTATTAATTTTATAAGAAAAATAAAGGGTGAGCAAGTGGGTGTATCGCTCTGCTGTATAGTAAGAGTATGTGGAGTTGGTCACTATAATGAATGTATTAAATTTTTTAATGATAGGTATCATTGTAAACGAAAAACGATTTTGAACGGAGATGATTTGTCAGTCTAGCATAATTAGTAGGATATATTATATTGTTGCCTATATTTTAATTGTATTAATCGTTATTTTACGCTATTTCATATGCTCATAAAATTTTTGCTATATTGATGCTAGAGCTTTTTTTTACAATTATTTATAACATTTCATGAAAATTTCAAGTATTTACAATGATTCGTTTTTGAGTTACAGCAAAATAAAAAAATCGATTTTGTCGAAAACTGATTATGCGTAAAATTCCTGTTTTTTCCTAACGTTTTTAAAAATTATTAGACATTTTATACTTTTAACGTAATGACAAACAAAAAAAAAATTACCTACTTGTAGCATTAATATACATTCATTACTGCACTCAAAATCTAGTATAATGTTTTGCAATAATTTTGATATTACTGCTGATTTTAAGTCTTCTAAAAACATATTCATATAGTATTCATTATACTTGTATACTTTTCTTTCCACACATAATGGCATGCCGTTTCTCTTTCTAATTATTTTTAAATTAAAAATAATTTATGCTCTTTAAAAATCACCTTTTTATAAAAAAATAAACATAATATGAAAATTATTAAACTAAATTAATTATTTTTGTATGAGAAAATTATTGGCATCAGAAAGTCCAATCTAATACTGACGACAAAAATTTAGTATTTAATTTGCAATCAAATGAACGTGTTATAAATATTACAGCCAATATCTCCTTGACAACAAACCAAATTTAATTGTGGCGTTCATATCTGAAGTATATGATATGTTTCGAATAAACGTGTCAAAAATATATATAAAGTATATAATTAAAAAAATAGTATTTAATAGTAATGCCACTGGTGTTATTGAGAACTATTTATTTTTTGTATACAATAATTTACTTTATGTAAGTAGTACATAAGAAGTTTTTTGTGAAAAAATTACACGTATGTGTAATGTGTGTGAGTTTTGCTAAACATTACTGAATGATAGCACTTGTTCTCTGTAACCTCAACCAGTACGCCACTCTTGGTGAACAAACATTTCAGAGATTTTTTTGAACAGGGGTTGGGTGGTGGTTATTGGGTCCCTAGTTGAAAATGTGATATGATATACTAAATAGGTGATAAATAATGATCTGAAATAATATAATAAGTTATATTATATTATAATGTATTTATGAAACAATTACTTAAACATTTAAAAGATGATTACCAAGATTTTGTCGAAGCCCCCTCCCCTACTTTCTGTTAAAATAGTGTTGAGTGGGTACATGGGGTATTAATTATAATTTACCTCTGGAAAATTTTTAGTTCACATGGAACACTGGAACACATTTTATGATGTTAGCTTTAATATTAAAGTACCTACCTATTATCAAATTTAAAGGTAAAAATATTATCATTATAGAATATTAAAGTAGAATCATATGCTTTTATTGATATTATCATTTTAAAGTGAGTTATGAACCTTTTAAAGTTGTAAAGCCTCTAAAAACCCCTGGCTCCACCTAACTATGTACGGGCTACAGTTTACAGATAATTACAGCTTACATAAGTATATAGTAATCATGATATTATACATATTAAATAATTATTGTTATTTGTTATGTCAATTGTAATTCTTATTATAGAACGTATGGTATATTATAATAGCATGTATAAACTATCATTCGTGTATAACAACTTTGGTAGATAACTTAATGTCTTAATACAATAAATATATTTATGCTAACTAATCGACGATAGGATAGTACCTACTTATATAATATTAGCGTGATGAAGATTAATATGCGCACAGCGTTCTTGTCGTTAATTTAATAGTCAACTGTGATGATTAAAATAAATACCTACGTTAAATAATATTGAATTTTATTTTCAATATTATAAATATGGCTAATATGCGTATGAATACTACAAATAACAATTTTATATGCACTTTTTCTCTAAAAATGACAAAATATGCATTTTAAAATTCACTATTGTATAGTACGGATGTCTAGCTTTATTTTCTATTATAAATCAAGTTATGGCAGAGAAAATTAAAAAATATGAGCGAAAAGCCATATAATCCAATTGATGCATTGAGTATATGTAATACAGATATGTATCCTAGTATGTTCAAATTACTTTAAATTCTAGCAACAATCCTTGTGTCGACTACGGCAAATGAAAGAAAATTTTCGAAATTAAGATTAATAAAAACATACATACCCTATACTATTTCTGAAGTAAGTAGTACAATTTTATTCACTAAAATATTTATTTATTTTTGTAAAATTTGCGATTTCTTTCTTTTTAAAATAAACTCAACGGATTGGCAATGCTGATATCAATAAAGATACTCTCTCATCTCATGAAATTGGATAAACTTATAAAAAAAGACGATTAGATATTGTTCATTTAGTACCATTTTAAATTAAAATTATACTATTTTTTTAAAACCAAACAAGCAGTTATTTTCTTAATACAATTGTCTATGTATACCTAGTGCCGGATTGGCAAGATATCGGTCTATCAAGTTTTTGGCATTTCTAACATTTGATAACAACCACAGTCACTGTACGGTTAAAATAATTGAAGTTAATTATATTTTCTACCAATGTTTGTACTAATTTATCATAAAAAAAAAAAATACAACCAAACACTCAATACCAGCTCATATTTTGAGCGGCCCATTGAGTTTTCCTCGGTAGCTCGCCAGACCAATCCAACCCTGTGTATACCTATATAATCTATTAATTGCTATTTCCTAATACCATTACCGTTAATACCTATATAATGTAAGAAATGAAAAAAATGTTGGACCTCCTAGAAAAAGGTTGAAAATACGCCACTATTAGTCCACATTTCTGATACTTTCTCGATGATATTTTAGTGATTTCGGTGATACCATACTTTATTTTTTTTTTTTTTGGTTATTAACTGTGTTTTAAATTTATTTAAAAATTTCAGAAAACCATACTTTTTTTATTTCGTTATAGGTATGTTATACATTCTACATTCGAATTAATCTCATATACCTATGTATAGTATTTTGTTTATAGATTACGTCTTGACAGTGCACGTAAACAGCAAAAAAGACACCTAGTAAAATATGAAAAAAACGACATTGACGAGATTAATAGTTTGCAATATATATTATGTAACAAAACTAAAACTTTTAACATCAACGGTTTATAAATTATAACACTGTAAACTGCCACCTTAGGGCTTAGACAAAGGTGTTTTAATACACCTAGACTCAGACGCATACACGACAATATGGGCCTGTGCGATTTAAATGTTGCCTATCCACGACTCCTGTATTTAATGCTGATGGTGCCATACAAATATACGATATTATCATAAAAAATACACGCGGGTACCTACATCTAATAATGTTATTGTAAGCAGTGTTGCGACTTATTTAGAAAAATAAGTAGTTATCTTCTATCTCTTTTAGATATATAGTTACGAGTTATTTAAATAATTATATAAAATAAAAAATTCAACTATTTAGATAAATTTACATAGATAAACTCTACCGTATAAATAAAATAAAAATTGTTATTATCAATGAAAAATAATGTAATTCATTATTAATTAATACGCGATACTACATGATATAGTATTACATATAATTAACCTTTTTCGTAAGGGACCCGATGCTTAAATATATAAGAAATTCCATATTTATTTGGTATTGATAATATACAGACGTATCGACGTCTGACACTCGAGCCTTAGTAAGAGTAATATTAAAAGGAGTGATTGAGTAAGTTAACTGTTTATAAATATTAAATTTTAAATTTTATGTTTAACTTTGTCTTCCGACGCGGGTAATAATATTAATTTGAAAACTTTATTTTATTATAATATCAACGTTTATCGGGAAAATGACACATTTATTGAACTTCCCAAACGACTCGACGGGTGGAATAAAGGTATCTATAAATAGTGAAGCATTATTGTTATTGATAAAATTGGTTATAGTGTATAGTAGTGTATATAGTATATAAACATAATAATAATAATATCAATTATGTCTATGCCTTCAGTCAGCACAGTCGAATAAATAACATTTAGTCAATTACTGTAGTCAGATTATACTTAATTTTTATTTGTAGTGTTGTGGATATAGTCACATTATCGTCTGTCGAATAAACATTCGACTGCTACAATGACAATAAATAGGTACCTACAAAAAATAATATTGAGTATTATATTTAAAGTTTTTTTAAAAAATATTAAATATATTTATACTTGATAATTATAATTAAATTTAAAAAAAAGATAAATAAATTATATATTTTATAAAAAAACTGATTTTGTAGCCAAAAAGAAAACGATACGCTTTAGCCGAAAAAAGTGGCACCCACATTTTGTATATTATATACTACATCTATATACTCTATACATACTTATCGATACGTTCATATACATATATGATATATGTACATTGTATATATAAACTGATTTAAATAATAATTTTTTTTCAGTTAGAAAAACTTATTTTCTGAAAGCTGGAGAACAAAAAATAATTTTCTATCGTTACAACTGGCATCGAAAATTAGACTTTTGGTGACAAAAAAATATTTATTTTTACGCTGTGCGCTTAGAATAACTGTAATACAATGAGCGTTTTATACAGTAAATAATAAATATTAATGTATTATAATACAGGCATACAGCATACAGCAAAACTCAAATGAACAGTAAAATATAATAATCACGAATAAAATAATATTGTACAGCATGTTGTCTGGTATAATGTCTTATGTATACTATGTGTGTGCCCCATGTGGTGATGACAATATAATATATTTGATATATTTTGTTGAAAATACGTGAGGATAGTAGAACTGTGCGACTTGACCATTGTAAAATTTAACATAATATGTGATATATGGTTATTATTATTTTAACATTTGACAAAAGACCTGATGATGAGAAATTGTAGGACTGTCGGTTGAGTATCTAGCTTATAAACATCCTGTTATAATACTAAATGTTTTCAATAATATCCTGTAGCTGTATATAGGTATTCATAAAATATACGTCTGAAAGAATATGGAATAAAAAAAAAAAAAAAACGATCTTTTTTCAGACTATTTGGACGATTTACAGACCACCGATGGTGAAGTGAAAATAGTATAATGTGTTCACTATTGGTCACTTTCTATAGATAAACCTTAATTTATCATAAGTGTTTCGTATTCATAATAGAAATTGAATGGTATTGTAGGGACGGAATGGCCTACTGAGATATCGGGAAACATCTGGGTGGACTGAAGTATAGATAGAAATAAATGAAAATAATATAGAATAATGTAAGAATTATATTTATCTATACACGAAAACGAAATCGTATTAAGAGGACCCATATGTGATGTGTGTCATACTAACGTACATCAAAGCAAATTTGCGTTCAGCAGAACACATTTTATGATGTTATCTTTAATATTAGAATGAATTTACCTATAATCAAATTTAAAAGTAAGAATATTATCTAGAAAATGTCATATGCCTTTATTGGTACTATTATTTTAAAGTAAGTTATAGCTATGTAAAATTATTATGAATTTAAAATATTCACAGTTCACTTTAAAATGATAATATCAATAAAAGTATAATATGACGTTTCTTAAATAATATTCTTACCTTTAAATTTAATAATAAATAAATTTACCCCAATATTAAAGCTAACATCACAAAATGAATTCTGTCGAATGAAAATTTTCCATATTGTATGTATGTAAGATATAGCAAATTTTTATTCATCGGTTTTAATAGTGTGCTGTTATAGTTTTGATATTAGAGTGAATTGACCTATTATAGAATGTTTACAATTTTAAAGTAAGATACTAAGATTATGGCCTAGGGCCCTGCGTAATCTTTTATTGATGTTATTATTTTTTAATGTATATACATAGTATTAATATATATTATAAATATAAAATAAAATGTCACAGTTTATATAATGTATCTTATTAGTTTTGTCACAGATTGTATAATGTTAACTTTTTTTTGTCGCAGTTTACAAATCGACTTTTTGAAAAGGTGCAATTTTGTTATAATTTACATGGTACAACTAAAATAATAAACTCCGTTGGAGTTGGAGAAAAAAGTAAATAATAATTAAACAAATTATAATTATAAGTAAAACAAATAAAGTTAAAAATCAAATCTAAAATTGTTTGTTCATGTTCAAATTTTTTCTATATTAACGCTGGAGTTTTTTTACAGTTATTTGAAGAAAAACTAATAAAGAACTTTATATTTGGTTTTTTAACCTTAGGTATAAGTCACAAAAATTTTATGAATTTTCAACATTAAAATTATTTGCAAATTTTTGCGGTTTTGACATATTTCGTAACATTTGAACTTTAAATGCTTATAAATAAAATTTGTGACCAACAAATTTTGATTTTTTTTTCTATGATAAGCACAATTTACAATAAACCTTGTATTAAATTTTAAAGAAAAAAACATTTAGAAAAATCGAAAATTTCAATTGTCTATAAATAGTTTAAAAAAAATCGAAATATTTTGAAAATTTAATGATAAATAGATAATGCTAATATAAACATTTGGGGAAAATTTAAAGTATTTAAAATAATTTGTTTCTGAGTTACAGCAAAATAAAAAAATCGATTTTGTCGAAAACTGATAATACGTAAAAATTCACGTTACCTTTTTAGAGTTTTAACGTTTTTGAAAATTACAGGAAATTTTCTACTTTTAACCTCTCAAAGTACCAACTAGATTCATTTTCCTTTTACATACAAAATTCATTACATAAATAAATAAAATAAAGTGTCTATTCAAGAGATAAAAACGTTGTATGGTCCGAAGGAAATTAATTTTCCTGGCCTGAATTTTATTCCCACTTTACCCCTGAAAGGTAGGCACATTCAAATAAAAAATTTATTGCTGAGCAAAATAGTAAATACTAATTAATTTATGATGTACCATGGATGCTCCTATAGAGAACTTATAGCAATATAGTCCGTGTATATTTGATGTTTATAATAGATAAAAAGAGTAAAAAAAATATTTAAGTTAACTGTATATAAATCAATATTGAATTTCAACATTTAAATATTAAATAAGTGATTTTTGATACATTTTTTAGATTACAATATTCATGATACATTTGTGTTAACAAACCTAATAATATAAATTAACAGGTATACATTTAATCAATATTATAATATTTAATTTTTACTTCATATTAAATATAATTCAATTTTTTATAAAATAAATTCATTATTTAATATAGTATATGTAGACACGGGCACACAACTTACGATCCGGTTATCACCGTACTTATTCAGACAATTATTTCCGGGATAGTCGAATTGCACTTACTACTTACAAAGAAATGGCCGAATTGCACTTGGATTGAAATAAGATAACGATTGAACTGCATTCGGGTAAAAAAAGAGTTAAAATGGAAAAAACGTGGAAACTTGTTACGAGTCGAATGTGTATAGTAAAAACTTGTTAAAAATATTAGGTACGAATCTTATGTTTACGAACGATATGGCGTACCTATTTAATAGCATTATATGTATATTAATTCGTGAATCCCATTTAAATAACACAGATAATTATGGTCGTCAAAAATCGACAAAAGAATCTAACTTAACTGGATAATAAATAGTTATCAATAAAAATATAAGATTAATACTTATATTTTATACCGTGTATTATGAAAACTAGACCTAGACCTATGTAAACTACAATTAGTACACAGTTTTACGTCGCTGTGTAAACATGAACAATTTAATAATTATTAAAAGTGAGCCCTGACTTAATTGTGTATCAAAGTTATATATTTTTCAAAGAAGAACAGAAATTATGGTGTTAAATGGCGTTGTACCCATCGTGGTTGTCTTTCAAAACTATACTTAGATGAAAGTAATCAATCTTCTGAATGTTGTGTATCTGAATGTTCTACAGTTATTTTTCGGTGTGAGTTAATACATATAACTATGAAAATCTACAAGATTTTTCCGCCTCATAATTGGGCTTCGGATACGATTTTTAGTCAAAAAACTACTAATGCATGCATTTCATTAACTACTATTGAAATGTTTTATTAAAATGTGTGAAAATGAAATGTATTGTGGTATTTTAATTTTTTAAAAGACAGTATTATCAGTTTGATAACTTATAATATAATACAAAATGTTATATATTTATTTTACATACATACCTGTCTTCCGCCGTGTATGAACTTTTATACGTACTTTTTTTACCTGGTACTCTCGTGTAGGAACTTACGATTCCACTAGGAGAGAAAGCATTTGCCTTTCAAAAAAAATTCATAGTAGGTATGTGTGTGTACTGTGCAGTGCCTTGTACCTGTATGGTGAATCCTATAGTAGTTAAAGTACAGATTAAACAATTATAGTGTAAATGTAACATTGAATAATTAACTCATAAAACTATGACTATAATACATTGACTGGTGCATTTCTAGGTTTGCCCCCTCCCGGTAAAAACAAATGATTTACGCCATAGGTGATGCATTTACAACCCGGCATCAATCATTACAAATGTTTTTTTTCAATTTAGGCTAAGACCTATTTACCGGATTTGTAGTATATTGTTTTTGAATAATGTGAGTAGCATTATAATTCACAATATCATGACCATTGTATACGATTGTTTAGACGAAATTGAATAATTTATTAATTCATAATTATTTGTATGTGGCAAGAGACGCAATAGTAATAGCTCGGTTGGTCCACTTTATTTTGTTATAATGTTGGCTCTACTGTTTTCGGGTAACGACCGTTGCGGCGGCTTAAAGCTTCGCTACTGGCACCGTCAAGACTCTTCGGACCATTCGGCGTTTCTCTGCACTCGGCGTAATTACGGTCGGTTTTGATGATCGTTTGCTTGTTGGGTGTGCTACTGTTACGAGTGAAAAATTGCGAATGAGTGTGTAAAATCGGTCGCCATACGAAATCATAGTAACATTGTGATTTTGTATTTTTATTTTCCGCCGCTGTCGTCGAACCACCACCATCGCATTCGTGGAACGCACAAGCGTCTCCAATCTAAGACACCAAAAATAATATGAAAAAAGAGTGGGATCCATCATTTTATTGATGGTTTTTCTTATTTGAACTTTTTATCAGGTAAATATACTTTTTTCAATAATTTGATATGCCGTTGCAGATTTCAATTATTTTGACAAGCCTGGGCAAGTTACGTAAGTAATTTTTAACTTGTTAAGTAAATTTAGAACAATTAAATTTATAATTATTATTTATAATCCATACTAAAACACAATGATTAAACCAGAAACAAATTAAAATGTAGGTATCTATTATATACAAAAAAAAAAAAAAAATAGGTGTATATTTATTATAATATCAAAAATAATACATATAGGCAAGACCGTAACTAGAAGGGGTCCAAGGATAAATATTATTTATATTTATAGTTTATTGACTATAATTGTATAAGAAAAAATGTTGGACCACTCCTCTCTGAATTCTTTTTTAGTTACCAACTTGCATATAGATAAGAGTAATAAAATCGACAGACAAAATAATAAAAGTAGATCCATCCAACGATATTTTCAACAAATAAAAGTTTTAATATTTAGGTTAATTGTTAATAGTTCACAAGTTAATTTTTTATTGATTTGTGTCGTCAATGATTCTTTAGACAGCGAATATATTTGATAAATAATGTTAATATTGGGAGAATCAAAATTAATGTGTTTTAATGAGACTGTAATTTAAAAAAACTTGTAAAATAATATAATTTTAAGTTTTTAACTCGTAAAAGCCTTAAATTTTGATGTTTAATAAATTTGACAAATGACAGTATCATCTGTTATTTCACACGTTAGTTATTTAAAAATCACATAGGTGTGTGTGTGTATGTGAGCAGGGGCACCCGCAGAAGATTAGCTCAGCGAGTGCAAAATTAAATGCATTTTATATATTTACATAGATACATTATAAGACTAAATTGCAGGAGTGGGATGTTTAAAATATGTTTCTAATAGATTATAATTAAATACATTTTTTTTTTAGTATTAAGTATACAATAATTGTACATACTTTGTTTTAAACTTGATTAAATTATGTTTAAAACAGTTGAAAAATCATTAAAAAAAAAAAGAAGTTTTAAACATAAAAACATTTTTTAATCGTTTTAAACAATTTTTTTAATTTTTTTTTTTTAAAACGAGTTTTTACCAACTCCGCATGTATTACTAGAGTACTTAGGGATAGACATGTATAGGCTTCGCCACTACACCCCCAACCAGTGTATATCTGCAAATATTCATCATAAAATATAAATAACTTGTGAATATTTTTATTATTTTTTATTTTTAATTCTCCAAACTATATAGCACTCATACTTTAAATAATAGCAATATTATAGTTTATCTAGATGCTATTTAATTATAAATAGGTATTAAGTTAAAGAATAATTTATGCATCAAAGGGTCGTTCTTACAATATCCCTTAAAGTGCTAGTTATTTTTATGACAATATTTTGGAAGGCAAGACGATGAGTTTTTTCCATTAAGAATAATATAATGCTCATTATATCGTTCAAAAATATATCAAAAATTTCAAAATGTTTAAATAACCTTTAACTTTTCAATATTTAAATTTTATACTAGATATATTTACTTTAGAACCAAAATTGAACGAGTTCTACTCAGATTGCGTAAACGTGTTTTGTCTATGTCGTACTCGTGTAAGACGGAGACAACACACCCGGGTGCGACGTCCTTCTAATATTTAAATAAATATTTAAAATAAGCACAATCTAACCTAAACGACATATTATTGACAGAAATAAATAACGTATCTGCTATTGTATAATATTATTAAAAATGGTATGAATAAAGTGGCATAAAATATAAACAATTATTTTTATCGATATCATTTTTTTGATCAACGACAATAATTATTAATTTTTATATTATTGATTTAAATATTTTTTAAATTTAGGTAGTTCAACATTTTTGAGGAAGTTATTTTTCGAACTGGGGGGCTTAGCCCCTCTCCCCTAAATACGCCTATGCCGGTCATTATCGTACTCGCAACAACATTGTGTTATTTTGGTAGAACTACGATGATAAAAAATATTATTTGTGTTTTGTGCAGTATGTAATAATTCACTAATGCGGATTTTTATAAAAGCCGAAATTTAATAAAATAAAGTTATGATATCCATGTGTACAATGATTTTTTTATTTATTAAAAAATCTCAGTGGGTGCAAAGGCACCCTCTGGCCCCTCTTTGCGGGCGCATCTGTATGCGAGTTTGTGTGCACAGTATAAAGGAATGGTTATTTTAATTATCATAAATTGAGGTATGGTATAGGTACTGTGAGTGTAGATATAATTTTAGAACCTCCTGTAGGAATTTGTTTCAGTTGCGTCTATGCTACCACTGTTTCCACGAGGCTTGTTGCAACAGCGATCGTTAGTAAGATTCGGGACTTGTTGCACTTAAAATCATCGAAATATACATGCGAATATGCAGTCAATATCATCATAAAAATTAGATAGGTACATAATAAAAATCGTAAAAAATAATAAATTGATAATAATTGATAATTTATAAAAAAAAAAACTGGTACATATCCTGAGTAAATAAAAAATAACGTAAATGTGTAATATGTGATCAATTAACCGTGATTAACGTGAACATATAGTGCTTTTCATTTCGTCGTACAGTTTAGAATCTATTAGGTCTTAAGGTTTTACCACAACTATAGGTACAATTGTCGATATTGTCAATAAAAAGCTTGATTCTTATACAACAAAGAAGCTACCGTAAACAGGTGTACGAGTCAGATACAACAGACTACGACCGTAATTTATTAAAAAAATATTTTTGAAGATTTTCCGACAATTTTACGTACATACAAATTTAAAAAATGCAAAATATGCACAAATATACTAAAAATTGTTGAAATATGCACTTTTCTTAAAATATAACGAAATATGCAAAAATATACGAATTTAATTTCACCATTTCATAAAACAGATTTATAACTTACCTAGAATAATCTACGACCATTACAAAAAAACATGCAAATACAAGAAGTCCCGAACCCTACTTATTAGTTATGTTAGTTATTATATAACCACGAATACGTATACGGTATCCACTATCCGATTTCAGCCGCTGACATACTCTAGCAATTTTCTGTCTTTTCACACTTTGTACGTGATTTTTGTAGTAGCGTTTTTACGGGTGGTGTAAAGGATGGAACTTGCATGACTTTTTTTTTTGTTGCTATTTTAGATTGCCAAAAAATATGGGTTCATAGATGAGCATATTATACAGAAAACACGCGTTGAAGTTATAGTTTTTAGTAACGAGTGACTACCATAAGTAACTTCAATATAAATAATAATTAATATTCATCATATTAAGCCCGATGTCCAATGCCCAAAAAACTTATATACAAAACAATTGCATTCCATTTATTTTATGAAAGTAAAAAATTGGTGCTCGTTGATATCCGTCGTAATCCTATACTTACATTTTATATTAAAAATAGATAATTTCATACCATTACTATATTGTCAATATTTAAACTCAAATTTAATAAAAAAAATTCATACTTTATGTAGAACTGCACGTTAGTGCAAATAAGCTGGTTTTAAATATGTGGTATAAAATAAAAAAATATATATTTAAATTTGATGTGAAGTTTATTCGAAATTGAACATTGGTTTTTTTAAGTCTATATAATTAATGTTAGAAATGTTTTAAAATTTTTAATTATAAAATAAAATTTAAGGAAACATAAAATTAAAATTTTAAAATTCAACCAATCTTAAGTAAACTTCATAATTAATTAAAATTATCTTTAAAGACTTCTTATTGAACCACTAGTCTTATCCAATGGGATGTTTTCAAAAAAAAAAATATATGTATTTCAAAAAAGAATAGTTGACTTTATTTTTATTTATGCATTATAATAATGTAATTTATATTAATTTAAGTTAAAAGTTTAATAGATTTATTTAGATTTATTATATATACGTATAGAAATATCTTTATGTCAAATTCACAAAATATATCAAGAGTGCTTTTTGAAACATCAATCTTATTATAATTTTCTTGTTATAAATTTAATTCTCCAGCTATAATTAAACTACCGTTATTCAAATCTTTTTAAAATGTATGAATAAGATATTTAATATTTTGATCAGTTTTTAAATGCATTTTTTAGCTTAGTAGAATAAAACTAACACACACGAACGTGATCACTGTCCACTGATCTTTAATCTGTATTTTGAATGTTTATAATGAGTAATGATTTATAAAAAATAATTTATTAGTGATTACTAATAATTAAAATACGGATATCTATGCAATTGCATGTTTAAACAAAAATTGAGCATAATATTGTCAAGTAAAAAGTTCAAAAATAAATTTTGTAGCCACTAAATAAACAATAGTAATATGAATATTATAAATAATAAATATATATACATATACATAAATAAATTATACTTACCAAGACCCTACTATTGATCATAGTTTTTGAAAATATGTTAAATGATAAACGTCACAGCTTCACCGAGTAAGAAACTTGAAATGCACATGGTTCTTCATTTTAATAATAAATACAATTTAAAAAATAATAATATTAATTTATTCTAAATATACTCTAAAAAAATATTTTTTTTTTCATTTAGTATATTAAGTATCTATATATCTATATGTTTATTTATTATAAAATATTATTAGTTATTAAATTTTTAGATCAAATAGAATCTGTACATTTTTTGCCATTATAATTCATTAAAAAAATTTTTTTTGAATATTTATTGCATATTTTTAAAATTTTGACTGCATATTTTGATACATTTTAGTGCATAAAAATCCGTCCTCTACAGTAATAATCAAAAGTAATGACTTTATAATTATAACCAGTATTAAAAGTAGGAAATAGGGCATGGGCCAGGGGCGCAAGTTTCAATACTAGTTATGTAATAATTTTTCACGTAATATTTTAAAAATGTATATTTAATTTAAAAACTTACTACTGTAGAGCCTCTCTCTATTTTTATTGTATAAAAATTATTTATGTAAAGGTTGTTAAGCGTTGGAGCACAAAATTTAAATTATTGACAATTCATTAGCAGTATGTACAGCATAACTGTACCTATATGAAATGTACGTGACTTGTCAAATGTAAATTTCCCACAGGCGAGAGGGGGCGCAAATGCAGAGGGTCGCTAGAGACGCGGCCAAACCTCAATACGGTCCTGCTTATAATATCTCTAATATCTAATAAGTTGTTTTCTGAAAGTCAGCAAAAAAAAAGAAATATGATGGGGGAATATAACTCTTAACCTCATTCCCTGGGTTTGGCACTGGTACTAGTGGCACTACTAATATCATTATGTAATAATATTGAAAAGGATGATTTTTTTGGATGATAAACTATTTTCTAACATATTATTAGATAATAGTAAATTTTAAAAAACCATTTTATGGACCACATTTTATTTGAAAAATAATTAATTCATGATTTTCCGTTTTTGACTGTCGTATTACCGCGTGTAAATACTCAATATCAAGGCCGTAATTGATGAGGAGTGGTGATACCAAGGTCCAACCCCCCCCCTCCGAAATTTTTAAAAGTAGAAATATTTTGAATATAGTTAATTGACTATAACTGTATTAAAAAAAAATGTTGATCCCCCTTTCAATTTTTTTCCAATTATTTTGCTGAATATGGTACTAATGTCAGATAATGTATGTTTATAATCTATAATAGTAAGAAATGATAATATTAATATCATAAAAATCATAAAAAAAGTTACACTGAAAAATCCGTAGAAATTATCCATCACAACATTATTGATTATTGGAAATATAGAAGTTGTATAGGTAAACATTAGCAATTCAATACGTACCTAACTAATAATAAGTACACAATACACAATAAATAATATATAAATGGGTTTCGGCACGTAGATCCATTCTTCCATTCGCGTACACAAGAATAGATAGGATAGTTGAAAAATGTATAATAATAGGTAATAAAAATTTTATTTTATCATATTTCAGTAAACTATTTAATATCTATAACATTATATTCACGTCTAGGGGGGAGGTCCAGACCACAAATACTCCCATCTCTAAATTCACCATTGGTTTTATTGATTTGTCAAAAAAGTTTCATACAGTAGTGTAGTAAAAAAATTAAGTTTGAGTGAGTAACTCAAATATTTGGCTATCTTGTCGCTCTACCGGCAATATTACGACTGCAATACGCACTCTACCGTTAGATTGCGTTCTAACGTTTTTACTACTCTATAACTATACTTCGATTTTAGACGATATTATATTCTCGTAATAAATGGACGATGTAAAAGTGGTTTCATGACGAACAAAAATCCTTTTAAATAAGTAATATATTACTAAAAATAATTATATAATATAAATATAATAGTTATTATAATATGTTCGTTGTCGTATTATATTTAAAAATGATTAGAAAAAATTTAAATTAAATAAATAAATACTAAAACACTTGTGCCATGTCTCTTATACGTCAATAATGTGTTTTTAGTTTTGATATTAAAGTGAATTTAAGTGAACTTAAAAATTAAAATATTATAAAAACTCAACGAGAGATCACAGATAATGTTCTTACCTAAAAGTTTGATAATAGATAAATTCACTCTAATATCAAAACTAAAAGCACGCTATTGAAACTAGTGAACAATTTACCATGTCGTACGTGTGTAAGACGTAGATAACACATGCAAGTGCGTCCTCTTAAGTCACGGTTATAAAGATATAAATTGGGTAGTAGGTGCATACGACAAGCGTCCCGTAATCGCAGGTAAACCGCATACGACAAGATAGCTAAAAATGTAATTGTAATATTATATAGATAGAGGCTAAGTCTTCCATACTTTCAAGTTTTCTTCTCTGTTCTACGACAAATTAATAACTTAACACTTTGAAGTATAGATGGATTATAAGGTACAATATTATATTTTACATAATATATAGTATTTGTTTATTATTTATTTTGCATTAATTATTGATTATAAAATTAAATGTTTCACTTTTTGTACACTATTAGTTTATAGTGTTCAGTGTTTTGAGCTAACTAATAAATATACTTAGGTATATATTATCATACTATTTAATAATATAATGTAGTAATTGTTGTGATATATTATTATTTAGATTTATTGTATAAAGAATTATAGATATAAGTAGCTTATTGTGTAGATAGTAAGTACTTGTGCTTATCTATAAGTATAAAAACAATTTTTTTTTTCATTTTACATAATCTGTACTTTTTAGTTCAGTAAGAATATGTGATGATAAAAGAAAATTGTTTATTACACAGTAAAAAGTCATCCATTAATGGCATTTTATGTAAGAAAATAATAATAAAAATAATGATTGATTTAATAATTATTAATTAATTAACTATATATTTTATAATTTAAATTTAATTATAACATAGTATTTTATTTACCAATTCTGTTTATCTTAATATTTGTCAGTGTTTTACAAGCCCGGATTTAAGAGGGGGCAGTAGGGGCCATGGCCCTGGACCCATAACGGATGTCAAACAATAGTGGGCCCTTGGCAAATAATATATATTTTTTTTTTATTAAATCAGAAATATTCGAGTATAATAATAGTAGTATATTTCGTACATCAAAAGAAATATGTACAATTATTTATATAAATAAAATTTTTATTTTTGTATTTAAAAAAGTAAGAAATAAATTTATAAATATAACTTTTTTTTTGTCTGAAATATTTTTATTTGTGGGTCACCTATATTTTGATTATGGTTATGGGTCCCTAAAATTGTTTGGCCCCGGGTCCAAAATTATCTTAATCCGGACTTGGTGTTTTAGTAGTCAGAAATATTAAATTTGATAATACGATATAAGTAATAGATAAGACAAAAATATAAATTTTTAGATTTAAAAG
Organism: Rhopalosiphum nymphaeae; assembly: GCA_036289425.1. Lineage (NCBI taxonomy): Eukaryota > Metazoa > Arthropoda > Insecta > Hemiptera > Aphididae > Rhopalosiphum > Rhopalosiphum nymphaeae. The sequence goes on along the minus strand of JAZAQC010000007.1, from coordinate 17,403,895 downwards.
CACTTACCTATAATATGTACATAAAAAAAAAATCAATGATAAAATGTTAATAGGTAAATGATATCAGTAAGAACTTGATTATTGTACAAGTTGTAGTATACAACATTTATACTTAAGTGATAAAAGAATAAAATTATTAATTGTTAATCTCAAAATATACTGAAGATTAAACTTTTGATAAAAATGCATAATAGTTACATTAGTATTTGTATTTTTACAATTTTTCTGATAGTTGAGCATGTTCTTTTTTTGATTATTCTTCTCTACACAGAAAACAGAACCAATGTATTGATTATTAGTTAAATATTTTGTACTGCAAGGTACTGATTAGTTCTGTATATAGTCAAAATATTTTTTTCGGTAAGGTACTGAATTAATTCTCTATATAAGATGGATAAGGTTTTTAGATGTAACTGTATACAAATAATCATTTAAAATAAATGCAGTCACAATAATATCACACAATTGTTACACATAACACAAAATTACCCAACAGTCAAATACTAGTTTATTTTTTCTAATAATTTGAGACTCAATATTAGATAACATCAATATAGACTTTAACATTTGTATATACCTATATAGTGATAATTTTATTATATTATATAATAAAATGAGTTTCTTAATTTACAAAGCTATAATATTCAATGTAGGATGAGTATTGTTGCATCTTTGTATAATATTGTAAATTCATACATTTGATGAAGATCTATTAATCATATTATTATTATTTCACTGAATTATAATATATAAATTATAATCTAGCTTTCATTGCATACACTTAGATAATATTGTATGTTTGTTGCCCTGTCATAGCCATATGAAGAAATAATAAATAACCAAACGGTAAAATTATAATTATAACCTTTTAATTTGATATTTTGATAAATATAATCTATTTTTCTGCTTTTATTCATGTATAACTTATATATATCTTAAATAATACAAATTGAACTTGGTATAGCATGAAAGAATAGTTTAAAATACTGTTGCTAGTTTAGGAAAATCAAATGTATTCTAATGAATAATAATTATAATACATATAAAAAAAATAACATAAATTGTTAATAATTAATAATAAACTTTTATTCATGCATGAAAAAATTAATTTTAACACATAATTTCTTCAGTATTGAATACTAATTTATATATTGGAAGATCCTGAAAATTATAAAAAATATAAAATATAAAAATATTATATAATTAGATTTTAGTACATTTAAAAATATAAAATAATTTTTTTTTGGTAATTATTATTTTAATTATTAAGTAAAATACAATTGTTCAAATGAATACTTTAAAATATAGTAGTTTTATTTTAAGAATCATAACATGCCATAATTAATTTATTGGCAGGGAGATATAAATAAGTAATTAATATTTTAACACTTTTTAGAGCATATGTAGTTACAGTTTTCATTAATTAGCTCAGCATAGCGCAATAACATTTGATAATGGCTGTCAATATTTTACACTTTTCATCAAAAATGTGTAGTATTTAAATAGAAATGTGCTTAACATTGATAACACACTATATTATAGCAGCAAGAATAAAGAATACTTAATATATAGTTGTTTCTATAAGTTTAAATGATTTAAAATATATAAATTATTGAAAAACTATGAAAATATGACTACTAATATTTTAATTAATTGATAATTACTGCTAAAAATATTTTTCAAAACAATAAACAAAAATATAATATAAATATATTAAAAATTTACTTCAAATTCTATGATAGGATTTGGTTTTGGTAAATTCTTGATTTCTTCTATAACTTGTTGGCGACTTTCGGTTGAATTCTCCACATTAAACCATTTATCATACATATTAAAAATACGTGTACCTATCTCCTTGGCAGAAAAATCTTCAATTACCAAATGAAAATCATCACTCATACCTTTTTTAATAATATCAGATAGTTTATCACCACAATCATTACCTAAATTATAATAAATTAACATTAACTATAGGTAATTTAATAAACCAATAATTTTTTGTTGTAAATTCTTAAGAATTCACATTTTATTTATTAAGATAAGGAATAACCAAAAACTGTCTTATGTATAATTTATAAAAACATAATTAATACAGTAAAATAGTAGGGAAGAGGAGCAGAATTAAAAATATTATACATGTATAGTATTATAACTGTTTAGTGTTAATAATTATTAAACAAATTGATAAAAAATATATGAAAGTTGTAAGTACACACCATATATCAAAACACAATCGAATATATTTTTTAAAAATTTCTTTATATCATCATATACATCATTGCGTGAAACTCCTGAAGTACGATCAACAACCAACTTGAAAAATAAATAATATTATAAAAGTAACACTATTGAAAACGGTAATCTATAACAAAGTTTCCACTCACTTTCATTTCTGGCCAATTGTTGAACAGAGCAGAGATTATATTTAAGAAATTTACTTCATCGTTCCATTTAAAGTCTTTGTTTTCTAATTCCATTTGAAGACTTGTATTCGACATACTCATCTACAGTGATTGACCGAAACAAACAGTTAACAGTGATTCACAAAAATCGAAATATATGATCAAAGATAAATATTCAAATACGGGACACCGACAACACATCAAGGCGGCAACTAAATAAAAACTGATAGCAATTAGCAGCATGGCATGGTCGGAGATGCCAGGTTACTTATAATAGGTATGTTCATACTTGTTATCATATTTCTTATCCGTAACATGTTACGAGAGCACCATCTAGCTATAATTTTGCCATAGACGCGAGTAAAAAAATACTTCAAAGATGTCAATAACAGAATTATAGTAGTTATTGGTACAAAAATAATAAAATATACAAAATAATTTTCTACCATTAAAATTTAATGACTTTTGTATCAATTGAGTGTAATCATTATTATTTATAATTAGTTGTATTAGGTGATATACTTTCGATTAGTACCTACATGTTTTTAACTATTTAAATACGAATGTTCGTTTCATGATAATTATGACAAACGTCAAATAATAGTGAAACAAGTTGGGAGGGGAGGGGGGTCGTAGGGTAATCGCTCCTCTCATGGGTCGTAATATTTTTCATAGTTATTAATTTATTATATTTTATAGTAGTTTATAGTTTTTCGACAATAGAATTTCATATACCTAATAGGTACCAATTCCTCATATAATTATAGAATATAATATCATATAATTTTTTTTTGAAAATCTTCCCAATCCCTTGAACAAACCTTATGGTAAATACTTAACAAATATCATTCAATATTTTAGTATGTATAAATTTGGGTTTGCAATACTCTAAGTAGTAAGTACATTCAATTGTGTTCCATATATAGCTTTTTACATTATTTATAGTTATTAATAGTAATAATTTCTTAATTACAGAGACCTGACAAATATTAAAGTGTGTAAAATAACTAGCTGATAACGAATTGGTGATAAAAAAAACGTTATTTTTCGTTTAAATAAACAATTTTGTTAACATTTGATTTGGATAATACTGCCTATCCGAAAAATTATTACATACCAAAAATACACATCAATAATTAATATATCCTTATAATATCAATACTAAATTGTTCATTTCATCCAAAATCTAATCTAAAATGAATAACTTTTGTAGAATATTAAAAATAATTTTATAATTACGATATAATGAACCTGAATAATATCGAATATATTAAATGACTTAAATATAATATACTGTACTGCGCTCACTTATTTTAATGGCTACACTTGTACAAAAAAAAAAATTAAATTTTTGTTTAAGATGTTGATATATAAATCATAGCATTTATAGAAGAGTTATTTTTTATAATATAATAGATATTAATTTAAAATAAACATTAAGCTATTTTCTATTCAAATCATTGCACAATTATTATCGAAGTTCCGACCTATGACAAGATAAAAAATAGTTTCGTGTACATATTATTTGCACTTAAAAACATGTTTTACCGACCGACGTTTAATACTCCTCAACGTCAAAAACTACGATAATATATTTTATTAAAATTTACAATTACATTTTTAAAATTATTATTAAGGATTATAGTATTAAAATTCGGCTACATAAGAATCGCGTTAGTTTTTTTTCTAAAACTATAATAATAATTGCATCTATGAATTCCGAATATAAAAAAAATAATATTAATGACGTGAACGAAGTAATACCTTTTGATCATATCAAAACTGTATCATTTAAATTTTTACCGATCCATAAATAGTATTATAATAACATCTTAATATAATAATACAATAACCTAATCGTACATATATTTTTTTATTATTTTAATTAGTTTAATGAATTAACGTCAAAAACAATATTTTTGATGTACATAATTACGAAACGATGAAAAACAATATTTTTAACTTATCTTTAGCAGTATAATATTTAATGTTGCTATTGACAGCCTTAAGTCTGGAAAATAATTTATTTATATCGGACGCAATTAGTGTAGTTGTTAAATATTATTGGGACGCAATTTGTACGAAAAAGGAATCTTGGGATGCAATTGGTTTGCTGCATAAAATTCTATGCTAAGACACCATAAGCAGGATTCTAACTGGATACTGCAGCCTGCAAGATGGTAAACGTGTAGGTAATATTGTTCTTATTTTTATTACCTATTTTTAGTTTTTAACAAATAGATATTATTATAGCTTATAACAATTAGTTGATAGATTTTCTCTGCGTGTATTGCAGCATAATCCAAAATAATTGTTTTAGCCAAGTATAAACACTTGTTTTTTGTATGTATTTTAATTTTGTTCTGAAATATTTCTGTGGGGGTTTATAATCATTTTATTTTTTTCACGAATATGGCATACCGTATATAGGTGTATTTATATGTTGATATATTATGTACATAATATAGAGAGCCACAATTCAATAAAATATTATATAGGCTTTTCCAACTCCCGACATTGCGGCGTCACCACATACAGCGATATAATAATAAGAATACAATATATTATATTATTGTTGTTCAGATGTGAATCGCCAAAATACAATTATCCTTTACACGCCGCCCGCAGTCACCACCACCCGCGTGTGCATAGAAGGTTTTGTTCCATGACCCTGGATAGCGATCGCTGTGACGAACCCTTCTTTATGTGCGGGTGTGTGTGTGTTTTGTATTCACGCGTCTACGTTTCGGGTAAGGAATGAAAAATAACACGCAGTATCCTTTTAATGTATAATATTCATATACCGACACCGATGGGGCGTGTGAAACACGGTATAAACCGTATAGTGTATTATTGAACAGACATGTATTGTACATATATATATGTATATTGTACTGCGCCGGTATTTTTTTTTTTTAAAAGACAAGTATTTAATTTATCTGTTTCTTTATATTTAAACGAACAAATATAATAGGTACCTACTCACATTATAGACATTTACAGACCTGAGTGGAGCCGAACCAATAACTGAGAGCCCACGACACTTGTTCGGGTTTGGTGTGTATATATAGGTGCGTTGTCGCGCCGCGCTGGCGTCAACTGCTGCAGACTGATTGTGGCGCCTCGAACACGATGTATTATAATATTGTTCCATTTTATCATTTCCATGTAAACCGTAGATGTATTTATTGTGGTCGTCGATAAGACTTATAACTGATGATTCTGGTGACAGGTTTTCACAATAAAAACCCCAAACAAAATGTATTGGCTGTATAATGCACCCGTACAATACCTGTACTGGCTATAGTGGCTACATTATAATACAGCGGACGATCGGATTTTCTACTGCGTAGTGCGTACCCATATATGGCTATATATTTTTACGATTTATTATAATAATGTATACTTCAGTATTACTGAAAATAAAGATATATTATAAATTTAATCCTGAAGATTGAAATAAACGTAAACATTATATTATTATTATTATTATTTTTTAATTGTATCTGAACGGTGATATTTAAAAATATTATTTCAATTTTACGCTGTTTTTAGGGATCGCGATTTTCTATTCTATAATGTAAAATTATCAATTAATTCATAAAAATGTATTTATTTCGTTTTTAATACAATGTGTTGTTACAATTATAATTTTAATGTTGTACAGTGAAACCTGACTTAACGGACACCTCTCTTAACGGACAAAATGACCAAGTCCTAGCAAAAAGATAGGCATTTCAATGTATGTATTTCGACCTGTCTATAACGGACTCCTTCTATTACGGACACGAACACTAATATTTAACCCGACGATTTCATAACGGACAAAAATACTACGAAACAGCGTCGATAGGGAACGCAATTAGGTAATTCAGTGAAAACACGGATTATGACCAATTACATTATCGTCGATTACGATAACGCTAATTGCGAGTACTTATTGAATTTATGAAGTTCAAATACATATTAGATTAATACTTAACAGAAATATATCCAGATATAAATTGCAATACGTATAAATGATAACCATAAGTATCTAACGTTTTTATTCAGTTTCTATTAGTTCGCAGTCAGAGTTGTACATACATACATATTTTTCTTAGCAATGCCACCTCCCGTTCCGCGTAAAGTTTTAAATTTAAAACAAAAGGTGGACATTATTCGTTTTAAAGACTCTAGCGGAGGTTGGTCTATTCGTAAACTTGCTGACAAATTTATAATATGTCATTGTATGCAATATAAAATAATAATTAAAATTACATTTATAATGTATGTTATAATATATAATATTAATAAAGATTGTACTTAATACATATTATAAAATATAAAACAATATTAATAAAATGTACGTAAAAATGTTATATATCATAATTGGAAATAAATTTTATTTTTAAAACATTGAAACCTGTCTATAAAGGTACGGTTTCCCCGCAGCGTCAAGGAGTGGAACAGCACGGCGTCAAGACGCCGCGTCCAGACGCTTACCTATGTCCAGACCAGACCGGTAGTTGACGCTAGACGCCGCGTCTGGACGCTGCAGGGAAACCGTACCTTAACGGACAATTATTTTGGTCCCGTGACTATCCGTTATATACAGGTTTCACTGTAATTCATTATTTAAATATCTATTGTTAAAAATGAATTGCATCAAAATAGCCTATTTCTAAATTGTAACAATTTTTAATATGATTAATGAATATTAATCCAGATATACTTACTTACTTACTTTCTATCCTGTTCGATACACAAGGCTTCGAGTTACAAGTTTTTAAAAAGGTTTTTAGTTTTCGTTTTCTATTTTATACATTTTCAGATTTTCTAAATGTATTTAAGATAAAAAATATAAATATGATAAGCGATATAACTGAGTCAACACTTGTGATGTAATTTACTATCAATAACCATAGTCCATAATGCTATACAATATGATAATAATGTTTTCAGATGTAAAAATAAGTAAATAAATTTAATAAATCATATGACATTTAAATAAATTTACATAGTTTATTTGAATAAATAAATAAATAAATAAATGAGAAGTACACTTTATATTTCATATAGTAGGCCTATGATTAAAACATGGAAATAATTTGTTTTGTAAAAATATTCGGTGTACCTATTTGTGTTTTCCCGCATTTTAAAAACCTAAAGGTACTGTTTCCCTGCAGCGTTCAGACGCGGCGTCTAGCGTCAACTACTGGTCCGGAGTCTGGACATAGTAAGTGTCTAGACGTGGCGTCATGACGCCGTACTGTTCCACTCTTTTACGCTGCAGTGAAACCGTACCTTTATACTTGAGAAACAAAACGTATTGATCCAATTGTACCGTGGTATTCGATTCTAGTTCTAAAATAAATTATGTATAACTTAATTTATACGATTTTAGGAATAGTATCTATGTTTTGAAATTGCGCACCTCAATTTATTATGTAGTGTTTAAATTGTAACTAATTATTATTATTGAAAAAAAACTATTATTGCATCATTGCTTGTTATCTTGAAAAAATGTACATATTTTTATATTATTTTATGGCTATACTTTATAGTTATTTTAGTTTCCATTAAACAGTCTTTCCTACTGATACTTATTAATAAATATTAAATATGACTTTTGTAATGATTAATTAATGGTCGGAACAAAAGCAATTCGAACATTACTTTTTTCCTGTCTTGATGGCAATTTAGTCTTACCCTTCATTTTAAATTCAATGAACTTTCATACACACGCACAAACACAACAGTTTTAATATTTTCATTCTCAGTACTACCATTGAACTCTAAATAAATTGTTTATATATTCTGGCAGATAACGATGTTAGTGTACGTAATGTAAATAATATTATAATGTGTTATATTTAATAAAATATGTTAAATAGTATTCAAACAATTCGTGTTGTTATGTAAAATACAATAATCTGTTTTTTTACGTAATGTAAAAGCGACTTCGGACGGCTATATATATTGTATATATACATAATAATAAAAGCTACTCAGCCGGGTCACTGTAACCTGTTCGCCCTCCACGAAAGTGGTCTGAACCGATGATTCCGCAACGTCATACTACCATGCGTACAATAATACTAGAATACAATATCTACTATCGACGTAAAACCCTAAGCGATTTACATTTTCGTAGTTTCCTATGACACATGTTGTGTTTATAAAATCTGATCAACTGATAAATCACTCGTTCCAAGATATAATTATTATAATGGCGTATTTATGGCTGAAGTGTGTTGTCCTTCCGTTCAAAAAAAAAAAAAAAATATTTAAAAACCTCAAATTTTAAACATGTTAATATTCAATAAAATAATAATTTTTTGAATTTGAAAATCCCGCATAGCACACACCTATATCATATTTGAATAAATAATAATCCGATGTAGGATATGATCGGTCGAATCGATCGATAAAAAGTTAAAATACAGACAATTATTGTATTCGTACAAAAAACTATTTACTATATTAATTATTGAAACCATTCGACGTTTACCATTGGATCTTTATCACTATTCAGAGCCCAACTTATGGGGGGGGGGGGCTAGGGGGGCGCAGCCTCGTACCTCGATATTATTTAGGACCCCGGGCCCCTTTTGATGATTAAATATTAAAGTGGCACTGTGAAATTGTATTATGTTATTACTTTTGTTAGACATTTACATTATTTATATCAATAAACATTAATTAATATTTTTAATTTGTACTGATAATTATAACTATCTATAGATAGTTAATAATATTATACAAGTATTAAAAATTAATTTATGTTCTGGAAATAAACAATTTGTTCACTAAGGCCGGGGATATACACGGCGTATATAACTGCGTTTCGAACGTCGTGTATTCCGCTGTGTATAGTCCCGGCCCAATACAATGTTATTTTAATGTTCACTGTCTTTTTTAAATTAAATTTAACAAATATTAAAGACCCCTAAAATTATATTACCCCAAGCCCATATTTTTTTAGTTGGGCTCTGTCCTTATTATTAAAATTATTATTTATTCTATCGACTGTTCTTAATTGTCCAATTTTACTTGTGTTCTATGTCATTATCGAGTTTTGATGAATACCGATGATACGTAAGATATCGTATTTCGAGAATATTGAAATAGTACCTACTGAAATGGAGTCAATAGAGAAAAAAATTAAAAGCATTGGATTCTTATTTTAAATCAAACGAAGTGAACGCGGAAGAGTGGAAACTTGAAGGTGAGTATTATTATGAATTATATTTGAACTATTTGTTACATACGCATTAATAAAATTGGTACCTATATTTAATTTTATAATTAATAAATTACAAAATATTAAGCCACAAAAAATGATCATGCCATAATTATTTTTTTGAATTTTAAACGTAGATAATAATTTTATAAATTTTCAATTTATTATATCAATTTTATTTTAATTTCTTAAATTACCTTTGTTCTACATTTATAATTATAAGAGCACTGGAACAGTTGCTTTTACCCTCAGTAGTACTACAATACGTGAACTGATCCACGCATAAAAATGATTATAATAATATACTAATATTATAATACATTATACGCATTGGGTTATTTCGAAGGCCACACGGCCAGAGGTTGTCCGCGGCGGATGGGTATCGATATATAAAGTAGTGCAGTGGTGCACACAATCGCTCTACACACTGCAAATTTGTACAGTGTAAAAATTAAAACAAATCAAAACACGCAACCGGCGTTATAATAGAATTTATCTGCACATTTGTTTTCTGTGCACATAAATAATTAAATATTGTTTTCAGCGAATTATTTTGGACGTCACCGTCGCGCGTTAGCATTATAATTTATTTTTAGTTTTTTCTAACTCAGTTTATTATATTTTGATTATCAGCTGATAATGTTCGTTGATTATTATTGTAAAATCAAAAAAATTTATAATTTGTCATGATATTTTTACATATGAATTTAATATATACATAGGTATACATAAAAATACAAGTAAAATAAAAGGTAAATAACTATACAATTTTCAAACAATTATTTAATACAATCAAGATATAATATATTATATTTATATAATATTGTTTAGGAATGTATGTTTTGGATGTGCACTACTTCATTAAAACCCTTCGATAAAACGATAATACAATATGAATATGATAGACATGTCTTAAAATTATAAACAACAAAACATTTATTTAATAATGATAAACTATAAATCTACATTATAATTATTGACAGTCGATATTATTAAATCGGCAATGATAATACTATATTATAATAATACTATTATGTTCAATAATTTATTATAAATGTAAGATAGACACAATGTCACTGCATATTGTCACATCTTAAAATGGTAAATATTAATCGAACCACTATAAAAAAAAAGATATTAACATAAAAAAGTTGGAGCTGCAAGTAGGGCTTAACGTATACAAAATCCAGGGCCGCAAATTGGGTTAGATTTGTTCATAGTTATCTTAAAACTCAAATAGTATGCAACCAAAGTTTTATTTGGAAACTTGCTTTATATATCTTATTTTATTCTTATAAATGTATTATATAAAAATAAAAAAAATTCATTGTTATTATAGGTATCTACACTTACTAAAACTTCAAGCTGTCTTTATAGAACTCAGAGTTTAGTATCTTGGGAAATTGCTTCCTTGAATCCTCCTTCCTAAATATTTCATTGATCTAGAGCATCACAAATTATTTTTAGAATAGAAATCGTTATAATACAATGAGTACTTAGTATAATACGGTTTACTGCTGTGATATTTTAGATATTAATGTTATGTTTATAAAAATTACGACTAAAATTTTTCGTTTAAAATCACAAATAAATAAACTAACAAAAAAAGAAAAAAACTATTTATTTGACTATCTACGTTGTATTGCATACAAAAAACATGAGTATGGCCGGGTATATCAGTAGATATTTTAATAATAAATGTTATAAGTATAATGTAAGTATGACTTTAAATGTTAGCAAGAGTGACCGCCTGTACCAGTTTATTTGAATATGTAAATATTTGTTATATAAATTCAACTGTCAAGTGTCTCAGTGTCTTAGCGTCTGTTTATCTGACAATCCAAAGCAAAATAGATAATTGATAAACTGTTATTTATATGTATAGAATATAAAAAATTATACACGTATTATAGATATATAATTATTATAATAATTAATATAATATATTTAAATATTTTATTTATTTAATGTGTAAAAAATATTATTTTATTAATTTAAAATATAATATAATACTAATAGTACAATAATTGTACAATCTTTAGATATCAATAAATTAATCTTTTATTTAACAAAAAAATCAAAATGTATAAATTCATTAAATGTAAGCAATTTAACTAAAGCTAAAAAAACCTTGTAGTTGATGCTAAAATATACATTATCGGAATTTTTCCTTATATTATAAGATAAGTTTAAAATTTGGGGTGTTATATTTATAACTTATAAACTCGTATTATTGTATGGCAAACGAAGTATTTTGATGAATTCGGAGACCGGCTAAATAAAAATAATAACTATATAGTTTTAATAGTTAATATTTATTATATAGGGATGTCAAGAATATATTGCTCCGGTACTCCTACTTAACCCTCAACCTAGGTCAGGTTAGATTATATTGTAGAACTCGGGGATCCCCTGTCAGTCGTTCGTGTACGCCGTACCCAATAAATAAAATAAATAATGAAATCTCATTTTTGTACGGCGTTTATTGCGTGATGGGCGTGCCATGGCGGCATGGTATCTGTTATCGTTTAATATGGTTACAAATTTCCTTATTAAAAACAAAATATATATTATTATTAAAAAAAACAGGTTTTGCCACTTAAACGCTATGCATTCCAACCCCGCCGTTATGTATAGGAACGTGTTTTTTACTGCCGTAGCTTACTCTCCCCACACCTCCACTTGCGGTCGACAATCTACCGACCGACCAGCAACGAAAAGTAAAACTTTTAAGTTTGTTGATGTGATATGTTGATTTATTTTTTTCTATTTCTACCGCTTGACTGTCATCTGTTTACTTTCCGTTAATTTGCATATAGATCGGTGTGTCTATATTGTATGTACTATGTACTTAGTATTACATTTGCGAAAATATATTAATTAAAATAGTCTATATTTTTATTTCATGCCAAACAAGGAACAATTTTTTTTTGAATTTTAAATGCATTTAAGAAATGTAGGTATCTATTGATAACACTTACCTCATGTACAATTTTTGACTATGTTATACTTATAGTAAATAATAATAATATACAATATGAATTTCACAGTTTAACAAAATAATAAAATGAATGTCTCGTGTTTATTATTATTTTATAAATTTTTATTATGGCGTAGTTACAGTTTTTATAGACTGTACTCATGACAATAAATATTAAGAAATTAAATTCTTATGTAATAATATGAATGACAATATTTTATCTGTATACTGCAGACGTCTTTTGATTTTCGATAGTGATACACAGCAGAGAACTAGCGTAACTATATAAAAAAAATCACTCGGAATGAAAAGTTTTTAAACAACTACGAAGGCGTAAACATACGATAATTTCGTTCTATATAATATTATAATATCGTATATAATAATTTGTTTTCTAAGAAATAATGATTACTACGTCTTATCTGCACTAAACAGATTTATTTTTAATGACGTACGTGTGATACCTATTCTCGTCGATATCTGTTAGATGTCAATGATGTCAATCGTTATCTTTTCAATTTATTGCTATATGCGCGTAATAAAAATATCATATTATATTTATCAGAGTGATACGGTGGTCCATAACGATTAACGAACGAACACTCGTAATCGTTTTGAGATAATAATTATTAATGAATACATATTCGATTAGTAAATTTATAATATTATATTTTGTGGTAACATTTTCAGAACATAATATCTCCAATAATTATTACTTATTTAAGTTGCGATGTATCAATGTATGGTATTATTTAAAATGATAAAATATGAACTCAACCGTTAAATTTAATCATGTAATGATTGTACACATTATATAAGTTTGTAATATTTTACCAAAACACCGATACTTTTGTAGAATTATTAGTGATTACACATAAAAATTACATGTTCATATAAGTATTATATACGATTTAGTATGACTTAAAAATTATAAATACGCTAAACAATTAAATAATTTCATTTACTTTGATTCAATGTTTATTAATTAACACGAGAACATTTTATTATCAACATTGTAGTATATATTTAAGTGATTAAGTATGTAAATAATATAATGTCAGACGATTGTCTTTACAATGCTCATGAAACGCGTTTTTTAAGTGGTAATGTGTAGGCATTTTTTTCATTTCTTTATGGCTCTTCTATGTGTTTAATGTTTAATTATTATAATAATAATAGTAGTATATAATAAATAGTATAATAGTATAATAATAGTATACATTATATAGTATGTGTACATTTTATCTGTTACCATACTCATAACAGTATTATCAATATTCTACAGATTATATTATGGTACAATCATGACAAATTATATTATGTATACTTACAATATAGTGATGCAGTATGACAGTATTGATCAAAGTATTTATTATTATAACCAATTTAAGGACTTAAAATATACATTAAAAAAGTGTAGATAATTGTAGTGATTCGATGTAAAAAGTTAAAATTAGTCTGAATAAATTTAAAAACAAGTAGGTAAATTTTGCTTTAGTAGAGTATTTTTTACGAATTGGCAAATTGAAAGACACAAAGAAGGGCATTTATTTTGTATAAAATTGTATACATTAGTTATTTTGTAATCATAAAAAAATAATGTTTCCCGATTTCAAAATTATGTTCTATGCTTCTAATTAGTCTAATTGATGCAAAATGATATTGTATGTTTATAAATTCAATGTCTTCATATTTTTAAAATCGAATCACATAAAATATAATATGTATCTATAACTTTGTCAGATAATCATCAAGTACCTAGTACCAACCAGTGACAAATTTATATAGGGTTTACAAATATGCGTCATCGACTTTTTTATTGGGTTTTTAATCTATAGTTTTAATAATAATTAAAATATATCTAAGTAATACATACCAATTCAAAGTTATCTTTTCAGTGGTAAGTTAAATTTTTCATTTCAGTTTTTAATGCAGCTGTTTGTTTTCACATAATATTATGAAATTATGTAAAAACACTTTAGCCGCCGCGTTATGAGTATGAAAAATATTAAATATTTCAAATGTCCAGAATTCACTTAAAAATTAAAATATCGAAAAAATCCAATGAGAGAACACAGATAATGATTGTACCTAAAAGTTTTATAATAGATATAATATAATTCACTCTAATATTAAAACTAAAAGCACACTATCGAAACTGCTGAACGAAAATATACTATGTCGTACGCGCGTGAGACAGAGACGACACATGAGAGTGCGACGTCCTCTTAAGTTAAAAATTTGTGGTTGAAACATAATTTATATTATGTGAATATTTTCTAATTTAGTTTAGTTATTCAAAAAACCAAACTCTCAATATTTATTTTTAAAATTATTATTTTTATCATTATTGTTATTAACAAATTGTATACGAATATATATATATATATATTTATTTATCTTGTTATCGATTGCATTAAAAATATAATAGTCCAATAAATTTGTCAAAACAATTCAAATAATTAGTAACTTATTAAGGTAACCCTTATTAAAGTTTATTTTAAATAATAATAAATGACTACATATGACGATGGTATCGTATTTCGAAATATTATACACAATCCTAATATTATAATTAAATATTTATATTTCAATGTAGTAATGACGTGTGATATAATTTTATTTCATCCAGTTATATTATATATTGACATATTATTAAAATAACCATTTTGTTGATTTTTATTTTATTTTATAAATAGGTAATTACTAATTAATGATTTAAAAAAATATAACATAAAATGTACAAACTACAAATAATCATTTCAGTTAACTTGTTTCTAGTTCTATGTGAAAAAAATTCCTTATTTAAAACATAAATTACAGTGTCTGACGTATAACTGCTTACATTTTTAAAACCAGTAAGCCTATTTAAATTATTTAAATTTTAAATAAGTTCATACAGGTCATTTAATCGTTCGAGCAAAATAATGGTATTCAATATTGTCATCGTATTAGGTAAACGCTTCTAAATATATATATATATTATGATTATAGCCTATAATAGGCCAACTATACTGCTATAGGATTATATATTATAATATATATACAGCCTATTACATCCATAGTTGATTATTAGGCCGTATATAACTATCATGAATAATAATTATAATGAGGCAATAATAATCGGTAGATAAGTATATTATATGGTAAGTAAAGAAAAAAGTAACGTGAAATTACGACTGTGATATGGTAACCAAGTATTAGAAACAAGGTCAGATGTAGTTTATTTTTTTAAACAACAAGTGTCTCGGTTCGCCTCATCCAACCCTGCTTAAGTATGATATATTAACAATTTTAAATTTCTAAAACGTAAGAACATAGGTACATGCTAAATTTAAATATTCTATAGACATAAAAGGCGATTGGCAGAAAAAAAGCCGTATAGTTTGATTATAAGTGTCGATTTGGAAACAAGTCCGGTCCTTTTTTTAATATTAATTTTACTTGTTACAATAATAATAATAATAATAACTATATAATAATATAAACACTTGCGCGTCGAACATCGTTCTACCGCACCGCTGTGATCGGTCGGCACTCGACTCGTTCGAAGAGGGTATAATTATTGCTCCGCATGCCGTATACGATAATCACAATATGCCCGCACAACTGTTGGCATCCCAAAAACAACCGCAAAAAAGGTCAAATCTGAATTGCGGCCCAGGTTTTGGTACGCGTGTACACCCGAATTGGGGCATTAGCGTTATTTTACCCGTGTTGCAGACTATTTAATATATTAACCCTTTCAAAATGAGATCTATAATATTATTATCACGGGTCGTCGTCCGTACATCGAATACTATGCGAATCAATAGTATAATAAATATAAATATAATAATATAAATAATATAATACTATTGGTCTGCATAGTATTCGGGGAATGAACCACGATAATAACATTATAGGTAATAGCTTTAAGTTTTTCAAAGTTTATCGATGTTTAAAGAAAATGGAACACCTAATTTAAAACTATAAATAAGAAATAGGTTAGGTACTCATCGTATATTTTTTCGTTATCCCGGGAAAACTAAGATATATCGTTGTATCAACGTATATTTATCAATTATATCATCATTTTAAAACAACTAATGTTAACGAAAATAACCTAACCTTGACGAATCAAATCGCAGATAGTGTTCTTGCAATAAAATTAAATATAAGTATAATATATTTATTTATTTTATTTTATTTTATTTATGGACATGAATACTAGCTGGACCGAGAGCTTTATATGTTTATACGAATAAAAATGGTTGGGTATTTGTATTCTATGCTAAGTCATTGATATCTTAAAAGTATTATTTACAGATATTCACAGGCTCACTACTGTATAAAAATATGTCAATCGATTCCACGCCGTTACCCATTATGGAATAGTTAGATACAAATATGAATATTTATTTATAAATATTTTTTAGTTATAAATTAATACTGTAGGCGACTAGGCGACTATAATTATCATTTAAATTAAAAATTGTGGAATACCAGTATAGTGCAGCAAATAACAATTCATTCAGTCATAATTTATAACTTATTTATAGTTTGACATTTTATTTTATTATTTTTTTATTTTTTATTTTTTAATAATCCTTTTATTCTATACAGTACTGGTTAATGGCTATCGATTGTGGTATATAAATGACATCATGTAAGTATAATTTTATTATTTTAATACAGTTTTTTTTTATTTTAATCTTACAAATGCGTTACTTTTTTAAAATTATGCACCCTATGCTTGTTATTAAATATATATGGAAGCATATCTGCATACTTATCATATCTGCATACTTCTATTATGTATACTAAACTTTATAATATGTTATTATTGTTAGATTTAAATTTAAATTAATTGATTCTTATGAATATTAATTTAATAAATAAACTTAATAACGGGTTATTTTCAATTAAAACCAAGTTAAGTTATAACTTTACTTTTAATTAAATAATAACTAAAATATAAATAAAAATTAACATTGTTTTATCTTATATTATTATATAATGAAATAATTTATTATGATAAAATTAAAAATTTAATTTAATTTACTTTCCGTTGCCATAAGCTATAATTGATAAATTGAAATAACTTTATAACTTATTTTAATACCATACATTTTATGGTTAAATAAGGTGTTTCTATGGTCATATTTTAAGAAAAATTATAAAATTAATAACGCATGCTTATAAAAATAAATACCAATAGTTACAAATTGTCGAAAGAATAAATTAAAAAATAAGGGTTATAATGGTATAAAATGGAATAAGTCAGTAATTCTGTTATTAAATTAAAAACACTTGGATTATGGTCATATTATAGTAAGTTATATATATATAGTTGTTATTTATAGTTGTAAGCAATCAATATTGTCATTCAAAAGTATTTAAATTTTAACTAAGACTATGAAGTAATAGTCAAGAACTATTTTTAACATATGTATTGACGTATTATTTTTGTCTTCTAACTTCTAAGTTTAATTAATTTTGTACAATTAAAATATTTTCCATTAAATACCGAAATAATTATTAAGTAAAAATAATTAAAACTCAATTTTATCATAACAAAAATACTTTTCTCAATAAAATGTAGACTTTATGGCATAGGTAGCAATATACTAAAAATTACATTTATGTTATTCGGGATAATGTATAAACAATTATTTACTGTTTATTTAGGTATATAGTTATAAAAATATAATGTATCATAGTTTATTGAATTCTTCAATTTGTGGTGGGTTGAGGGGAGGGAGTAGGGGGGTTAAAGTCACCATACATTTAGGACCTCACGGAATGTGTCGCATAGACCCACGCAAAGTTTAACGCTGTCTCCGACACTGGGTCATATATAGGTATATTACGGGTATATCATATTTTTCAGTAGGTAATTATTAATCGATAAAAACAGCATACTTGCATACTACACGAATACTAAAAAATTAAATTATTAACTAGAGATTTAAAAACGAACACACAACAACCGTTTAATTAAATATAAAACAACGTTTTTGACTTATTCGTATACAATGTCACAGTGTTACAGAGATATTGCATACTGTTCGTATGAAAATGGGGAGAAAAATGAATTTGAGAATAATATTAGGCTTTTTATTCACAACGATAATATTATACACGCGTAATTGTGTATATTTTATGTTTTTAGTCGGTATGCATTTAAAAAATTCACGGCATTATATTTTATCGCGGGACGCAACTACAACATATAATTATTATAATTTTTTCGTCCCGTTTTCCGGCCAATAGTATATCGATGGGGCGGCGCGGTGCGTTGGTCGTTGGTTTCGCAGGTAGCGAGAACCACTCCGCGTGACGTCACTAGTAACAAAACGGATAGGACAGGTGGGAAGTGGCGGGCGTGCGTGCCACGTCGCGTATTCGCAACATTTTCAACGAATAATTAATTTATTATATATTTTCCACCGCCTATGTTATCACAGTACACCACAACAACAATAATACTAATATTTTCATTAGGTTTCACGAGGGCGGCTCACGACGCAGTGGCACTTGTTGAACGCCATTGCTGTTTATCGTCATCGCCGAATTCAATGACGTCACTCGAGCGGCCGGTGGGGTGCGTCCACTCGGAGCGGCTCGGCCACGCCAAGGTAATCCTCCGACGAGCGTGATTCCCGTTATAAATACGGTCGGGGATTTTTAACGAATTTTATCACAATTTATAATGGTATTTTTCAAATCGCATCTGTTCAGATCAATACGTTATTAGTCGATATTGCTACATATTATATGACAACCTGTTACCTAAACTCTACATCCATACTAATATTATTACAAATGTTCATTATCGTGAATAATTACTATACAACCGTTTCGTATATTGTTATGTTTATGTAGGTCGTATAATTAATGAAAAAAAAAAAAATTTTAAACGCTGAGAATACCATATTAATTTTATTATTAATAGTAACAGTTTAATTTAACCTCCTAAATCAGAAACAAAAAAGTGGCAAGTTAGACAAGCTCCCATTATTTTTTAAAGAAGAATTCTAATTTACCTTCTTTTATAAAGTTTTATACGAACGTTACTGTTGACGATTGATACACAAAAATTATTTATTTCCGTATAGAAGATAAATGATCATGTCATAATGCATTCATATTTCAACCAACTTTCGAGTTTTTTCTATTTTTTTGCAAAAACCTTGACTTTTTATTTTGAGATATATATACATATAGCTTATAATATAAAATGTATCTTGTAATACAGAAATTTAAAATAATGAATTAAATATAAGTTATTATTTTTTAGATATACATTGTATAATGGTAATCAGTAACAAACGACACGGAAATACGACAAGGTGAAAAATGTTAATTTTGGTTAAAAGTTATTAAAATAATTATCGTCATAAATAAAATTATTTTTAAATATACATAGAAATTCGAAAACATGCTTGTTGAAATAAACTATACATTGATATACATTTTTTAATATATAAATTATATACATATATATATTTTTATGAGAAGTAAAGCTTCAAAATCACAGGTTATTAACCTAAAGTTATATTTGTATACCTATACAATGATAAATGCATTTAACGTTTTTTGTCGTGTCATATACTATTCGATTTAATATATCTATATGATTTATTTAATTTAACAATAATTGATTTTTTATAATATATTTATACTTAATTAATATTTGAAATTTTAAAGTTAAATGTCGTTTTTTTCTAGATTCTTGTATAATATAGGACGCTAAATGTAGTTATATTATAAATTGTAATAGTGAGCTGCAATAAAAATTGGGAATGTAAGAATGATAAAAGATGTACAATTTCAAAATTTGTAGATTTTCTATCACGTCCCCTGTAAAATGGGTGTAATAATATGTATGGACTGCTCGATGTACTAATTTTGTGTTTACGTGCATTTGAAATAATGAAAGTGCGAACACTAATATTATTCAAAACCAATTTTAGTTCTATTCTATTCTATAATATAAATTATAATATTTGTATGGGAGATACTTGGTTCTCATTTCACGGAAACGCTGACAACCGTATCAAGTCCAGGTATCACTGACGGAATATTTTATAATTACATATTATAGCAGTAGATTATTCCTTATGGATCTTAGGGCGTCAATTGTTTTGTAGGTCAGCCAAAATAAAAATTAATCGGGTCAATGTGATATATAGATTGAAACACCAATATCTAGAAAAAAATCTCTTGCTTCATAATCATTACTGCATCGCAATCGATTATTATTTGCAATAAATAAATTGTAAGTGCGTTTTAATTTATTATTTATTATCAAAAACCACAAAAATATATTATTATTATTCAGGAAACTCAATTAAGTTAAAATTGGATTTAAAATAACATATTGAAAATTTAAAAGTATATTGCAATCAGAAAGAAATAATATGAAAATAAAAGTTAAAATATAAAATACTCATTTAAATGATGGCATAATGATAAAATAAGTTTTCAGTAGACGAATGAATTATAAAACTTTAAGATTTGAACATCATCCTATGATTATACGTTAGTTTTTAGGCAGAATTCAATTTTTCCGTGACATAATGAATAATGAACATTATACATTTTATGCATTGGTATTCAAATTTAATACTTATAAATTATAAATTTCATATAAATGTAATTGTCTTAAAAAAGTCAAAGCAAAAACACAAAACATATTTTTATTTTAAATTCAATAACTAACTAATTCACTTTAACATTACAAATGAATAAGTTTAACAGCAAAAAATTCGTTCTGCATGGTTCAGAGAGAAAAAAAAGTACACTAATATTCTTATTTTAATCAATCTTATACATTTTTCATGACAAATATTTATAGTTTAAAGTTCGAACAGATAAACACAATATGTTTAATTTACAGCTGCAGTTTTTTGTTTTATAATGATATTGACAAATACAATTATTACCATAATTTTTTTAAAAATACATGTAATAAAATTATTATGTTATAATATTTACGAATTTATTTAGTATAATTTATTAAACCATATTTTAAGAGGGAGACTTTACTTCCTAAATTACGCATATATGAGTATATCATCAAAATCGTTAGTCCAACTGTGTACTTATATATACAATCTATTGATTAATTATTAATTTAGCTTGTTCTGCAGTTTATTAAAAATATAATTTGAATGATAATGATATTATACATTTTAACTTCTTTTATATGTTTTAGAAATAACTTGCAGAATTTTCAAAAGGAAATTTAAATTTTTTTTTTTTTTTAATTATTAATATAATGATTAATCATGAATTTTAAGTAATGTTGTTATTTATCTGAACTCAACACCATTGGTCGTTTCGCAGACAATTTATTTTTTGTAATATACATAGGTATAATCACTTGTTTTACAAAAAAAAAAAATATTAAAGCCGTGTCAAAATTGATCTGTACTTCTCAACAGTAAAGTCATATTCAAAAATAATATATAATTTTGACGATGATATAATACGGTATCAGGTATATTTTTATAGGTATATAAAACACATATACAATATACATACACAAACAGATTCAAAGGGGCAAAAATAGTATTAAATTCAAAATTACTTAGAGCAATGCTTTATTGTCGGTTCGTTTCGAATATCCGCCCAATGCTCGTCATTTTTCAATCGTATACTGTAGTAAGAATAGGTATACGATGTACAAGTACCCAAGTATATTATAAAGTACTTATATTGTAAATAAATATAATAATAACATATTATTACAAATCAATATTTAATGAATATCAATAATATTTATACGATACACAACAATATCATGCATACGACACGAGTCTAAATTACAATATTAATCGAAAAATAAATAAACACATTTTGGGGCGTAAAAATTATTTTAATTTCCTCTTTGTAAAATCTAAAAAAATATTATGAATTTATAACTTCATTACGTGTAATGAATGTAATTATTGAATGTACCTATATATTATTTTAATGTACCGGTTAATATGTAAAACATTAAGCATTAAACTCGGTATAATATGTTAAACATGTTATAAGGGTAATTATTGTATGTATAGAGTTTGGATAATTAAACTATTAAACGTCTAGAATAATATATTGAGATCAATGGGATCAATTTTTTTTTAAAGGCAATCAGAAGTTTATCTTGGTATCATTGTAGGACGTAAAAAACTCCTCATTTTTAATTTTTAAAAAACTGGAATAATTAGCATCCTTAAAATATTATGTAGGTATACGATTTACTCGGAAAGACCATCTACTACAAAACAAAAGTGAATATTTTTGAAGAAGTTTTCATATGTACCTATATGGATTTTAATGGTATTAAACTATTGGATATAGTATAAACTATAAGGTCACAATATTTAAAAAAAACTGTACCTATATTCTTAAGTCTTGAGTAAAACTCGATATGGATGAATCTACGTAATATAATGTATAATATAATATAATATCTATTGAGTATCAAATACCCGAACTGTTATTGCCAGTTGAGTATAATTTTATCTTTAATGTAACTTTTATTTTATATTATATTTACAATTTATACAACGTAGTAAATATTATATTTTGAAAAACTATTATAACAAATTTGTTACAGTTTTTATATTATTCGTTAATTTATCTATTTATAATAATTATGACATATCTAATATCTATATAATACTATCTGTCTTCATAACTATCGATACATTTATTATTTACAGGGTACAACTATCGAAAACGACATAAAATGGACATTAGATACAATGCTGCATAACTAAAGTTAATTTTTCTACCAATATTTTAATATAACATTATCGTATTCTATTTTAAGTATATTAAGTAAGTGATTAAAAGTAAGTACATAGTTCATAAATTGCTTTTTAAATTTGTAATCTCGCACTGATAACATTAGGTACAATCAATCGATCACTTAGTAAATAAATACGCATTAAAATGTATTTTTATTGTTAGATTTTAATTTTTAAGAACAGCATTGCATAATCAAGTCAGTATAAATAAAATGTCGATGTTTGTATGAGTCACGTTATATTTTAAAAGTAATGGGCCTGTTTTTTAAAATTATTTTAAATAGATAATACAGATAATATTTTTTCATCAGTGTAATGCGAAATATGTTAGCTGTATTAAATATTTATTTACAATATTATACGTCAAATTAATTGCAATTTGTTTCATTTTATAAATGTTTTCAAAATTCATTTTTTAACTATATAGGTAAGCTAATAAATTAGTATTGATTATTGACTTTTCTTATAACAACAATGATTGGAATTAAAAAAAAAAAAAACACTACAAAATGATAAAAATAAAACAACGACGTTTTTCGTTGTTTTATATTTAATTCGCGAAGAGTTCACGAAGACTAAAAGAAAACTTTATAAAACTACGTGTTGCGCCGCCCGAATCGAGAAATTTGATTACCTACTTATGTATACTTACACCACGTAGATATGCCTACATCGTTTATTATTTTTCGCTTTACAAACAATACCTTTATAGATCGCATTAAAATTTAAAAAAAGTTTCTTGACAACTACCCAAAATATTGATATCTGTTGCCTCTAAGTAACAATTGATATAAAAAATACGAACATTATTATTTATTGTTTTTCGATTTACATCAATACATTATAGTTTATTATTGATCATCTGTCGACTGTCACGTCATTGAATTTTGAATTCGGAATAATATAGACGCCGAAATAGCTAGTTGTGCGTTTCAAGTATCAAATTTTAATGTTATTATTATAAATAATACATAACGATGACAGTATGCGTATAAATTGAATTATAAAATGGTATTATTTCAAGAGATATCAATAATATAGGTACTTTATATGATAATCAAATAAAGACGATAAACCGTATAATTTAATTGTAATTATTCTGTTATATTATGTATCTACAATGTACATTCTACATTATTATATACGATAGAACATAATGTTTTATGGTACCTATATTGGCTATATTTAAAGTAAATAAATAGTTTTAATAAAATGAAAATTTTCGGCGTTTGGACGTTAAAAAAAATAGTTGTTGTCATTTACGTGTTTACGATGTCGATAAAATTACTGATAACTATGATAATAAATAACAATAATATAATACGTTATAGACCGTGACCGTTTAGAATCGTTTTACGAAACCAATTCAAATTTAATTCATATTCATTGCAGTGACCTACTCAATAATGAAGAGATACATTCGATTCCTCTACTATTATACAGCACAGCGGTTACATATTTTTCCCCTTTTTTAAAATATTATAATCAAATTATAGTGTATATAAATTTCTGTAAATATTATATAGGTATATTGTATATATTTGCATGTAGGTATTCATATTAAAATTATCAAATTTTGTTTATGTATTAAATTTTTATTCACGTTTTCATTTTGTCTTAAATATATTTAAAAATTTGAAAAACATTTAAAGTATAAAATATATTATTAATATATTATAATATATAATAATTTTTAATATGTTCCTTTTTGTCTATTCTTCTGCAACTAATACGCAACTATAAACAATACACACGGAGTTGTTAAAACTGTTAAAATATGAACATTTTAATCGTTTATCAATTGTATACTTGTTCAAAAGGATCATTTAATTCAATATTTATAATGATGTGACTATACTTTCTGTATAAAAAATATAATATTATTAATAAATATTATATAACATAATACACAAACACATGAATACCGCTATATTTTAAGTGTCATAGTTTAATTTAAATACGGATATTTCATTTTCATTCGTTGGCTCACAATTTAAAAAAACGTTCTTTTATATACTTGTCAGTTGCCGCAACCTACCTATATGGCTATAACTTTTGTAATTGAGCTGATTATTTTCTTTAAGTATTTATATGTTTAATGTTTTTATTTGTACCTATATTATAATTATTAACAGTATATGCTATATACTATATAATATTCATTTAATTTTAATGTAACTCTTTTAACTATAGAATTTCTTGAAATCATAAAATAACGGATTTCGTACACTTTTTCAGTATAACATAAGTAATATTATAGGTATATCGTAATACGTATATATATCGTATACAGCATATATATTATATATATACGCAAGCCCAGTCCCAGCGGTGAGTCCACAGCGTCGATGTCACTGTATTATTATTTTTATTTTGAATTTAACTCGAGAAAAACATTCGATCAGTACCTACATGACAGAGGGTAGGTATTACGTAAGTATATTGTATACACATACGACGTGTATATAGTAAACATATAACACCTACCCACAGTAGGTGAGAGCTGGAGCAAAGCAAAAAATCGAACTGTCGACGAGAAGAAAGTGAGAATGAAGTTCAAGTATACAGGTTCGCGATTGACGGGAATTGCGGACGGGGGTGGCAGTATTAAAACGAGCTTTTTGCCTTTTTATCGTATTACTGTATAATATAATATCATATTATATATTTATATTAAAAAATTTAATATTATAATGTCAATTTCTGCAGCGGCAGCGGCGGCGGCGGCATCAGCACTAGCGCTGATATAGCGGAATCTCGTTAAACCAGCGTGGTGATTTCTGTTTTGCTCACACGATCCGACGCGTTGTTGACGTGTAGACCGCACGTGTCGCTGATGACCGTTTCGTTCTCAGTTAACACCGTGACATTTATCACACATTCGTTGACGCTGTTGCGCTGTACTGTCGTCCGTCCGATTTCGAATTTCTCGATCGCCCCGTGAGCGTCCGCGCGGTGCTATAATCATTGCACTGCACGTTTGGTTCGAATTTTCGATTGAGCGTCCTGCAAAGATAGGACTTGAGATGGAGTTGAACGAAGAAATATTCAAAGCGATTTTTTTGAACGATTTGGACGGGTTGCGGAGGATATTCGTCAACCGCAAAATCGGCACGTGGAACCTGATGGACAAACGAGGAATGGCACCAATCCACTACGCGGCGTTCAGAGGCAACTTGGAGATCGTCAGCTGGCTCGTGGCCGAGGTGAGTTCCCCGAACACCTATCCCCCCTTTCATCTCCGCCATCTCTATAATCAACCGACACCACCATTACCACTCGACAGACACGCCGATAACGTGCATGAGTAATATGAATAGCGCGCCAAAAACATTATTATTGCAGTGTCCTTGTAGTCGGTTGATACAATTGGGTAGTTTAAAAATGGCGATCGTCCCGCATAAAATGATTACATGTTAGTAGAATATCTATATACAGCATCCACGCGACCACGCCATGTGTGTTTTCATTTATTTTATACTCTTATAATGTCATATTATATAATTTATCCGAAATCGTACAAAATTACTTACATTAGAATATATAAATCGTTATTGCATTTTAATTAATTGTTAGGTATATGCAACACTAAATTTGAATTGGGAACCACTTAAAAATATTGTACCAATATTAATTACAAGTCAAATTTAATTATACCTATTATATTTACTTGAAAAGATTGTTCTAATAACAATTAGTTGGCTATATATTATTATAAGAATATCTACCACCAGTGGTGAATTTCGGAGGGGGGGGGTGGATCCCTCTTGATCTTTTTTTTTACTGATAAATATAATGTTGTAACCATATTACAGGAATACAGAAGACAATTATTGAAAACGCTACACTTTATTTTAATATTGAATATTGTTATATTAAAGGACCATTCAACTCTTAAAATTTTCTTCGACTTGATTTATAGTATATTCTACGAAGAAAAAAATGATACCACTAAAATTCGTTTGTGACAATCCGTTCGCTAGTTACGGTGAATTTTAACATTGCGCGTGACGTCACGGATTCGTGCCCGTAGTCTTTACACTACTTACTGCTAGATATGTATAATATGTTTATGCTTGAAAACAATTCGTGTTTAAATTGTAAAATGTCGTCAATCGTCATTATTATCAATAGTTATCCGGCTATTATTATGTTTCTAATAATAAGCGTTTGGTTGCTATTTTATAACACACTTATTGTAAGGCAAGAGCGCGTATTTACAAATAAGCATTCTAAACAAATATAATTATAATAATTAAATGTAATACAAATAATAATCAAACTTTTAAGAGGACGTTGTATCCGCATGTGTTGTCTCTGTCTTACTAACGTACATCATGGCAAATTTGCGTTCAGTAGAACACATTTTGTGATACTAGTTTTAACCTTAGAGTAAATTTACTTATTATCAAATTTAAAGCTAAGAATATTATCTATAAATTGTCATAAGATTTTATTGATATTATCATTTTTAAGTGAGTTATACCTATTAAAATATTATAACTTTAATATGTTCATAACTCACTTTAAAATTATAATATCAATAAAATCATATAATTTTTCTAGATAATATTCCTAGTTTTAAATTTGATAAAAGATAAATTTACTCTAATATTAAAGCTAATATCACAAAATGAATTCTACTGAACGATAATTTGCCATGCCGTATGTGTATAAGACAGAGACAACATGCATCATGTGAGTATAATGTCTTCTTAAAAGGACGCGCAGCTGTATGTGTTGTCTCCGTCTTACTAACATACGATATAGACAAAACGCGTTTACACAGTCTGAATAGAACT
Organism: Rhopalosiphum nymphaeae; assembly: GCA_036289425.1. Taxonomy (NCBI): domain Eukaryota; kingdom Metazoa; phylum Arthropoda; class Insecta; order Hemiptera; family Aphididae; genus Rhopalosiphum; species Rhopalosiphum nymphaeae. The sequence continues at coordinate 17,375,699 of JAZAQC010000007.1, read as the reverse complement.
CGCTCAATTTTGATTCTAGAGTAAATATACCTATTATAAAATATAAATATGACAATTTTTCGGAAGACAAGACGCTGAGTTGAAACTCGTAAAAAGAAAAAATAAATTTAAAAAATAAAAAACAGCTAGAGTTTAGCATGTAGCAGCTAATCATATTTCAATACAAATATGAACAAATAAATTAAAATTTATTTATGTATTGCATATTATTACAATATTACTATAAATAAAATAATAAACAATAAGATAAAAATAACTGATGTAGAAAAAATATCTTTAACTGTTTTATTAAATAATATTATAAATTAAAAAAAAAATTAGTATCGTTATGCCCTTTAAATAATATATTTGTAATAGTAGTGTTACAAAACTGTAAGTACATAACTACTACTAAGATATACATTGATGATGGGGGGGAGGGTAATTAGGCTTAGCCTTCCAAGTCCCTCTCTAAATCTGTCAATGTCTACTTTATAGCTTTATGTATTGTATCCAAGTAGTCAAGTTCAAAAGCATTGAAAGCTAATAATAATTATAAAATAGGTAAATATCATATTACGGACAAAATACTAATAACAAAAATATTTTTTTTCAAATAATCACCTCAAAAGTTAAAGGACAAATGAAAATTAAATACCCATGTTTTAAATAATCTATTTTATATAATTATTATTATACATGGCGATATCACTGACGACGAATTTTATAATACAAGATAATACAAAATGTTTACAAGGCCAGAATAGACAACTAATATATATTAAAGATTCGATTAAGCCTCTGCACTATTTTCAAATCAATGTTATGTCCATATTTTTACAGTTTATAGCATAATATTATGATTATGAAATATGATTACTGTTCGCAGACTAGGGTGCAATCCGCATTCCGCAAAGGCGCCTACCGAGCGCGTACCTAATAATTGTGTTGTCGATTTATTCTTCGTAACATACTCATACTGTACTTTCTCTTTTCGTGTTTCAGGGCGCCGACGTCAACTACGGAAAAAACAAGTATCCAAATTCCCCCTTGCATTTCGCCGCTCTTAACGGCAGCATTGAGGTATGTAAACTATTGTTGGAAGCCGGCGCCAGGAGACATGTGACAAACAGCATAGGCCGCACCGCGTCTGAGATTGCTATTGATACTGGTATGTATGGGCGTCGCGCATTGTATGCGTATAATACGCGGTTGCAGGCCACTTGCCGTGTATTCTTATTGTAATGTGTTTTTGTTTATGCTCAGGCAATTTTCAATGTGCTAAATTGATCAACAACTATTTGCCCAAAGAAGAAGTCATGTGTTTTGCAGTACTGGAGTCTACTGAAAACGAACCAAAGTTGACACCCGCATTGGCCGAACTCGTTTACAAATATGTCATGATGGTATTAATAACTAACGACAACGATATTGTATTATGGTCAATAATGTGTAATTGTAATATTGTAATCTTTTTCAGACTAATATTCATCCAGTGAAAGTGATTTTTGAAATACCAAATGTTTTTCTGACTAAAGATAACGCATTAAAAATTTTCGACGTGTTGCATTTGTTGAGCAGGCGTGAATTTGAAAAGTATCACGGTTCAAAAGAAATGCTGTCTTTCAAATTTCATTATTTGGCTACTATGCTGATTGAAATTGCCAAACCTAAGTAATTTATATTTAAAATAGACAATAAGTTTATGTATATTTATCTATTAAATATTATAATATAATGTTGTTTATTTTATTTACAGTGATGTTACAAGTAAAAAACCATCAGATCTCAAGGACGTATTTATTCAAAAAATATCGAAGAGCCATAACTTTTTGGATCAATTTCTTCATGATTGCATTGTAAAGTTCTCGTTCAAGGATTCTACACTTTTTAGAAGAGTAAGAGTTATTTTCTATAATTAAATTTTATGTTTATTTTGAATAGTTAATGATAGTTAATTTCATAATTAAAACGTTGAACGTTTTAACTGCATGATTAGGTATTGATTATTAGTTTCAATCATTTATAACAAACAATGAAATCACTGCGTCTAATTAGAAATATTATTGTTGTAGGTATTTAAAACAAAAAGTATTTTTTATATTTTTCAATGAAATGATTTGCAACACTTTAATAATAATTACTATTATAATTATAATTAATAACAATAACAAATACTAAAATATATGTATTTGTGTTTAATGATAGCTTAGTTAGTTCTGACGAGTATTTAGATGACCTTATACCTGCATGTGTTGTCTCTATTTTACTAACGTACATTATAGTAAAATTGCGTTCAGCAGAAAAAATTTTGTGATATTATTATCTTTAATATAACAGTAAATTTTCCTCTTATTAAATTTAAAACTAGGAATATTATCTAGAAAATGTCATATGCTTTTTTTTGTATTATCATTTTAAAGAGAGTTATAACTATGTAAAATATTACAACATTAAAATGTTCATAACTCACTTTAAAATTTTAATATCAATAAAAGCAAAAGATATTTTTTAGAGAATATTCTTAGCTTTAAATTTGATAATAGGTAAATTTTCTCTAATGTTAAAGCTAACATCACAAAATGTGTTCTACTGAACTCAAATTTGCCATGATGTACATTAGTAAGACGGAGACAACACATGCGGGTATAACGCACTCTTAAGATAACGTTATATCCGCATGTGTTGTCTCCGTCTTACACGTAGGTACATAACATCGCAAATTTATGCTCATCAGATTACGTTTAGATCCATTAGTTTAAAAATTAGAGTGAATCGACTTATTATGAAACTTGGTGGTTAGAACATTATCTGTGTTTGTACGTTAATTTTTAGGAAAGTTAGATTTTTTTGTAAGTTATTCGTATATAATATAGCATAAATTATAAATGCTCATAAGTCACTTAAAAACCGAATAATCATAAAAAAAACCAACTTACAAACATAGATATGTTCTTACCATCAAGTTTTATAATAGGTAGGTTCACTCTAACTTTTAAACTAACGGAGCTAAACGTGATTTGTTGAGTGTAAATTTGCTATGTTGCGCACTTATAAGCGTTCTCTTAAGGCGCGACTACACCAGCATGTTTTCTCTGTTTATCTCCCACTGTATATAGGAAAAAAGATACTCCGTATTTCCATGATTACAACACTCTGGTTCTATTTAGGGCAAAGGCACCTATTATATATTTTATAAAGGAGAATATTTCCTGTGCATTGACCGGATAGATTTTTAATATTTACATTTTTTATAAATATAAATATGTTTTAATTTAAAATAATTTCGGTTATTTTTAACCATTAATAATGTATTCAAAATTGAATACGAGTTTATTACATGTTATTAAACACGAAAAACATGAAAATAATACAATTATACCTATTATTATTATTTATTACTTATGTTACTACTGGTCTTTAGAAACATGAAGTATTATAATAACCAAAAAACATACAACTTTTAAAAGCTATATCTAACTAAAAATTAATTATAAATAATAATACGAACGTTAAAATAAATAAAAAAAAAATAGTCCTATAAATTTAGTACATTTTAATTTAGGGTGCATTTGAAAATCAAAAGTTGGTTATTTCACTATTAAATAGAAGGGTGAAAAAAATAAAAATTTCATACATATTGAGAAAAGCATGATACAAAATATTTTGAAAAAAAAATCAAAAAAATTCAATAATTGACGAAATAATGAGTGCATAATAATAAAAGTATCACTCTATATAATATATTAAATAATTTATTATATAACATATTGCTTATTAATAATTCATTATATGATAAAGATTAATTTTATACATTTTTTTTATAAATGCAAATCTTTTTAAACTTTCTTTTTTTGACTTCTACTGTAAAAAGAATTAATAATGATCCAAATAATTCAATAATGATACATTTTTATCATTCTAGATGGTATCTTACATGACACAAGGAATGGATAGTATGCGATCTCTTGACATTATATTGTTAGTGGTTGGAAATAAACGTGCTCAGACTGGGGAATCAGCTAACAAATTACCCATAGTATGCGGTGCATGTGAAGACATTAATGTTTCAAAGAAATGTCCCAAATGCAAGACTGTACAATATTGCAGCCGCGATTGTGTGCGTATCCATTCAGCTATGCACAAGAAGGAATGTAAGCAAATACGCGAGGAAATCAAAGCTTTGAAATCATCTAACGAGACTTCTGCTTTGGCCAAATGTTTATCTAAACTGGGATTCAAATAAAATTAAATCAAAACAATTGGAGATACATTATTCAATAGATATATCATGGCATAAAATAGTAGATGGTTTTTTGGTTTAGTTAAATTTATCTTTAACATTAACATTAACGTTTGTGAAAAATATTTACAAAATAAATTTATTAAAAGTATCATCCTGAATTAAATATAATAAATATAATATAGATATTAGACATAGTTTACTCGCCAATATACGTATATCTTATGACATTATTAAAATTTTTACGCGCTTTTACCATATTGTATTTTGTCAAACATTTTAAACTTAACCTATACCTGATTTTAAAATATTTTTCAGTCCATAATTTTTTTTTTCAATTTTTGTTTAATAACCCCTATGTAATTTGTACGTTTGTAACCTATTCAACAATTAATATGTAAAACATTTTATTGAAATATCTATAATACAATATAAAACTTTTTTGGTTTTTGGCAAAATAATATATGTGTGTATGTGTTATTATTTGTTATAATATTTACTGTATACTTCACAAAAACAATTTGATTAGTGGATTGCATTTCCATAAAAACCTTAAACAACAAACAACAGGTGAAAAATATACAACTATATATTTTATAATATTATACAAGGAATACTTAAGTTAACATGGACAACGCTCATACATTGTTATATACTTATATATACTATTGTTAATGGTAATAACTAATTTATTAACAAGCATTGAAATTTGAAGCAATAATAAGTACAGGTAAAAATATAAATATGAATATAAATTGTTAATAGTTGGATGATTTTTTTAAAAATGTCAATACTCACTATTATTATTAATTTTTGTTTTTGAATAACAAAACAAGAATAAAAAAAAATATTTTGTCACGCCATGCAACATATTTTGTACGTTGGCTGAAACGTATTTACAATAATAATTGATTTAGGGTGGTGTGCACATAATATATAGTAATTCACAATAAAATAATAATAATATTGAACAAGTATATACGTCAGAATCTTCATTTTATGAAATAGAAGAAATTAATACGAAGACTTAACATGATACAGTAACAATGTTGTAGGGCCTTTAGCTATCATCACGTACACTTCGATGACAATTAGTACGGTGTGTTGTTTCTTGTTATTATAAATTAAAATGAAATTAATATTAAGTATTGCATTCAAAAATTGATGATTGGTATTGTTATGCTTTTGGTAAGTTTTAATTGGTTATAAAATCACTAATACAGTTTTGTTTTTTCATTTATTGCATTTTGCGATTTTTTTAATAGTTGTTTTTTTTTCGAACACTTTAGTTGGAAATATTCAGAATATAAATTTATATTGAAAAGTTGAAGCTGCTACATTTTAAGTTGAGATTGTTATTTTTATTTTGCCCTGTCTTAATTAATTTCACAAACTTACTGAATAAAAATGATAATTATTTTATTTTAATGAATATGTTCTAATGTTACTCATGTCAAAATGATTTATTTTGATTTTGTATCAAGTAAAGAATTATAGTAAGATACTAAGATAGGTTGGTACTTCAGTACTAGTTAAATAATGGATTTTTTATGTTGTGTTTAATGTGTGTTTTTAATCAAAATTCTTCGTTAACGATGTAGCGTAGACGGCGCGACATTTGATGACCCACGGGCCACGGGAATGGTTAATATTGGTTACCTTATCGTATTGGAAATCGTTTTTTTGTATTCATACGAAATATTACCTGCTAGTTAAATACTTGAATAACGCATTAAGACGAACAAATATGTGACCATAATAATAATAATAATAATAATAATAATAATAATTGTATAAAAGCATTCCTATATGGGTATTCGTTTTTACTTTTAAAGATTGAACATTATAACCCAACCTGTAGAATAGGTTTTTTTTCCATAGTGCGTATTATAGTGTGTTGTTTGAAAACTTGAAATGCACTTAAAATATGAGGGGAAATTAACAAAAGGTTTCATCATTATCCCTTTTTACAAGATTATATCTATCAATAATACCTATAACAAACATGACAACTGCATATAGGCATTGCCGAGTCCCGAGTATCTAAAGATATATCTTCATATTTCATAAGCATTCGAGTATCTATATATATATACATATATATATATGACTATTATCCACATAAAAGTATGCAGTCTTAAAAACCTTTTTCATTATTCTAAATATTATTTGAGACATAACAAAAATTATTTCATTAAAAAGCGTATATATATATCTTTAAATGTATGTTTATATATTATGTGATAAGCTAATAAAGTTGTATTATATTTGAAATAATGATATAAAATTTAAATGTATGTATACTTTGGTAAAATCTGCTTAAAAACGTTGTTCTCTCATTGATTCTTTATTTTAGTTTTTAAGCGAGCACTGAGTACTATAAAATATTAAAATGTAAAAATACTCATATAATTGGCTTAAAATTGCAAGTATCATAAAACACGATCGTTAGAATACAGAAAACGTTCTTGACTTTAAGTTTAATAATAAGTCAATCCATTTTAATATTAAAGCTGATAACACTAAATTGAAAATTATAAACGCATATTTTCTATAAAAAGACGTGCGGAGACAACATCACAATATAACTCTTTGGTAGAAGTCTTGTTTTATATAATATATTATTCATTTTAAGTTAGGCCATTGATATTTAATTATGACTAAATAGGTGATAAATTATAAATATGCGCCTCATTAATTATGTCCAAAAAACGATGCATTTGTGTGGCTTATTATTTATCAGTATAGCCGGTAGGTATCAATTACCTGTTACTTTTAAGGTATTTAGGACAATAAATGGGCTCCGCCAAAAAATGCTGTAAGTGACTACGTGTCTCCATCCTAATTGAATTAATTAATAGATTAATATGGTGGTATATTCCAAATAACAGTGTGCTAAAAATAATATGTATAAGTTATACCCAATTTATAACCGTTCAAGTTTCGTACCTATATTAAAGGACTATTCAACTCTTAAAAATTTCTTCAACTTGATTTATAGTATATTCTATGAAGAAAAAAATGATACCACTAAAATTCGTTTGTGACAATCCGTTCGCTAATTACGATGAATTTTGACGTTGCGTGTGACATTACGGTTTCGTTCGCCGCGGCTGCGGCCATATAGAATATACGGCAATATTTGTCCATTTTAGGTTTAACGTAAAATAACTTTTAATGTACTTATTTTTTTTTTTTTTTTTTTGAACGAACTAATCAAAATGTGTATTTAGGAGTAATTCATAGTCTTTATATTCGTTAACTTTATCGCGCTTTGGTTTAATATTAATTAAATACACCACTGTCATAACTCATATAAGAGTACCTACTGCTAAATAATAGTATTATGCTAGCCCTCATTCACTTCTATTATTATCTCCGAGTTAAAACTAAAACAGCCAGTTTAGACGTAAAAAATCTATAGGTACACCATGTCACGATCGTCAAAACAATATTACACGCGTTTATTGCAGTGAAAATATGGAAATTCGTAATATAATTTATTTAAGTGCTATTTTTTTTTAAAGGTTAAACCTAAATGTGATATAATTATACGAATGAAAGATTATGAGGTACTCTTATAAATACATATGATTAGTTCGATCATTCCAAACAAAAAAAAAAAAAAATGAGTTCATTGGCAGTTATTTTAATTTAAACCTAAAATAGATAAATATTGCCGTGCATTTTATATGACCGCCACCGCGTCCGACGAATCCGTGACGGCACGCGCAATGTCAAAGTTTACCGTAACCAGCGAACGAATAGTCATTAACAAATTTTAGTTGCACCATTATATCATTTTAATTAAACTCTACTCTATTTACTATGGTAATAAAATAATTATTGATTTTTCGAGTTGGATGGTCCTTTTAAGTATATAATTCCATCATCATATTCATATTTCAACATATATATATATATATATTATAAATGATAAACTATTGTCATCACGTGGAACTATTTTCTGTAAACCAATAACTGTTCAAAAAGCAATTACTAATATTTATTATTTAATTATGACGTACAATAATGATCCTTGTTCCCGCACCGACCTTATCACATTATTTAAATTAATTTTGACGCTGCGTATAGTTAAATCGTATTATAATATATATAGGTATATTATACTATTATTATATAATTATAACGTACAACGATATTACATTTTAAACTGATTATAGTTTTATAGTAATAACAGCTTACCTGAGATTATTGACAATAATTATATAGTCTCTTCGTCCCTCGGAAAATGCTTCACCTGATGCAGTTGGTAAATAATTTCACATAACAACTTGACAACACCGCCGCACTATATATTCCGTACAAAATACAGGCATAAATCATTCGTATGCATTCACCACGGCTGAAAGAGCACCCTCTTTCTTAGAAATTCTACCCATTGGTGTTTATTAGGGGACGAGGGTCACTGTGACCATCATTTTAGGGTATATTAAAGTATATATAGTATTATATATATAAATACCAGCGCGCGCGGGTGTGTGTATGATGTAGATAGTTTTTATATTTGTATAGACTACACGTTTCATTTCGCTTTCAAATATTTGGTCGAACAAAAGCAATATTATTGTTCGGCATCTTTAAATTGTGAATTGTAAAATCGTTTGTATAGATATGGTGTATAAACCCCATATTATTTTTTTGGTAACATGGTTTTTTTTTCGATAAATGTAAAAAAAATAGTTTTTTCCAAATTCTATTGTATATTTGTTCGATTTTCAATCTCTATACTACACATCTACACGCGTATGCATTATATCTATACATAAAATAAAGATACGAAACTATTTTAAAGCTTACCTAAAAGGCTAAAAGGAATGCATACATGAATATATAAAATTCAATTTTATGTGAAAAAATTCACATTTAACATTGGGTTTTCAACGAATTATCGTCATTGTGAATGTTGTACTATTGTATGTGCATTTTTCTGTCACTGTTTTTAAATTAAGATTAAAATAAGTATACGCTATGTTCGGAGGTTTTCTCGTTGAAAAATAATGAAAATTTCCCTGTCCCCCCCCCCCCCCAAAAAAAAAACGTCCGCTATTGAAAGGTGTCTGTTAAAAGAAGTTTCATTGTATGATGTTTAAAAAAATACAATATATTAATATTAGTATTATATTATTACACCTTCTCATCGCATAATAAATTAATACATTATCCACACTATTGTTACGACTATAATGTGTCTTAATTTGTTATTCTGATATTTTTAAATGTTTAGAAAGTGTTGAGCTTTGAAACCACCCTCTATCAGTCACCTATTTAATAGTATTACTTAATATTTTATGGACATGTCTTGTATAAATCAGAGCATAAATTTAAAAAAAAAAATGTTATTTTTTCATTTTTGGTTATTTAAAAGTTATATAATTGTAATGCTTACTGTTATTTTTTTTACATTTAACGTTATTTCAATTATTTATTTTAAATTTAACGTTCAATTTAAAAACAACAGTTTTAATATCAACACTATTGAAGATAAATATTATAATTGGTTAATTACAGAAATATTGGTACTAACAATCACATTTAGCATGAAAAACAACAAAATATTTCTGAAAACTATTGTTAACAGAAGTTAGTCAATTTTGAAATGTTCGTACCATGAAGTTTAAAATAGTGAATAAAATTTAAAAAATTATTACAATGATGATTTATGTTATAGGAACTAAGGAAAAACCGCAATCATCAATTAAAATAACGTTATTTGTAATTATTTTTTTTTACTTTACATACTATAAGTTTGAATTGTGAATTGTGATTATGTTATGATTATAATTTTGTTTAATGGTAATCGATATTTTTTTAATTTTACGTTTATTGATTCGCTCAATTTTTAAATATTTTTTTGTTATATTTTAATTATTATATAACATTTTGAAGTCCTAGTATTTACCCATACCTATATGTATGAATTATAAAATTTACACTGTGACCGTGATCAATCAGTAGGTAGTACTATACTAAACACGAAGCTGTCGGAAACAGTATGAATTTATATATTCATAATCTCGTTACACGTTTATCCCCGGGGAGCAGCCTGTGTATTTGTTTTCTTTACAAACACGTCACCATAATGCAAACTACCTATAATATTATGTAGTCGATGCATATTATTTCGTTACAATTAGATAAATAATTCAAAGCGTTACTCGTGTACAGTTATCATCGTTAGAATCACAAACAAAACGTATAGGTACAATATAATAATATTCATTATGTATATATATAGTATGACGTCCCCTTTTTACCGGTCGTCCGTTCGACCTGTTCTCTGCGACAAAGCTTTATATGTTTATATTAACGAGGTCTGGGGGGGGACTCGTCCTCGGCGCGTAATACTGACGCTGTATAGACCGCGATTACGTCATTCGATTAAAGTGCATACAAGACCGTTACGTGTATAGGCGTGTACAATATTTTTAAATGTAATGCGAAAAGGACGACAATATAAGAGGGTTAGACGATTCGGGTATGGCGCGATATCGTCGTTGACGGCCGTACGGATCGTCGCGGAGTCTTTCGTCCCGCCGTCGCGCTTCTATTCGTATACAGTACACTCTCTCCAAAAACGCATTGATCATTATTACACATACGTATACCGCGACGTGTGCCGGAAATCCTCGATAAGTCAGCAGGCGACCGCGTTCGCCATTCATCACACTAGGCATATATCAGCCGTGCTTACTACCTGAGGAGTGTTGTACGATGTCGACGGACGGCGGCTATACCGTCATAATAGTATAATAGTATTACAGAAGTCGGTGAGTGTGTACTTTTATATAAAATCATACCTTCGTCACGCGGAGTAGACCGTGGCAAAGAGCGATGGTTTGAATTTAATTCTCAACCACAATGTAATATATGTGTAACTGCAGCAGTTTACGGCATACTTAGTCGCCTGCAGTTAGACCTAAAGGCTTCACTCGTAACATTTAGTAAAATCGCGCATTGCATAATAATAATAATAATAATCACATATTTTATAAATAATAATATCTACTACGGTAGGTATACCTATATATATATATATATATATACACGCACTTACACACCGGAGACTACAAATCGCCGCCTTTTTTTCGTTTCGGCGTACCGTACGTATAATATATGTATACATGTTTTATGAGCTGCAGCATTTAAAACAGGTAGACGGTCCCCTTCACCACCCCGAAACGACAGCCTTGACGATCGTGTTTGTCATATTATTATTACGATATGCATAAATTATCTTATATATTATACACGTGTAGCTACACGTATATATTTATCGCGTATGCACATAATGCGATGATGTGTACCTACACGATGTTATAAAATTATGCACCCTAAATCTAACATACGAGCGACGATATATATGTATATATACGGTGTTTTATACATAAAATGGTCTAGCCTCTATTGTGTCTCGTTAATTTTAAGATTAAGCTACGGTTGTGTTTTGAACGAATTACAAGTGACATTCGCCTTATAATAGAAATGCATAGAATCAGAAGTAGGTTGTGCCTAGACATATAGCTATAATATTATTATTTTAACGGTGACGGTAATATCGTTAAAACATATACCTATTAAATATTATATAAATAAGGAATGCATATCATAACAATTACTCCAATGATATATACAATAATCTTATGGTAGGGGCCTACAATAAGTACCCGTCCACCACACCACAGAAAAGACAAAATATAATCACTATAAATAACACTGTGTAATCATGTTGTATACTATGTAGAAACGTAATCGAATATTTTAAATTTTAATTGTATAATATGATTATGGTGTGTAATGTGTATGAAACGTATAGGTATTGTTATTTATACAGCAGTCAAATATTGATTTAGTCGGTAAATTAAAGAGGCACATTTCTCCAGCTTTCCCAATTTAAAAATTTCGTATTTAAACAAAACATTACGTTTGTAAGTCGTCTGTAAAGTTTTTACCTATATAAAAGGTACTTTCCTAGTTCCTACCTACATCGAGTCGAACCATTTCACAGGTCATTTCTCCGACCACCGTAGAAAATAATTATTATGTTATAATAATAATTAATACGTTAGGTAGGTACCTACTACCTATAATAGCGGTTTCCAACCTTTTTAATTGTGCTGACCCCCAATTTTGTCAAAAAATCTTTGTGGCCTACTAATAGCATACCTATTATATGTTACGCTAAAAGTACGAATAAACCTGGGATATATATCATAGTTAGGCGGCCTAACTTAGGCCAGGCCTCGAATCATTTTTTTAGTTTGAACCAGATTTGAATTTGTAAAACATTATTTAAAAAAAAAAAATAAAGATTAATTAGATCTTTAGTTATTAAATGTATATTTGTATAATTATTAATTGTACAATTAATGTGCTATGTACATATTATACATAATAAATGTTGTATATTCATATGTTTTTTTGTGTTATTCATTAGCAGTCCAATAACCAAGTTATAAAAAACGTATAGACAATGGGGATAGGTAAATTGGGTCCGCGTTAATTTTTGTTCATTTTGATAGCGGTAAGTCGAGTCCCGGGTATAATTGGTGCAACTAGATATTAACAATTTTAATATTTAATATTTATATAATTTACTTTTGAATAATTGTGTTACAATACCGATTGCTAAATAAGTATTACATCATTTTTAATTATTTACATCATATATTATTTATTTAGACGTGGTATTATAAAAACCACATATATTTTAATTTATACCATTTATACAACATTTATATCATAATAAATTATAAAATTTGACGTACTGTATTTAACGTACTATCATTTTTTTCTGGGACCCATTTTACCGATCCCAAAATAAATATTGTGTAGGAAGTAGGTAGATAAAATGTGGTCCAAATAATGATATTTTTTAGAGAAAAAAAATTTTAAATATTAAATGTTAAATGACATAACAACTGAAACTGAAGAGTTGAAATAATTGAAAATTTGGTTATGTTTAGAACATACTAATATAACCATTTGGAAATTTAGTGAAAATGTCTAATATTTATTGGTACTGTTAAGTATTAATTTATTTTGAACTAATTAGGAATATTTATTTATAATTCCAATGCTGTAACATTATATTTTGATTAATAAAAATTTCGAAAATAATTTTTAATATTTTACATATTTATTATATGTTTTAGGGCAATATCGAAATACTTTTTCTTGTTATATTATTTTTATTTAATATTCGAGTGTTGTATTTCAATAAAATGAAAATGTTTGTTCTCATTCTCCTTTTATTCAGTTTAACATATAATATTGCAAGAAATCCAAAACAGTGTTTTCGAAATATCTAATGAATTTTCTATCGTTATAATTAGGTTAAGTATATACATAATATTAAATAATATAAATATCGCTCTTAAAAAGTAAAAATAATAATCATAAGTTTAAGTATTCCTAAAATTTTGTTCGACTGATTTCATAAGCTACTAATTAATTGTAAAATAAATATAAAAAAAACGATTTGCAATAAATTAAACTCGATCTGTCGTTATTTACAATCAATTAGCTTACAATTAATAAATGGTATTTTAAAGTTGATTGGACAAAGTGTGGTAAGGGAGAAATCCATGTACACGTCATTAATAAGGTAAAAAAATAAACAACAACTTATGACAATTATTTCGAGCTGTTATTGTGTTTATACTGAATTATTATTACATTTTTAAGTCTTAAATTGAATATATTTCCAGAAAAAAATAACTCTATTTATTATATTTATTATAACTCGATTTCAAATAAAAAACCTAGAAGTTTTTCATTTACTTTTTACATAATGTAAAAACTTTTACTTTATCTAATTTTCTTTTTTAATTTAGTGTTTTGATAAACTCTATTTCTTTTAACGTAAAGATATTTTTACTTTCAATCTGTTATAAAGTATAATAAGTGATTGTGATGTAAAAGAGAGTAAAAAACTAAAAAAGTATGTGAATTACGGAGAGAAGATTAATCCTATAAAAGTATAAAAGGGACTTCGATATTGTTAATTTAATTTTAAATATATTTACAACTTTTTTTTTTAAATAGATGGTATACTTAAAATAAACTATAATTTTATTTTTATTGATGCAGACAATTATAATTGGATATGTATTAATATATAAATAATATTAATAATTCATTATTATTAAAAAATTCTTATTTTTTTTTTTTTTATGAATATCTTATAAATATTTTATTTTAAATAATGGTTTGCCTTCAAATAATGTAATGATACTTTTTTTTAAATCTAATACTTAAGTTACCTGGCAGCTTTACATATTATAGCCATGTACCAATATATTATATATTAGAGGTAGTTATATTGTATTACATTAACAAAAATATTGTTGAGTCTTGGGAATATACAGTCTCTCGTCGCTGTCAAGATAAGTCATAAAAAATGGTTATTTGATTTTGGTGGCACAGTCGCCGCCTTAAGTGGTCTGTCAAGATTAACATTGTATCTGTATTTAACAATTTATTATTATTTTTCTTACCGTATTATTGTCCTTCGATATTTTTTTTGTTGATATGCGCACTCTCATGGGGGTCAATCACGGGCATATGCTCGAGACTGTGGAAACCAGCATGACGAGATATATCGGCCTGTTTTCTTAGAAGTCAACCCAAAACCACCCTATTTTAATTTATTTCACAAAGAAATCTGATTCTCACGCACATACATTATGTATAAATAATAATAAACATTGATCGTTAAAAGAACGCCTATGTCCATGATTTTATTTTTGTTAAGCAATATCGGGTAAATCGTTTTATGTAGGAGTGTAGGTCACTAATTATTTTAAAAACGAAAAATGTTTTTAAATATATTTTTGTTTTATAATTTTAAGTTGGTATAAATGTAAAATATTTTTTTTACCATTCTTCTTTTTAAATTATTTATTAAAAAGCAGAATATTTTTTGGAGTACTTATTTACATAAAAATTAAATTTTGGTAGAGTAATTTTTGAATTATAAACACTTAAAGATCGATGTATAGTACGGTGTGGTATAGGAGTACACTCCAAAATGTTGATTCACTACTCTGTTCGTCTTACTTAAAATAAAACTAAATTAAAACTCATAAACAACTTGTTCAAAATTAGGTTTTAATAGATTGAATTACTTTGAATAATATTCTTCTATGGTATATGAAATTAAAAAAAATAAAATAATTGGAAAACTATAACAATAAAAAATAAAATGTTCTTTTGTAAAATGACTTAAAACAATTTTAAATGTATATTTTCATAAATGTTTGAGCCTTATGAAATAAGGAGTGTCTTGATATTGTAAATGGATCACTCCGTATAAATAATTAAAACATAGTGTGTAGACAATTTAATAAAATACATATATAACAGTTACGAATATGATAAGTTGATATTGGTCACCTAAATATTACGTTAATATTTAATTAGCTGAAGATAAATTATTATTTTTTATTTGTTTCAGCAGCGCATATATACTATTATTTATATTAAGAGTTATAACTTTATGAATATTAGCATTTAAAATCAATAAAATGATAACTTTAAACTTCGGATGTTGTATTATTTTCTATTTAACTAAATTCATATTACATTGAATATTGATACCTAAAAAGATAGATAAAATTACATTTAATTAAAAATATTTCAATAGTTGATTCACCGTCTATTGTAATGAGACATTGGCTTTTACAAAAAAATGTCTTATACACCGTGCAACGCCACAAAATATTTTGTTCGCATTTTTTATGTATGTTGTGTAAATATCCATTGAATAATAAAAACATTTAATCTTTTTACTTTTAACAAATATGAATAGTATATTAAATTTTAATAAATAATATATTGAAAATAGTTAAAGTCGTACAGATGTTAATGTGTTACATACAACACGAAAACCAGAAAACTGATTATCGACGGTTATCGTTGTCACGGGATATTTTAGATGCCGGTTATTTTGTCGCCGGAAATTATTTATCAGATTAAATGGCATTTGTCACGAAAGATAAAAACTTATATTTTCATTATTAATTATAATTATGATAAGTTTACAAATTTACGTACTTACTTACCTAATACCATACTAAACCTCAATTCAATACAAATATTATGATTTAGAATTTTTACTAAGCTATATATATATATATATATATATATCATAAATCAAAAAGAAAGTAAATTATATTTTAAAATAAAAATCAAACAGTAAAACAAAATCTGTTGTTATGCCTGTATCAAATAATGTGTTTTTATTGATTTTTATAAAATAAATTTAAGTTTTTTTTTTTTATTACATAACTTTAAAATTCTATTAATAATCATTATTTGTAAATATTTTGAATTTACGGAGGTAATAACCGCCCATAAATGACTAACGATCATAGTCGATTAACTCTCAAAATTTGCAATTGCAACATTTGCATAAAACAATTGCAATCCCCGTGTGCGCATTTCCCAGTCAAAAGTCAAAACGGATAAATGCGCCGCCAAATAGTTTCAAGAGAACGTTTATTTTTTGTTTTATAGATGCGTTTAAATTTTAAAGATTGAAGATATCGAGTACGGACCCTTCTTCCACCGATCATTGAAATAGTATTGTAGAATTTACATACGTACAAAATACATCTCATTATTTTCTAATATTTATTTCTTTTTTAAGAATGACTCAACCATTTGATACTGTTGAACTGTTATAAACTTGTTACGCTATATATTACAAACAAGCGGAGCGTACGTATATTATAGAGCGACCTTGTCACATATTCAAAATCGACCAAACACTAATTAATTATTAACATTTAACGGTACTTACTCGATGGAAAAACGAAAGATAGTAAGAAATCTCAATGTTACTTTTCCCACTATTACTGTATAAAAGTTTTTCGTTCGTGCATCCTTACAACGCATTTTGATTAGGTATAAAGTCACTAGCCATTAATAAACACAAAATCTGAATAAATAATAAACCAGTTTTAATCCGAAGTAAATGTTTTTGATTTTGATCTCAGCAGCAGCAGACGTCATAAATAACTGTTAAGTACCCACATGACTGTATGATAGTATATATAGAATAAGTAACTATTTGGTCGGTAAACATCTAAAGAAAATACATTGTGTATAGTTTATATACAACAGTCGATAAAAAAAGGGGTTAAGTCTCTGCGTTTTATAGTTTTATTATCGTATTATGTCATCATTGTTAGTTCACCACTATAGTCATATAGTAGTAAAGAGATAATTAAAAGTATATTTTATATATAGTAATTTAGTTGTGGTACACAACGACGTCCAGTTACAATTATGCAGTACCTGTACTTCGTTTCAAAAGTTTTAGGCATTTTACGTGGATGTGACATTCAAAATGAAAAATAAAAAATATTTTTAATGGACGTCTGTCAAGTATATATTATATTATACGTTTATTAATTATTCCATATACATATACCATACCGTCCATACCTGTAAGTTGCGTGTAATAGGTTTACTCGTATATTCCATATTTTATTACTTTAATTATTATCGTCTCGGGTAGATAGGTTAAATGGTTGCCGGTTATAGTAGTAAGGTATACGGAATTAAACGAATGAGATCTACATATATGTCAAAAACGCTGTCATTGACTGTTTTTATTATGTGACCCGTGATCGTCAGAATCTTTGGAAAATAAACAACAAACATAACAGTAAAATAAAAATAATCAAATTTAAATGTACTTACAAATAAGTTTATAATATCTATATTGTGCGGTCTCATCGGTGAATAAAGTTTTAAAGAATTTGTGTATAATATTATAATGGTTTTTTAAAAAAAAATGTGTGCGATCATTATATACACATGTATATTAAAAAGTAATTTATAGACTTGTCTAATGACACTGCTTTCTTTTAAATTAAATATTTCGCTGAAAAATAATATTTTAAATGTTTTTCATAATACTGAATATAATTTAATGATAAAATGATATTACAACTAAAAATTTGTAATTTGGTATTCAATTTTATTTTATATTACTATTGAATTCATTGAATTTTTGAATTAATATATATATTTTTCTTTTTTTACTTTATAAATTATTTTGAAATTGATTAAATAATTTTTTATTGAATTTAAAATTGATCGGAACTTTTATCTGTCTTGGCGTTCTGGTTTTAATTACACCAGTCAACGCGTATGCCTTTAATCTAACTCGTACCTGTTATCTTATAAAAATTATTAAATATTAAATCAATAGAATCGCTTTTTCAATATAATCTTCACTTTTCTTTTCTTGTATTATTTTCTTATATCTATAGTTCATGTCTCTTGGTAGTATACTATATATATGATAAATACATATATTGGTATAATTGTATAAGCATAATTTGTTCTGTTTTGATTCTTGCAAATTTTGTATCAATACACAGCCACATATTTGCAGATTACAGATTATTTAGTGAATATTGCTATAAAATATTGTTTTTCACATATGAACTTAATAAGTATATTATATTCGTACATCATACATTTAACATGATATGATAAATAAGCTAAAATTATATTTTTACTTGAACAATTATAACAAAAGCCCGGAAGTTCATTGTAATGATGTAATGTAGCTATTTAGCTATGTAGCTATTCATAGCTTAAGATAAAATGTAACTCTACAAAAATCAACTAAGTACGTAGTGAAGTTGCTCAAAGTGTACCATGTCTCTTGGTAACCTGATAAATTCAAAAATGGTTTGTCGATAATATTTAAAGGTTAATATATAACCATGCGTACTTTTGTAGAGGTAGGTACATCTAGTATTCTGGTACTTTTATTATATTATGTAAATAATAAATAAATAAATTACCATTTTTCCATTATAAATTATAATAGTCGACTATCTGCTCGTATAAATAAATATATTTATAGTACTGAATGAATTCGTTATAAATGATTATGTTCATTATATTTTAAGACAGGGTAAAAATATAATTTAGAAAAAAAATTGTATTTATGCACATGAACAATTTGTATGAACAGACGACTCGATAAGTGTACTAAAAAAATTTTGATTTTTACGTTAAAAATTTCTTTGACATTGTATTTGAATCAACCAGTGTCTAGTATAGTGGTACATCATAATTATTTTATTTATTACGTTTTATGTATAAATTATTAAATTTGCTTAGTAGATGATTTGCGTTGTTATTTTTTTGTGGTAGACACTGAGCAGTAAAAACACCGATTATTTATCAATTAACAGGGACTTTATAGGTAGATATTAAAGTACCTAATATATGTCTACATTTTTCAAATTCCGTAGCCACCTAATACATTATAATGCAATTAATTAATAAATATTTCAATTAGTCATGATTAAATAGCTTATATTTTGATACTTTACAAATAGTAGACATTAAGAGGATGCCACACCCGAATGTATCGTTTCCATCATGCATACATATATCATATTACATAGCAAATTGAAAATGATAGAGCATTAACGTTTTTAATTTGTACTATTTTACATGCTCATATTTAGCCTAAAATTTCGAAAAAAAATCCAACGCATCGTCACTGAAAATTTTCTAACTTTTTAGCTTTAATAATAAGCAAGTTCACTGTAATATTAAAGTAAACTACACATAATAGGATATACTGAACGAAAATGTACTATGCTGTATGTATATTATGTAAGATGAAGACAACACATACGAGTGCCGTCGTCTTAAGTGACACGAAGTTATGAATTTAAAATACAAAAAGTATATGTTTATTTTATATTTTTATACGACTTTATCTACTTTTTGCACAAATACATTTAATGAAAACAAAAGTTTTAAGCGGATTACATTTGTAAAATCAACATATTCATCGGTTCATCGCTCTGCTCCGAATTTAAAACCATATGAGCTTATAAAATATTAACTTAGCAAGAGAGTTTAATTTTTTTTTATCACCTTTCAATAAAAAAAGTTTGGAAACGGACTTTTATGTGTGAATATTGTCCATTTGATTTATTCATTTGTTTGGCTATAACACACCTACAAGGTAGGTATATATATATTATATTATAAAATCAGTGTTTTTTTTTATTTTTAACTACCTACATACTGTATAGTATTGTTAAATTTGTATTGATCATTAAAATATGCATTTAAATCACCAAAAAATATATTTATCTATGCACTTAAAATATCTTAAAATCAAAAAGTTTTTCTTTAAAAAAAAATAATGTAATTTACAATGTACTTATAACAACATAGATAAATATAAAAAATATTTTGAGATTGTTTTATTGAATATTTTACTTTATGATCACTATTATAGGATAAACATAATTTAAACATTTAATAAGGGAATAATTTAACTCGGCAATAATTGTATTATCGATATATTACATGATACAGCTATTTTTTTCTTCTTTTAAATTTATTTATATTATATATCTGGTATGTATGCGTAATAATATTTATTTCTACAATGCATTGACATATATTATTTCAAATATTATATTACATTTCTGATAAAAATAAAATAAATTTTTTTTAAAGGGGTTCATGTAACCTATATGTAGTAATAAATTATAGTATAATATACATGTGTTTTCTTACTTAATCTAGGTTTGAAATAAAAAACATACATAGATAGGTTAACAACTGTTAATTTATTTTTATGAGACGATAGATGTGATTAAAATTATAAAAATTGTTTTGATATTGATCCTAAATAAACGCGCTTTTATATTTATAAATTGTTTTTATTCACCACAGATTCAGAATAAGCAAGTTTATATATAATATAAATATTATTATTTAGTACAAGCGAAATTATTAATATGTATATATTTAACATACAATTCTGAACTGTTTAAGTCAATTTCGTTATGATAATTAAACATTTTAATCAAATATCAAATAATAGGTATATTTATATTGATATGATAATTTTTATCAAAATCGTATTTTATTTCGATAAAATTTATTCAAATATAGTGTGTAGCAAAATTATAAACTCCATTAGTGTCCTTAACTAAAGAAAACGCATTATATAATATCAAATCAATCGATCGTGATGTGACTTCGTATTGTTCACGAATCAAGACATTTACAACTCCAACAACGTGAACGTCCATAAGTACATAGTAAGTACTTGTGATAATCCACGTAGAGCCCTGTGCGTGATTATTATATATCAGCGCTTCTCAACCTGTGGTACACGGATAGCTCATAGGTGGTACGTGAAGAAAATTTGGAGCCCGATATTGACGTCATCGTCCGTTCAAAATAACACTAACCGTCTCATTGAAGTAAAAAACTAAAAAGTAAACCATAAATCATAATAATTATAATATTCGTACATACTTATTTAATTTAATTTAATTTCTTTTTGTGCATTAAATACTTAATTGCCATAATTTTGTAATTCCTGATAAAATAAAATTCTATGCGTGTGACATAAACGTATACATTATTAGTAAAAAAAAAAATGGTCAGGTGATGGTACGTAAACATTTTCAAACTGTGTAGGTGGTACACGAATATAAAAAGGTTGAGAACCGCTATTGTATATTGTAAATTATAAATGTATAGTATATATGTATAAATACACAGGGCCTGGTTAATTGAATTCGAGGTCAAGTGCGCGATTTGATTTGAAGCCCTAGTCTATGTGCCATTCATAGCCATATATATGACTTTCTAAAAATTACTATTTTTCTTATTTTAAAAATTTTTCATTTTTTCTCCATTTAATGTTTAATCTGATGAGTTTTAATCTAATGATAACTGCAGGTAATAATCTAAAAATATCGATTAATATTTATATGAAAAAAAAGTTAATATATATTATTTTTTGATTATTCACATTATTCACGTCATTCATACAGATTGCTTATAAAATGAACCAATTATACGTTTAATGTTAAATGTCAATGATAACTCCTATTCCGTTAAGTATTCTATAGTGTTATAATAGTATTCCATTTTATGTATTATTTTATATTGAAGAAAAATAGTACATAAATATGTATAGTAACAATAATTTAAATAGGTGAATTCCGTTTAAATAAATTAATAAATAAATATAAATACGACAAAAATGTTTTAAGGGAATTGACTAACTACCATTGGTAAAACATATATTCTATAGTTGATTTTTAATAAGATATATATAGTAAAAATGTCAAAATAAAAAATTATGAAATAAAAACTAAAAAACACTTAAAATAAATACGCACATTATTGCATTTCACACATTATAGAGTATTGTATACAATACTCAAGTATATTCAACATATTATCTATAACTGTTAAATTGTTTAAATATTGTTGTTGAACATATAAGAAACCTCTTTTTTTTATCGTTTCCTTTAGTCCGTCCAAATGTTGTCTAGACTAATGACTATTATTGATATAGTAATTACTTTCACATTTTATAATATTATCATCGATGACCTTACATAAAGGAAATAAAATAACGTAGGTCATATGAAGCGTTCTATGAACTGTGTTATAGTAATTTTATTCGTAGATAAATTATTTTCAGCTAATTAAAATATATTTTAACTCAATCCCATGTCTTCGTTGCAGGCATAAGTATCTAGTGTATTTTTCACGCGTGTATAATGTCTAAATAATAAATATTATTATATTCAATTACAAACTCAAATCAGATGTAATATTCTTAAAACAAGAATAAAATACTGATTTATTTTATTCGGAGCACCTATTACTGCGCGTGTTCAAATATTGTTTATGAAAAATTATTTTGCAACTGAATTCGTACAGTATAAGAAATACCGATGTTATTTTACTGCGCATTTACAAAACCAGAAACCGTTTGTATACCGCGTCCGAATAAAAGAAACGTTCTCGAGTTCGAACGTTTCTTCTAGTCCATAAAATAACAACGGGGGTTGAGACGTAGGGTAGCGCACAGGTTAGTAATTTATTATATGGCAACATAATATATTATTATTATTATATAGGTAGGTATCTTTTTAACGTGGGTCCCGCGCCGACTGACACCTGACCGCCGACCTTGTATTAATAATTCGTGTTTAACGAAACGCAGGCGCGCGCGTTTGTTTACCATTTATACGTACACGAAAAATATAAACTCGCAGTGATTTCGTTAGATTTAGATGCGATCGACCATCGTCCCTCGGTACGATAATTCTCCGTCGCGGACGAGCTGGCGGCGACGACGTTCTTGTGCATACAGAGTGATCGTTTTTGTTCGGCCCGCCGCGCAATATCCGCGGACATCGCGATTTAATAGCGTTTGGCGTATTATTATATCACATAGCATCGCGCTGATTTTCCAAGACTTCTGTTGGCGACCTAAATTTGACGATAAAAAACAGTTTATCGAAGGAAAAAAAATTTATAAAAACGCATAGGTATGACCAATGGTTCGCGTACGGCGGTTGAAGGTTAAATTGTCGCACGGGTTACGTAAACATCACTCCGTATATACATACCCCTGCTGGGCGGGTTGTGAGAAGAAGTTCTTTTATACACATTTATATATTATATAGTACCGTCATACAGTGGTTGTAGACGGCGGTCCCATATAACGATAACAATATAATATATAATGTACGATGTGCTCAATACAACGAGCGACGAACCTTATATTTTATACGATTGGATTCACTGTAATATTATTTGTATGGGATACAAAACGACAATAATAATAATAATAATAATAATAATAATAATATATTATACATAGTACGCACATTTTGGGCGAGAATTCCAAGTATAAAGGCGCCATAGTTGGTTGGCACCACATGTCAAATGTGTCCGAAGACACGTTCTGCTGCAGGATTAACGATCGTTAGGTCCGAACGAGTGTAATACAATGTAATATTACTAAAATATAAGCGTTCGACGAATCTAACCTTTTTTTTTTTTAAAAAAAAAAAGAATTAAAATTATTGAATAGAGACGACCGATTATTTGTTCTCGGACTATACGGCCCGCCATATACAATATAATACATAACCGATACGGTCATACAAAACACCACATCTGTGTGCAACGTGTTAGTCCCTTTACGGAATTTTGTGATTATCAAATAATATCTCGGACACGATAAAAATGAATAAACAGCCAAAACCAGCGTGTTCGTGTTTCGAAATTCGAAATAGTAATATTTAACAAGATAAACCCGATTAATATGTACCATACTCCCATTCCCATACACAGTTTAATAGAATAGGAAATTCACTCTTTTATGTTATGTATTATACATAGAATATACCAACTAGCTGAATTACCCGCCGTTGCTATGGGTATTTAAAATATAAAACATGGATTATCAATTTTATCTTTCAGATTAACCGGAATTACTATACACGTACCGACGGTAATATTACCTATATAACGTGTGATACCCAGTATAATTCGATCATATTAACAATAATTGTGCTCAACTACGCACGGACCAACGTATAATTCAAACTTATTTGACTTGTGTTTTCGATTGAATTTATTTAAGAAACACAGCAAGACTTAACACGTCATAAATACTTAGTGTAACGTTGTAGTGGTGGTTAATAGGTAAATGATATGGTGGCACATAGATATTTGTATACGTGATCAACTTTTGAACACGCCGTTCCGACTGATTTTGAAAATCCTATCATAAAAAACATGTGCCTATATGGTTCATTGAATTGCGTCTAATGTAGACATAATATGGTCTGCAGGGTTTCCTTTAACAACACGTTATACGTTAATTATCAAATATATCGTTTACGACAACAACAGCCTTAAAAACATACACAGCGATGGATATGACTTACTACGTATTGGTTTCTTCGTCTGGCAAAATAAATTTACAAAACATCCTTTTTTATTTTCACGGAACGTATATAAAAAACGGTGCAGTAAAAGTCGATTTTACATAGACATTTCGGTGAACTTTTATCTTTTTCGAGTATTCTTATCGTATCACTATAATAGATACGATTTACGAATGAAACACGATACGACTTTCATTTCTAGTTACACACATGTAATAGCGTTCCAAAGATATCATACGTCGTATTGAAATTGCGTTTTTAGAGTTTTTTAATGACTTCGAAAAACAAATGTTACTATGTTTCAATATGTTTGGTTTTTATTTTAACGTTCATACGAATCGTGTCCCGATTAGTTGTGTCTATAATTATGTTAAAGTATAGTTCCATCGATATTCGATAATTTCATCAAATAATTAGGTTGATCCATATAGCTAATAGCTAAATTATATTTTTTTATTAGTTTGTGTATATTTTCTGGTCGGTATACTACACGCGTTTAATTTCGAGTGATATCATTGTTATGCGAATTATAACTTTAAAACTTCGTATACAAATGCGTTACAGCTACATTTTCATCAATACACAAGTACGGTTTTATACAATGTTACAAGATGATTTTCATAAAAACGCGTGCCATAATTAAATTAAATTATAACAAAAGGTAAGTATTAAAGTAGCGATTATATTATAATTATACAATAATGAAACTGTTGAAATAATGAATACTAAATAAACAAATCGAAAAAAAAATATACATAAAAATGTATGTATTGTTTAATTATTTACATATTATAGTATGGTTATAAATCATATAATAGGTAGGACAATTATTGTAACACTGCAACATTTTCGTTGTATCAACGCAAACACGGAACATTTATACCGTACATATACGTATACATATATACCTACTGCACTGATGTTTATAACCCAATAATGTATTATATTTTCCACGAGTTATAATAAGGTGTAAGGTACTATACCACCGAACACAACCCACGTCGCCCTTCACCACCCGGCCATCACACCCGTTGGGCCACTGTAGCTAACGCGTTGTCCGAATAAGCGCTAGTAAACAGGATTTTCGACTGCTGCCGTGCCGGTTCGGACAACCCCGCCGGTCGGGGATAATCGAAATCGTGGTGGGGGTGACCACCTTGAACGCTGGCAGGCTGAGCGGCCACGGGATCGCCGTCGCTGCACTTCGCGTTCAGAGTCCGACACGTATGGTCATTGAATGTTAGTGATTTCGTCCTCGTCGCCGATCGTTTTACTCGTCGAAAACCGCCGTCGCGATGAATAACGACCGTCCAACGCACCCGTTAACTGCGTCGAACATCGCGAAATTGCAGAAAATATGCATTTCCATGTCAACCGACTCCGATGACTCCGATAAGACTAAGTCGTATTACAGCGAATCCGAGCACGAGTCCTTGTCATCCACCGATTTCCCGGTACAATACAAGCTCCCGCAGCGCAACCACTCGATGGTCAACTCTCCCGTGAACCGTACTCCAATGGATCGCATGGCCGCTACCAACATATCCGTTAGAATGAAGCACGGAAAGACTGCACGTGACATAATCGTACCATTGAACCGCAACACGGCCACTCCGTCGAGCAGCGGTATGACCCGGCGCAACACCACCACTCCGTCGAACAGCGGTACTATGCCGTTAAACAGAGGTAAGGCCCAGCGCGATACGACTACGCAATTAAACAACAGCAAACCAACGCAGAATGCGTTGCCGGCTTCTTCATTTTATGTGCCCGCGCATTGGATGTTCCCGTCTACGTCATCGTCCCGTAGCGTACCTTCGTCCAATAAGTTCAATACACCAATGCTTCCCCCGAAGTCGAGGGCTCCTGCTCCACCATATACTGCTCCGCCTCCGTATGTCGAACCATCCAACAAACCTCAGACTTCCAAACATGCTAAAAGGTCTCAATGCCCCATACCGCCATATAGGTACCCGTCTTCCAGTCCACCTTACACTGCACAGTCGTCCTCGCTGACTTATACGTCCCGTTCTTCCTCGCTTACTAACACGTCACAGTCTTTCGCAATGCGTAACATGTCTCAAACGTTAACATCCTCTGTAAGGTCTCAGTCTTCCACGCCATCCTATAGGCCGAAATATCCTACACCTTCTTATAGCCCAAAACATCCCGCACAAGCAGACAACACCTTGTCTTTCATGTCATTGTGTATGATTCAATCTTCTTCGCAGACCACCAAATCTCAAACTTTCAAGACACCCAACACGTCTCGGACTTCTAAGACTCCCAACATTTTTCAGATTTCTAAGACTCCCAATACGCCTAAAACGTCTATGCATTCTATGCATTCTAAAAGGTCTCAGTCTTCTACACCATCCTATAGGCCGAGATGTCCGACTCCGACTTCCGGGCCACCGTATACATCACAGTCTTCTTCACTGACCAACACGTCTCCAACTTCCTCATATTCTTTAAAGTCGGAATCTTCCACGCCGTCCCATAATCTCCGAAATTCTATGCTAACTGACAGCAACCCGACTTCCGTGCCGCTTCAAACGTCTCAGTCCTCTGAGCGGACCAACAAGTCTCAAACTTCCACATATTCTTTAAAGTCGGAGTCTTCCACGCCGTCCCATAATCTTCGGAATTCTACGCTTACTGACAGCAACCCGACTTCCGTGCCGCTTCAAACGTCTCAGTTCTCTGAGCTGACCAACACGTCTCAAACTTCGCAGTCTGCTACGCCATCTCGTAGTCTCCAGAATTCTAAGCTAATTGATAGCATCCTGACTCCCGTGACACTTCAAGCGTCTCAGTCTTCTGAGCTAACCAACACGTCTCAAACTTCCAAATATTTTTTAAGGTCGCAATCTTCCACACCATCCCGTAATCTCCAACATTCCACGCTACCTAGTAGCTCTCAATCTTTTGCGCCAATCGACAAATCTAAACCGTCCTCATCCTCGCAGTCCCACACGTCCCAGTCATCTGCGTCAACCGAACAATTATTGACGCGTCCTTCGATTCGCTTGACTCCACGGTACGCCCATTACAATGCTTCTCCATCTTTCTCGCACTACACGTTCCCTCGAGCTGAACACTACTCGACGCCTGTTTCCGGCACGTATTACACGGTTATGCCACAGTCGTCCACAGAAAACTCGTATCCGTTGTCCGTGTTCGAGCCAACATGCGATGTTTGGCCTACAGAAGTCGGTTCCGAGGCACAGGTTTCGATGCATAATGTTTGGTCGGTTTTGGCCAGCCAGGTGCAATACTTGTTGCCATTGTCTACTACTGCAAACTTGCAGAATCCGTCGAAACCATCCACCGCCACAAGCGCAAATGAAGAGGCCTCGCAGCCGTTGCAGAAAGTTGAGTCAAGGAAGAGCCACGGTTATCCATCGGTGGATTGTCTGCCTTTATACTTAGAGGGGATTGAAAAAACAGATGCCTTGGAGAACCAAATCAAAAATGAATTAAAAGATACGTGGATATATTTTAATCATTTGCAAGTCTTTGACATTAAGCCAACTGGTAATATCAAGTGCGTCTGCCCAAAATTGAAATACGTGGATGTACTTAAGTCGGCGTTGCATGAAAAGTTTATGTTAGTGAACATGTCCCGCCAATACAAAGCCAACAGTAAGTATAAAATACACTATAAGTACCATTATATATGCTTATAATATTAAATAAAAACCTGTATTCGATACATTTTTTTACGTGCATTTAGTTACCAAATATGATTAATAATATCGATGAATTTTGTTTATTTTATCGAAAATAGGTAATTAATTTTTTAGTACAGTTTTTTTTCTACGCAATATTATTATTTTTACGTATAACCGTATAGTGTGTATCTAATCTTTAATGAATAATTCAAAACTATTCAGCTATATATTATAATTAATTTTCTATTTTAATGGAAACATTACCTATAAACTTTTTCAGATTTGTCTGTTCGAAAAATATTGCATGCTTAGAATCTATATTGTTGACTAGTTTAAAATCTTCATAAAAAACGCTTTAAATCAGTTTTCTTCTGTATTGACATTACCTGTTAATAAAATTGTATACATAATATATTATTATATATTAGTGTATTATATGTAGTTGTTCACTTTTTCATGTAACACATATGTAAATCAATAATTGTGTATCATTTATAGAAAAAATGCTTTTCTTTATTAAATAGAACAATCAAGTAGACCAAGTTAAAATTTGACTATTCAAATTTGGACGTGGCCGTAGTGTTATGAATTTAAATAGAAGGCTATACCCTATAATAATTCGAATACATATTACCTTATTTATAAAAATATAAGCAAAGAAAAAAAATATAAAAAGGACTAATTAGCACATTTTAAAGTAAAGTAAAATGAAGGAGGGGGGATTACTCAATTTGCTTCATATATTTTCGATGCTATTTATCACCTATAATTCTATGACCCTTTTGCTTATACAGTGTTTAGACTGTTTTGTACAAATCTACTTTTTTATGACCACAATTATGTTTACAACTATGGTAAATACCTATATATTAAACATAATAATGTATTAATAAAATTGTTATACGAGTAGTCTTATTAATATCATTAAATAAATATTTGTTGTAAATACAAAATTTACTTTTATGTTAAAATATTATTATTATTTACTAACAAGAATACAAGGTTATAACTATTATTAACTTTTATCAAACCTATCATATAATATAAAACAAGCAATAACTGACCTTACACAAAGGAATTTTAACATAATAGTATAGGTTATAAATTAATAATATATAATATGTACCTAACATTAATGCACATACCTATCGCTGGATCAGAAACCTTACTAAAGTAGAATTTATATTTTTAGCAGTATATTATTTAGGTAATTTTAAACATTTTTAGGCCAACCATAAATTTAATACAAAATATCTTAACTTTTTTTATTTAATAAGACTATATTCGATTATTTTTATTTTTACCACAATGGAGTTAAAATTAATTTGGATATAATTAACGGCGTACAGTGAAACCATTAAACAATATAAATATTAAATACAATCCAAGTTGACACGGCTACGGGGGTAGGTGTTCCGTGAGTTCGCGGTGAGCTGGTCGGGATAAAAGAACAACACTAATTTCACTATTTGTATTGATGATCAACAGCGGTACACAATAGCTCAGCGGTTCTCAACCTTTTTATATTCGCGTACTACCTACACAGTTTGAAAATGTTTACGTACCATCACCTGACCATTTTTTTTTTTACTAATAATGTATACGTTTATGTCACACGCATAGAATTTTATTTTATCAGGAATTACAAAATTATGGCAATTACGTATTTAATGCACAAAAAAAAATTAAATTAAATTAAATAAGTATGTACGAATATTATAATTATTATGATTTATGGTTTACTTTTAAGTTTTTACTTCAATGAGATGGTTAGTGTTATTTTGAACGGTCGATGACGTCAATATCGGGCTCCAAATTTTCTTCACGTACCACCTATGAGCTATTCACGTACCACAGGTTGAGAAGCGCTGCAATAGCTACTTAGTTGTCAAATGTTGCCAGGTGTTGACGACATAAAGAAAGAATAAACAATAATGCTTCACTTGGTGTAACGACCGTGTTGTCACCGTTGTCGGTAAGACGGTTCGCACAAAGAGAGTTAGACGGCCGGCGACCGGTACTCGTCCAGACCGACTTGTCTTCACGTCCCACCTTGTGTCTTTGCGGCGTGTGGGGAGAGACGACGATGTCGCGTTGTCGTTGTCCGTGGTGGCGGTTGGTAAGTCGGACACAGGTCCTGCGGTGCCTGTACTTTGTACCACTGACCGTTGCGTACCGCGTCAGTCGTGTCACAATGACTATAGTCATAGTATATAGTGTCACACACTGTCGTCCCTTGACCCTTTTATAGAGGGGGACGAACTTTGTACATTATATATATATATATATATATATATATATATATACAGGGTGATTATTTTATTATTGAACACTCATTCGAGCGTTGTATTTTTTAAATTTTTTATTTCGTGTTTTTCTCAAACTGTATAAACATTTTATTTTTGCTCTCTTTTATTTAATAATGAAACCATTTTCAAATTTTGATTTTCAAACAGAAACCTATATTTAAAATGTATTGAAATAAAAGTGCTATTTTTTTTATGAAGTTTAACGTTCAATTCATTATTTTTCATTAATTTTTAGTTAGATATAGCTTTTCAAAGTTGAATGTTTTTTGGTTATTATAATACTTCATATTTCTGAAGGCCAGTAGTCACATAAGCAATACATAATAATAATTGGTAAAATTCTATTATTGTCATGTTTTTTGTGTTTCTTATTATGTAATAAACTCGTAATCGACTATCGTTCAACGCAGTGATGAACTTTTCACCTATCCTTACTACGCCTAACCTGTAATAAAATATTGACAATTTGTCATTATAAGACCAGAAGTCACATAGGCAATAAATAGAAATAATAGATACAAACAGGCGCGGTTTTAGAAATTAAATAAAGGGGGGTGAGTGGGGTTAAATAAAAAAAAATAATTCAAATATATAAAAGCATTGACATTAAATTTAAGTTTTGAAATATTTTAAGTATAAATCTCAGGGTACCTATAGCCCCCCTTGTATCCGCGTCTAGGTACAAATGTATTATTTTTATGTTTTCATGTTTATTAACATGTAATAAACTAATTATTTACTATCATTCGATGCCATGTTGAATTTTGTACCTGTAGATACTTTATCTAACCTGTGATAATATATTTTCATATCTAATTTAGATAATAACTGGTATGCCAGTATTTTTGAAAAAAAATTAAAAAATGTAATCATTGTAAATCATAATTGTGTTATAATCAACGCTTCACACCTTAATAACTTGTGAGACGAACACCTGAAAACCTTAAACTACCCAACTTTGAGTAGGTATAACTCACTAACGGTTAAATATAAAATTATAATTTTGACTTAAAATTCATAAAAAAATAGATCTATTATTTTATAAAATTTTAATTATATTTTGCCATTTGAAAATCAAAAATTGATAATGTTTTCAATATTAAATATAGGGGTAAAAAACAAAAATGTTGTATAGTTTTAGAAACGCACGCAACTAAAAATGTTAAAAAAAATAATTGAAAAAACTCGAAATAATGAGTGTTCTTTGATCAAAGAATCACTCTGTATAAATACACAAATTACTAAGTAATGATATAATTTGCAAGAAAAAAGATCACGGGAGAGGCGACTGACACATTTGTACCCCTCCCTACCGCACCACGAGTGGACGCCACTGGTAGTGTACTTATTGTTTATTACAGTTTTGATTACCTAACATTATAGTTACCAAAATTATACAATTTTACCATAACAATATGCTGTATTTATTGAAATATAAATTTCTTTTGTTAATTAAAAATACAACTGATTTTAAAATTGTTTTATCTCTATATTACAAATAAAGAATTATAAAAAATGGCTATTTTCAAATTAAAAAAAAAAAATTTAATTGGTATTTGACTTTTATTTAATTTTAGGTCATTGTTAAAGGTAGGCTATTAGTAATATATTAAATTAAAAAAACTGAATTATTTTTAGAATTACAGCTACTTATTTTTCAATTAATTTACATAAGTACTGTATAAAAACATTTTTATCTTATCCCCTACCATATAAAAAAATTAATGTACACGCCACTGACTATACCAGCGAATAATTTAAAAATTAATACAATAATCAATATATACATCATTTTTGTGTAGGAGGAATCAGAAAAATAACTTTTAACCTAGGTAAATGCATATTTAAATAATAAATAGTAAAACATTATTTTTGTTAAAAAACTACTAAAAACTGAAATACAAAATTTTAATTGATGGAAGTCATCGTCGCAGTATTGTTTTCGGCGACGGTGACAACGGCCCGCGTGGCTACCTGCATTCATCAAATTTTATTCTTGTAATAATTTTATAACTAAAATATAAACATATTTATGAGATTAATATAGTTCTATGATTACTGATAGTCGTAATACGTTACTTATAGTCATAACTAATGACTCATTGGTTGTTAGGTATCAGTTTTTTGGATACGGCGAAATAAACATTTACAACAACCCTAGCCGTTTTTTTTTTTTTGTTTCTGCTCTTAAACTATATACAGGAACACTATATTATAAAATTTTAAAAAAAGACCTACGGGGTATATCGAGTCGCCCACATCCCTCCTTTGTATACGCCCCCGCGTGTAATATAATAAATATTGTAGGTATCGAACGCATTTGTAGAACTCGTTATGCACACAACATGATTTGCAATATAAAATTAATTAGAAGCACTGTGACAATAATGTAATCCGTCCGACAATACTACGTATTTGATCAAATTTAATTGTATTTAAATTTAGCGTATTAAATTCACTTTACGTTACTACAATAACGTTTTTTTTTTTTAAGATTTACGTTTTGAAACGACGCATGATTATACCAATATACCGGAGTTAACAATCGTTGATGAAAATCTCGAAACGCAAATTATGGAATGGCTCAAAAGGAATAACTTGCAACAATATGATTGGTTTTTCAAAACGCTCAATTACTTTGAAATACAAAATATAAGTCCAACAAACATTCAAAGATTCGTGATAAGATCGAACTGTAATAAATCAATTTCATTAGTCGATCAACTGAAAATATGTTGTTTAGCCAAGCAAATAAAAGAACGGCCAGTATCGTTGATCGCCATTTTAATAGTAATTTAGAATATCATTGAACAACTCATTTACCATGTTCAGTTAAAAACCGTTGTTTCGATTTCAGTATCTCAGAAGTGACGACGACGAATATAAACGAACAATAGTAACAGAACACTTGATTCCTTTCATTGAGGAAATGCTGCAGTTCCCCATATCCAGTGAAAATTGCAAGCTCGAAGACGTAATGAACCAATATATCAACGAGATTTGGCATCTATTGGTAATGTATATAATGCATATGTTTCAAAAGGGCGGTGCGACTGATACAAATAACGCCACGAGAAACTCTGCAGGTCAATTCTTACACTTTAAATTTGGTAAGACGGGTAAGTTACGAAATGATTTACACGAGTCGATTACATATTGACGTAATTATTCCATTTAGGTTCGCCAAAACTGGACATTGAAATGCTAAAGAAATACCTACCTACAAAATTAAATAATAAGAAGTAAATCTTAATAAATACATCGCTCGATAAGCTAATTTAAATGTGATTTGTAATTAAATTTTTTTTATTACCTATTATATTTTTATTTTTTTCATTCAACTTTTAAATTAATTTGATTATCATATTAATACGTATTAACATTTTATAATTACTATTGTATTCTAGCTAGTAAGTTTTGATTTTTTTTTTTTTTTATTATTATTATTATTATAACGTTTTATATATAAGTTACATTCAAGTTGCAGTATTAGTCGTTTATTAGGTACAGGGATAATTGATAAATTCGTGTTATTGGACTTAACACGTCGACTATTTGATACAGTTAGAAACCGACATCGATGGATGCGTATTTTATACAACATAAAATAATTCATTTCATAATTATACATTTCTTTTTCATAGGAAATAAACTTATCTCTTTTAGAAAAAATCGATTAATACATTCTGTGTTTACACTTTAGCTTGGTCCAAGTGTTCCTAATAAGCGACTTCTAATGTATATTTTTTTTTTTACTTTTTATTCGGATAATCTAAATACTTACATTATTATTAAAAAAAAAAAAAAAACAAAAAAAAACAAAAAAAAAAAATGTTTAAAGTAGTTAATTGTTTTTACTTAGCAATATATCTATAGGCGCTAATTTTTTTTTATCATGTTCAAAATATTTACGTAATTATTTACTTCAATTTTAAAATACTATTAATGATTAAATTAATAAATATAAATAACCCTTTTTACTTAAAAATTTATCAAATTTTGAAATTTAATCAACGTTTATTCTAGTTGTTTTAAATGATTGTTTGATCAGTTAAATATGCACAACAATAATACCATATGCTTTTATTCATAACATAGTACTATATAATGTATGTATTAAAAATATTTACTTTTAAGAAAAAAATTATAAATAATATAATATATAATATTTTAGATAATTTTGTTTCAAATATTATTAATATATTATTTTTCTAATATTAATTATATTTATAATTAAGTAGTAATTAATGGTATTACATCATTATGTTTATAGTATTTTAAGTAACATAAAATAAAAATAAATAGTTCTGTATATGTCTAGAAGTTTAGTTTATTCAAAACCTATATGGTATGTTTAATTTAGTTAAACAGTTAGTATAGTTTAAATGGGTATTTAATACATATATTTTATCTAACCACCTATCTTGATATTTAGATATATTATTTAAATGTATAATATCTATTCATAAACATGAAAATAGGATTCACGTTGGTACGTTCAAGTATATATTTTTGTTTATTGATTACCTAGGAGGTACCTTAGTTAGTTTCTATTGGCCATTATAATTATTGTATACACTATAATATAAGGTATACACTATAGAACTGTCAACTTGGAAAGTAACGACAGTTATCGTATTTTGGATTTGTTTTGAAAACAAAAATATCAGTAAATAGTAGAGGAACATAGCACGGCAGACAAAAAAGATGGAATAAATGAATTTCTTCATTATCAGTTTTTATAATATTAAAATAAAAAATAAATTTATGCGTTATGGAGGTGAATTAGATTCTTGAACTTTGACAACTTATTTAGAGAGAGCATCTACAGTATTTTAAGTCGAGAATAATTCAATAATTCTTAATGACTATTTTTTTTAAATATTAAGTAATATAGTTCTGTAGAATTTTTAGTATCTATTTTTTAAATCATTTTCTTTTACCACATTAATGCAACTTAAATAATTTGAAAGTGAAAGTAATTGGTATTATGTATGATTATATTTTATTCATTTTGGTAAAGTAATAATGCTAATACCATACATTATACATTTTATTTAACTTTTAAAATTGCAAAGCTTGAAACATTTTACATTTTAATAACTATTTAAATTTTTTGTATCATGTACCAATATCAATGTACATGATATATTTAATACCGACTGTTTCTTATTTGTTTTAGTTTATATGCATTATTAATGCATATAATAATAAATAATAGGTATTATTAAGGTTACTTTGAAATTTAATTGACACAATATATGCAGGTTTCTAGATCATGCTTTCATTTTTGTGCATGCAATAAACTTGGGAGAGGTATATGTTTATAAGATAAAAAATATAATATTGGGTTTTATGTAATTTATAGTTTTAACTATCGTAGTTATAATAATAGTTCAAATAGGAAAAAGGTTGGCCCTTTCAAAAATATTATGAATACCTGACGTTTTCAAATATATGTAGGTAAGTAATCATAATACATTGATCTTTTTGTTCAACATAAAAAGTAACCTTGGTGGCAAACAGTTTACGGGTGGCAGTCAAGCAACGCCTTTTCGTCAAGCTCATTGAATTACCCATATGTAAGCCTACCGTTTAGCAATTCATTGTATTTGCACACGAGTCAGTCACTGAAGTTATTTTTTATATATAATTGCATACATATCTGTATATATCTTTAAATAAAGTATATATTCAGATAGAAAGCGTTTAACAATATAAAATAAAATAAATGTTATTAATAATATATAAGAATATATCTATATTATAAATATTTTAATACAACATTTTTATTCATAATAATTAAACTTTAGAACTAAGTACATTTAAGTTCAAAAAAAATGTGATTAAAATAAAATTGTCAATCTGCATCCAAATTGAATAGGTACTATGATGTTTATTCATAAAACATCAAGATATTTATTGTGGTTATCAATGTATCACCATCATAGAAACTTGTTTCTACCAACAAATTACCACTAGAAAAAAAAATGTATTCTTACAAGACATTCTTGATGTAAAATAATATATTATAATTATTAATGTAAAATATAATACCTGAGTATATGTATATTAATATAACATGAAAAATCTACAATTTTTTTAAATAAAATATTGGCAATAATTTATTTACATAGATAATAATAACAGCTTAAAAAATTAAAGCAACATTTATGATATTTTAAAAGTATGTAAACGGTAAACCTGATGCATTTTTGGAAAATTTAAAAACAAATTTCAAGCAAATTAAGTAAGTATAATATCCAACTACTACTTTTATATATTTTTAAATGTTATCATCATAAATTTGCATGTTATTGAAATAAAAAGAAATTTAGTTTTGATTTAATTTAGAAATATTCAGGTAGGTACCTTAAAATATTTGCAGAAGACGATGTAATTCCTTGTTTGGGTATAAAAGTAGTTTCCCAAATTTCATTTAAATTGGGTAAAACAGTGCCAAATTCGGAATCCCACTCTTCAACACAACGACCCTAAAATATATTTTTAAATTAAAAAAAAATTAAGACTAATACATTTAGACCATAGGTATTGAAAAAAATGTATGATATTTAAGTTGATACCATTAAAAACTCCTTGTGTTTTAACTTGAGATGATCTATTCGATGCGCAGACGTGAAGCTTATAGTTCTGGTCACAGCTCTGCAATCCAATGCCTTTTTAGGAATTATAGCTTCGTATTTTATATCGAGCATTGCGCTAAAATAACAATATCAATATATTAAATTATTATTATTATCTATTTCGACAATTTCGAGTTCTTATCAGTATTGTGAAATAGATATAGGTATTAGATAGCGATTGGTAATTTGATAAAATTCGTGAAGCTAAACTACGTTTTATGAACATCGTATAATAATTTTCTACATTAATAAAATGCAATATGTGTATACGCGTGTGTGCGTACGTGTAGGTGATGTACGGCCAATTTATCGTTCTGAAATTTAGTAGGTACATTGATAATCCTACACCCGAGGATGTGTAACTCTTAGACAATTTTTACAATTTTTGAATTTTAAAGGTGCTCATAAAAACATTCATATAGTTCATGGCGAGTAATACACATTGGTTACAAAAAATAAAATAATTATTATAGGTAATTGAGTATAATTATAGACGTGTATTTTATTTTTTAACCACCCAAATGACTGTTAAAAGTATATTTAAACAAAGTCTACGACAGGCATTTTTTAGTTTATCAACGTCGTACAGGATCGACTAGATATTAGTACACGACATGGGCAACTTTTCACGGAATAGACAGAAATTTAGTTGTGCGGGACTCATTCTGTAATATGTATATCCAAATAACTTGATAAAACGAAACAAATCATACGGATATATACAATTTGTACATAAAATGTATTACCCAACACTCGTAGTTTACTATTTAGTGATTATAATGCATAATATATTATTTAATATTTAGTTAAGTATTTATTTGCTCTAATCGATTAGTTTCAATTTTTAAAACGTCGTTTCGCCACGAGGAACGTGGATGTACAGATTACGAGATCCGATTCGGTTGGAATAACGCGACGCGTAATAAAAACGCAGTAGTTCCACACGGCGAACTGGATGAAATCGTTTGCCGTTTGTTCGCAAAAGTTAACGAAACGCGAAATTAGATGCGATTAAACGTCATATGATCGCGAAACGGTCGAAAATCTCTCATGGCGGCGATTTGGACGAGCGCGCGACTGAATAGTAATTATTTAAATTATTCCATAATAACATATCAATATGATCTTACTAATCGTGACTGGTGTGCCACAACATCACTCCCGTATCGTCGTCGACCAAACTCATCCAGTTACTGCAACACAAATCGATGAAATCAACAACAAGAAAAAAATAATTAAACCGCTATTCAAAACGCAGTCGACCAGTGGGGACCAGCAACGGGTTTGGACCACCGCGTGGGGTGCGAACAACACTCGGATGCTGGCCACCGCACAGTCGTGTACGACTTACACGCGGAGTCCGCTCGGGACGGGCTCGAGTTTCAGTTGCATCGCGTAACGACCGAACCGGACGGAGGAAAATCAAACGACAATTGCACCGCGCCGTGATAATGCGGTCGTGGGCCGCGGGTTTTCGGGCGCGTAAGACAACGGGTACGACGGCGGGTGCGGGACTGGCAGGCGGTGGCGGCAAAAAAGTGATGGCGCGGCACTGGCGGCGGGCGCGCGGACAACGCATAAGATAACCAAGAAGATTCGGGTACAGAGAGATCGGAGTCCCGCCGGCAGGAGCCGCACGCACCCGAATGTTGGCGGCGGCGGGACCCGTCACCGATAGTCCGCGTTACCCGCCAATAATCGAACGTTTCGACAGTGCGTGCCGACGAATCTCCGCACACCGCATTACCGTAATATTATCATCGAATGATCGGCGGACGCTGTCGGTGCGCTGCCGCTGGCATACGCCATTCGGCGGTGGTGGTAATAGCGGCCGGACGAACGCGTCGTTGCGGATAACGTTGTCGGACGACACGTCGATGTATGTGTTATTGCTATCGGCCGGCAACAACGACGGCGGTTTATAAAAAATAAATACCACCGAACTGCATTCGATAGGGCGGGGGGCCGCCTGCATAAAAGATTTCAGCGGGTGGTTGCTACGGGTTACTTACCTACCTGTTGGTCGTCATTTTTTCGTACTGCACATTCTTTACCGGTCAGAGATCCTATACACGCGTGTCCGCGTAGGACATCGCTCTTATTTTTTGGTTTATTTAAATAGGCGCATTTCGTAAATATTGTAATTTGCTATTATGGGAGGACGCTTCACACGCACTGTCTCCGTCTTGCAAGTGACAAACGCGTGGCAGTGTTGGGTCGGCCGCTTACTGTAAAGACCAAAGTATTAATATTTGACTATGATTTTGAAATTTCGATTACCCAACATTATTAGCATCTACTTTTCGAAATCGAAAATACTGCGTAATCGTTTATTAAGTCATTTTTTTTTTTTTTTTCAACGTTTATTAAATCGTGATTACATATTGTTGTTACTACGAATAGTTATCTACTGATAAAATGTTTACGGTACATCAACAATTACAATATACAATGATAATAATATGTTAAACGACTAATAAGTGCATTATTGTATAATATCAGATAGTATAATAGATTCTATAGGCAGTAAAGAGTTATCCACGAATTGTCACTTTGCTATGCATTATATTAAATGATATTATTAGAAACATTAAACACAGTATAATACTAGTCCCGTTTTTTTTTGTAAATTTTGCTACTACACACTTTACGATTTTTTTTTTTAACATATGTAGACGAACATCTTTTAAGGGTTTTAACTAGTATTGTGAACATAAACTTTTATTCGTCTATTTGTCATTTGCTACTGCACACAAAAGTAGGCACTGCAGTATACAACCGTCATATTAATGCCAATGAAAAAATAATATCTATAATTGACTACCTATTATAGTATTATATTGATCAATAGGCGGCTATGCTAAGGGGGCATATAATTGGTCACATGTGACGAGAAAATATATTTTACCATCTAAAATTAAATACTATGTAGTATTGTAGTATATGTACTTCGACTAATTAAATTAAACGTTTGAATACGAAAAAAAAATTGTAGTTAATCATATATAGTTTATGGTGGATTATTGGGAAAAAAATGTGTACATTGCCCGTAAAATATATGATATGGTCAGTGTTGAGCCCAGATAAATATTTTTTAATTTAGATAAATACAAAAATAATAGACCAAAATCAGTTTAGATAAAGATAGAAATAAAATCATCTAAAATGATCTATCTAATAAATAAAAATAATCATAGTTGATCTAGATAAAAAACAGATACATTTTTTAAAAAACAATGATTTTAAATTCAAATTTTATTAGAACAAATAAATATATCCAGCTATCGTATTGTATAAAACATTTTAAATTTGTTTCAGGTGTATGAAATATGTCTAGATTTTAAAAAATGTTGCTTCTTTAATTTAACAATTGTTTTGTTTAACTTTGTATGACTTTTGAGCTAAGTACACATTTTATAATTAATTATTTTCTATCATACTATTATCGAATAAATAATTATAAGATATATTTATTTGTTCTATCCAATCATAACAGTCAGGTCCTGTTTGTGATACGATACTTCAGGAGCTTGTGCAGAGTCGAAGTCATCTATAATATTTTCTTCTACTACAATGCTGTTGAATTATTTTTTTTTCAAATCATTTTTATTTATACAAGGCGTAGCCAGCAAAAGACATTTCATATTTTATAATATAAAAAAAAATAGTTTAGAAAAATACTTAATTTTTTCTTCAAGTTTTTAAAATGTCTAGGTAATACAATTTTAAGATTTTAAGATTTTTGTATACTTACTTATTAAAAGTAAATAATGCATATTAATAGTTTCTCAAGAATTGCAATATTGATTTATACTAAGTATAAAAACTAAAAAAATTTTAAAAACCAGTAAGTTGTTTCTTCTCGATTTGCAACAAATTTAAAAGTAAAATAAAAACATGGTCATTGGCTATGTAATATTGACAATGTAAATACTTTGAATGTCTGGTATGATTAGCAGTTACGAATGCTTCAATGTTTTATATTATCCTTTTTTCAAATAAAATTCGAAACGCGTGTCAAGTCGATATTGGATTTGCTTAAAAGACGCACCGATCGTAGTAAGTATCTATATTTATAACAAGCCTTGGAGACGTCGTCAATATAAATATGCCATATATATGAAACTGGTGGCGTAATCTAGTGATTGTTCAGAAAATAACGAATTGGTCGATTACACTGATGATTGTGTCGAGAGTGAAAGGCAGCGTTAGAATTGATTTAAAATAAGTAAATACTGTCTTACGGTATATACAGAAAGATGTTTTGGATTATATATCGAATAACTAAGTTAATATAATATAATATGGTATAAATATGTACATTGTTATAATATAATTAAACGCTAATAGTTTATAATACACGCAATGTTTTCAAAAATGCTTTTAAACATATTAACCTACTGTAATACTAAAAGTAAAATAAATGACTTTAATAGCTACCTATATCAAAAAAAAATATATATATATATATATAATTTGGTGATTTACGGACTTATGATTTTGTGTCTTTATGCAAAGCTCCGTGTATTTGATATGAATTATATACTAGCATGTGTGGTTGACAAAAATCTAAGTTTTGATGGTGCACAAATGTAATGTACAATGATGAGTGATGTGACTAATATGTACTATAAATATTCTATTTGTTAATAATCTTTAATGGACATTGCATTACATTAAAAAGTAGTTGGATATAGATTAATCATTGTTTAATAATATAATTGTGTACAATAGTATGTTTACTAGTTACCATACCAATAACATCCTGAGACGTTAGATAATAGTGTTTTTGTATGATAACTAGTGCTTAATATTTCAAATTGTCTGTAATATAAAGGGAAGAAGAATATAAAAATGAATAAATAAAAAATATATATATATATATATATATACAGAATGTACCAGGACTATTTAACAAATATAGTAATGGAAGTTTGTTAAATAGTCTTGTTACACCTTATATATATATATATATATACATATAATACATATGAGTAACTCTTTACTCAGGATTTAAAACTTTTAGTAGTAGTGGTTTTTTTGATTATGTTTAGAATAAAGGAAAATTGTTGATGAAAAGTCACCATGTTGTATTAATTAAATATTATTTGGAAACAAAAGTCTAATTGATGGGCATGTTATATGACAAATTTCTGTTACATTGCATCCATATCTAGTGAAATGTATAGTAAGTTTAATTTAGTTTTAACTCTTAATAATTTATTGTAATATTTCATTATTATTTTATTGAAATGATTGTATTCAGCTTTTTTGAAAAACTTAAGTAGTAAGAGTGAATAGTCTAAAATTCTTGAATATTACAATAGGATCAACAGAGATACTATAGAAGTTATATATCAGTGTCCAGCTGGTTTTGGAGGAAAATGCAAGCATAAACATGGATTAACACATTACATAAATACATAGAATGATCATTCTGAGACCAGTGATCGTTATGAATAGATGAACCCAAAATTTCAAAGGCAGGAATATAAAAATACTGCAAGGGCAAACAAATAAAAAAACTATTTCCTTCTAAACCTATATTAAGTTGACAAATACAGATGCTATTTCATAGCACCGTCATCTTTATTTAAAATTGTGTATGATTAAGGAAAAAAATCAAAGTATGAAAAATTTTTCCTCATAAATAGGATTTTGATAAATCAAAAACAAGAAAAACTATTTTTAAGTCGAATTTTGTAAATAAAATAACAAAAACTTTTTATGAAAACAATGTTAAATTATCTAAAAATAAGATAACAAATATTTGTATATATATAGTACAACAATCCAACAGTCTGCAGCATTGGTTTGATGAAAGATCAATTAGATTGTCTGCTAGCAAAGTACATTTAGTAAAAATTAGATAAAGAAGTTTTGAAAAATTAGTCATAGGTTTAATAAATAAGAGCCATTGATTAGCAGAGGTTAAAAAATGTTATCTGTAGAAATAAGAATGAAAAATTTCCACTAAAAATATACATAGAAATATATGAGATTGAAGTTTACAAATGTAGTTTAGTCATAAATAATTAAAATAGTTGGTTGTGCGGAAGCCTGGATGGAATTGTAATGTCTGATAGAAAACCTATACAAGTGCAGGAAATAAAATGTCCCATTTCTTGCCAGAATCAATCAATTATTACTGATGCAGTGATGCAAGAGAATGTAATTTAAAATATTTAATTAAAGATAGTAACAGAGTTATTATGTAAAAAAAAAAAACCCATTTATTTTACTCAATACCAAGTATTAATGTACCATTTTGGTTTACAATATTGTGATCTTTTTATTTATTCAAGCAAGTATAAATATAATTTAATTAACATAAACAGGAATGATATTTTTAAAGAATTGTATTTATAAAATGAATAATTTTTATTTTAAATATTACTTAAGATAATTAATAATTCTTTTAGATTAAAAGGGTTTATATGTAAAAGCAATAAAAAAATAACTTTTCAATATACATGTATATACCCTATTATAATTTAATTTCTGTTATTTTTAAAATATCATTAAATAAATATGTTTAAATTTAAAGATTTATGCTGATAAATTATTTATTTATAAAGGATAAAGGATTTGTATTTTAATTTTGAATTGTTTAAACACAAACAAGACATTTGACCTAAATATTGAATATGAATACAAAATCATTTTATTTATTTATTTATCTATTTAGTGGAAAATAATATAATCCATACATATTATATATATATTTATTTATATAATAATAAAATAAAATAGTAGGTACCTACCTAAAATAAAAAATACATACCTTAATAATAAAAAGTGAAAGGTTATAATTAAATCATAGTTAATAAAAAAAAACACATTAAAATAATAACTTAAAAGGAGTATTATATTATATGCATAGCAATTACTTTAATAAATAGATTAATTTATTGGGGATTGAATTTAATTAAAGATGGCTGTACATTTTTTATTACACACATAATTATTATATCATAAATACATTTCAAAGTTCAATGGGAATTTTCAGAAGTATATTATAAATGTTTATTCTTTGAATAGATTTTTCAATGTGTATTTAAACTGCAATATTATAGGTTTTTATAATTTCATCTTCAGTAAGAACTTCATTGTGCATAAGGGGGTCATAACTTCATCCACACTAATTTTTATCTTAGTAAACCTCTAATGAGCCATTACTTGATCCCCACTTCCCAGATTCTAATAAGTTTAACAAGCTACTATCATTAGTGATGAAACTATCTCTAGCTCTACCACCATATGTTTTTGAAACAAAAGCAATCATACCACATGGAGCTATTCACACCAATAATTTACAAGTATAATATATGCAGA
This sequence comes from Rhopalosiphum nymphaeae, assembly GCA_036289425.1. Classification (NCBI taxonomy): domain Eukaryota; kingdom Metazoa; phylum Arthropoda; class Insecta; order Hemiptera; family Aphididae; genus Rhopalosiphum; species Rhopalosiphum nymphaeae. Next base: position 17,330,720 of record JAZAQC010000007.1, on the reverse strand, counting down.
TTTATAGAAAGAGTATATAAAGGCTCTTTGATTAACATTCAGTGGTTGTTCAATTTTAATTTCTGTACAGTCAATAATAACCCTACGTCTCTAAAGTTTGGATAACGTAGTTTAAAAGATTGTGGTTAAGTGAAAATAATAAATTTCTTACTAAGTTAAAACTCAAATTTTTTTGTAGCAATTACAAGTATATTAAAAACATTTTGAAAAATTCTTAAACATGTGAATCGGTTTAGAACATTGAAATTGATATAAAACTAATTCTTAGTTTTAATTTCACTAATGATATCAAAAGTTCATTTTCTTTAGATTTTTTAGAATAATTTTGATCATTAATGTATGTAAGGAAAACATTAAAAGTTTCTTGGTTAACAATTCATTTTTTATAGACTTAAAACTACCTACTAAAATATTTTAAGATATCATAGTTTACACTACCTTCATATTTATCAATCATTTTAGGTTTAAAACATTTTGGGCCAGAGGGAAAGTAATGCTAACAGCAATCCTTCCTCTGGTCCTTGATACCACAAAGAAAAAAAAGGTTTAAAATATATTGAATCTGCCGACAATATTTGTTTGCAAATTAACATTATTATTAGAAAAGAAACATGAAAATTCAATATTGTTACTTATTAAATGCAACATAAAGCTTGAGTAGATTTATCCCAGTGTATTTTATAACATCAGGACAATTAAGTTCATTTGATACAGGTAAATCATTAGATATAATTGAATTAGTAGGTAAATTATATTACAATATTTTATTTTATGTGAATGACTAAAGCAATTGACACTTTTTTGTGCTGGTACATTCTGCTTGTATATTTTAGGAAATATTGTTAGATAGAATGATGGCTTATTTAGGTATTTGAATGGTTTAACATTAATAAAATGTTCACTATACATTTCTTAAGTTTTGATTCGGTTCCCATAGGGCATAGTTGATTGTTAGAGCTAAAATTGAACAAACAATTATCATAAATAATGATTAAAATTATATACAGTTTTAGACTATAAGCAAGAAGTAAAAGTAAAAAGTGAAAGTAAAATTTTCATTCAATATGCAAGTAAAAAGATTTCATAAATTATTCTAATTATAAATATTATTTGTAGGTTGTATTCTAAAGCTCTTATACTCAAGTATGTATGTATATTTTATATGATGACCAGACATTACATATATGTGTCAATGATAAAAATTATTAAAATAATAAGTAATACTTGGTTATAATAATTTTAAGTCGTTGCATAAGTTAACAATGATCAGGAAACTACCTATTTGTTTTTGTGGCAAGTTATAATTTTAATAATAATTTTAAATTATTTCAAGATTTTACAAAACATAAATAGATATTTTTAATTACCATATTATCATAATTATGTGAAAGAGCTGATACTTACTTAATATAAATACAAGCCATTAGTTCAACAGTGGAAAAAGATAAATAATATTAGATTATAATATTATAATGCCTACAAGAGGATTTTTTTAAAATTAGGCGGGTATTAGTTCTAGAAACTTACCTTTATTGCTACATTACTTAAATTCATTTCTTTTTCTGTAAAAGTGTAAAATGTCATGTGATTTACCAAGAAAGAAAAAAAAATTGATATTTTTCGTATTTTTATAAATCACAAAATTCACAAAGTAATTAGTACGTATAAATTTTAATATTTGTTACATAGAATTTCAAACATAATCGTTTTAATTACAATTTAAAAAAATGTTCTTTGATCTTTTCAAATTTAATACAATAACTACTTTTCTTTATAAGTTTTCAATGTATAAATTAAAAAAAAAATGTTTAGCCAAGAAATTTGCGTTTGCAATGTCCACACGCTTAATTGATTTTTAAATCAGCCTCCTGCTTCTTCATTGTTTTTTTTTCTGAAATTTAAATATTTTGTACCTAGTTTTGTTTATGTTTATATACTTAACTCGTAAGGATTAATTATTTTTATTTGTAACTTAAACAATGGTCATCCTTATGTATTTGTCAACGTATGCATCTTGATCATTTTCAATGTTAATGATCACTAGAAATAATTTGAGCCAATAACCTGTTGTATAAAAATCATAATATGGTCAGTAATAATTAGTAATATTTCAATATAATAAAAACATTTGTCATTTTACGAAGAAGTATATGAAAGATAAATCGTCTTCGAACAGTGTCAGTACTAGGTAGGTGCCTACTATGCTTATTAGATAGCATAAGTATGACGTATGTAAATAAATATTATAGCCTATAGGCAATGGGTACAGTATAATTCAATAGGTAGGTACCTATCTACAAAGTACATTATTTTAAGTTGCCTTTATATTAAAAATACAACTATATATTACAACCATATAATAAAAAGGGCACGGTTGAGTGATTTAAATAGTATACTATAATAATATAAAAATGTGATACAACGGGATCTAGGATAATTGGTCAAAAAATATCGTCAAAAGATAATTCATAAAAAAAGAAAAAACGATTAGTTAATACAATTGTATGTCAAAATATTTTTCATCAATAATAAAAATATTATATTTACCTACCTATTTCATATGAAATACCTATATAATAAATATATTTTTGAAATCAAATGTATATACGTCAAAAAAATATTTAGGTATTGTCATTGAGAAAAATAATTGAAAACAGTTAAGTTATAAAATATATACTACGGGCATAACTAAATCAGTAAAACAATATTTTCTCATTCAAATTTTTATTAAAAACAATAGTTCAATAATAATAGTTACCTATACATTTAGTGTAAATCTAAGTCGTTTACAAATGGTTTTGATTAAGAAAAAGCATGTCTTTGATTAACGTTTATTTATACAAAAATTAAAAATCATTGACATTATTTTGACAAAGTTCACATTGACCCGGTTCACATCCGCAGTCTCCTTGACATTCTAATTCACTATAATTGCATCTTTTTTTTATGCAATTTTTAATAATATGTCCAAGTACAACGAGAAATAGCAAACAGATAACAAACGTAACTGCACCGATCACCCATTTGGATGTAGTACAGAATTCATCGTTTTCAACAGAAAATGGATTTTTTCGTGATGGGTGTAGGTTATCCCAGTGTACTGTATTCAATGTCGATTTCTTGGGATGGTTCTGTAACTAAAATACATCTATGCTGTCAATTTGTTATATTATCATAGCTTTGTACCATATGAAATTCTATTAATTATTATATAATTGAACGTAATACATATCATCATACCTAAATCTATCCTCAGTGGCGGCGTCAGGATTTTTTCTAGGTAGGGCCAATGGGAGGCCAACAATTATAAGGTAGGGCCACAAAAAATTAAAAATGATTATATTATAATGTTTTTATAAGGTTAGGCCAGTGGTAGGGCCATGGCCCTATCTTTTCCGTCCTGGCACCGCCACTGTCTATCCTATACCTAATCTATATATACACTATAATACAATTAATACATAATTATCAAAAAAGATTTATATTAGTTGCATACCGGTTGTTTGTTAATGTATACGTAACGATAAATTTGAGGATTCCTGAACAAGTTCATTGATTCATCAACTGGTTTACCAAAGAATCTGTCCAACAAATGTGGGTTGGACATGACAATTTGGATATAAGTACAGAAAAGTATTAGAAAATGATACATTTTTGACTTAGACATTTGAAGAATTAATCCTTGTTATAAATATTACACTAAGCAACGACCAATTGTTATAGAAATAAACACGCGAAATGTGACTTAAATTTAAATTTCATAAATCACAATTCAGAATTTTTCTAGCATATTGGCATGTATTTTGTTTGGTAAAACAATATAAAAGTGGTTAGCTACGAATGAGATTAACTCAACTAAAAACAAAATACTCTGCAGATAAAACTAAACTCTCCGATATTTGCACATTACTCAAAAACATTGTCGACAAGAGACAAAACAGAGCCCAGAAACTACGTACTCTCTTTTCGAAAAAAACTGCTCTCCGCGGAATATCAAGAAAAATTCTAAAAACTAATATGATAATCTCTTTCCCGGTTAAAAATCGGACAATAATATTTTGCCCGTAACCGTCGAAGAAAAAGCTGAAACATTCAGATGTCTCTCCAAAATTATTAATTCCAATTCCAATACTGATCCTTCTATTAATAATAATAAATTAATAATATACTCAACTCCTCAGAATTTCCACTTCCAACGACTCTGTATAGTCCTATACTATCGAAATCCTTTATCGCGATGTGTGTGAAAACATTTATACAACAATGTCCAGAGTCCACGAGAATATAATCATCAGGAAACAACTTGATAAAGACAAAATTTTTCGAACTTAATATTATTATTATTATTATTTTTCAATAATTGTGACTGACTTTTCCGTTCTTACAGAGATACAAGTTCTCAATCGCATTACACTGCTTTTTTTATACAGGCCACAAAATGTATATGCGTATCACTTATCCAGTTGATATTGCCGGAAAGTTTCGAATAAATCAGTTCGCAATGCTAACGCACAACTGGCGATAAGATTTTACTTCAACGCGTGATTAGTGCTGGTAAATCGAGAAAGGCGGTGTTATAGATAGGTACACATTTATATACCTTATACCATAGAAAATAATAGCGAAGCGACAGCTATCGAAATCCCATTATTCGCTGATAAATATTTATTTTGGCCTTGGAATTTTGCCGTATGCTCGGTGGCATATAGGCCGCGGAGACTCGGCATGATGTTGTTTTGACGTCGTTTTAAATCAGTATTTTAAAACATGTTCTATGATGATGCCGAGTCTTCGCTGCCAATATCATGTCGAGCCTTCGGCAGAATGAAAACAAATCCATCAGCTGTTCGACTGTCGCTTCTATTATGTTCTATGCGTATTGCTTATACTAGGGATGTCTAAACTTCGGCCTGGGAATAAGTTTCGGGTTACCTACGGTAAATAATCTAAAAATATGTGTAATATCTAGTCGTCGCGTACGCGTGTCAATTATCATCACATGCTGTATCGGAGAAAAACATCGATTTCATACTTTTTATTAATAAAAAAATATTAAAATTAATACCAAATATATTCAAGTATGTTATAAGAATTAATTTTTAATATTTATAAGTACCTAGACCTACCTTTATATATATAAAAATGGAGCCAAAAATGTATAACAATTCATCAATTGAGAACGGCTGGGCCGATTTATCCCATTTTTTTAATTGTTTGTAATTGCCAGGAGAAAGTTTTAACGAAAAAACATTTTGGTAAAACCCTTTTTTTAATTTTAATTTTAATAATTTTTTTGATGATTGATTTTTTGAGTTCCGGAATGTTTTTTCGAATTGAAAAAGCTACAGCAAGCTTTAGCTTATAAAATTATCCATATGACATAATTAATCGTTAAAATTGGGCCCCCGGCCAACACAAAAAAAATGGATCAACAGGGAGAAATATTTCGTGTAATGATTATTAGGTATTAATAATATGTTTCATTATATAAAGTAAAGTTTAAATTTTGTAAAGTGATAATTTTCGTATCGTTTTTATTCCGCTCGATTTTATTTATAGCCGTAAATATCTTCTCCTTACATAGAACGCAATAGTCGATAGTAGAGATAAAAATTAGGTTTTATCTATATGAAATATAATTATTATTACAACTTAATTTTCCATTTTCCGTTGTTGGCGTTACCAGAAAAACTGCGTGAGTACAATTTTATTTTATTTTATTTTACTAATTTGCAATCATTTATTTAATACCTGTATTTCTTATAACATCAATGTTTAATTAATCTAATAATTATTAGAAAAAGTAAATGCCAATATTGTTTAATTTTTTTGATGTCATAGTAAAAAAACAAATTAAAAATTATCCATCAATGTATAATATTGCTGACATAAAAATAAAACATAAAATATAATATTCTTATAATTAAAATTTTAACGTGTGTTTACTACATGGGCTTAACAACCTTATTACGCTCCCATAATTCCAACAGTAGTGGTGGCTGAATGGGTGAGGTGTAATTTAAAGAGTGGTGAACCGTCGTGGTTTGAATTCGCCCAAGGTATGAAAACTTATTTGCAGTTTTTTTTTTAAGAGTATTTTCTTTTAAATAGGATTAATCAAAAACGACTTTGTTATTTTTTGGAGAGAATTTTTTGCTTGACTAATAGCTCCTATTAGAAGATCAAACATTGGATGACCTACACGTAATGCAATAATTTGTGAGAATGTCCGTTATAATCAAACGCGAGAAGAACGTGTAGAAGCAAACGAATTGAAACGTGCTCATATTACACAGGTTCGCGCTGCATAAACACCACCTCAAATACGACAACATGGTAATAGAAGAAGTTCAAATGTAGCCTTGAATCGCGCTGCTTTCGAATACGATTCCGCAATCGCCTACAAAGACCTTTGCTGTGTTGATATCGGTTCATTGTCTATCGTATGCCAGCATTGAAATTCATTGAAGTTTCGATCGGAAACCCCCGGCTTATGCTGCGCTAGTGGCAAGGTGAAATTGCCCGTTTTGGCTCAACCACCAGAGCTGTTGTATTCGTTTCTCTATGGAAATACAATCCAATCAAAATATTTCCTGGCGAATACACACAAATATAAAGGATGTTTTCAAATGACATCATTTGGAGCCGAAACTTTTGATCAACCAGGCTACAATCCGAGTTATAAGGTAATGGCGTCTCATTATAATTATAATAATGACAATAATAAAAATAACTTTTTTTTACAAATGGCCATATAAATATTCAGATTCAAGGGCAAATTCACCATCGAGCGGGCGCTTTGTTACCACCACCAAACGAAGATCATAAGTTCCTTCAGATCTATTTCGTAGGTAATTCGGCAATTGAACTAGATCAGCGTTGTGCAATTTTTACTGTGACTAAACGTGAAATGATCGGACAATTGTAAAATCTTTTGCATGAGCATAATAAATTGGTCAGATTGTTCAAAACCACATTGGATACAATGCATTCTGACGACCACAAAATCATTATCAGAGTAGACAAAAGATCCTCTGGAAGCCATGCAAGACAATTCAATGCTTCCACTATCGATGAAGTCGCAGTGGTGATTGTTGGCGAGAATGTGGCATCACGCGATATTGTTCTCAAGCGTTGGAATGGTAGACTATTGCACCGCGTGTACGAGACTCATCGGTCATAAGATGCACTTCAATACCCGTTGATGTTCTGTCATGGAGAGGATGGCTATCACTTAAGTATAAAGATGGTCAATCCAATGACAAGTTTGTTTACAGGTCATCATTTCTTTTTCATTCTATAACTAAGTTCGAATTCATATTTCAGGAAAAGAAACGAATAAAAGTGTCAGCTCAATGAATTTTTATGTATATCGATTGATGATTCAGCAAGATGTTGACAATCATCTATTGAGATATAGCCGGCTGTTTCAACAGTACTGCGTCGACGTGTACGTCAAGGTCGAAACGGAGCGTCTCAATTTCATTCGCTTCAATCAGTCGAAGTTGCGATCAGACGAGTACATCCACTTGCGTGATGCCATCGCTACCGAAGGAGACGCGGCCAACATTGGTCGTTTGACCATTCTCCCAGCTACTCATGTTGAAAGCTTGCGCCACATGTATGAATATGCTCAAGATGCGATGACGTACGTGCGGAATTACGGACGCCCTGATTTGTTCATCACGTTGACTTGCAATCTGAAATTACAAATCAGTTGCTGACAGGACAAACATCCAGTGATCGACATGACATCACTGCACGAGTATTCAAACAAAAGATCATAGTACTCATGGATTACATCGTTAGCAGAAGGTCTTTGGCGCACTCCGTTGTTGAATGTATTCGGTTGAATGGCAGAACCGTGGTTTACCACATGCACATATTCTGCTTTGGATGTTCGACAAGATCCGACCAGATCATATTGATTCGATAATTTCTGCCGAAATACCAGATCCAAAAACTTATCCTGAACTGCATTCCGTCGTGACAACGAACATGATACATGACCCTTGCGGAGTTCACAATCCCGGGTCACTGTGCATGGAAACGGAAACTGCACAAAGCATTTTCCCCGTCCGTTGGTGGCTGACACAATCAATGGAATCGACGAATATCCATCCATTGTATCGGCGTCGTTCTCCAGATGACAACGGCAGATCATAATGAAAGTGGAAGGAAACGATGTCGTCGTCGATAATCGCTGGATCGTTCCATATTGTCCACTTTTGTCGAAAACGTTCTCATCTCACTGCAATGTTTAGTAATGAAACTCCATCAAATCTATCAAATATGTTTGTGCAAATTTGTGAACAAAGGGAATGCCATGGCTGTGTTTGGCATTGCTGATTCAAATTCAAACGATGAGGTGATGAAATTTCAACTTGGACGTTACATGAGTTGTAATGAGGCAATTTGACGGCTGTTTTCATTTCCGATTCATGAACGTCACCCGACTGTCACACATTTAGCAGTTCACTTGGAGAACGGTCAGCGTATCTACTTTACGGAAGCGAATGCAGCGCAAAGAGCAAAACGACCACCAGCGACAATATTGGCAAATTTTTTTTCGACATGCGAAAGCGATCGAAGACTTAACTATACTCGGAAATGCCACGCTATTATACATGGAATGCTGCATCTAAGAAGTTTCAACACAGGCAGAAAGGTGATACTGTTGCTGGCTTCGCTGATGTCTATTCGACTGATGCTCTCGAACGAATATACACAGTTCATCCACGCCAAGACGAATGCTTCTATCTTTGCTTACTTTTGGTGAACATTAGGGGCCCGACATCCTTCACTTTCCTACGTACTGTGGATGGTGTGCTGCGCGCCACTTTTCTGGAGGCTTGCCAACGTCCGAATTAGCTCGAGAACGATACACATTGGGACTCAACACTCACCAATTCAACTGTTTCTGCGCCAGCGAATTAAATTCGTACGTTGTTTGCGATCATCATAGCCACATGTCATCCATTGAATCCGACTGCATTGTAGGAGAAATACAAGGACGAGATGGCTGACGACATTTTGCATAGAGTTCGCACGACAACTTCGAATTTTGATCTTGAAATTAACGACGATATGCGCAACGAAGCATTAGTTCTGATCGAAGACATATGCGTGCTCATGTGTGGCAGTCTGTTGTCAACATTAGGAATGCCAGCGCCAAATCGTTCGATGCACGATGCATTCAATCGTGAATTGTAGCGGGAGAAAGACTATGATCGAGATGAGCTGGCTGAAAGAGTTCAAAAAAATGTGCCGCTATTGAATGCCGAGCAGAAAAATGTATACGATTCGCTGATGAAGGTTGTTGATGATGGCATTTACTTTCTCGATGCTCCTGGTGGGACAGGCAAAACGTTCGTCATTTCGTTGATTCTGGCAACAATTCGGTCAAGATATCAAATTGCGTTGGTTGTTACATCCTCTGGCATTGCTGCCACATTGTTGGTAGGCGGTTGAACTACAGATTCCGCTTTGAAGCTGCCAATGAATCTTCTCACGGTTGACAAGCCTACGTGTACAACGACCAAGAATTCAGTGACAGCGAAATTTATGCGAGAATGCAAAGTCCTCTTTTGGGATGAATGCACGATGGCGCATAAACTAGCTTTGGAGGCAGTTGACCGAAAGATGAAGGATTTACTAGGTGATTCGAGACGATTTGGAGGGGCAATGATATTGCTCTCCGGAGATTTTTGTCAAACACTTCCCGTCATTCCAAAATCTACTAATGCCAATGAACTTAATACATGCCTGAAATCGTCATTTTTGTGGCGGCATATCAAGAAGTTGAAATTGACCACGAACATGAGGGCTGCATTGAAGAACGAGCCATCGACTGCTGAATTCTTAAGATAACTGATGGCGCTTGGCAATGGCCAAATTCTGGTTGATGTTTCGACTGGATTAATATCGTTCACTTAATATTTAAAAAGACTTTTTGACAAAACAACGTTTTCCGGGTCAGCTAGTATTTCTATAAAATTAAAAACTATGTAGGTTCATACATTTTGGTCAGCTTTTGATGTTTTATGTGGCCCTCGAATGAAACAGTTTAAAGACTCCTGGATTACACCAACGTTAAAGACTAATAATTTCTAATACGTAATTTAGACTTCGAGAAAATCACTCGACTACACTACATCAAATACATTAGTTGGCCGCGATACTGCTTACGGATCATCAGAAAAAAGTAATGATTTTATATTCTAAGAATATTTCTAGATCTTATATGCACACGGACATTTGCCAAAGTACTTATAGTACATTGGCGCGTCCACCTATAGTGTAACTTATATCTCTCTTATACAACTAAAATATAGTTATACCCATCCTTTCTTTCCCTTTTACTTTATTTTATTAAAATCGTATGTAAGCGTTTCTATGTGATATTATTTGTACAATGTTTTGATTAGGCATTACAATACAATATTATGATTATTTTGTTTTGTTTAACTACCAAAAGATCGGACTATATTTATATTTATCTATATTCTATAGTAATATCGTCTTTTTTTTTAATACTTGGGGCCGGTAATTACTTTATTATTGGTTTTCTATTAATATCTACCCACATGTAAGATGTTACGCTGTTACTTATCTAGCGACGGATTAAGAGTTAGAGACGCCGGGGACAAAATAAATTTTCCAAATAATATGTTATTGGTATTAAAAATAGTTGATGCCAGAGGGCAGTAGCCCCCCTTGCTCCCCATTAGACACGGCACTGTACCTTAGGGTTACCATACGTCCTGTTTTTTACAGGATTGTTCTTTATTACAGCATTGTGTCCTGTTGTCCTGACAAATTTCTTTCAGGACGCTTTTTGTCCTGTTTTTTTGATCAAATTTTTCCTTATTATTATTTCTTATTATATTTTGTGCATTTTAAATATACTGTATAGTGTTCATAATATGAAAATAACAATATGTTTTGTTTTTAATTGTTAAACCACAATAATCTAATTATATCACTGAAAATATGTTTTGTGAATACGGTTATACAATATTATAACGGATAGCTGGATATGCCTAATAATAACTCCATGCCTATTAAATTATTATAATTATTATTATTAATTTGGTCCTGTATTTTTTTTTTAATATGGTCACCCTACTGTTAGTAAACGGCACATCGAATAGCTAAAATTAAACCAGTGCGTTTCAGCGTGAACAATTTTTCTCAACGTGGATAACAATCAAACAATTATGACTGTCTTGTTATTTTTTGCAATCAATCGCGACGTTTCAAAATGCGGACGTGCCTTTTTGAATCGCCTTTTTTATAACAAAATATTAAATCGAGGGTGGGAGAAACTTCGATAGCTTTAACTATTAATTCTCTTGTGGTCGAATAATCGCCTATAGTGTGCAATGACGAAGATACATTAACTTCGTTGTAACGCAATTGATTACCGCCTAGATCGATACTAATTCATGACATAAAATTTAGTATTGATTAGGTTAAATTAGGTTGGTGTTGACAATAATTTTATATTTGTAGACTATGATCTATAGTGTTTGAAAAATGTATGAACATTTGTTGTAAATATTTGAACAAAATCAGACAATACTATTGTGTTAAATGTAGAATCTTACTATTGTAATTATTTGTATTTGACACCCCATACACCATTTAATCAGTACAATATAATATATATACTTGTACCTATGAAAATAATTCTTTTTAATTATTGTGATGTTACTTGCATTCACGTAGTTTATTTTCATTTTAAAATTATAATATTACTAATTTCGCTAATTAAGATTTATTTACAAAACTTACTAAATTACATAAAACAGCTTTTAAATTACTTAAAATAATCTATCGATTTGTCTACTTCCTAGAAGAAAAAATATTATTCCAATTTGTTAATATATTTTTACTTATCTCATACCCACTGTAGTCTTTAATCTAACAATATGATGAAATACTTTAGCATCTTCTACATCTTCTTTCTTATTTTTCCTTAAACTAAAGATTTGAACTTTCAAAATTATTGTCTATTACACTTCTTTTATGCATACTTAATTAAGTATGTATATATGGTATAATATGAAGATATTTGGATCAGAAGCTTTTTCTTCAGACACAAAATAATTTTAATTTAAAAATTTTTAAAATTGTTTCTATTTCGAGGATATAACTAGCTAAATAAATTCTTTACCATTTTTTGAACCTTAAAATTACAATATTTTTTGATAGGTTTAAAGTTTCTACAATCGTTGTACCTAATTAATTTAAAGCCCTTAATATTATCTTATACCAGTTATACCTATACCTGCTGGTATTTAAAAATGTTGGAAACTCTTAATTATTACTATATTTAACATTTTATTACTTACACAGAACAATAATAAATAACACTGTTGTATATTTATTAGCTATGTGAAATATCTATATTATATATATTATAATAACCTCATTTATTATACCACATGATTGTTTATCAATATAGTGACTGTTTCCAAGTCTTGTGAACATTATCTGTATACTTTGCTATCATTTACTTAACCTGAACTAATTATATTTATTTTTGTTTGTAATAATTTGCTTATTCTATAAATACCGCAATAAATCTTGATTTTAAATTTAAAAAAAAATTAATATTTATTTTACTCAAATCATTTTATTAAATACCATATAATTTTATCCAACATTCCATGAATATATAATCTAAAAGTTAAAATTAATATTTAAATTGTAACACATAGAAAATATATAATAATTTAATATATCATAAATACTGTATCAATAGGTATATAAAAAAATATAATAATTATTTATTTTATTTTGATATACTAGTTCTATAGGAACAGAATATTATCTCTTGTCTTAAAATGATAATTCTAAATTTACAGGGTAATGGATTTTACACATATTTAAATATTTTAATACTATTTTGTATATTTTAATACACACAATGTGGGTTAGTAATAAAGAATAATTACAAATAAATGTTTACATAAATGTATGAATGGTTGAGTAATTTTGTTTTATTTTTACGGTTGATTAAACCTTTTCTTAAAGTTGAAAATATTGTTTAATCAATTAGTTAAATCACAAGACTGCTTATTATGATTTAACAAATGAAAAACATACCAAATAGGAAAAGTACAGGAAATTAAATCATTAGTAGTACTAATTTTATTATATTTATAATAAATCAAATATAAATATATATGTTAAGGTTAGGTTGATTATACATTTACAAAACATAAAAATGTTTGATTCTTTAAATTTCCAATTCAATGTAATCCCAGCTTTTCAAAGGAAATTTTGGAAACTTAACAAAAAAATGAAAAATATGAATGCATATTTCATTATTAATAATTCACAAAGCTGAACAAAATAGTCATTTTTGACAATAAGTTAACTTAATTTACCATAAAAATATTAAAAACTAATTAATATGATTCAAAAGAGAGTAAAAAATTGGCACATCAAAATTAATAAAAAAAATAGCCCTACTATTTTATAATATTTTAAATATAAGTTACCATTTCAAAATCAAAAGTTGATAATGGTTTCACTATTAAATAAAAGAGTGAAAAAAATAAAAATTTCATACAGTTTGAGAAAAGCATGATACAAAATATTTTGAAAAAAAATCAATACTTGACAAAATAATGAGTGTATAATGATAAAAGAATCACTTTGTAGTTCAGATTTCTAGCTAGGTCAGCTATAAGTTGAAGCATATAAAACAAAATTAAACTCCATTAACTTCTAATCCTTATGAATTAAATTTGAAAAAAGTTAATTGGTAATCAAACTTTATGAAGTTACTTTTATTTGGATTAAATGCTCAGTTTTTAAAATGAAAAACTAATATATTAGTTCAAGTCCGGATTAGTCTGGCGAGCTATCAAGGAAAACTCAGTGTGCCGCTCAAAATATGTGCTGGTTTAGAGTGTTTGATCGTATTATTTTTATTTTTATGATGAATTAGTACAAACATAGGTAGAAAATATAATTGATTTGAATTATTTAAATCGTAAAGTAGCTGTGGCTGTAATTAAACGTTTGAAATTCTTAAACTCAGTGGGCCGATATCTTGTGAATTTGGTGTTGCATTAGTTTGACAGTATTATAAATTAAAATTACTATAGTAACTTAAAAAGTAACCTACTAACCCGACTAATTATTGCTTAGCTTTGATAATTTATAATAAAAAACTATATAATTATGATTAAAAAAAAAATAAGGAGTTGATAACTTAATAGCACTGATTGTATAATTATTGCATTAATTTGTTACCAAGTGGTAAATATCTAATTGAGCAATAAAAATAATGTAGTTACATTTCTTCATAAAATATTTTTTTGTTAATGATTCTGTTGACCTAGTTCATTTATGCATAGCGACCTATAACAAAAAATAATTGTATTATGGCTTATATAATATAATAACAATAACTATACATTTTCTATAGAGTTTTTATGGTTTTTTTAGAAAAGAAAATTCATTCATTCAATTTTTTACTTATAATACATACATTATTTGATACACACAGATGTATAACAAACCAAACTTAAAAATTTATCTAAAAACAAAATGATTGGAATGAACATTTGTGAGTAAGTCTTAGTAGTCTTACACAAAATGTTTTAATTATAAACCTAACAATAATTCGACCTAAGGGAATAAGTCATTAGTGGTATTTAGGAAAAATAATCTCAGATGTAAATGATTTAAAGAAATATAAAATATAATAATACCTATACAAAATGCATCAGTTTAAGATAGTTAGAAAAACTTCAAACTAAACAGGGTTGTGCAAAATCCATATGTTCTACTTTTGTAATTTAAAAGAGATTTTATTTTAATATATATATTTTTTAATTTTTCAGTATTATTAATTATTATCTTAATAGATAGAAACAGTTTTTTCAATAAATATGCTGTTTGAGATGTGAATTAAAAAATTAATTTTGTGAGAAGTATTGATTAAATACTCAAAAAGCTAAAAAACTGCATTATATAATTCATAATATTTTTATTGTCCTTATAATTCTATATTATGTAAAAAGCTTTGTTTATTTTACTTATCACATATTTAATTTTATAAATAAGGTATTTAATAATAAAATATTGAAAATAATAATACACTTAAAAACATTAGTTTGTTGAATAAGGTGCTAAAATTAAACGTTTTTATTGAAATCGATTTACTTACACGGCGATGAAGAACGTGAATTTGACTTATTATAGAGATATTTGTATCTGAATGATGTTGATCTGCGTTCTCTGTCTTCATCTTTTCTTCTTTCATTTTTGTATCTGAATGATATTGATCTGCGTTCTCTGTTTTCATCTTTTCTTCTTTCATTTCTGTATCTTTTATGTATATAGCTAAAAACAAATAATTGTTGATTATATCTATGCACATTTTAATTTTTATAGAACATTTCAACATTTGTGAAAGTATAAATTACAACAACGTACATAATTTATGTATAATAAATTTATAAAATAATAAATATACATTTAACTGTTTATGTGCGCCAGTCACATAGTAACTTAGTCACACTATTTAGCAGTTCTCATAACACACAATGTAAATAATATAGGCATTGCTGGTCTATGAGTAAGATGTATGGTACTTATTAAATAACACCCTATTTAAATATCTTACTTATAAAAAAAGTTATTTGCTAGAATTAAAGTATTACATATTACCTAGTGTTTCATACTTAAATAATATATGTTAAATACATTTTTTACAAATTAACTTTTTAAATTTTTATACCCATCATAAATTAATATTTCAAGTTTAAATTCCATTTGATAATATAATTATTACAGTTAGGTTTTTAAACAAAATACAACTATGTATAAATATTGATTTGGAATGTTGTTATTAATATATTATTTTCAATGTTATAGTTTTGTGCCTGTAATCATATATTGCTATACATATAAGGCTATATAGCTTTTAATTATTAACTGTTTAATAATAATCAATCTAGTTGTGTCTCACATTCAATACTTAAATAAAATTATATTGGCCAGATCACCAGAGTGATAACATTAATACAATTTAAAAATAAGTGATTACCAATGTGGAATTACAATAAATTGTATAATTTTATGCCATTATACAAAATTTGTAAATCTTACTTAGAAAAAAAAAATTAGAAAAGTTTAATTGTAGATAATATCTAGCTGAGCATACAGATTTTATTACTGTTACTGTGTATATAAATTTAAAAATGATGTTCAGGAAACACGGCTCATATCTCACTATGTGCATCACTGTTTGTAACACTATTATAAATTATTTGTAAATTAATCAATTTAAGAAGTATGAATTTCTACTTACTCATAATTTTTATCTTGATTATATTTATCATAACGTTCTCCACGGTAATATCCATCGTAACGTTCTAGATAATTATATCTATCAACACTACCTCTTCTCATTCTAAAATTTAAAAAATGCACGTAATAAGAATGTACAAATGTATGACACCTAATTAAAATTATATAAAAATATAACTACATATTTCTGCCCATATAAACGCCACGTGTTGAATAATTACGTCGGGAAAACGAAAAATCAATTCGAATTTTCTGGCCATCAATTATCATGCCCGAGCATTTTTCTTTAGCCTTCCTTGCATCTTCAATATATTTGAAATACGCAAAACCAAAACCTCGAGACTTTCCATTCTGAAATAAACAAAACAAATTATAAAGACTGTACCAACCTTAAGAATTTTAAACTGCTTACTCTAGCATCCATAATAATATTGACTCTATTAATAGTACCGTATTTACTAAGTATTCTGTAGATTTTACGTTCGTTTGTGTTACAATCTAGACCAAATATACCTAGACATCTATTACTCTTGTCCTAAAATAAAACAATAAAAATATGAAAAATAAATTTAAAATAGTTTTTCAATAGAATGTTAGTTAGTTATATATTTACTGTTTACCAAGGATCTGATTCGAGAGCGGCTGACAGAATTGCGGCGACGATCACTAGAATACGAACGTAGCCTGGAGCGCGAATACGTCGACCGGCTCTTGGAATTGCAGCTACTGCGGCTGCGCGATCGAAACGGTGATTTGGAACGTGACTCAAAATAATTGAGCGGTGACCGACTGTAAGACTTGCGATCTCTCTGTGAGCTACTACGGTTTCGTTTGGAAAAGCTATAACGGGATCTAGAACGCTCATTTCTCCTCTGAAACGGCAACAAACCCAACGGGTAAATATAGATAGGTATATATGGTTTTTTCAAAGCAAAACAGAGTGGAAAGCACGATAATAACAATAGTGCGAATAATGGTTATAATTAATTTTTAACGTGAAAATCCAAAGTATTTTCAAGACGTAATTAATCCCGAAATCGCGAAAGAGACGGGGAAACGGCGCCCACCACGTGCGTGGCAGAGTACTTAGGAAGTTACTCACATCGTGTACTTCCATTGTCGACATTCAGTTCACGTCCGCAGGCACTAAAAATCCTCGACTAGAGATAAGAATACCGGTGATGCCGCAGAAAGCTGATAAGGCTTCTAGTACAGCGTCAACCGCAAATACGTCTGTTGCTGTTGCCGTGAAAAAATTGAACAAGGAAAAAACCACGAACAGTAAATTGGAGTTGTGCCAGTGACGCGGACACTGAAAACAATGAATGAACCAGTTGGTAGGACGAACGGAGCCGCATGATTACTGCTATGCCTTGCCGTAACCATGGAATCGGTGGTCTTGCACCAGTGCAGCCAACGCGTGTGTAACACCGTCCTCTAATTCCTAAGGACCCTACCACCGATATTAGTGATCATTGGTTTTTTTTCAACTTACCAACATTTTCCCGTGAAACCGTTTGCCTTCGGTGGAAATGCGCCGGCGGAGGCTGTCTTTTACGAACTAATTTGTCAACGCCATATCGTAACTGAAGCCTGAAAAAAAAATACTCCCTTTAAATAAAAAAAACAAAATTAACCATACAAACATGATTTAAAATATATTATTCAAAACAATATCTGATAGGTAGGTTATGCGAATAAGAATGAAATTCCCTCATATTTAACGATACAACAGAAACTAAAATCAAAATTTGTCACGTTTGTTCAAATACAATTATATAGATTATATAAGATGTATTTATAGATACAATAGAAAAATCTTATTTGATAAATTATTATTTTAATAATTTACATTATTGACTATTTTTTATAATAAATGATGGCATTGAGTTAAAATGTATAAGATCTAAAAAATCCATGAAATTTTCCTTTACATTCATCAATAGGCACTTAAATAAATAATAAGAATAAATAAAGATTTCACCAAACAATGTGCAAGCCTTATTCATAGTGAAGGAAACATAAACACTTTTACTTATACTAGTAAGTTCTATTTTTTATATAGTTTTTAAAAAATCTTACTACTGTTTTCCAGCAAACAGTATCTCACGAATTACTGGAGAAAAAGAGTGAGACATATTATATCAACTAATCATCAGTATTAGTTATAAATATTATAATGTAACCATCAATATACAAGTTACAAATGCTGTTGGTATATAAAATAACCAAAATAAGTCTTAAGGCTCTGCCTCATAAGTTGTGGCACTCTGTTTATTCGTATTATGTCTTCGTTCTTAAAATATATAAGTAATATTAATCGAAACCATTTATTTTTTGTTATTTTTTGATAATTATTCAAATAAAATGTATCATTACAAAACTTTACAAAATGTTCACTAGTTCATAATATCGCTTAAACAGTAGCTATACTATATAAAGAAAAGTAGTTAGATACTATACAAAAAAAATACACATTGATAAATACGTGACTTCCCACGTCGCCGAAACCCAATTTGCCGACTATTTATTTACATGTTCCCAATTTGCCGACTCGCAATTCGCCGACTTATTACACAGTAAATACAAATTTGTTACGTATAAATAGTTATTAAAACATTAAGTCAGTAGATATATTATATAAAAATAAAAATAGGTTAGGATATATTATTATGTACAAAATAAAAGTAAATATAAATAAAAAAAATTGTAAAATTATTGTATTATTATATGATATTTTATTATATCGACATACTCTAAAAGAGATTTCTTTTGATTGCAATCTGAAAAAAATTAAAAACTTACTCTATAATAACTATATATTATACATACCATAATATTATCGCAATCTTATCCGTTTTCGATAAAATTATTGTGGATCAATCAACCTGTCGGCGAATCGAGAAAATCGAAACTTTATTAATAATTTGTCGGTGAACCGAGACGTCGGCAAACTAGACTGTCGGCGAATTGGGATTCGACAAAGTGGGTATGTACCGATAAATAAATCCATTTTTAAATTTTTAATAATACTGTTCTTATTTATTATTTTTTATTAGTTTTCATTTAACAGGACATCGCATCCGCGTGTGTTGTCTCCGTCTTACACATGTACATCATGGTAAATTTCGTTCACCAGTTTCAATAGCGTGCTTTTAGTTTTGATATTAGAGTGAATTGACTTATTATTAAACTTTTACGTAAAAATATTATATGTTCTATCGTTGGTTTTTGACGATATTTTAATTTTTAAGTGAACTAAGAAGAGCATTTTCAGATATTTCATATTTTCATACTTATAACTCACTTAAAAATTAAAATATCGTCAAAACCAATGAGAGAACACAGATAATGTTATTAGTTTAATACTTGGTTTAAACACCTATAAGTTTGATTATAGCTTTATAGGTTAATTCACTCTAATATCAAAACTAAAAGCACGCTATTGAAACTGGTGGACGAAAATTTATTGTGTCGTACGTGTGTACGACGTCCTCTTAATCAGAATTTGTCCGCATTGAGCTACTCATATAATATATATTTAAAATTTGAAAATAATTTTGCTTAAAAAAAAATTAATGTTTAGATAAAAAAAATAATAATAATAATAACAATAACATGAATTTGTTAATAACATCATGTGTATAAAATGCCAACATTATAATATCATAATACATAATAACACTAAAAATACAATTTAAAAAATAACTCCAATTAAACAACTTACAAATCATTTGATTTCCATGATATTATTATGCATTTTGTTGACTATGCTATATTTGATGATATAAATGAGTGGTGTTCATATACTATATACTGTGTCCCAAGTATAAACGTAACAACAGTATGAATGTGTTCTTCCCAAACATTAATTAAAATAAAAGATAAAATACATATTAATTGAATAATTATTATTCTTTGACAATAGATTGATTTAGTTTTTATTCAAATATTCTTGCTTATTACTTTTATTTCACATTGGTTAAATCTTAATCTTTGAAATTTAAATCAAACAATGATATAATAATAATGTAGGTACTTCTTTAAATAATATAATAATAATATTGTTTATTACCTACCTTTTATATTTATAGCATACAAGTTGAGTGAACATGTTGCACAATGAATACTAATAGAAGATGCTGAATCAAAACTTTCATGATATCTTTATTCAAAATGAAGACATTCTTATAGTGTTTCTAAAATCTGCAGAAATCAATAAAAGTTCTATATGAGTCTTAGATAATATAAATATATACGAGAGAATTTGTGGATACACTCAAGAGTGAAATATTAAATTCATATTTGTGTGGATATCTTACGTTATTCACCTTTTTTTTTTTGTTCTTTTCTGAAAAATTACAAACCTTTATTTTTTTGTTAAAGAATGTCTTGTACATTTCATTAACTCGAACTACATTGAAATTATCTTAAAACTACCATTAGCGTTTTGCTCTTGATAACTTGAAATATAATTGATAATCGTTTTTCGTTATCTCGAATACATAAAACATAAATAATATTTTTATTACGGTAAGAACAAAAAGTTAAGCAGTATATTGAGTATAGTGATTGTGATTGTGATATTTGTAATTATTCATAATTCAATATTCGACATACCAAAAATCTACTACTTATCTAATACTAATTTATTATGAAAGTATTTACTTCTAATTCTTAGGACATGTAAAAACCTAAAAATTCGAAATAACGACGACGGACATAATAAGAATCTACTGTATTTGCTAGTAGTTCACAAGAGTACTGAACATACATATTTGCAAAAATAACAATTCGAAGAATACCTACGTAGTTTGATTTTATATTTGTTTTATGATTTATATGAGTATCTTAGAACAAAATAATATTTATCACTATTCATATTTGTTTCTTAAAAGATTCTGATTAACCTGATTAGTTATTGTTTTCCTTTTTTTATTCGAATAAAACTTTATAATTTAGAATATTTTCTTATGTCTTTTATAGCCCTTTATATCTTGGAGCTAATTCATTTTTTGAAAAAATATTTTTAATTTGTCAACATATGCAAATATAAGTTGTAGATACATTGACATCCACAATAACTATTTGTAAACCAACCTTTGTGCAACCTTCATACAAAATAAAATAACTCTGATGTAAATATGAATTAAATATTATAAATGTTTTATAAAACCGTGTGTTTAACTTCTAAATTTTAAAAATAAATAACTAATAAATATTTTTACTACTATATTTGAATATTTTACGGCTTTAATTTTTTTATGTAGATTCGAATAAATTGAATAATAATAATTATACCTCAATTTCCGAAACTAATGGTTCTATAAGTACCAATATAATATATTATATACAGTATGTAAATAAATTAGAAAGCCAGTAGCTGTAATTTGAAAAATAATGCAGATATTCTAGTCCAGATATTATCAATGTAATATTTGGCTAATAGACTTTTATTATGATCTAAAATAAAAAAAAGTTAATAAGCACTCAATTTTTTTTGTTGATATTTTCCAAAAAAAAAAAATAATGTTTCAAAATTTGAAAAAGCCATTTTGCATAGTTCTTTATTTGTAATAGAAGTTTCTGTCGTTCTTTTAAAATTCGATTGATTTAAAAATTGTTTTTATCCATATTATAAATAAATAACTACAAAATGTCTATTTTCAAATGTTCAAAAAAAAAATTTAAGAGGTATTTGACTTTTTATTTTAAATCATTGTAAAATGTATGCTATTAGTCATATATTACAATGAAAAAAACTGTACTAAAATATCTGCATTATTTTTCGAATTACAGCTACTGACATTCCAATTAATTTATACACACTATATATAATATAGGTATATTTTATACATGGCTACTTATGATACTTACGTTTACAATATACTTACCTACTCTACAATTTCTACAGAACACTAATTATTATTTTAAAATTAATTTTTTTTTTTAATTATAATTTATACCAATGTGGCAATGTATACGATTTTAGGATCTTTTAAAACAGTGGCCATTAACTGGAACTTTTATTGTCATTTGTTATTCATTAAAACGATGAGCAATTAAAAACTCCAAAAAATCGCTGTTTAGTATAATTATACGTAGACATAAATATTTTATGGTCAAATCGACAGATAAGTTTACCTGGAATTACATTATAGAAAGTGTTTTTTTTTTAATAAAATATAAAAAATAATATTACAGTTTATAATACTTATATTATAACAATATATTATATTTTAATTATTTTATATTATTAATAATAAGATAATAATTTATTATCGTTGCCATTTAATTAGTAGATTCGAGTTGGTTATATTTATTATTTTCGATTTAAACAAAAATAGTCTTGTATGATTACAGATACAAATAAAATACATTTTGGTTTTTGGAATTGGACAAACATAACCGTATATTACATTTTCTTGCTAATTCGTGCAAGAAAAATGACCAACATTTCGAGGAGGTCCTTTATTGGACTTTTATTATACTATGATGGCGTGCATATACCTGAATCAATTCAAACAAATCTCAAATAATAATTTGACAAACTTTGAATTCAAATTTTAGAATCTCTCAATTTAAAAAATATTAATCTTTTATTATACTTATTTATAATAAAAATAATGAAATACAATATAATATCATTTAATTTAATACAAAACCGTATAATTGTTTAAATCAGTAAAATAAATACAAACTGTTTGATTTAATATATTTTAATTTGTATATTTAGATAAGTAGGTATATCGAAAAAATTAATAGAAGCTTTTTTAATTTTGAAACAACGGATTATTTTTAAATCGACTAATAAAAGCTAAGTTATTTTAAAGGTATATAAACTAAACAAATTACATTTTTAAGTTGATTAGAAAATAAACTAACTAATTAATAAGTTAAAAAGCTTAAAAATTTAACTTTTTACCTGTTTAAACGTACCACATTTACTTGAAAATTAAATTTTTCATTATTTACTTATTTTTGATTTAAACGATTTAATAATTGTATCTAAAAATAAATACGAGTTGGTATTTACTTCAGTTTTAATTGTTTAATTGTAAATGGGTGGTTGAATAATTTTTCATTCAATTTTCTGTATAATATACGTTAGATGAATAAATAAAATTTTAATTTAATAATTTAATTAATTTTAAAATGCTTTGAAGTTATACATTGAAAAATTATAATATATAAACCTATTGTAAATTTATATAACCTATACAATTACTGAGTAAAGAATAAGTAGATTTAAAAAAAAAATTTCTAGCTAATAATTATATTATTGTTTGTATAAGTAATGCAAGTATATTATTATAATGTCAACAAAACGCCCATCACGTCAAATTGTCCGATTTCTATCACAGCTAGTGGTCTACCGACCCGATCGAGTGAGTAAGCCAAAAGAGAGACGTGGCTTAGGCATTATTATATTTTAAATAGAACATTAATAATGTTATTAATACAAAATATTATGAGAGATGGAGAATTTGCGTAAAAAAAATATATCGGTATATTTACCAATTAAGTAGTAAAAGTGGTAAAAATGGTAAAATTGCTAAATCTTTCAGCCAACGTTTTTATTAGTAAATATGATTTTTATTTTTATTTTTACATACTTGTCAAATTTAGGTCTTTTTTATAATAACTATAAATAACCAAAAATTGTTTTTTATTATTATTTTTTTTTTAAATAGCAAATAACAACATTAATAATAAACTATAAAAATTATAGCAAGTGTAACAAATGGTAATACCACAGTAATTTATTTTTGATATTTATCTGGAATTAATAGAAAATATTATTAGTAGGATTATTATTGTGTGATTATCAGTTGATAGAAAGATAAAAAATATTTATTTACAAATCTGGAAAGACGTTTTTGATTGTATTTGATTAGCGCGGTCACACAACATTTTTTTTTTTTTGGTAATAAATAACTTATCAGTAAAATGAAGTTGGTAAAATTTACTATAAAAGTTTACCTGGTAAATTTGCAACATTCACATGTACAAAATATTTGTTAACTTATAGGATGAACAGATCACCTCATATTTGGTTGCCTATATAAGAGCAATTTTAGGCGTTATTTATGCGTTCCTTTTATTTTGATTTATTTTGTGATAATTGTGTTTATTAAGATTATTTTAACAAGCATTTGTGTAATTAAAAAAAAAAAGTAAATGTCTCGCTGAATTTATGATATGTTACTATAAATAATTTAGGATATACGCTTTTCAAAAGGGCTTTATTGTTCATACCCATCAACCTGTCACCAATTCGGGGGAGTTTTTCTCAATTTTCGAACGGGCCAATAGTAAAGATGGCTATTGTGTAGGTAAATAATATTATATCTACCCCGTAGGTACAAACGTCGAAAATCAATATTAAAACATGTATTGTATTCAAACAGTGCGACGTAATTGCAAACGAACGTTAACGTACAGTAATGCACAATATTATTGATATGTGTTTGGCAAACTAATAGGTATCATGTTTTAATCTATTTATTTGATATTATTGTTTTCCGTTAAGCGTTTCACGAGATAATTTATAAATATATTCTGATTGATTGATTGCTCGGTCCGACCATCATCCGATCCGCTGAGAGACATTCTAGCGTGATAATAAAATATAATGCAAGCGATACTGACAGGTTGAGTTAAACCACACGAGTGCGCCACGAGTACCTCCATTTATTTACAACTGTACGGACGTTACCGTTATTACTTATTTGTATAATATTATGTGGAGGTGGAGGAGTGGGATTTGTTTTTACGGATAATTAAAATTATCGATATAGGTTTCCGGTAAAAAATGTATCGAAACGGCTATAAATGGTCCGCATCTGCAATAATAATATATGTGTTAGATAAAATTTTCTGATTTTGGTTTTTGTAAACCGAAAGGGCTGTCGTGATCATATGAACTATATGAGGGTAATACGTTAAACTATCATAATCGTAATCAGGTACACTGTATTCAGCAGTTAGGTGATTAGCAACGGTGTGTGGATTTTGTGCTGGAGCGCATAACGAAATCAGCGGATGATTTTGATTTTCAATAACTTTACAACACGTCTGCATATGCTATGAACATTGGAAAATGCACCTTACTGCAACAAGGGCTTGAAATCGAAATTTGTTTTTACGAGTTTTATTTCAATTTTGCTACAGATTTTTTTAAATTTTAATTTAATAATAATAATTTATTGATTTTATTATATTAATTTCGATTTTAAAAATTATTTTTCATTTGTTCGATAGTTTTAATTTTATTTTTTAAATATCACTTCAACATATTTATGATTCCAATATCGATATATTATTTTTAATTTTTTAAAAGTTGGTTGATGATTATTAATATTATATTTATACTTTATATACCTGTTAAGCGTTGATTAATGTTGAATTCAAGTAGTACGGTTATTATTTTGATATAAATTATCAATTTCTGTATAGATTTTGAATATCATTAATAAATATTTTCAATATCAATATAACTTTTGAATTTTTAAAAGATATTTGTTGATATTTAAAATTGATTTCAAGCCCCACCTTACACGCATAAATTAGATCGACTTCGTTCTTCGAAAAATCATTGTTTGTTATATATTTTGATCATATTTGTATACTAACATTAAAGTTCAAATGTCGATAACTATTTTATCTTTTACGGAATACTATATATCAATACGTACACAGCGGCTATTCACTATGATTTTTTTTAGATATTATTGTATGGGACGTAATCGTTTCCGTTTCGTATGTGAATTGATTTTTGCTGTTACTCCGATTTTGCATAGTTATTTGTCATTTTTGATTTGTTAGGCTGTTTTTAGGTACCTAGTTTTTGTTTAATAGATTTTTTTTGTTTTATAAAATATGCGAAAATTCATTAATTTGGTATTTTACACAATGACACAAATCATGATGCACATAAGCCACACAGTATATTATTGTAACGAGTTGGATCTTATAACTTCATACCTACCATTAACCTCAGTTAACAAATCACTTGAACATAATTTAATAATGTACTGTACAAAACAAGTTTAAATTATTTTAAAGTAATATTACATCCCATAACTATATATCATGCAAATAAATTCCACACGATTTGAAATTTATTTATCATTGATTTCCTGACAGTGATTAAAAGCACGCGGTTTCAATCAAACTCAACTAATTTTGATTACACACATATATATATATATCAGTGCTCTAACCAGGGGAGGGCTTCTGGGCTCAAGCTCCCCTTGAAATGTCAGACGACAATAATTTTATTAATTTTATTACTATTTGTGGTTATAAAGCAATGCCGTTCTCATCACACTTATCTTGATTTGATAATAATATGCATAATTATATGAATTATATTGTCGAAAATACAGTACAGACTTAATTTGTTGTCATATTTGGCCATCAAAAATTAAGCCCCCCCCCCCTCGAAATAAATCCTGGTTACGGCACTGATATATATTATGCGTATAGGTAAATACACCAACAATACGATTTGTCGATACAGCCATTGTTGTTACAACCTAAAGTATTATATTATACATTGCAAAATAGTTGATATTTTTAACTTTATATTTAATTCGCATTTTATAACGCATCTTTTATATTATACTGCTACATTTTTATTCCCATAAATAATGTATAATATTATGATGGATAGCGGGTTCTTTGCACCGAGCTGTGGTGATGTGTTTTCGTTGAAATACTACATGCAACGACGAGGTTAGAGTTCACTATATTACATTATAATAATATTATGTCACAGACCGGTCGGCGAGCCACCACGACCCACACGTCACCAACGCCTACTATTATACACCTTATTATGGACGACACACTGTATACCTGCCTACACAAAGTCGAAAGCGATCGCTGTACGATAACGCTGACAACGCTCGACACTCGAGTGCAATAATCTCGTGCGGCGTGTCGCACGAACAAATCGCCGTTAACGTACGACTGTCGTAGGCTCTATCTGCACATCTTGTACACTGCTCATTATGCGTTGCGCTTCACGAGTATAATAATAAAATATTATAATGAGTGCCTATCTATTTTAATATACAAAGTGAGAGAGAACATTAAACGTATTAATTGCTGTCTATACCTACCACATTATTGTAACGAACTGAAAAAACTAACGTTTCGCGTATATCCGCTTAACGCACGCGCACATTTTCTTCACCGTTCTGTTTTTTCGTGAAGTCTCTTCGGAAAACTATCGGTCGTGGGTCGACACATCATCATTTTCAGAGTTACACGTTCTCACAAAATTTAATTTTTTAAACATTTACGTAAGAATAAATTTTGAATAAAAAAAAAAAAAATTCGTAATATAAAATTATATATTATCATACTTAGAGAAAGATGACATCTTTAAAAGTATATTTGTTGTATATAATCACTAGTATTAGTATTTTTGAAATAAAGATAATTTGTTAACATATAATGCAGATATCACTTTATACATATTCCTTATAAAATAATTTAAAACACTACTACATAAATCCATACAGTCATAAATCTAAAACCATATTTTGTAGGTATATATAAGCTAAGTGCATATTATCATAGTAACAAACATTAATCATTGCTATTTATTAGTTGTTATAATACATGAATATTGTTTGATTATTATACCAAATTATAATACTAAATTTATTAAATTATAATTTACTCTTATTAGTTATTATTATTATTATTAATAATAAGTATAAATTGCAAATACTCAACGCTAAAATGCATTTATATAAATTACAATTACTATAATGCCATAATTTGGCTAATTTTGGCACTAAAAAGTGTATGGAAATGAGACTCAATTGATAAATGATAATCGATAGGAACTGATAAAGTTATAACTTATAATCATTAAAACAGTAATTTCTGAACTACATAGTTAAATCAATCATTATTCATTATAATTATTATCAATGTTTGTTATGTGTAATCAATTATCATTACGACACTACTAATCATCTATAAATGGATATGTGATATATGTATAATAGAATAAAAAAACAAAGAACTTTCATAATGTTTAGTTAATGATTCTAAAATGTAATTTTTCATAATATTGTATATTATCTACTAGAATTAAAATGTAAATATTAATTTATTAATTAATATCATATTTCCACTTATATAATGACATAAAAGTTGTAAAGATCTAAAAATAATTGAATAATAATTAATCATACTGGTTATTTTTTCAAATATGATGCCATGCTCCATAATTATCATTAAAATTAAAATTTCAATATTAAAAAACCTATTTAGATTTTAAACAAAACTATGAATGTATTAATTTTACATTTTATAATTATGTGTGATTTTTAATAATATCATTATTGTAAAGTTAAAATAATAGTTTACATTTTAAAAGTTTGAGTGAAAAAAACTGTACTTAATTTTGATAATTTATTAAATATTTTTATCATATTAATATAATAATATATATAATATAGGTATAGTATCAATATTAAAAGGTATATTTTTATTAACTATATGGCTATATAATTTTTATTTAAAAATAACTTAATATAAGAAAATAATTTTTAGTACTACATGCCTATCACTTATATAATGCTATCAATTTTTTAAAAATTATAAAAATTAAAATATAGTTTGCTTATTAAATTGGTGTTTCCTATGGATTATTATTAAAATATTGTTTGTAAAAGGTATATGTGCATATTTTGGAATTTAATTGTGTGTACCTAAATCCATCATTAATAAATGATAAACAAATTAATAAGATATGATATAAATGGTGGTTCATCAAACATGCTCATTGTTTATACTCTTTTTTTCTTAAATACTGCAGTTTTACAAAATCTAATTTTTGGAATTTTTAAATAAACCTAAATACCATATTTTCAAATTATTGAGATTTTTTTATAATTAAGAAAATGCCTTGTAGATACAAATTTTAATTTTCCAAACGTGAACTCCTCTTTTATGCAGTAAATTATTTAACGGAAATTTTTTCTAAAAATGTATTTGTTATAATGAATTTATTATGCATTATATTAACAATAATTTATACTATGTTAAAATTGTAAACACATGACAACGTTCCTTTAGGTATTTCCATTTGGGTAATGTGTTACAGCTCAACTTACCCGTATACATATATAATGGTATGGCTCAAACAAAAATTACGCAGCAGGTTTGGTAAGTTTATACGCAATACAATATACAGTGTTGAATTGTTGGATATAGTAACGTACTGTGTAATAGTAACTCGAGTTACTTAGCTAACGACCTGCAGTTCAACTCGGAATTTTTTAGGGTAAGGTAGTAATTTCTATCATAATATATTTTATTTTATCCTACTAAACACAGACAGGGCCGGATCTAGGGAGTTTTGATCGGGGGCGCCAAATTACCAAATAATAAGTGTATATATTAACAGGTTTTATTCGTGTTATAATGAGTAATATAATACAATTTACAATTTTCATTTTACTTTGGTTATAAATACTTTCGTTTTCCATACGGATTATCTGTATTAAACATTTTTTATTGTAACACGTACAAGTCAAGCAACAATTTTTATTTTAAAGTTTATTTAATACACATTTTTACTAATCAGGTATTTAAGTTTTTTTAATTTCTATTTTATTTTTCATAAGTATAACAGTGGTATAATAGAGGGGGGATAAATTATGAGAGAGGGCTAATTTTATACTTTGCGCCGGGTAAAAAATATACTAGATCTGCCTGTAAACACAAGAAAAGGGTAATATTTTTTTTTGAGGCTATAAGCCCTCTAAAATGATGTAATTGATAATAAATTTGATGTTTTATTTTATATTCCGAAATTTCAAATTGTATTATTCCCGAAAAAAAATATATACATGAGGAGCCATTCTGTAGATACGTATACTATTATGTAATATATTAATTAAAGGTGTTATTAAATACATTTTAAAGACTTTTTCAAAAGAATACTATACAATTTTTACTCGTTTAGATAAAATTTCAGTTCATAATATCACTGCTTCTACTTGAAATATAAATACAATAGATATTAGTATATTACTGTTACATCATTGCAGTGACGACGCTGTATGAACAACAGCGCGTGCTTATCTCAGCGTGTGTCATCTTCGGGTAAACAACTAAAAGCTATTAGGTTGCACAAAGAAAATAATTTGGTCGGCAGAAAATCAAACGAAATTGTACACACGCACATAATATTCATAATACACTCACGAATATAATACAGGCAACACGTTACGCGTAACGTGCTGTCCCTTAAAGATTCAAATTGAGATGAGCATAGAAAAAAAAAAAATTCGTGATAAAAAAGGATGTATCAATGATTTTTTTATGTTATGATAAATTATTATTGTTATATGACGCGCAAAATCATCCCAACCGTGTCATAACAATAAATGATGCCCTCGATAACAATAAAATACACAATAGGACATGTTTTTTTATTATACATATTAATACACCATCATGCATTATTATAATTGTACCGTATAGCTGTTGGTTTTCCTATACTATGCATATCATACGGCTCGGGCTGGCGATTTACGCACAGCATGAAAATAACAGTGTCATATACCCAAACAATTAACAAACATTAAAACATGTATACATTCAGCAGTGCGCTTTATTTATAGTCTATAGGTACTTACGGGTATTTGGGTCCCGCGCGATGTCCACCACACTCATAAATCATCGACATAATCATTTATTGGCCATTAAACGGAATCAAACGGTGCACACCGTTGACAACGTCAATGTTTTGCCGAAACCCGTACCGTAAATAACGTTGACGTATAATACGATCCTCAGAGATGGCGAACGGAGGGCGGCGCCGCATTATATGAATATATGTGTCACGACGTAAAAAATTGTATATAATATATTATGCAGTGTATGTGTACAGAAATTAATGCGTATAATGTAGGTATATATATATTATACATTCGTCTCAGATACTGAAATATGTATAGGAACGCAATTACGGTATAATATGGCCGCGGTTCAAAAATAAAAACCTGTATTAAAATCGATTAGCTGAAGTCGTTATTTTGGATATGTTTTCACTGAAAATTTCGTTAAACATTAGTTCGTTGCTACAGTTCATATAATACCACTGTCGTGTCGTTGTTTTGATGGGTGTATTAGTAGCGCGCGTGATAGTAAGTTTAGTATTAAATTTTATAACCGACTCAATAGTTAACACGGCTGAATTTGATGTAACTTTATAAATATCGACGACTTGAAGCAAAAAAAAAAAATCTGTTTTAAATGTTGACGATAATCTTAATTTGTTTTAATTACCTTTGAATTTGAACCTTAAAAGGACGTTCCACCCAGTCAGTTTTTAGTAAGTTCGTTGACACAGATTGGCTATAAAGAATTTTAATGATAAACTACACCTATCATGAAAATGGAAGATATAACAGCATTTGGGGAGGTATTTCATAAATTTGTGCTTAAAAAAAAATTAAGTTAATAAATAGTTACAATTTATAAAGGAAAAGAAAGAATATATAACTAGAAGATTAAAATACCACGAAGTATAAATAGTGTAGTAGTAATAATCGACTTGAAATTACTTAACATTTTTTTATCTGATGTTCAAAATTAAGTGTTGAGCTTTAAAATCTCAGTAGTATTAAATAGAAATTATATAACCTATTTACGACGTTGTGTTTAATATATATTTTTCAATCTCAACCTCTAAGTTGTTTTCAATTGATATATTTTAAATAATAATATTATATTAATTTTTAAATTGTGTTAAAATTGCCTATATTAAACCCCTTGAAAAACGCCAGCGAGACGTAGTCGACTATAGTTCGCATACCAATTTTATCGTTTTCGTTCCGGTTTTGATTCTTCGAAATACATAATTGACGTTTCATTGATATCGATATTCGACTTACTTTTTTTTTAAAGCTTGATAAAAAAATTATGTACTTTGAGCGTTCCCGATATGAATGTACAATTTGAACATGATTAATATAATATAATCAATAATATAATGTCGTCGTATTATGATATATATATGAAATATATCTATCTATAAGACAATGACATCCATTTTTATGGTGTATAATAGTACTGTGCGATAAACTCACTTATCATGTTAGACCGTTTTAGTTTTTGATTTCAAACAATAACCACGATGACACATTTATACGACGAAACGGTCATTTGTTATAGGTTTTATTTTAATAACAATAAGTAAATACGTCGAGTAGACGACACATCGCGCGCATAAAACTTATATATACCGAAATAAAATAATATTATTTTGCATTGATGTAATGTATCGTATCACGGCGATTCAGCGAGTTCACCTTATAATGTCCACATAGACAATTCACTCTGAAAATTATAGATATATCAAATGTTTGCGATACGCTCGCACTATGTCCTGTACACGTTTTCATACGTAGACGTACGTAATAATATGTTTTATTAAAATACGGACTGGTGAGGTCCGGTAAATACGCGTGTTAAACAAAATAACAACAAACGAATACCTAAATATATCTATGTATAAACCGTTAGAGTGAATTGCCACGAGAAAAACGAAGCTATCATCATTTGATCGCGCGTATATTAATTATATAGGTATATATGTAATATTGTTTTTGCGAAATTTCGTATACACACAACCAGACGCATTTAACGTACTAGTCGTTGGGTTTTATGCAAAATATGAACACACACACACTTACACACACACACACACACATATATATATATATATATATATATATATATATATAGCATTCACGCGATTCCTTCGACGAGACGAATGAAATGAAATTTTTTCACATAGCCTCCCAATATTTTTCTCCGGTCTGTGATAATATCACACAACCGTCGAAATATTCGCGTGTGTAATATAATAATATAGTAGTCTGTCTCTTGTGTGTAACACGCGTCCAGTTGTAAATTTCTATAGACGCACTCACGACGCACAGACATATTTATATATACATAAAAAAAGGTACTAAAACTAAATGGGCTGGCTACAATGCCTTTTTCAATAATCAAAAGGCAACCTTATTAACAGCTGACATCTGCACAGCGTACGCAGTACAATTCAAAAACGTATTTGTACACAATTTATAATATTATATGTTTCATATGAGATAACGACGTACGAATTGTATTTATATTTTATTTTTGTAATACAAGTAAATGTATAATCTACAAAACCACCAAAAATAAATTGTGAATAGGTAATCAGTTAAATTGGAATTACGAAAATAAAAGCAATATAACTATCATCGCCTGTATAAATAAAGAATAATTCACGTCCAAAGAGGAAATGTTCAAATTAAATTATTGTGCCTATAATCGTTTTTTTCTATATATTTTAAATTATTAGTTTATTTCTCATTTTTTTTAAAAACATTAGGTAAATTTTATTATTATAGTAAATTCTGAAAATTTTCGTAAAAATATATGTAGAACATCTTTTGAGTTTATTTTTATTTTTTAATAATATTTATGTATATAACATATATAGTCACTAAGGTAAATTTGACGACAAATAGTTAAAAAAAAATAATTTTTGGCATTTGTCGATCAAAATTGAAAATATTAATAAATATATTATACTTGAATACAAAAATATGAGTCAAACAATATTGATATATTTTAATTTCAGGTATTCACAGCTTATCCAGCAATAAATCTCATAATATTAAAATACCTAATTATTATTTAATGTTTCGTTTCTTAAGGTCATCAACTTCCGAGCCTTAATAACAACTGATAAGTCTAAACTTATGCCGGAAATCTGATATCAACTTACATGTTAAAACCGTATAACTTTTTCTATAGTACAGAATATTATTTACTTGCAGGCTACAGCATAAACATATAAAACATTATAGGTACTACGAATTTATGTGGGTATATTACGTATACGTCATATATTATACACGACGACTTATACCTAGTTTTCACCTTCTTCGTCCGCTGTATACTATTGAACTACGGTCCGCGTGGTAAACCACAACCTTCGTTTATGTTTTTCGGTTTTATAAGATGTACACGGTACACTTGAACAACACAATATAGTAAATACAATATGCGGCCACCTTATACGCGTATCTATAATAAAACGCGTGTGCTGTTTTTTCTCGTACTACACGCATTCACAAACCGATTTCATTCATGAACTCTATTTTTACGACGTTCTGTTTTTTAGTCCATCTATGGTTATGCTTAAAAAATTGTGTACGCATATACATATTTTAATACTTGTATTTGCGTGTCAATATTATGCAAATTACGTATATACATTGTATATACGCCCGTCATTGAATCCTTCACCCGGAGTTGTGACTATATACTCGTAGATTTCTAACATCGAATATCGTTGTAATTGTTGAAGATATAACCATAATAATATTGTGTATAAAATAGTTAAAACAGTTAATACATGTACGTGTATACTGGATGTCTATTATATAAGTACCTACGTATATTTATCATTCGACCAACGAGTGATACCGTGAAAAATGTTGTATCTGACTATACATTTTATTATATAGCTGTGAAATAATATACATGAAATTGGGTATATTATGTGTTGTCATATTATATTATGCGTCTGAAAATATTCAATACTGTATATAACTATATTAGTAGTTGTTTCTGCTATACGTATACTCTTATATTATATTATTCTGGTATTATATAGCTACAAAACTTGAAAAATGAGTTGTGTGGAAAATTAATAATAATTTTGATAAAATATCGCAAAAAAAAAAAAAATCAACGAGATGTAAAATGTAGGAAGAGTTTTCATATTCGTGCATCATATAGGTATATATGTTGTGAAAACTACTAAAGCACGGGATTCGAGTTACCATGGTTCATTCTTTGTTTTTAAACTTATCAACAGAATATATATGTACCTACACATTTATAACCAAAAACATCAACACCGTCTTCATCCTTTCTCCGCACAGAACCGATAATGATTACCGCGTTACATCATACGATATAAATCACAACGATATGATGCTGTATATACTTACTTAAACAATGAACCTGCAGTCAGCGCGATGTACTAAAAAATATATTACTGTATAATAAGTATAACCTCGGTTTTGCTGTGAAATTTCTTAATCATCCGATGTTCGCGGTTTCACGTGTATTTATAAACTAAAAATAAAATTGTGTAATGCATGCACAAAAGAATAAAGACTCGCGAAAATATATAAATTAATATAATTAATAATGCATGGCATTATGCTGCTGCATTATCTTAAGGGTGAACGATTGATAGTGATATGGGTGAAATCAATAAATCCTTCACCATCACGGAGCATAGGAGAACCTGACCATATCATACTGATGTATAATAACACAATACCTGTATATTTTAATACGCATTACTAGATTGGGTAATAAATATACAGTATAGGTGAATATTGTATATATTATGTAAAATATAATTAAGTATACAAATGCAATGAGAAAACTATCGCCAATGCCCACTATACAGTAGTACAATACATTACACAGAATATAAATATAGGCATAGGCATAAATTTGCCTTGTTAGAAGGGGGGGGGGGCTAAAATTATAATCATAGAACAGGCCCGCGGAGGACTTCGCTCCCGTACTCCTACATATAAATTTTACGATTTTATTGTAACATTTATTATATAAGATGTATATAAAAACTTTAAAATTATTTATTTGACGACGTATTATACATAAGTTTTTATCGTTTTCATTATAAAATATTAACGTTTAGCTCAATAATTTTAATTTTATTACAAATTTACAAATAAAAATTCATACATGAAGTTTAAATATTTACATAACATATACCTATCGGATATCCTGATTAAGAATTACGTTTTATATTTTATAACTTTCTCTAATAAATAACCTTAAATTTATTGAAAAACTTGAAAAAATACAGGGGGGCTAAGCCCCCCCATTTTACGCCTATAAGTATAGGTAGGTATTACACAAAATGCATGACCCGTGCCTACCGCGTCCATTGAATAATATTCGTTTACAAAATATGATTTATTTATTTGACAATTATTGGAAAAAAATATCGTCGGGCAGGAAATATAAAATTAAATAAAATTATGTTAAATTTATGGGTAATAAATTAATGTATTTTAGTATTGTTAAACAAGTAAAAATATTCGCGTAAAAACATGCTTATTATGTGAATCACGGTTATGGTGTAATTCTTGTTATTTTTGTAAATACCTATAATATACTTATAAGTTATAAATATGGTGAATTTGTCGACCGCAAATAAACGTATCATCGCCGGAAGTCCGGAACCGTTATTTAATGTTTTTAAGAACTGAAACCGCAATTTCGGAGCTAATAGTTTGAGGCGGAACTTCCTTCGGTTCCAACAAAAATCTTGCGTTAATCATTATTTCAAACGAAATAATTTTTAAATGAACAATTAACAACAATTTATCGACTGACTAAAATTAATTTTACGATTAAAACAAATACAAATGTATATATATAAATACAAATTATGTTATAATATGTCTCTCTCTTTCTATTTTTATAGAATATACTTATATTCTCTTTCTATATATGTATATATATATGATTTACATATATTTGTGTGTGTATATGGAGATCATGTTTTGATATAAGAAAATGAGACAATAAATCAACCTAATATTATTTTAATAGGTCATAATAAATCAAAGAAATATTGTTAATTTACGAGTAACACACCACAATATTACGGTCATTGATATACATATATTATAAATTAGTCTTTTCCAAAAAAGCTTTTATTTGAGTACATTACGAATTTTAAAATAAAAATAAATTGGGGCTGGTTGTAATGGAATATTGTATTCGACACTGTAAATTAGAAATGTGCTGGTAATTATGAATCGTATGGTTCATTTAAAGGGTTAAGAGATTTCTCGAAAGTTTAGGAAAATCCTTAAAATAAACACTTCTAAATATTAAGAGATTTATAAAATTTTACGTAGTAAGGCATAATACGACATTTTCGATTAATCCAAATGGTTTTTTTTTAGTTGTATATTTTAAAAGTATTAATTGTTTCGAAATACTGATTTTCAATTCATACAACGATCTGTGTAATAATTAGTTATACATAATATTATAAAATAACAAACATTAAGTTGCAGCAGCACAACGGGAATGGTATTATAATAATAAAACCCATTCGGAATTTCGCGAAACAGTAGAACGTCGAAAGTTTAGACTCGCGGTGTGATGGTTGGGGTCGTGTGTATAGTAGGGACGTAAGGCGTACGTGCATTATAGGTCACGTGTAGGGTCGTATATTCGTAAAAATACATTTATATAAAAAACGAATTAAAAAAATACAGGGTTGTGTTCTATATAATATCGTACTAGACGAGAGCGTCGGTCGTCATCGTCGCCGCCGCCGTCTCGGTCGTCGTCATCGACGCGGCGTCTGTGTGTGTAGTAGGTATATACCCACCGCCTCCGTCGCCGTCTCTCATCGGGATAAGTATACACCGCGTGTCTTTCCCGTCTCCGTTTTGGCGGCACACACACACACACACACCGACGATATATATATATATATATATATGTATATGTTTAAGGGTTCAATAAAGCCGACCGAATGGTAATTATTACATATATATATATATAGTTTTTTTCTCATCTTTTTTACCTTTTATTTTTTCACCTCCACTTTCCACCGAGTGAACATGTGCGTGTGCACGACTTCGACGACGGACGACGAGCAGGACGAAGACGTGTGCGCTTGCGTGCGTGCGCGCGTAGCCGGTTTCCGCTCGTCGCCGTCTTCTTCTCACATAATATTATATTATACGAAAATAATATTTCTACTGGCCGCGCACCGACACGCGTATGTATGATGTTATTCCGTATAAAATACATTATATGTGTGCGTGTGTGTGTGCAGTATACGAAGTATAATATGTATATATATATATGTGTGTGTGTATAGCGGTAAAGGTATCGCGACGGGATTAGCAGCGGCAGCAGTACATTATACGCATATGTATATTTATTATGTGTGTGTGTGTGTGTGTACGTGTGTTGCGGCGGTTCGTTTCGTCGTGTATAGATGTATCGTCGGCGGCAGTTGCATCACACCCGTCGGCGGCTCACAGAGACGCACGTCCGTCCGTCCGTCCGCGCGCGCGCGCGTGTGTGTGTGTGTGTGTGTTACGGCGGCGGAAAGGCGTGTTCCGAGTGAGAGAGACCCCAAGGCGAAAAAGTCTCGACCCGACCGGGGCACGCACACACAAATACGAATACACACACACAATAACGCGACGCCGGCGGCGGGGCAGTTCCTCCCATAGGCGGCGGCGGCGGCGGCGGCGGTAGAGTATATAATAATATCATATACGTACACGCTGCACAGTTGTGGTAGTACTACACATCACGTAGGTACACACACACATATATATAATATTATAAAGTCTGTCGGTGCCGGTCCGGCGGCGAACGGAACGTTTGTGTGTGTATGTGTGTGTGTGTGTGTGTGTGTGTGTGTGTGTGCGTGAGCTGCGGGCTAACTTTGTACACATTACAAATACACACACACACGCACATACATACGTACACGCACGCCGTATCGTTCTCTGTTTATAAATGCGAGTGTGTGCGTGCGCGGAGGTACACGCGGCGGCGCTATAACCTGTAATCAGCGGGCACAGGGACCGTGTGCTCGCAGGCTGCGGCGGTTGTATCTAACGTTGTTATTATTATCATTATTATTATTATTATTATTATTATTATTATCCTCTTGGTCGTAGTCGTCGTAGTCGTCGACGTCGTCGTCGTAGTCGTCGTCGTTACTACAATATTACTATACAATTTATACGCATACATACACACACATGTATATACGCGCATGCGTGTACTGCAGCACACGTATACGTATATGATATTATTTTAATACAACTATTGCGTATATCTGGAGAGAAAAAAAAAACCCGTATCTGTATATCTGTGTGTGTGTGTGTGTGTGTGTGCATGTGCGTGTCCGCCACACAACGGGGCCATATATCCACCGCCGTGTACATATATATTATAATATACGGCGGCCGTGGTGCAGTCTGCAGCGGCGTGCAGCGTGCGAGCGAGTCCCGTGGCTGCGGATCGGCGGCGGCGGCGGCGGCGCCCGAGTCGCCGTGAGTGAGAGAGGGCCGCGGCGGCGCAGTCGTGTGTATGAGCGTGAGCGCGCGCGCGCGCGCGGGGACCGGGCAAATTACACGGTAAACACGGACATCAGAAAAATCACGACCACTATAATATATAACACATATATACATAATATTAAATATTTTATACGTGTATTAGGTATATTATACGCACGCGCACGCGCGCGCGTGTGTAAGGCAGACGTGTTTTTAGGTTATTTTTTTTTTTTTATTTTTTTTTACCTCCGCTTTTCGACAAAAAACTCGGTTAATTTTCTTTTTCTCCTTTTCCTTTGGATTTTTTTTTTTTACGCGACGTCATTTTGTATGCTTTCTATATTATCTCATACCGCCGGAGCAACTCGAGACGACACCCCGCTCTCGTACCCGTTCTGTGCAATGTAGCATTTGCGGTTATTATCATTACAGATATGTTGTTCGCTTTGATAAATTTGAAAGAGTAATGATCACAAAACTTATAATATTATCATATGATATTATGCATGCTATAATGATGTATTGTGATTACATGGCATCACTGCACGACGTTTTTTGCGATATATACGCAAATACACGTATTTTGTACGATTTAAACAATTATTATTCGTATAGAACTTAACGAGCCCGTTCGTGTTTGATTGTGTTGAATTAATACAACTTACAATATACGCTTAATACAACAATTGGCACACGTTATTTTGGTTTATCCTTTTACATCAAGAATATTGATGCTTTTTCGTCGCTTTACCTATATGGCTATAAAATGTTATTGACTATTGTGCCTTGGTTATTTAATTTCATGACTGTACATTTATATACTAACTCAAAAAATACTAAAATCTTAGAAAAAGTACTTAGCTGCATATTGATATAATAAATGTGCTAATACGATATTAACTATTAGTACTTACTAAATTACCTAAATAATTATTATTTTGCAAATTAAACTGTAAAACTCTTCCTTATTTTTATTAAAAAGTGGTAGGATAGGACTATAGAACTTAACGTAACATTGTATTATAATAATAAAAATTATATTATATTATTAATGTTGTATAAAGTCAGAAATAATAAATTTATGAATTCGTTTCAAATTTAATATTTAGATCAGATTTTATACATGTACTGAATGTCCATACCTACGACTAAACCTATAAATTAGTAAATGGTATAAATAATATCTAATTGGTAATAACTATATAAGTAAAATAGCTGGTTCCTATATCAGTATAATTATAATA
This sequence comes from Rhopalosiphum nymphaeae, assembly GCA_036289425.1. Taxonomy (NCBI): domain Eukaryota; kingdom Metazoa; phylum Arthropoda; class Insecta; order Hemiptera; family Aphididae; genus Rhopalosiphum; species Rhopalosiphum nymphaeae. The sequence goes on along the minus strand of JAZAQC010000007.1, from coordinate 17,289,946 downwards.
GGTAATAATAATAATAATAAATACATTATACATTAATTAGTGGCGTAGCCAGGATTTTTTTTGGGGAGGGCTAATCAATTTTTCTAAAGTACAATTTAAGATTTTTGTAGCGATTTGCATAGAGCATTAAAAATTAAAATATTTTTTAAATTATCTTAATATTTCGGCGGGGGGGGGGCTGCAGCCACCTCAGCCCTCCCCCTGGCTATGCCACTGACATTAATATTATTATTAAAGTATTATATTATAATGCATGTAAATGGGTAGTAAAATATAGAATGGAAATAAATAATAGGTTATCAAAAGACGTATAAGCTTTTATAGTAAATACTATAATACTATAATTACTAATAAGCTGTAATGCCTTATATTATATCGTAGTCAGCATAGAAAACGATAACACATAATGTTAAAATTCTCATATCACAAAAAAATATTTTATAATTAATCTTGTAAACTGCAGTAAACATCACACTTGATACACATTTATGAATAACGTAGGTACCTAATTATATATTAAGAACTACGAGTAATAAAAACAACATATTTTGGAGTAACCTTACTATAATGCATTGATATTGAAATAAATTATTTGTTTACTTATATATTTGAAATCGATATGATTTTCTACGATTACCCATAGGCATACGGCGTGGTAATAATACGCACCACTAATTCCACACGGTGTTCTAAACACTGGTAGCAACTAGAAATTCAAATTTCTGGACATAATGGATATTACGTTTTTATACACTCGAATGTCCTCATGTAATAATAATAAATCGTACAGTAATGGTTGTGTAAAAAAAAAAAAAGAAACATTACGTACACATAACCTATACTTAGAATCTGATCATTATGATATTACAAGGTGTTCACGATCTATACATTCACAAGACGTCCGAAATTCATAGATACAAAACTCTGTACAGCTTATTATAATGGCTGTAGGCTAATTTATGCGAGTTTAATACACAGATAGATAACATTATTAATATTGTATACTATAAATTATTCGAACTACGATAATGATCTTTCATTAAAACATCGAATACCCAGCAGCGCGACTCGCGTTCGGATCGATTTAAATAATATTACTTAATTTTTACTCTATGTAACTATATACTGTTCTAGATGTAAACTATGTATTTTTAATTCATAATTAATGCAACGATAATAATAAACAGGCATTGATAAAAATGCACGTACCTATAATGAACGCGCACTGTGTAGTTGTTTATACTGTTATATTAATATATTATTTTTGATAATTATTAGAAAAACAAATGAGTATTTAATAATTAAAATTCAATCAGTAAATATACTTTTTAATTTCAAAATGCTCAAAATTTTAGAGTGAGAACGAATATTAAATTATAATAAGTAATAATGTACATCATAACATGATAAGTTTAATATACTATTGATTATATGATACATATTAACACAAAAATTGGGTTTAGAATTACGCTATTTTTATAAACGCAAGAATTTCCTACTTCTGGACACTTTCTATTATAGAATGAGTGCTTTAACAAATGCTATGTTACTTACAATAATTCTTTTAAAGATTGATTTTGGTACGTTTTTAGTTAGCACGTGGGTTCTCTGAGGGATGAATTATATATTTGAAATTAATTAGCAGTTATACACTTAGTCTGATAAGTCTGACCAGAATTTGTAAAGTAGCTGAATGTCTACAGCGGCAACCCTGGAGGGCTTATAACTTAAGTTACATCGCTATTGATCATTGAAGAAATGAAAGTAAAATTAGAGTATTTAGCTAGGTTTTATATCAGATCAACACCCTTGATAGTACATAGGATGATCATAAATCAAAATATACCGTTCGTACGGTGAATAACAGGGAAATTAGTTCATTTATTCATTTAAATTATAAAGCGTTCTTTCATCACAATTATTATAATTTATAATATGCACCTATGTATTTAATAGACTCACGATTTAGGAGCCCGCATCAGACATTGTACTAGGACTTGTTGATAGGTAAATAAAAATAAATAATTACGGTGTAATATAGTGACGGTGTACGCGTAGAAGCTCCTGTATAATTATTATTGTATTCGTTTATTAATTTAAGTAATTGATTTTTGTTTAAAAATTAATTATTAAAAGAGTACGCCACGATCGCCCCCGTATACGCCTTATATACTCGTAAATATAGAAAATTTACGTTGAGCAGTTCACATTTTATTTAATTAGTTTCAATCGTGGGTATCTAAAGCCGTGAATTTAACAATATATAGTGATGAATTGATGAATGATTGATCTACTACCAAATTTAAAGGTTCTGTTTTTTGCTGAAGGCGATTTTTCGATAATTTTATTTTGAAGCGAGTTATAAACATTTTTAAATTATAATAATATTTTACTTATTTATAACTCACGTATAAATCGTAAAATATTATGTGATATATATACTTACATGAGTAAGAATACGCATTGGCTCAATAAGTATATGTATTTAATTATTATATGTTGTATGTGAATTATACTTTTAAATGATTTTTCCAGTGCATTTAGTAATTAGTGGTGATACTATTTATAAGTATATACCTAACTACACTTGGAAATAAAATTTTTACTCGGGTAAAATACTTGAATACGAGTATGTAAATTTCTCGTAAAGTCGATTACCAATCCTATATACACGTATGTTCGAGAATATAGATGAGGTACTACAGATAATATATAGAATTTAACATTAATATTTCATAATATAGTAATATAATTATGTATGGAACAATTTGATAATTGATATCGTTTGGGAAAACGTAACTACGCAATGCAATTAATATAATATATAAATATATGCTGTGCATCAGGCGGTATCATCTGAGACTTCGTTTGGTTCGGGAGCAGAACACGTCACAATAATAATAACACATATACACATACACACACACACTAATTACCCATAATGAGACGTGTATATGAAGTACGGCTCCTTCAACAATTTAACTAGATGTTTGCTTGATGTGTGTGGAGTGTGCACATTTAAAGGGTCTGGTGTTTGTCGGGAGCATACATAATCCACAATAGAGATGTCAGGTGCATATAATATAATATATAATACTTGTTATCGCTGTTGTACATATATATATATTTATTTATGTTTTTGTAAGACGCCAATCAAAATTTGAGGTAATTGCCGAGGCGGGGGAGTACTCTGCAGACTGCAGGCAGTAATGAAGAATGACGAGACAGGTTCAGTGCTTATGGAAATTGACTCTATACATAGGTGTATATATATAATATAAATTTATATAAGTACATAAAAAATATAATAATAATAAGTAATAATGTAGGTAGAGGTAGTTGTTAAATATATATACCTATACATATAATATTGCAGTATACATAGTCGTATTATATTATGTTATGACCTGCAATAACGGCGGTGAGCTCGTTAAAGTCTCTGCGAGCCAAAACAAATATGTATATATATATAGGTAGTTAAACATGGTATTATATAAGCGCTGGAAGAGTGCTGAGCACAACGCGTTGATTATAAATTTAAATTGTGTTTAGATGTAGTAATATAGCTGTGTATGTATATGCTCTCAGAGGGTATATGTTTAAGAAAGGATAAAAAAAGCTACTTGAGTATAATATATTTTTTTCATATTCTACAGTATGCATAACTTAATACATTTTAATTTCATGATTAACTCGACTTTTAAATAAATACCTAATAAGAATAATTAAGAATAATAAAAAAATTATATTAGCAAAACTATTTTCATTTCTTTATATTTGTTGTTCAAATTTAACTGTAGCATTCTGAAGTTTACGTTAATAGTTTTACTTTGTAATAGAAAACTAGTAAATACAAAATATCATTTCCAATTGGGAATCATATTTTCTGTTAAACATTGTACCTTACTACCTACATGCATAAATTATTATTATATTAGAAACTATACTATTAAAATACATATATTTATGACATGTAATATAAAATACGGTGACACATCAAAATATCCTGCGTAAATTTTAATTACGCAGTTAATAAAAATAATTCAAAATTTTATTCGGTTTAAAAATATGCTAAATACTATATTTTCCTTGTTATTGTGAATACAATTTGTCATGGAAAATTTTTATTTTAACGTAATATATAAAATTGAAAATACAATACATATATTATGAGTATATGACAGGTTGTATGAGAATAGTGTGTTACAGATTTTTATATTTTATGTATACAAAATATAAATGAAATAATAATATGCATCTAAAGTTATTAACTCATATATATGATAGGTAATAGAAGATTAGAAAAAGATATAAGTATCTGAAAAAATATAAGTATTATGTTTAAATGAAAATTTAAAATTATGTTTAAATAGTAACACCTGAAATAAATTACGAAACTATTTTATAAAATGCTATTAAATATTCACAATTTATTATACTTGATAAATATGTTTAAGCATCTTAGAATATTTATATAACGGTAGACCGCAAAATATAGTTTAAAATATATACTATCATTATTAAAAAAAAAAAAATAAAAAAAACTCGTTTTCTTCTTCACGAATGGATACAATAACTGTCTAGTAACCGAATCCTCAAAAATATTTAAAAAGTATAAAGGTAAAAAAATCTAATCTTATTATAGTTAATTTTATACAAGTATTTATCTAAAATTTAGACGAGTACATTAACACAGCCAACCCTGTGTCACCCCAATTCGTACATATAAGATACAATAACACCTGCAGTGATACAGTATTGAGTATGTATACAATGCTAAATAATTTTACATAATAAACTCACGATATGTATTAAAAACATTTATATTTATATGATATGCATTTATTTTATCATATAATATTATTGTATTATACCCATTCTTCGTCCATTCCTCGTTAATGCATTTACACAAATTTATAATATTATTACGTATATAGGCGGCGTATATGTATATATATATATAGCATGGCATTGCGGTTTACCTGCACTATACCTATACTCCGTGTACATAATATATAATACGTCTTGTCCACACGAATTAATATTGTATATTATGTTCAATGGGTTTTATACGAATTAATTGATTTCGCCAGAGGGCGTGATCATCTCCATATAGGTACGCCGGACCGGAGACAATAAGTGATGAAAGTGCTTGGCCTATAATTATAATGCCCGTAATTACTTATAATTATAACTCTTGTAATTTTTCGATAAAGATAATAAAAACGTAATGCCCAGTAGCATCTATATACCGCCGCGTAACACATAAACATCATCTTCAACCCCGACCGACGCCTCCGTATTTCGTCTACCCGCGGGTCAATTTGTAGAAGATAACACAATATGATATGCAAATTTCCACGTGAATACAAAATACAAATAAACGTAATTACACACATACGCAGGTAGGTATTGGGATAGCTATTGTACAGGTATAGTATGCGTATGGTGTATGATATTATTGTAATAGCGCGGCTGATTATAGAATTAGATGATGGCTATACGGATTTACCGTAAACGTGTCGTGTGTGTAAAAACCTACCTGTTCGATTAATTGCACGAACAAAAAACAGCTGACAGCTGTGACTTCTGTTTTACGAATTTCACACTGGATATTAATATTTATTACTATTTTTTTTTTTACGCGATGCCGTACGTTTTCGTTCGAAGATTTTAAAACCAGTCGATTGCGTGAATAAAAACGATTCCTAGTAATATATTTATGATAGTGTTATACGTTAATTATACACGTGTGCAGGTCGCTTGTGCGATTTTAACACAATCTAAAGTTCTAAAATATAGCATATATTATTGTATATGATTAATAATATTTTTTGAATTTAATGTAGATGATTCTACTGCGGCATGGGAACCTATTTATATATGAAGCGGAAATAGTAGGTATAACAGAACTCCAGTACGGTTCAGCGTGTATAAATATTGAATTCATCTTATTTTATAGTGTATACAAAGTTGAATTTAATTTTCCTTTGTCTCGAAAACAATTATTTACGTGTATATAATTCATAGTAATATATAATTTGTTTTGACACTTATACCTTTCAATAATTGTTAATTGCCAAGAGTAAATGCAGTAATTAAAGGTTTCTCGTCAAAGATCGATTTCAATTAAGCAGGTTATTTTTGTACGAAGGCACGTAAAAAAAATCTAAGATTTTCAATGTTAATCTATTATGGGATAATCGTATTACAACAAATGCCTGCAATGTACGAAAATATACTAAAAAAGTGAGAAAGAAATGTATACACTAATAACGTATTTATGTATATACTGTTAATCGTAGCAATTTTGCAATACTAAGTAAACAAAACATTTTATCCCGTCTCACAAAGAGTCAAATACTCGAATGGACTTTTTCCACCAGAATAATTTTGTTAGTTAAAATTCTCTTTTTCTACACTTTATTTGCCATAATGAAATAAAAATAAAGATGATATTGAACTTTGTACACTATTATTTTACTTTTTGTTATTGCCGTAGTGTTCTTGTGTTTTGTTTATAATGTTTTAATTGTGCTAATATGTATATAATTGTGTTATAACCTCATATAGGTAGTATGTAGTATTTATTTTTAGGTTAATTTTTATAGTTATTTACGTTTTTAACAATATTTGTACATTGTATAATAGAAGTATGCATGATAATTAAAATGCATACTATCAAAAATTGATATTTTAAAATTAAATCAATTGCTCTACATAATAAAATACATTTTAAAGCTATTGTAATATTATGATAAATTTAGTTTCAATTTAAATATATATATTGTTTATATTTCTTAGTAAAAATTAACAGAAAAATGTAGAATAAAAAATTTTTAGATTTGGTAAAATTTGTAGGTAAGTAATATTGTATATATATATATAAATTATTAAGGTGTCGTTTAAAAACTTCATGATATTATAATTTAATTATAAAATCAAGTAATGGATTCTCTGCAATGCGTTTATACATTTAAATTAATTATTAACTGTCAGGACACTAGTGAAATAGCTGAAAATCAAATGACGTCCTACGTCAAAATTATAAGCTTATATTTCATATTTTTAAATGGTAATGCAATTATACTTTTGTACATCTAAATAATTTATTAACAATTAATCATCTCATATAGTACACGATATTAGTATTATGTATGCACAGTCGTTATTTAAAATTTCTCGCTGTCAAATGCGAAATAAAAGATTACGGCTAGCTGATACACTATATAGTATTATATATATATACTGTATACGTTGATAAACTATGACCCAGCAGTGGTGATATTTTCTGAACAATATAATATAACGAATTATCAATTAATACGGTGTCCTATAAAACATCTATACCTAGTATACAGATAACGTCCATTCGAATATGTGCCGTTATAGATAATCAGCGCATTATCTCGGGAGTGGAGAAAAAGGTCTCTGTCGGGATCAATTTTTAAATTCGTTTAAGCCATTAGTATATATATATATATGTATAATATATACACGATTAAAATATTATTTTATTATATATGTCGCAGATGATGTAAATCGAATGCAATATATTGCCATCTCGTCACATGAGTATATAACGCATTAAATATTATTTCTAAAGTCGAAATTATACTTCGACCTCGTCATTCAGTCTATTCAAATCATATTTTCTAAATATCGTAAAGTATAATGATTAAACATCGATTTGTTTTATTGAACCTAGTTAAACGCGTAGTAATCTCGGAGTATCAGACTGATCGTCCTTGTTTGAATTGGCTGAATATAATTTACACTGCACTGCAGCCGTATTATACTATCGAAGTGGTGTATCTTTTAAAATGCTGTCGAGGTTTGCATCAGTTCATCTCAGAACGATTAACGTATTTAAGGCAATTTGTATCTATCTAATTACCAAATGCGAATAACCCAAATTGTATACTTATATGAATACCTAAATTAAATTAGCTGCTGTATACATATACAACAGTGTAATATATAACAGTGTGCATTACATGCGTTATTGATATTTTCTTTCGAAGTTGAGCAAATCGTATTTTTCCATAGGGAATAGAAAATATGTATATACGATATTGTGACCTTGTGAGTTATATTTTGTGTTCAGCCTTAGTTCGTTTTTCTATTTTAATTGCTATTCTATATATTATTATTGTTGAACCTATATTATGAATTATGCCATTATCACAGTAATAATAACTTAACAGTATATTGCATATCCATACAATTCTGTGACTGCAGTAGTCTTGTCTATGCTGAAGTTAAAAGATATTCATAATTTCTAATACACACACATTTTACTAAATAATAATGCACATTAATTTACTACATTAATAATATGGTGTATGTAGTCTTAAACCTTCAATTTATCACTACAAGCGAAATACAAATGTGTATAGTTTCGGCGGCCATAAGAATATCATTTTTATTTACAATTTATATTTATACGGCGATATATTAACTACAGCGACGTATACCTATATATTAATATTATATTATATATACTAGTAAAATATGTGATTATATACCTAGTATCTACATTATATGCATATTATAGTTATACGTTTAATATATACTATGTGTGTCGTACATGTTTATTGTGTATATCACAATAAATACTCAGATATTTGATCAGCTGAAAAGTATATACAGTACTACCCAGTAACACTTTTAAATTTTATCTATCCCTATGCATAAATTTTGAAATTATTACGTGGAAAAAAGTACGTGTTATTATTATGCACACGTCTATAATCACGGGTTTTGTTTTTGAAGAACGGAAAAAAATTCAAATTGTATTTCAAGAACGATAAATTGCGTGTGTGGCCGATCACGTGAAATTACATGTGGGTGTGTGTATAAATATTTATAGTTATATAATAATATTGTATTTTGTGTCTATAAAATATTATTATTAAATATACTGACGGTTTATAATCGATACAAATCACATGGTGTGTATATACGTATATTATTGCATATGTCTTGTTATACGTATCATTAAGAGCACAAAGCGCTGAGTTTATAATAGTACCCATCTGCAGATGATAGTAATCTTAAAAATAAAAAAAATTAAAACAGCAGCTACTGTATTGTCGAATACAGATTTCATTATAAATCATAAATTATTATAATGTTATACCTATAGTATGATATACACACACAATAATGAGCACAGAGGCAAAACGTTAAATTCATTCGATATTATATGTATAATGTTATTATACATTATATTATGTACACATTTAATATTTATTCGTATTTTTCGGTTTTTACGTGTATAGTTGTACCTATATAATTATTGCTCGAAGGCCGATGGGCGTATAAAAATGAAAAAAAAACAGCAAGCTATAGATCGTCACATATGTAAAAATCGTGGAAAGATCATTTCGTATTCATTTTGTATGTATAATAGTATATATTCGTATATATATGCACAAAAGCAGAATTTTGAAATATTATTTTCACTTAAAAACATAGTTTCCAAATTTGTAAAATACATCACGTTTTTGTTTTTGTGCATATCGTTCCTTATACAACAGCCTTGTAAGATCAAACGAATCCGGACCTTTCTATAATATTATAACATCAAACATATTGACAATAAATATATACTGTAACTTCGTATTATATGAAGCGCATTATATATTATTACGGTAATTACCTATATGTGTTTACGAGCGAAAAATGATTTGGCATTTACCTCTCTCTTCTGCAGCACCTGTGCATACCAGAAAAAATAATTTTTATAATATTATAATATACGCAGGCGACTACTTATGATCGGTGTGTACTTAATATTTATTGCTTTATTTATATTATTGTGTTTGTGCATGTAAATGCAGACTGCAAAACTCGTCGTCTTTAGGGTGGTCCGTTAACCCGTTGTTGCATATTATGTCATCGTCCACCATTACAGGGGTTGCCCTGCAGGAGATCCGACAAACGACACGAATAAAATATGTTTTATCGAGAGAACAAACGACGCGCAGACAACGGCTATTATCGTTATTACTAATTGTTATTGTTATCTATTATTATCTGCATAATACATCGATGCGTATATTAGCCATTAGGTAGGTATATTATTACTGTGAGCGCCGTTATTTATAAAAGTACACACACGTGGTCTTCGTATTGTACAAGTCTAAAATCCACAGCAGCCAAACGTATGAGTCTCAATTAAAAAATAAAAATAAAGAACATAATTGAGTTTTCCTCGGCAGACAGAACAGAACGGTGCACACATCCGCTGTACATCACGTTATATGTAATCGACACCGTATGTATATTATATTAAATTATATATAGAAAATATAAACGCGAAAAGATTTCAGGCGATAATACATATACACACACACACATATATATATAATATATATATAATGCATTTCTTTATAAAGTACTTGATTATACAACATACATTATTTTCTTTATATACATATATAATTTGTATATATGTTACGGCTGTTGTCTGTGCGCCATTTTAACGTATTACATATTATATGTATATATATATTATTTTGGTATTAAAACCGACTATATATGCGTGTGCATAGCAGCGTCTGTGTGTATCTACACATATTACTTTGCATATTCAATTTGTATGGTTACATATTTTACATAAATATGTAATTAAAACTATGTTAAATTATATTGTGTTTTTCGTTTTTAATCAAAAAGCAAAACATTTAAATTCATATTGACTAGAGAAACAATTCTACATAATATAATATATGTATACCCACGTTAGTGTTTAAAATGCAAATTGTTACCCATAAGTTTTTTTATATCTTTTAACGTACGTTTTTGTCCAACCAGCGAACAGTGCAAACACTGTACAGAGTATAATTACAGACGCATACGATTTAGTCAATTATTTAGGTATAATACGACAATAATATAGACTTTGACTTGTAACATTATATATTTTTATATATCTATCATCAATATTATAGAAAATGGAAATATTTACGTTTTCGTAATAAAAATGTATATTACGTATAAATAGTAGTTTAAAACCACCATATTAGTGTATTATTTTTTTCGTTAATTATTTATTCCGTTAAATTGATTTAGGTATGTTTCCAGATACGTTTGACTCGCAGCGGACAAATAATGTCTTCCTATATTACAATGAACAAGGTAGGTACAAACATGCTTATTGCCGACTATAATGTATAATATATAATAATATATACGACATACGTATTAGTCTATATACCTATATATTACCCATACTATATTATATACTTTATAGGTATTATACGACAAGTCTACGATAGTAGTCTCTACGTGCAGTGTCTACAATTATAGTCTTCTCAGTACATCTGAACCTTGATAAAGACCTGTTTTTAACCTAACTTGTTTTTAGCTGACGTTTAACATCAAACAGTAGCTAATTAGACCACGAGAACTAATTTTCTACAATTTCTTATTTTTGTTTCTCATCCTACTACAGCTACTGCACACTATACTATAATAGTCCAACGATGCTTTTTGGTTTTTTTTTCAATATTCACATTGCACTGCTTAACACTATTTTTCATTAATAATGTGTTATTAGCTGGTTTCATCTGCAGTTATCTGAACAATTATTGGTTTAATTTTTTCTTTTTTACTGTTGATAATTATCATCATTATTGAGACTTTTCGAGGATCAACTTAGAGACTAGATTATTATTAGTACTGTATAGTCGTCGAAACGCGCATACACGCTGTAGTTAAAATAAGCAATTACATATTTTTATCGAATATTGCATTATTAGATAAGTAGTGTCAATAACCAAATTGATTTTTATGTTCGTGACAATTATATTTAATGACAAATTATATACAACAGCTTAAGAAAAGTTGTAAAATATATATGTATAAAGGTATATAATAATTAATAATGTGTTATACGTTATACGTTCTTAAATCCATAATATAGTAGTCAAATAAACCAAAACTTCTACATAGTCTAAATTGCTATTATTAATTGTTTTTTAAATGGCTGTATAATTTAAAATTCTTATAATGTATATAAATATTTATGTGCATAATTTTATGTAGCCACTTAGTGTAATCGTTCATTTTATGAAATGAAATTCACTTTTTTATATTTGTCAAATATATGACAAGATAATTTGACGTAGTGTAATTTTTTTTTATGATTTAACCATTCATCGTGTGGAGTAAAATACAAATAAGTTATATGTATATAAACCTATAAGAAATGTTGCACACGTAGAACAGTAAATAAAACATTATTATTATATTTTATTACTTTACAACTATTGTATAACTGCAGACGTCTTTTTTCTTATAATTTTCAGTTTATTATTTGTTTTTATTAAATATTAATATTATATTATCAATAATCAAAACGGAATATTTTTATAATTTATAAATTATAAATAATTATTTTATGGATTTATATCAGCGGTCCTCACTACGCGGCTTGCGAGCCGCATGCGGCCCTTTAGAAACGTTAGTGCGACTCGTACTAAAATTAAATTGTTCATTCTAAAATCCAAAATTCTATAAACCGTGAATAAAATGAACGTCGCTTATTATTTTTATTTATTTTATCTTTCTATTTTAAACTTATATTGAATTACCAGTTGGACAGATAAGTAGGCACCTACGATTATGAGTGTTTATTCATTTCCACCGCATAGTCGTGTATGAATGTCGTTATAATATGTAATTCTATGCTTCTAGCATTGTGTGTTCTAGTTTCTGTGAATAAGCTATTAATTTTAATTCTTTATCATGGAAAAACGTAAAATCGAAGATGAACACAGAATGTTTCAAAACAGTACATACTTTTTCCTACAATACCCTTTCCTAACAATTTATATATAATTTTTATATTTTTAATTATTAAAAAAATCATTAAAAATGTATGCGGCCCGCAAATAATTTTCAAAAATTACATTTGGCCCATTCTACAATCCTAGTGAGGACCGCTGATTTATATTATATTGTAACAACAGTCAACGATTATGTAGTTAACGCATCGCTAAATTAAAGTGGTCACCCCTATTTTGGTTTTCATAATTTATAAGTGAGAAATTAATAAAAAAACTAGTTTGATTGATGTGGTGTTCAATTTAATATTTATTTTATAAATAAGTACCTACCTATAGGAAAGGCGATGGTTATTAGCATATTATTTTTATAAGTTAAAGTTAAATAGATCTATTAATCTTATACACACTAATTTAAGCTTTTTATAAGTTAAACTTTTGTTTGACCCTAATTAATTTAAATGTAACGCAATAATTTATTAAAATGTATTGCTAGATAATATGTATAAAAAAAACCAATATAGATATTTGAAAAGTAAGTTAATTGAGACTTGAATAAGTTATTAGCTATTACTTATTAATAATCATTTATTTTTAATAATTGTTATTATAAATCAATAATTGGGGAGAAAACATTTAATTTAACTAAGCTTTTATTATATCATTAAATAATTTCCTAAAAAATTAAATATTTTTATGCTGTTTAAGAGAATTTTATCCAAAACAGGGATAGAGCACAGTATTATATTAGCTCGTTATTATTCAATTGGGGTATTGCACTAATTACGATTTACGAGTTACAAAAACGCAACATAAAATGTTTAAATAAATTCTATCCCTATAAATATATATATTTTTTTCATAGAAAAAAAAAATAAACAAAATAGTTTAACTAGATAATTATAAATATTTAATATGATTATAATATACGCATAATCGAATATCATTACATATAATATAAAATACGAGTATATACATAATAATATTAGAAACTTATTATTATTTGTTAAAAATCATATATCTACATTACTATAATACTATATTATATAATTATATATAGTTGTAATTTAGTTATATTTATTTAATAAAATTATTATTAAATGACTATTACAATTAAAAGAATCATATTATACATTATATTTAGTTAATTCAATCGATTAAAAATAATTGACTACTAAAGTTATTTTTATAATGAATTCAACGATGAATAATCATTATTTTAGTTATTACCTATACCTAAATACAAATATTTTAGATCGCATATTATATTTAAACACATCATCTAGTATTATTATAATAATTCAATATTTTATATTATAAATCACTTTTACATTTTAATAATTTTTTTCATGCGTTATAAACTCATTCATGTGAAAACAAAAACGTGTACCTATATACACTGTTCAAAAATTTCTATTCAATTTTCTCTTCTACAATTTTAAATTAATTCCATGAATAATTAATAGATCATATTTATTTGAGTGCAGGTTTTTGCAAACGCTGGTTAATCATTATTACTCGTGCCTGTTTATAAAATCAGCTTCTTCGGTTTCACTCAAAATGCCATTAGAATATAATAATATAAAATAGACCGTAGGGTATTACAATACTTTCTTATGTAGTTTCGTAAAAATAACGATTGTAAAAATAGTAATAATAAGCGATAAATAAGAAGTTAAAATTAATAGGTGTTTTCCAGTTTTTGAATAGAAAAAAAAAATAACTGTTTATTTCGTTTGGTTTTCATCGGAGCCATCACTACAGGTTAGTTATATTGTATCTAAATACATAATATTGTACATACGTTTATTATAGTATTGCATTATGTAAAATATTACAGTAACTGTATAGGAATTTTATAGATTGACGTAAGTATTCATTCAAATTTTAAAAATCACGTTATAAATATCAAGTAAATTTAAGCATACAATAGCTAGTAGGTACATATGTCTAAGAATGTTCGGAGTATTAAGCTATACGATTAATATAATCATACCAAAGAATTCAGAATTCTAAACACTTATTGTATTTCTATTTATTTAATGAAAAATGTAAAATATTTTATGTACTGTAAATTTGTAAGTCTAGTAGATAAATGAAAACTATTTATTGGTTAATAATCATTTGAGTAAATAAAATGATTAGTTAAAAATACTTAGGTACACCAACATTTATTTATGACGTTAATCGAAAACCGTGAAAACAATTTTTTAAAGAATTTTTTAGTTAAAATAAAAATAAAAAGATTTTCAATAGGTAAATAATTTTTATTTTTTGATACATGCATAGTTAAAAGTTTAAACTATAAAAAGCAATTATTATTCTTGACAATAATTATAATATTAAATTAAATTAATTTGAAAAATATAAATAATATACGTATAAAACAAAGATGGGAAATTATCTCTATACTATAAGTACATAATAAACACATTATACATAATATAGTTTAGCCATGTAAGGTTGAATAGTGATGAAATTTGAAATATTTTAGGAGGTGAAAATATTTTAAATATCAATGGTTATGTTGCAAAAGATTTAAAAAGGGACAATAGGTTTTGATGACAATTTGAAGTAACAGAAGATGTTATGAGGAATGTCGTTTTAATCGCAGGGTTATTGTAGAGTGATAGAGGGATGTCATTCAATGAAAATTTAAAGGAACAAGCAGGAAGTAAGGTCAAGTAATCGGAGAATCGAAAATAAGGTTATACGTCTTCTGTGGAGGTTATAAGGTTGGAAAACCAGGATAGAGGTGGATGGTGGAAAAATATAAAATAAAAAAATGAGGCGAGAGCAATTCCTTATAATTTAGTCATTGATTCTCCATAGAAATCATTAGAATAGTGATCAGTTGTATATGTTTATTGAAGAATCAGTACGTCTATCTGTATCTTTTCAGCTATTTATTTTTGATAATAGCTATTATTATTACTTAGGTCGCATTTTGATCCAGAAATGCTTTCAATATATAGACGACATAATACTTCAAGTGTATGTGCAGCATAGAACTGTTTTCGTCGTATTAATTAGTTATACTACTATTATTGTTACTTATTTGGAAAGGCTGCTATAATCTAAGACCCGTACAGCACCTGGTCGATTGTATTGACACATCGCAAAGAAAAAAGTTACACCGTATGTATATTCAGGGCAGTTTGCTACGTGAAAACTGTCATCGTCCATAGGATTGTGATGAAGTCAGATTACAAAAATATAAAACTAATGGTCTAAATAGTTGACACTACCTTAACAGTATAACTGTTTGGTCTATATAGCTCTTTTAGGTCTTAAACTATTTTACATCTAAAATGTCTATAGTATGTACTTGGTGGAAGTATATAGACACTCTATAACAAAACACCATCAATATGTTGTAAACATAGTTCGTGTATTAAAATATAGCTGATGTTATTAAACGATTTGGTCTTGGCTAATTGGTCGTCTATATCATATATTTATATACAAGAAACTAAGGACCGTCAAACCTCAAACGGCGCCATCTCATTCAAACTTATATACATAATATACTTGTAATACCCGAATTACGATATATATATATATATATATGTAACGTTTCATTATGCCTCCTACTGATGTGTATTATCTACACCGCGTCTATAAGCACGACCGTAACGTGTATATATAAATATATATATATATATACGTAATATATATACAACATGTATCTACTATATAATCAATATGCACCTTTAATATATATTATGACGTATATAGCTATACTATAAATACTCGTATCATGTAATAAACGAAACAGCGTTTACCTATGCACCGCGATCGTCCGCTCCGATAGTGGACGATACATCTTAAATTGTTGTACATATTATATTGTTATGTTCGGTAGACGAAAAAAAAACAGACAAAAAGGGTTTGTGGTTATAATATAGGTACATACGAGACGATACTATCGCGTACTATATAAGCATTACGCTCGTCCATTTTTACATGACGTGTTACGTATATAAGACGTACCATCAGGTATATGATACTTAGCTATTATCGTTTACCGCCTTTTTGTGTTATTCGCTTATTGACGTACGCCTATGTGTATATATATATATATATATATATATACAATATACGCGTTCAGGTGTTATCGGCACTCGTGCCACAATGTATAATGATAAAAAAATTATACAGTATATAAGTCAGTCGGCTGCGTGTAAAGATGGATCTAGAACGGGGAGCGAGCGAGCGGATTATCTTACTCCCTCCGGGCTAGGTTCGTGTAAGGGTGCCTAGGAATTTGTTTGGAAAAACGAAAAAGACCAAAAACTAAATTTAAAAATGTTACAACTTTAAAAAAACATGAGAAAAAAAATGGAAAAAGATTACATTTATATTTTTTATTTACAGATTACAGCTCCTTTTTACCTACACATAGAATATAATACGAAATACTTCTATAATAATAATAATAATTCCGATGTATTATAAGTATAATAAGTAGTCATAATTACACCTATTAAAATCTAACAATACTCGACCAAGTCTGCAGCATTACAAACCCAGTATGCCGGTCTAGATGGTATTCGAATGTCTTACCCCATAACGGCATAACAGTCGTCATGCAGATAGTCTAATACTGTACCGACCAAAAATGAATTTAAATTATCAATAACTCTTTTAATTTGTATGCTCCTCGCACAGGTGTCTCCCTATTTTATATTGCTGCAGCAGTACACGAGTATATAATATTATGTGAAATAAACGTAATGTCTCCGACATCGTATAATAATCATTACAACTATAAACAATAATCCATTCATATGGATGTGGTATAATATAATCGTGCAAAACTGTTGTGCCACCGGTTAGTCGTCGTCCCTCCACTCCCCTACTCGCTTTCATTAATCCAGACTAGACCGTGGTTAGAAGAGACGATGACTTCTACTACAGTTGTCATTATATGAGATGTTTTCACCTCCGCTTTAGGACATTTTTCTCGGAGGAAACCGTCTCCTGTCTCTCGATATGCACCTATATATGGCCATCTATTGAGATACGTGCCGGTTTAGTATGTAGTGATTAGTAATGCCATATTTACTGCAGCAAAGTGTATATATGTCATTATTTATTACAAAATATAACAATATGTACTGGTGGCCATTTGATGTGTAATATGTGCGTATACGAGTTGGGGTGGTAACCAAAACGTGGATCGAAAGAAAAAAACAACTGCAGTACGCGTTTCTCCTGGCCTTCGTGTTCTGCATTTCCGCTTTACTATTATCGTTTTATTTCTAGCGGCAAAAACACACCCACAAATAAATATATAGGTACGCAAAACATCTGTTTTCCACGATTGCATTCGCACTCGTACGCATTCTCAAGAATATAACCGCACCACAACCTGCACACGACATAAGTCAACAATCGAGTAATTTAACGCCGACGTCTGCAGTGTTGTAAGGAACTTCGACATAATTGCGACTTTTTAAGGGTATTTCGATTTACGGTAACAAGGTTATCACAATCTCAATCAAGCGCGTATACAAGGGGGTTTTGGGGGTTCATCCCTCCCCTACGAAGAATATGATTATGTGTACGCGCCTGATCTCAACATACACATATATCTATACAACGTTATGTGTTTATAAGAATTATTAATCAACACTATAATCATGTGACTCATGTAACAAGTCATTATAATATATATAATGGAATAGCAGAGTTCTACACTTACATATACATCATTACGGTGCACCACGCTATAACAAGTTAGTTGGGACAGTGTCAAAAAGTATACGACCACGACGGTGTGTAATAACAAAATTATTAGAGAATGTGAATAGTTTTTGGTTCAACTCTACGGCTTCTCTCAATCGCATTATATAATGTTATATACATATAGTTTTATTACTTAGCTATACATGGCTACGCGCATAGGTATACGCCGGATCTTCAGTCGTGGGATACAGCAGACAGACGTTTAACTAATGATTTTATTTTATCTTCTTTATCTGCAGTATATGTTAATTATTATCTTCGTCTTTAACACGTTAATTTCATCAAAATACTCGTGAGTTCCACTCGTTCTGAAATCGCTTATTTTTCTTTTGTATTCCTCAAATCATTTAAATCATAAACGTCTTCAAAAGTATTGACAGCGTAATATTGACACATTTCCTTTTCTGTTCTACGTCTCTCTGTCAATTAATTCGCAATTAATGATTCATAATATCCATGTTAATAAAATATTATATTAATTAAGAAACACACATACCTACTTTTACCGAGAAAATTATACCTTTAATCGAATATCTCACTAGAGTATAGTTTACGCAATGAAAGTTCTAGTCGTCAGCGATTAATGATTATTATTTATCATAAGACCTGAAATTCGAGAAATTTATAATTTGTACTTGCGACGCGCGACGTCTACGCATATGTTATATACATTATAGATGAAAACCGAACATCAATCTCGCCGCAATCTCGTTGTATATAATTTAATAGGTGCCCAAAAGATTGTCACTGCACGACGTGGGCTATAAAAACGTACACTCGAATAAGACCCCAGTGCATTGATTATTACACACGCAAACGTGTTCGACTATAATCATGTATATGCTGCAAATGCAATTCGTATATAACATTATCCGACAACCTATAACTATATATATATGTATACGTACAAAAGATATTACGGAATTTAATGAGTTCAATAACGAGTCGGTTTTCAGGTAAAACATTTTAACGTACCCATGTAGGCAAACGGGTTTTAACAAGTCGTACGATGCAGTGTAGCCCTGCAGTGCAGTAATTTTTTTTCTTTGATCAATATTAAACGTAAAATAATTACTATTAAAATCGTTTCTGCAATATTATACACGAATAATAATAAATATTATTAAATATTGTGTATAGGTACGCTGGACAATAATTGTACAGTAAATCGGCACTTTGTCCGTGTATTCGATCGATGTGTATAGTCTAAAAAATATTATATTATAATAGCCAATATATTATTATCGCGGCTGAAAATG
This sequence comes from Rhopalosiphum nymphaeae, assembly GCA_036289425.1. Classification (NCBI taxonomy): domain Eukaryota; kingdom Metazoa; phylum Arthropoda; class Insecta; order Hemiptera; family Aphididae; genus Rhopalosiphum; species Rhopalosiphum nymphaeae. The sequence continues at coordinate 17,270,142 of JAZAQC010000007.1, read as the reverse complement.
CAAAATATTTTACAACAACTCAAGAACTATAATATTATATAATATTGTATACAAGTGCGACGGACCCACATTATCCGTACGATCGTCGGCCAGCGGTGGACGTTATTTAAGTCAGGTCGACAGTTTTTTTTTGTTTTTGTGATGTTCGTTTGACGTAGGTCACTAATCGCAAATATTTAAATGCTATTCCTGATTCAAGCCCGTATACAGGAGGGTTTAGTGGTTCAACCCCCCTCCTCTAGAAACGTTTAAAGTAGAAACAAAAACTAACCATAAACTTTATGTCTAAGATTGTACTACTACAATTAATAAAAATTGGGTATTTGTATTTGTACATTTCCTAGTTTCCCACTAGTCATTACTCATTACATTTATCTTAAATTGTATTATAACCTGTTTGAGGAATAGCTGCAGTAAAGATCGTCTAACAGGTTTAGCTTTATTGTCAGTCTACTGAAATATCACAGTAAATATTGAAGAAATAATCAATACATTTTCCAGAATGCCACGCAAGGTTGACTTTTTTTATAATTTAAAATTGTACTTAATCATTTTTTAATTTTTTATCATTAAAATAATAATAAAATAATGTATTTTTAATTCATGTATCATAAATATTTTAACCGCCCGAAAGTTGATCTCGAACACGTACTTGTGCCGAATACGCGTGTTTTTATTACTGTCGTGTATAAACTGAAACATTAAATAAAAATATGCTGATATGACTATTATTTATTGTATTAAATATATGCGGAACACAGCGTGCACGTTATATTATGTGTTACGGTCAACATGAACGATTTAGACGACGAGAACGTTATAGTATACAAACACAATTATACGTACTATATCGTTTTCCAATAGATCACTCGTATACAGCTGTGTGTCCGTATAGTGTTGGCCGCGGACTAATATAATCCGTACACGAGGAATATAATATACGAAATAACTATAAACTGTACTATTTTATTGCATATACGACGTAATATGACGTGTATTATAGGATTGCATGTATAAAATAACAAGCGAAATATAATTAATATAAAACATGAAACCGTAAAATATATAAATCCGTTTGAAATAATTTGAAACAGCCCGACTTCTACACCTCAATTCACGACGACGGTTTATTATTTACTGCCAGTAGGGATCGAAAAAATACATTTGCAGGTATTTTAAATTATGTTCAAATAATAAATTACTTACTAGGTATGTTATATTACTACTGTATAACTTAGTGACAATGATATTACCTAATAATAATAATAATAATAGTACATTATCGTTTCATCTCTTAAACTTTATTTTACGAAGATCCGTTGAAGGTATAATATATTAATATACTTTAATATCTACTTATACATCATATACAATTATAAATTATAGTAAGATATCCTAACATGTGTTGATAGGGAAGACAATATAATTGGATATAATAGTATTTGGTGCTATTATAATTATTTCAACAAACAGTTCTTACGCATACAACTAATAAACTAATAAACTACTACTCTAACGAATTGTTTCTTAATGGCTAAAAAAGTTCTCCCAACGTGCATCACCACTGTGGAACTGAACTCACTATAAAAAAATATTGAATGTTTTGAATGCTTATACGAAAATCTAAGAAAATTTAATAATTTATCCGATCATTTACTTATAGGTACAATTATAGAACTCCGAAATAGAAGCACATGACTGATAAAATATTTCAATTTGTAAAACAATTAGAATTATTCAAACTTATATAAAAATTATACTCGTAAACAAAATAAATTTAAAAAAAAATGTGAACTCAACAGATTATATACCAATAACTCTTGATGTTGACGTGAATTAATCGATTATAATAATATAAAAAATATATAAATATTTAATTTAAATAACTCTCATAAAAATTATTATTATTATTTTGGTAATACCTACCCGTCGCCGCCGGTGCTAAAATAATTTAATATTATTATTAATATTATTTATTATTTATTTATATTGGCATGTGAGGATAACATAAGAAATAACATTTCGAAAATTAACAAAACACGGTAACATCAAGTATACACGTATTGCCTACTAATCGACGTAGGCGCAAATACTCGTGACTAGATTCAATTTTTTTTTGTCACCCACATCCATTAGACCTATTTTTGGCTCTGTGTTTAGAAATTTCTTGTAGATACAAAAAATAATACAGAAATTTGAACGCATTTATTAGTAGTTTATTTTTATTAGAAAACTATTTTCACTGTAATGTTTAAACCAACAACACAACATTTATTCTCATGTTGTACGTTTGTTTATTTGTATGGCGCAGACAATAGTAAATGCGGGCGGGTCTGGTCTTACCATACTTTCAATAGATATGATCGTTCACCCCATATAAATTCTCATTTTGTATATCATTTATTTTATTGTTAGTGAGTGTAATTATAATGACGTGTACATCATAGTTTCGTACGCAACACATAAACTATTAAAGGTTAGCTGGTTAGCAACTATACTGATAGCGGAAACGCGTATCTGTCTATAGGGTCATATATTGTCCACGTAGGTACCTATGTATATATCAAAATGTATAATCTGTATAAATTACAGCAGATAACACCAGTTACCAGTGCAATATGGACTGTAATGACGACAAGTGGTATATTGTAGTAAAAACGATACTTTATTTTTATATATTATATGTTTCAGTTATTAGATTTGATAATAAATTCATTGCGTTGTTAAACCAAACCTCATAAAGTATTAGCATTTTTAAACTAGTATATGTATTGATGATACGACATTTATAACGTTTGTAATTAACTGACGACGTTATCCGCGGTGAACAAGTAATGATCACTGCAGGTAAAATTAAAACTATTTTAACGGAGTACAGTATAATATTTTTTTATTCCAATCTATTAGAAGAAAGAGCAGGTAAGCAAGTAGGAAGTTGCAATATTCGTCCTACTGTTGTGGAGGATAGTACGAGTAGAATTATGCTCGAAGTCTAATTCGAAAGCGTTTATGCGTAGGTAGTAAATCATGATTCAGTCTAGTGGTGTATCGGTCATAATTATTTTCACTATAATTACATTTGTTAAGGAAATGGCGTTATAATATTATAGCATGTATAATACGTAGGTACATATGCCATGCGTTTTAATTGAACCCGAATTTCACTGTAGCCCAGGCGCCTCTCCTCGTCTATACGTCACTGCGACTCAGCTACACACAGACGTATTTTATATTATATTATTACATGAAGCCATAATATAACGTGAATTTTTTTTTGAATAAAGAAACGTATGACAAAAAATAATTTGACCATTACAGCTCCCCTATATTTAACACGATTGTAATTAAGTATATTAGGTAACTTATTGTAATGTTTAGTTTCGATATTAAAATATTTTAAATAAACCTGCAGCATTTGAAAATTATTAAAATATATTGTGAGATTTGTACCGCATTTCTATATGCCACGAATATAATATGCCATGTATTTTCTCTGGTGACCTTCTGACCACAGACGAGAATCGAGATAAGATGTTATATTCTAAAGTTTTTTTTTTTTTGTTTGTTTCTAAAACTTGATATTTAAATATGTAATAATTGATGACTGTTCTAATACTTCGAACATGACAAACATGATCAGTTTGACCTTCTGCAGTCATTAATCATTAGTCACAAATATGATAAGTTTTTGTATAGTATTGTTGTGGAATTAGTTATTGCCAACGTAAAACAAGACTGCAAATAAGAAATAAAAGTCAAAATAAAAAATATTAATTTTACAAAATTTGGAAACTCGCGCAATAGTCAAAAACTCCAACGTATACCAAATGAATCTATCACGTATTATAAATAGAATAAATAACAATTATAAATAATTAATATAGTTTATGGTTATATTTTGTTTATTTACCTATTGAATAATTATACCCGGTGGTCAATAATATATAATTATGAGTTAATAAGATTAAAAACTTTATATAGGTAGGTAATCAATCAATCATTTTCAGTATAAATATATTGTGAATACCTCTTATTATTTTTTATTGGTATTTTAATGTATACATACATGGTATAAATTATTCTTTTTTTCTTAAACAGTAAATTTACATACGAGTTTGACATAAGTATTGTTATTTACCTCAGTGTCATGGCTCAACGGTTTTACCTACTTATTTACATCGCGATAATATATGTATGTAATACGAGTTATAATTGTATCATGGCAGGTATAGAGTTTATAGATTACATATTTTTATTGCACATTAACGTATTACTTATATGGACACAAAATGATATGAAGACCAGCGTTACGTGTGGTACGTGCTTATACATTTAATAAAAATGTATTAATTATTAAATATATCGATTCAGACATTTCGGGTAGTACGATGATAATAGACCTGTAAGAAATAACCATTCTATTTATTGTCATAAAAACTGTTTTAATATAAATCACCTATACTGCAGTATACTGTCAGAGCGCTTTAAAAATTTTACAATTTCTCGGTGAGCCAATAATATGAAATTTATTCAATAGTACGTATTATCAATTAATTATTTTTTAACAAATACGTGATGCTTCTTAATCAATTATATCGTTTTAGGTGCCTACATGTATATTGAATTATCGTATGGAAACATATAATAATATTTTTTACGTTGTTTATAAAATACGACATTAATATTGTTTCTCCGCGTTAAGTTGAAAATATTAAAAATAAAAAAATAAATATATCATATATGATGCCGATGTGTATTATTATTTATTATATAGAATAATAATTAAACACAACGTTTTCTACCGGTTGTCTGCAGAGCAGAGTGGTTCAAGGTGTGTGTGTGTGTGTGTGTATGTTGAAGTGTGATGGTATACCTATATAATATATAACATAGTGCGTGCAAGTCTGAATACGGAAATACGTAACAAAAAACGTATTTGAAAACAAAATTATACGTCGTTCGAAAATCGTATATATATATTTTTCCATTTTGGTCACGCCCTTTTACCCTGAAAAAAAATATACAAACACACTCGCACAAAGACGTTAGTGTTATTCATTGTCATACATTGCAGCAACAGCAGATATATAGGAAACATAAGGAAACCGAAGCGATAGCACGAAAAGCGAATATATACATTTAGGTGTATATAATGTATATACACGCACACATACACACACACACACACACATGTGTACTATACATTAAATATATAACCAGATCTGAACACAATCGTGTATTATATGTATGCCTGCCAGCTATATATATATTATAATATATTCGCGCCGCGCTGCCAATAGCTGTTACAAGGTGCATGTATTTGCAGTACACTATAATATATATACAATAATAGACATAATATTATAGTAGATAATATTTGACGTACAAGCATCGTGTGTTTGCATTCGTGTGAAAACCACTTGTCTCTCATACGTAGATATTAGATGTAAACATTATACATGGTATCTATTAAACGGGTGCAGGGGTACGATTTTATATTAATTTTTTTTACGAGATATATTTTTGAAGTCCATATGTCTTAAGACATTTATTATATTGTGTAGATCCGACCTCGTATAATAACGAAATGTGAATGCCTATCAATACAATGCGCATAAGCCAAAATAATGTATACAATATTACCTTTAAATGTATAGGTACTTCTATATACATCACCGATCTTGTATCGTGGGAATCGTATTTATATATATATATATATATATACTATTTTATTATATTGGGATAAATTATATGAAGTAAATGTAACTATATCACATCGGGTGTACGGGAATGAAAAACCAGTTTAAAAATGTGGCACTACAACATTTTCAGTTGATTTGGGTTATCTGAAAAGGGAAAGAGTATCCATTTTACACATTATTTTTTTTAACTTTATCTATTTGACGTATAGTTTTTCTTAGTCGTTTGTTCTATATCGCAAACAACTATGCACTGTAGGTATATTATTAAGCTGTACATAGAAATTTAGTTTTTTTTTTCTGTACGAAAAGTGAGAGCTAGAAAATTAAGATATTTACAATTATTTTATGACTGTAGGCTGATTATAGACGAATACAATAAGATGAATAAAGTAAGCTATTTAATTAAAATATGGTACGTCTAGAGCATACACAGGCTACTTAATAAAATATTTACCTACTGTTTAGCTGATATATCATGATGAATATATAATAATAATTTTAAAATTCATATTTGTTTATAATATGATGAATCATCATTGATGATGCGGTGTCTTCATTTAAGTCACCGTCAACGAAAAACTGAATATGTATTATTTATATCCATGCACTTATAGTATATGCTCACACAGGTAAAATTGACTTTCATAAAATTCTTCATTAGGTAAACGATATAAAAGTTTGGTGAATATATATTGGAAAATAAAAAATAAAAATGTTAGATGTCAGCTGTTTTTTTTTTTTATTTGATGACAAAAAGACGACCTACAGTTACGAGTATTTTGGAGAGAAAAAAGTGTATCGTCCAGCTAAATGATATAACTTACCAACACAGTGTAACCTTGAGGACTTCAACAGACGTGATATGATTACTCGCTCTACAGTGTACTTGTCTCCAGTTGTCCACTATATTATATAGGTAGCTAGTCCAACAATTAGTATACAATTATTAATATAAATTTTTTTGTCGTACTCCATACGGCCATTTTGAGTACATCATACATATTTACATATTGTACAGTCAGCTTTCTCCTCATTTTATTCCTATATAGATCCGTCATCGCTAAACCGATTTGCTTTTGTAATTTTTTCTACGACTTTTCATGCACGCAATTCGCGCAGTGCTATTTTTCCATTTCACCACCGTGCGTTTTTATTCGTTGGGTATCATCCACAAACAGTTATTTTCCTTTCGTTTTCTACTACAAGCCTATACAACTACAGTATACCGTCGTTTGGCAAAGCATCGTATTATGTATAACAGTAGGTGCCTAAATTACGAACAGTCAAAACATAATTATATATTATATATTGTCGACGCACACGTTGGAAATCATCGACAGTGACTTAAATAGCAATAAACGATGATCACGCCTGCAGTTGTAATCAATTATCATCTTCTACGTATGATCTACCTAAATAATATAATAATAGGTACATTGGCGTATACATCAATTTAAACGAGACTGTAATTCGCCTTCTGCTTGATAATGATTAACAGTATATCACTATAACGTGATTACGATCATTACGCAGCACGCGTTCCATATTATTTAGTTTAAGTATATACCACTGCAGAAACCCATGCATAATAGATTTATGCATGTGTGTGTGTGTATGTGTAAGAGAAAAGTATTGTGTATATTTTAATTTTCGGCGATTTACTTTCTGCGTGTATATTTATACAATGCATCTGCTGCTGCTTCTCTCATTAACTATACGCAAACCATATAGCCGCGTAACAATATTATATTCAAATAGCATCATAATTATATTATTACTATGGTAGATAGATGAATATTAAATGTTATTTTCTTTAGATAAAAACATATTAAACTGGTCGCCAAAATAACGACTATTATTTTACGTGACGTGCGATTACTATATAATATAGTGCATTATATACTACAACGTTATTATTTTATCACGAACGGTAATTTTCTCGGTGAACATTTATAGAGAGACTTGCGATTTCGAGCAAGTGTTTTTGAAAACGTCAGTTTACCAAACCAATTTACCGGAACTGTTTCTCCTTCATTATATAATATAGATATGGACAACACGGTAGACTGCGTATGTGCATATGTAAATATATCGTATTGGTATTATCCTCGCCTATGCAGTTTTTCGCATGCTTTCCGAAATAGTCTCAGTTTTTGAGACGGATCTGTGCGGATGGCTAAGACCGGACTTACATCACTGCATTATAAACGCGCTGTACACGAGCGACGATGAGCTTATTATGATAGGTACGCATAATATCAACAACCGTCTACGATTCGATTTCACAATTTTGCGGAAATTCTGGCGTTATCTTCATTATACAACACGTTACACTACGGCCGCTATATTATACCGTACCGCATTAAACTACGTTCACGTCAAAGTTATACGACGGCCGACGCGCATGTCTATTGCCTATAATATGTTATATTATCCATACACATCTGATATAATAATATAATGATTTGTAATTTATATAAATATATTATGATGCGGCACACAGCGATGTCCAAACGTGTGTAATAATAATAATATTGTGTATACATTATACGACGTCGGCCATTTTGTCCGGATTGCCCACCGCCGTCGACACCCGGTCGCCCCCACCCACCTATCGTCGTTCCCCCCCGACCGCAGCCGACCTATCTCTCCACCGCGGCGTCACGTAGGTTATATATGTATGTACAATATAATATAATAATACATGCCTATGATATACCTATGCGTATATTATGATGATGGTACGCACGCGCGCACGGCCGCACGAATAATTATAAATATATATTACACTGGTACCAGGTATATATTCCAATTATATATTATGTACCTGGGCCCGCGTGGAAACTGATAATTAACGTGGCCAACAGGTTGCGCTGAGTATATTATAATACGACGCGGCACGCCACACGAAGACAAACGCGTTTCTCATCGTAACACAATAATAATAATAATAATAATAATAAAACGTTATTCGTGTGATAGAAATATAATATTATTACGATGTAGATATTCTTACGCATCGCCGAATCGTTTAAATATCAGACTCTAAAAATATAAAAATATTATATTGATATATTGTGATACTGCGGACTCGCTTACAATTTTTCAAACATCACTTGAAGCCATAACAATACGTGTCCATTATTAATACATATTACATATTTAAAGATGTTTTTGCGCTTAAAATACGTAATACCGATATAATATATTCGTATAATATGATAAATTATATAGGTACCACGCGTTAATAAAAACGATTATTGTAAAATTGCTTCGTTAAAAAAAATATCCTTAGAATCTATAAAGCCCAGACTATAATATGCGTAATTTGATGTAAATACGCTCTTGATCGATACAGAATAATATATGTATAGCCCGGTGACTACATAAACTACTACTGGTATTTAATTTCTTGAAACACAAAAAGGAACATGTATTATTTTCATAATAAAAAATATATTAAACAGATTCATTACATTAAACTTTATAAAAAATTCGATATACTGTCTGCAGTGAATTATCAGTTATCACTACTCCACAAAAAAATTTGCATTTGTGTTTATATTAAAATGTGTTTCTATCAGTTTTTGATTTTTCCAGCAAAGCTTACTGTAATAGAATATATGCGATTTGACCATCAATAAAGAATAAAAATATACTTGATTAACTGAAAATGCACTGACTATTCATTTTTTAGTCCATTATACCTACTACAGCATTAATCTAGGAAGAAGTCATAGGGCTTATGTAAAAAATATAAAACTACTTTTTAAAGTATCTAGTTATATTAACCAATAATAGCTAGTAATATAAATTGTTATTAATACTTTAGACTATTATTATTATTATATGTAATATTATGTATAGCGTAGTATATTATGTATCTATATAGATATACAAATCCAGCTATATATATATTTGTATGTTTCTTTGAACCATTAACTCAAATTATATGTACTTAAACTTAATTTTCTTGCTACACGACTCTTTGGATTACGATTAATAATTTATTATTCATTTAATTGTACATAATAGGTACATGTGACACATCTAATAAATAAATATAATTTTTCTCTATAGTTTAAGATTGAAAACTGAAAGCGTTCTTTGTAAGGCAACGAGTTGGCGAATTGACGAATTGCCTTGAGGCAAACAAGAGGATCGTGTGCAATATCGACGCATATGCAACGATATACATATTCCAACGTTTTGTTCTTCACGCAATAGCTAGTATCTATTATCACGATTTTTCGTGTTACATTTCAATTATGAATATTAGCGATCTTTGTGTAATAAAAACTAAGAAACGTTATAATATTGTCTTAAAACGTGCCTATTGTTCTTATATGTATCAAAAAGTAATTCAAATTTTATCAATTTTAGTAAAATGAAACAATTGTTAAGTCGTTACATGAAGTTTTTACAATTTAAACAATAATTAAATGAATATTACAAAAAAAATGTATTTGTTGATATTGTCATTATTATAATTAATTAAAATTTGTTGACACTATATTATATTCAGTTTAATTATGACTGTTAAATATTAAAGTTTTTAATTAATATAATGACGTTATTTATTATTATTAATAAGCGATGAGCCAAGTGAATTTTAAATTATTTTAGATTTCTATTAATTTATTAATATGTTACATTTATCTAAAATAATTTTAACGTTTGAAATTTAGTAGGCATTTAAATACAATTTACATAATCCGGTAACCGGTTAATGGGGGAAAATAGTTTCTCTCGTACAGGCATGTCCGTATAATATTACCACGGAGTACAGGTATAAATGTGTAATGGAGTATGATTCCTCGACTTATACCAATACCACATGATTGGAAAAAATATATATATTTTAATATGAAATTAATGGTTGTACAATTGCATTATTTAAAATGTCATTATATAGTTACTACAAATGTATATTTAATAAACACAAAATCGTCAACTAAAATAATTGCTATACATTTTAATGCCAGGCATGGATTACATACAAAAATCATACGAAATTCTAAAAAATATAATTCACTATTTTTATGAAAAATATGTACCTTTTCAATTAAATGTTTGTATCTAGTATGTTGTAAGCAGTATATTATAGATAATAGTTGATATGCATACAATAATTTTAAGCTTTGATGTAATAATAATGATTAAATTGCAAATTATATATTGGCAGATATTAGCACTGACATATAATAATATATGTATTTAATATCTGTTGTAGTTACCTATATCAACGATATATGTCGTTATAATTATTAAATTATGGGGCATTTCGTGGGCATAAAGAGGGGCTTAAAATTCTTTTTAAAAAATGAAATTAGCTGTAAAAAACCAATTCTATAAAAATTTTACTAGTCGTATGTAATTAGCCGAATAGATGACGAGGTTAACATAAAATACTATTTAAACGAAAATTTGAATTTAAACAATTTTATTTTAAGATTCTGATAGAATTTCATAAATATTCTACTCATTATGTAAATAATTAAAATTGATTTAATCTTGTATTTGAAATTTCATAAATTTAATAAAATCGACGAATACCAACAGACAATATTTAATATTTATCTATATAGGCACCTATCTATTTTTATGATTACGTCACAAATAAATCAAATTTAGCATCATCAAACAATATAATACCTACTTGTATCACTAAATTATTATCATAGTAAATCATTAAATAATATATTACTATGTACAGATTTTGTGTAATACTTGTTCCTATAGATGCTTGTGTCGAATTTTAGGTTTTATTGTATTTAATAAGACATAAGTGCTTTATTTTAATCCGTTAGGGCATTAATGAATTATTTACTGTGCATTTTCTTAGTTTCTTTATGGAATCAAATTTCTAACTTTACTTATTACATACACATTTATTATTTTCGTTTTTAAAATTTATCGAATTTATGTCACATTGTATATAAATAGTATGTATATATAGAAGCGCACTAATATTTATATTTAATCAAAATTAAAATTACCCATACCTCTGCAGCTCTCTTCCAAACTTTTTCACTCGAGGTCCATATCAAAATTTAATAACTGTGAGTTTACAGCATATACCTATAAACATTTATGAATTTAACTTTATAGAAATGCAATAAATATTATAAATACAAGCTTTTTCGTTAGTTGACCAACTGCGTCGCACCATATCGTTATAACGATTGTTACGGGACGTTGTTTGTGTTTAAAGAATTATATACATTTTATGAGACATTTCACTTTAATATTATAGTATATTTAAAATTTTCAAAATGTATTGAAGTTATGTATAATACAAATATAGAGCTATTTAATTGTACTTCTTGATACTTCGTAAAAAAGTTCAATAAAAACAACAACAGTATAATAATAAATAAGATAATAAGCATATAGCAGATTATTCAATGCGCAGTTAGTGTTCTAGACAACTACACGTCTTATCTGTGGCAAAATTTGGCATGTGGCGTATATTATTCAAATACAACAACTGCAGACCTATATGATTACAACCTATTAAATAAAATTCAATTCAGCAATAAGTTATAAAATTCAGTACTGCACACGATTTAAGTCCCTGATACCAATTTTCAGTAAACACCAACATGTTCATTAAATTGTTTGAAGTTGTTTGATTTTCTAAATTATTTTTTTGACTCGAGAAAGAATAAGAAAGAGGTATTTCAATATAAGAAGAATGAAAATTAAAAGTTTTCAATTAAAGTTTCTATTAACAAAGCAATAAACAATACTGGAAGTTTTCTCAACTTCTTTGAGGTCACATCATATAAGAATTAAATATTAATGGAGTTTGTTTTTAATAGTGTCTATATATATACAAGGGCGTAGCCATGGGGGATTCAGTGTTCAGACACCCACTCTCCCCCCCCCCCTTTGAAAGTTTTTCTTGAAATAAGATTGAATAAGTTTCATTTTTTCATTTCATATTTTATTATATAATATGACATATTTATACTCTAATCCCCTCCCCACAAAAAAAATAAATATTTTTCTGGCTATTGCCTTGTACATATACATTATAGGAATAATAGGAAATATCGAACTATATATACATTAGAATATTATTTCTATCAATACATCATATTATTGTACATAATATTATATTTTTATACATACAATGTATTATAATAAACACACCGTTGATGTACACACTCATAGGTACATGGTGAATTTCGTCTACTTACCTCTATACTTATTAATTTTTTTCTCAATCTCGTTCGAGTTTTGGAATCGAATTGCGTACACGAAGGTCTACCGTTTAAACACCATTATTTCGTTCTACGTGTAAGTAATCAAGGTATACCCAATACGTACAAATATTTGTATAATATACAAGTGGATTTACAACACACACACACGCACACACAAACATATATATATATATACTCACCACCAGCAGGGCGGCAGAAGTTGTGTTATCCCTAGTGTACCCACAGCAGATCGTAACACGATTTGTTAAATTATAATTATTATTTATTATTATGATCAGTTTCAATTTAATATGTCATAATATCGCGTGATTATTTTTATTTTTGTTTTTCAGTCTTTTATATTATGCGTGTAACCGTGTAGTTGTCGTTAATACTCATAAAATATTATTGCAACGATCGAAATCCTTGACCGATGGGTATAGGTGTAGCCGTGTAGATATAAAATGGTAGGTATGATATATTTTGAATTATAACATATACATATGGACACACGCGAATATAACGAAAAATAGACGTCGTGCGTATCCAATATTATTATTGTATTATAATAAAACATAAAAATGACATGGTGTATAAATAAATAAAATGAATACATTTAATATATATATATAAGTAAGCCACGAAATATAGGACCTTTGCGTGTAACTCTATTATAGCATCCATATTAGACATCATATCACGTTAATATAATATATTAATATGTATACCTACGCATAGCTATTTTAATATGGCCGTATATTATGTAGGCCACTCGACGGATAACAATTTTAAAAACAATTATATAGAAAACGAGTTTGCGTAAATACGATCGTAGTATGTAAAACGAAAAAAACAAAAATAGAATTAAAGTTAATTTTTTTCCTTTGCCCTTATTATTGATGACATCCGTATATACAAATATACCGTAAAGACTTAAAGTATATGTTTTACCAGGTCTTACGACTTACACCATCAACCGTCCATACCTAAACTATAGACGTTATTATTCTCCCCCACCGGTCTCCCGTTTAATTTCCAAAACGTACCTACATTATGATATAATAATATTTAAATATTTTTATTGAAATCCTAGCTGAATTACAAATTTTCGTTTTAATTTTGTGTATACTAAAAGTTATTATGAATTTAATAACTGCGGATCTTTGCAAGGTTTCTAATTAATAACATGGGTATTATTAAAGTACAGCAATAATATAATTTACCAAAATCACAATTCAAAAAAATAACGAACAAAAAAAAGGATACAAATATATTGAAACACCCTATGTTTATAATATTGAATTATTTTCGAAATAACTCAAAAGGTATACAGTTTGGCGTTGCACACACGCGTGTCGTATATATGTGGTACAAAATATATACCTATACGTATACTTGTGTATAGTTTCCTCGGGGCACATCACTTGCGCGACCGTCCCTCGTTTTCGAATCTATAAAACGCCTGTAATATGCGAGTAAGATATATCATCATAATACAATAATACATGCATAATATAATATTATGTGGCAGGTATACGTGCGTGATATTGTGTATATATTTATATATATATATATAATCATAATTTATCAACCTTACCAATAAATAATAACGGATGATCCTCACAGTTGTATTTATTCGCCCCATATTGAAACGGTATATAATGTTAATAATAACACGCCTTATAATAATATCATAGCATAAGTACAACACCTATAGGTTCATACGATTCGAAACGTTATACGTTATATGTATATATATGGCCACGACGATGTAGGTACAGGAAATTTTCATAAAAACTTGTGTTCAAAACATAAAAATTGATTGTTTTTAATATTTTTTGAGATTTTACATTTTATTGATTTAGAAATATTTATTGCTATACCTACATAAATTACAAAAATTAAAAAAAAAATTTCATTTTGTGGAATATAATGATTCATTTTGACAATAATAATTTATTAAAAAGTGCTCTGGAGCTAGAGCTAATCATTCCATTAATGCAACTTTAAGCGCATATATATATTTAAACGTTCCAATTTCGTAGGATGTTGTTTAGCACACTAACTGACTTCTTAAATTACATTGAATATATTTTATATATATACATATATATTTAAATTGATTACATTTTTTTAAAGTTATATATATATATTCGCAGGTAATAACGTACTAGTTTATTTAATTTTATTCTTTATTTGTAAAATAACATTAAATATTAGCTATTAAATTGTAATATAAAACTTTATGTTAATTATAGTTTACAGCAATACCAACGCATAATTAGTATAATGTCATATTTTAAAGCACTATCGCAAAAAATAAAAATCAATGCTATTATTGAGGTCCAATATACGATATCGTACTATACCTTTAATACTATATTTGAATATTTCTATAAGATTAACTATCAACATTTTCATTATAAACGCATATAGAAATTTCTTATTTCTAAAAAAATTTTTATTGAGATTATTTCCATATTGCGTTGTGCACCCATAATCTACGGATTGATTCAACAAGCATGCTCGACTTCGTGTTATCATTTAAACCCATTTATTAGAAATATAATTTACAAAATTTGTAAGTATACTTAGACTATATTATTAAATTTGGATTTTTTTAATGTCATTAATTTTACGCTAGGGTGTATAAACCTCTCTTTTTAATTGAAAATTAAGCAAATATATTTTTTTTTATGTTGACCTATCTAAATTGCAAAATTGTAAATTGAACGAGTAGTTTTTGTATTATTAAAATTAATAAGATAATTGAATTTTTTATTTTATTGCATTAGTATACACTGGGGTACACGTATAGCGTTAAAATGATTAGTATTATTAGTGTAAAATATTAATTTAACGAGATGGTGCAATGTAAATTGTATCAGAAGCAATGAAGAAAACGACAACGTGAATTTTTATCAATTTAACGATATCAGGTATACCCGTGGGGTATGGTATCAGTGATCGAGTGCAACGCAAATAAATGCAACAGGTGGAAAACGCTATAAGCTTTAGTTACTAAGTATTATATCTAATATGTTTATTAGATATTACGATGATTTATGGCGTGTGTATGGCGATTAAACGTAAATAAAATGCAAAATAGATCTAATTAGTTTTATTCCAATACACTTTTTAATTTCTATACTCTTTAGATTATGTTTTTACAAATTATAAAAAGCTAATAAATTAATATCGATTACTTTATCATTTTATAATAATTATAAAAAATATAATTACCATAAGTCATAAAGCTTAATAATTCCGAAAATACGGAGACTATTCGTTCGATATTCGATTTAGATATAAGTGTGTAGTACATACAATAAAAATAATAATAATAATGATAAAAAACCCATAATGGTATAGGTATAATTAATAGTTTACAGTAGGTATATAATAAGAGAGGTTCTGGTTTAAAAAATAAGTTGCGTATAATAACGCCACAGGACACACATCCTTAAATTGCATATGCATAGTGTTTGTATATTTGAAAATATTAGGTATATAGTCTTTAAATGTGTACTTAAAAACTCCGAGAGTCAGTATACGAAAAAAATGCATAATTAAAGTATTTTAAAGTGGGGTTAAGTATGTTTTGTAAATGGTGAACCACCCCGAACGCGTGCACATTATATAGTATGTATATATATGTGTGTGTCTGCTGCTGCAGCTGCACATAGTGTGCATGTGATATAGTTTATGGTGTCATGACGTTATAGGCTATACAGTTATCGTAGGTATACGCGCACACGTCGGCCATTATTATTAATAATAATAATAATAATAATATAACGATGACCTACGCCAACTTAATATTTTGGCGCCGCCGCAGGAACGTGTAACCGGCTGTAACAGCAGCTATTACCTATCATAATAATATTATAATGTTATAATTCCATAGCCATTCACGATGAATTACACTATTTTATAAATACCAATTATTATTTTTTGCCGTTCGCATACGATTATAATATTATAACGCACGCGGGGTGCGCGTTAATAAACGTTTATATCGTTTGTGTTAAAAAAATCACGAGGAATATATTATTATGATGTCGATCGTCATTGTCGTAAAATTCAGGTGTGTTCCCACGAAATTATCAAATATTTATCACATTGATAATATTGCTTTGTGTTGTTTCGTGGTTGTTAGCCACTCATTTAACGAAATTGATTAGTAGGCGACGGCTCAAATAATGTTTTGTAGCATGGAATTATATAAGATTGATAAAAAATAATATAATTCCAACGTGATTATCAACTATCGTATCATAGATTTTTTTTACTCATTAAAATAAAAAAATAAGTTAAAAGTGTACTATTATTGGCTGCGCTGCATGCACGTAAATAATACCTATGCACTATCTTTATTGAAATGATTTTGACAATTAGGTACGTTTACATATTATGTTCTGCATAATATTCTTTGATGTTTATTATTGGCGGAGTATTAACACTAACGCGATAAGAACTGTATCACATGACAATAGGCATCGGAATTATATTTATGTAGAATAAGTTATGATACATATATTACGATACACATATAATATATTTAATATCGTGTAATAAATGTATTCATAATATTATATTTTTTCTTTACTATTGAATATTTTTTTATATATATTATATAGAACATAATTGTTTATGTAGGTAAGGTTAAGATAGTGAATTTTATTTTTGCGCACGGGCCTCAGCTATAATGTTTACCTATATATAGTGGTAGATACGTGCCGCTGATGAGTGATTTGATTGTCGTAATCTATCACAACGCCGAGTGCTCGAGTCAAACGTATCTTACGTCTGAAATTGAACGCACGTATATTATATACACCTATTTAGTGTTATTATAACAACTTGTATCGCATAAAATAACTCGACAACTCTAGAATTACAAAACCTACGAATGATGCTTTAATAAATATATAGCGTGCGTATATAAGTACATATATTATTAATTGTAAGTATAAAATATATTTCAACAGGTATCTGCATATTTACCGTGGTGGTATGTAAGTGAAACACGCCAAAGTGTTAATTTCAAACAAACATAGGTAGCACACGTCATAGTCGGTTCATAATATATAATATGAATTGGATATTTTTAACAGACATTTAATACTTGATGTTTAGTTATTATACGTTTCTGCAGTGTGCATTTGGCAACATTTAGGTACGCCAAAGCTGGAGGGTTCCGTTTTATTTATGTACGTATATCAACATTACTAATTATACATATTAACGTGTACCCGCAGACATTTATGTATTATGTATCCGTACAGACGTATACCGATATATATAGGAAAAATGTAGATCAACAACCTCGGGCGGGCGCGATGATTGATATGTTATTATGCTATGCAAGTCGTAAAATGTATCGAATTAATAAATAAGAGTAGATGTAGTATAAGTAAGTATATATAAAAATACAGACCACTAGACCTGCTAGAAGTTTTAAAGCGTCTAGAGACCACTATGAAAATGTCAGTGCTGTTAAGAATGAATCAATTATTGTAAATATTTAAAAACGTAAAACAGTGAATTTTCTATTTTCTTTTACATAATAAATTTATGAACGGATAAGTCATTATATCAGTGTATATTTTATTTTTTTATAATATAATAGTATACAAATTTATATACTATAGGCCTTACACGCAACGAGAGAGAAGCCCGGGCATAATTAATATTATGTTATATTTTATAGTCTATTCTAAAATTATCTAGTTAAAAAGTTAAATAAACTAAATGTTTAACAATAACAACTTTTTAATATAAACAAAGTTAAAAATAAAATAAAATTTAAAAATAATATTATACATACACATATAACATAATTTTCAACAAATAAAAAAAAAACATTAATCTTCTGCAAACAGTGTAAACAATAAGATACAGATAACATTTTTTTTTATTTTCCGACCTTTAAATAAGTATAAAATAACATTGAATGTACCTAATATATTTGATTTTAATTTCAAACGGATCAGGATAATAATAAGTTTCGGAATGAAATACAATCGTCCAGAAACGCATACGTGTTAATATTTTATAGTTACTTTCAATTTTATAATTTAAACTAATATTATTATAGGTATGCGATGGCGATAACACATATTCGCCGCCACAATGGTTCACCTATAAAATATAATATATATTTAACCCCGAAAAAGTGGCTTGGCTTTTTCGCCACGTAAAGGATGTCCCCCACCTTTGTACGTTTTATTGATTTTTTTAAAAGCATTTAGACGACCTTATTTTATTTTTTGATGTCAAAACCAACGGTGCTTAAATATTATTGCGTTGCTGTGTTGCATTTTTCATGATATTAGTAAATTGTTTTTTTTTTATAAATTATACATGTATTCTTTTCTAAAATCTGATACAGTTGACTATTTTTTCAGTGAATTAACCGACACGCACATAAAGCTGTTGGGCGTGCGTAGATATATATAAAATAAAAACACATGTATACCTATACCTAATACTCTTATAGCGTTTTAAAATTCATTATTAGCCACGTTATTATATTTTTAAATGTAATAATGTTTATTTCAGTAATTTTGATATAGACATGTAAAAGTTAATGGAATTCATTAATTCGGTTCGTTTTTTTGCCTTTGTCGTTGCGCTCCCGATTGTAATGGCTACAGTTAATAATTAAAATATAACGTGCACAGTGTACACAAAAAATACTTTCCACTTTTTGTCAATATTTGTGAACATATATACATTTTGCATACCTACCGACATAACGACCTAGTATATATTTATACATATAGGTAGGTTTTATAATATTGTATGCGTACGAAATAATATGTACCTATATGTTTAGAGGTATACGAAAATATATATTATAGTCGACTCGAATAAATTTAAAAAAGTTTTTATAACCACATCGGTATAGAAATGTCCAAACATTGCGTTCTATATAGTTACCTATTACAACTATATAGTTTTATACTTACCTATACATTATTATTATACACGATCTTGTTTCGATGGCATGTCACCACTATATACACTCGTACATAATATTATACACACAATATTAGATGGTAAGTGCAGTACCTAAATAAGTAATAAAGTAGAGTAACGTTCACATTCTATCGCCGATATTTTTATTTACGGAATATCAGAAACATTTTTAACGTAATAATATGTTAAACAATAATGTAATATAATAATATATATAATATAATCTATAGGTATAAACTATAAACAGGGCCTGACATTGGGACCAACTATGTAGTTACACATCGTTACTATAGTATGTACAGATTTTATGAAGAACATAACAGAAAAGAACAGTTATATGACAACTGATTAAAATAGAAAAACACATCAATCAACGATAAGCGTATTTATTAGTTCGTTTTTTGTGAGGAGATAGATGACTAAAATAAACCTATATAGTACGTACCAAATATAATGTCTAATATAATATAGTCTGTACAGTCTTATGTATATTTAAATCCTGAACGAAAATAGAAGCATTTTATTTTTCATGTCTATCTTCACATCTTTTATAAATGATTCGATCATCAACTTTGAGGATGGTTTATAATAGAAAATTCGACTTATTCGGTACTTTTGGTAGTTTATTAAAACTACAATCAATGTTCGTGCGCATATATTAAAACGCAATTATATTTTATACCCATGTATCACGGAAATACAAAAAAATATATTTTTTATTCAAATAACTATATTAGGTCTCGTGTCTTAATGAAAACTCCAACGATATTTGAGTATAATATACGAATATATAAATGAGGGGAGGTGCATTTTTTTAAATGTATTTTGACCGTATTCCAAATTGCGTTCAATTCTAACTCCCGAGTCACATCGTTCATTAAAGATAAAATAATTTAATTTATAATACTTATAATTTGCAATATAATACTTCATTAGGAATCTTGCATCTATCAGAGCTCTGGTGGCAATTGACTCACATAAAAAATAAACTTAAAACTACGATTTTGATTAAATCATTTCAGAACGCAGCTGAATCCTGACGAAAGATGTAGTCGACTACTAACTAACATATAAATATTTATAGTATATACGATAATACACACACACACACACATATATATATATATTCATATATACACACAAATACATATATACATATAGAGCAAACCATTTACATAGATTTAAATTAATCGTATAGGTTATTTTTTGTATGATTTTTTTTCGTGTGTTTTAGACAATTTTTACTAGTTTTATTTATCCAAGTTAAAAAAAAAAAGTTTTTATTTAATTGAGTATTTAAAGTAAAGCTGTACAAAATTCAAGTGATACAATGTAAAAGTATAATATACAACATTTTCAATATTCAATATTTGTATATAAAAATACTTCTGTATTATGTCGTAGACTATCAAAATAAAGATAGATAATATAGAGTATAAAAAATATATATATAAAAATCATTATCATATCAAAAATAGTAAATTATTTTATTTTATTATTATAAACATGCTGTGACTTGAAGTTACAAGATTTCAAATTATATATTATTACTAGTGTGACCAAATAAATAGATATATCATCACTCCGCGAGTACATGATGATGGTGTGCACCTCGTCTTTTACCTACTATACCGCCGTGTGTTGATTATCATGCAAATCGTCCGTATCCTATACAAACGCACACGTCAAGAGAACAATAATTATAATACATCGCATTGTTCGTCGTGCATAATACGGCTGTCGACAAATTAAAAAACGTAGGTACAACAAAATAATAACAAGAAACATGAATTTCCACGCGCTTACAACTCGTTTGTTATTATTATTGTAATGAATTTTCCTTCTTCTTCACACCATTCCGATTAATTGCGAGGAGACCTTTTGATCTCCTAGCCATCAACACAGCGCCGTGCCGCCGTCGCCGCCGCTGCGTCCACACGAATCATCACAGTTCTTGTACTCGAGCACTGAACCGTGATAGTATAATAACATCGTAAACGAATAATATGCGAATAAACTTATAGTGTGTGTGTGCGTACAGATCGCCATTGAAAAGATATTCGCACGCATTATGAAACAAAAATGCAATCGGTCCGAGACTGCGAATAGACGATATATACATACGAGTATGTATAACGTCCGTCGTGGCACTACATCGTATTACAATATTATTATGCGAACAATACGATTATAATAACAGCGGCTTGGGCGCTAAAAAAATTAAAAATGTACAATCAACCATTGGCCATTGACGTAATAACATATAATATACAACAGTGAGATATTATGAAATTATGCAATTATAAAAAACATGTTAAAAGTGATTTTAAATAATATTACAGATTAAATCGATAATAATGATAAATTCAGTATATAAGGAACACAAAATATGTTTTTGGTTTTTGACATTATATTAACAGTTAAATGTATTATCCGATAATTATTGTAAGTTTTTTAATTTTATTCAAAAATTGATTTTTTTTTATATCGGTTGTTTAAAGTTCGCGACGATCATATAATAATATACTGTTACTAATGTGGGCATTAGACACAATAACGCGTAACGTCTTACGAATAAATTGCACTCTCCTACAATGTATAATATAATAGTCATATTATCTTCGCAGCGGACGTCTACATAATAAAATACGACTTCTTCCGAATTGGGTGTACTCGTCTTGGTGCATAGTAGCGGTGTATAAAATATAGGCCACGGTGATTGACAATCCTTTTCTTCTTGCATAAAGGGACGCAAAACGGAACTGAGACGACAATTATATAACCTGTATTGTCTTCTAAGCATTTAATAAATTATAATATGTATAGTGTCCTACTGTATATTTAATACTATAATATGAAAAAATACGATAAATACGTTGTATATCTTTATTATTATGCTCCAATCTAATCGAGCCCAAAACCTTAACCATAATATTCCGTCAATTCAACCCCATTACCCCTTTCGAACATTTCCGAATACGCCACTGGCATACTTGCACGTCTATATAATATGTACGGGTTCATGGTACGTACCTGTATAATTAAATTACCACATTTCGTCCGGCAGATGTTTCTTCGGGGGGGTTGTCTTTCCATATCGTTATCGAATTCGTCGCGTGGAATGGAATTGGACTCAGTTGCGTCCAAAGAGTCATCTGTACGTACGGCATCAATGATAGCTTATTACTGTTTATTACACAGCTTCAGCAGTCATTTGTTTCATGACTATTTGTGTATGATATAATATATTTTGCTGTTCTCGCGCGATTCCGTTGCTTTTTGTTAATATTTTATATGTTTTTTAATACATCATTAATCAACATATTATAGTCGATCTAATTGTTTTTTTACCATTAAGACTAAACGCGGCGAACTTGAGTTTTTAAAAAGTTTTAAGTATTTATATAGGTATTATTTATTTTTATTGCATAATAAAAACATTTATTGGTCATGATAATAACAACGTTTTATTTATTATTTAATTTACTATTTTAGTTTATTTTCGTGATTCATTACATAAGTATAACGTAGCTTTTGTTTTGTTATTACTACGTAACTGTTTATTTTTAACTTAAATTTACGAAATCTTTTTTTTTTTTGTAAAGATAAATACATTCGACATCAAGTTTTTTTTTTATTTATATGTATTAATATATAATATATTATGTTTTTCTTCTTTTAATAATATTACCTACAATCTCACAAAGGGCTTAGCCCGTATAATTTCATAATAAATCAACAAATAAATAAAAAATTTACATAAATAATTAATTAAGAACATTATGTAAAATATTATGTAACATTATGTACTGTAGGTACATATAAATTTGTCAACTAAATAGTAACTATACGATATTGATGACTATCGACTAAAAATTAATTGAATGAAAATATACTTAACAAAACATCATTGCATCCACATGGTATTTTATAGATATTAGATACATAAATTATCAAGTAAGTAAAATATTTAATTTAATTTGAAAAATAAGACTTTTTGGGTTGAAAAAAATGTTTTTAAAATTTAAAATATGTTCTAATAGATAG
Source organism: Rhopalosiphum nymphaeae (assembly GCA_036289425.1). Taxonomy (NCBI): domain Eukaryota; kingdom Metazoa; phylum Arthropoda; class Insecta; order Hemiptera; family Aphididae; genus Rhopalosiphum; species Rhopalosiphum nymphaeae. The sequence goes on along the minus strand of JAZAQC010000007.1, from coordinate 17,246,198 downwards.
CGTGTGTATTTTGTATATATACTTTTTGAAATTCTGAGCGACATTTGTTCAAGGTTTTCGAATGCTCGAAAATGTTTAAATGTATTATCTCTTCTAGGACTAAATTTGATTTAGACATCTAATCTTTCAATGTTAATTTTTCTATTATATTGACAATAGTATAAGAGAATTATCTCTTACGTACTTAAAAAAGCAGTCGACAATGTCTGCACGATAACACACATCTCTTAAAATCGTTTTCTCGATAAGAGTGTCAGAACCCTGTGGCCACTATACAACCACTAATAATTGATTTTCGTTCAATGGCTAAGTTAAATAATAACATGACTTGTCGAATCGTACATATATCACACTACTAGTTTGTAAAATAAGTGGAAATAATATTAGTCTATAAAAATTTAAATATATGTATCTATTAAAATAATATGTTTGTATAGTTTAAAGTAGGTAAATAATAATTTTTTCCTTGCTAAATGCTACTATCGACATCACACAAAAAAATGACCTACTTACGTTATTAATAGTATTTTGGTGCACACGCTAAAGGAAATTTAATATTTGTTTAGTTACTTCATTGTATTTTGATCACAATAAGTTGAGCTATTTTATAAATTTTAAAATTAAATTGTTTTTAAATATTATATAACATAATATCTCATACAATTTTAAATTCAGTTATTAAAAAATATACGAGTATAATATGTGTAGGCATTTAACACCAGCTAGTTAACGTTTAACCAAAGAACTATATTATTGAAATGCATTATCTTATACTGCAATCATACCCATAACCTAAAATGCAGCTGGTATACCACGACCAACATAGAAACTCGTTTTGCAAAATCGTAAACCGATAGGTAAGACTGCGTGTAAAATAGAATTTAGATTCGTAACACTATGTGTTAGACATATAAATATAATATATGTAATATATACGTGTATGTATGTATTAATTACTTTTATGATAATAGTCGATGTATAATATACTTACCTGCAATGCAAGTACACATATATACATAGATAAATGGGTTTTTGTAGAACTTTCACGAACTTGTTTGATTACACAGATTGCGTTTCGATGATGTATATATCTGTATAAGTTTCCACTCTTGAACTTGGATGTCTGTTGCTGCAGTACAACTAACACACACACACACACACACGTCTTGGTATACGTAGTGTGTACTGTATATAATATATTATTTTAGAATACTGCTTGCCTCGCATACATACGCACACACGCACACATACACACACACTCGCACACATAGATACACCAACAAACAGCCGTTTGGACCCGAGTACTATGAGGTGTACATATGCACATACATATACAAACGGATATTGAGTTTTTATGATCTATAATTATGGTAACTATCTCCCTAATAATTATTGTTGCTGTACGGTTGCGACGGTTGCGTAAGGAAACTACTGCCGGCAGGTAGGTTAATAGCATTGTCAGAGTGGCCCCAGGCATCAATGACGGACGGCTCCAATGCCGTCGCCGTGTTGCTGCCGCCGCTCCTTTCGAGATCTGGGTCGTACAAAAAAAAAAAAAATCCACAAAAAAAAAATAATAGTAATAAAAGATGAAAAAAATAATAATAATAAAAAGGAAGAGGAACATTAGGTTTTTTTCCTGCCATGTATTATTATTATTATTATTATATTATACAGTTGTTGTTCTGTTGAAAATCGTTATTATTATGTTAAACAATTTTACATAAACGACATTAAAAGTTTTAAATAATAATACGGGTAAAATATATAATAATAACAATTTTCGTATAATCCGTCTCGAATTCGTGAAGTGCATACAAACAACTATTACAATTATTATATTATATTATATTGTATAATAATTAATATTATTAAAAAATGGGTTTGTGAAAATACACTCGTCTTATAAACTTTATAGTTAATTATTGTACGTACGCTCTATTATTTGAAAAAAACCATAAGTCGAGTAAAATTGCATCACAGCACCCCAAAAGTATAGGGTTGTCGAACAGTATAAACGCGTAAAACGGTCCGCACACCATTATATTGTTGTATACTATAAATTATAACGTGTAATCATTTATAATTTTTGTTTTTAAATTGTACACATATATTATTGCACATAATCATAATCATTGCATTATATTATTGTAATTATATGTGCAACCGGATCGTGGGTAGGATGGCCCTCGTGTCCGACCGTTTTAAAAGTAAATACCCATACAATTTATAATAATATATAGGTCCGTTAAACGTATACTATTATTATTATCATTATCATCTATTGGGTTACCGGATCGATAAATTCAAAACATAAAGAAAGAAAAATTTCGCCACCGCGTGTTACGGTTTGTATAAAATATAAACATTATTATTTGTACAAAATTCAAATATAATGAAGAGTTTTGATGACGCGACGTTATGGATTGAATTTAGACAGCACCACTCAACGCGTTGGTATATTATTAGGTATATATATATGGTCGGCGGGTACACTTCATTTCGTCGGCAAAGCGTTCTGATAGCAATTAATACAATTTGATACATATTATAGCTGATATAATATGCACACCGGTTCATATAATATCATAATACGTCCGTGTGATTTTATAATGTTTATCTATAATAATAGGTGTTCAACGTAAAACAACATAAATAAAAATAATAGGTGTATATTTACTTATGCAGCGGCTAGAATGATTATAAATCATACCTCGCGCCGTGATTAATATGACGTCCGAAATTTGAATTAAATAATTATATTATATAATTCGTAATTATTAACGAAATATAAAATATTCCGATGCTTGTCTAACCTAATTGTTATTAATATGACATTTTTATTGCGTATAGGTTTACAATTTCGCCAACAGGTTTTAACAATTAACTTATAATTATAATAATACATTATGTAAATGATGTGTGTGTGTGTATATATATATATATATATATATATAGGTATATTATATATATAATTAGTTAATATAATTACAATATCAATATGTGCTTAAACCTAGACACACACACACACATACACTATACACTATACAGCTTAGGTAAACACACATAATAATGAAGTCATAACTCATGAGAACAATAATTGTTTTTAAAGTAAGCTACTCGTATATAATTATAACATATTATACACATATAACTATTATTGTACACGAGTACACGATAGATTTTTGTTGTAAGACATGAATAGGCTATTGAATGACCGTCGAAAGCGCGTACACGACAAATAAGCGTTATTTATCCGTATAATATATTATACAGATACAATAAGTTATAATGGGTGCGAAACACACATGCACCACCACATCTAGTCACAGGAATAAAATTATTATTGCTTACGTTCAAATATTAATATTGTATTAATTTATTGAGATTTGGGGAGGGGGAGTACGGGCGCGCCAGTATAAAATGTCAAAATAATAATTATAACAATAAATGCGCGTAAACGTCTAGGTATCATTATAACGGGTTGTGTAGTTATTTTTTTACGTGCGCTTACGAATAATTCTCGTTTTGTGGAACGAGAGAAAAATATACATATAATATAGTCCGGAATAACAATCGCGACCGCGACCGGCTGAAACAACACTGTATATTTTTTAAGGACAAAAAAACGTGGTAACCAAAAGGAAGTAGCAAGGACAAAATGTTATATTGTTTTATATAATTATGTATATATATAAATTATAAACGTTAGTGACTTAGTGTCCACCTATTATTATAGTATAACCTTGTTAAAATGTACGTAACAACTAGAATTTATGACTTTGTTTTTCTTTTATCACGAATAGGCGCAGAGTATATGCCATTACCCGTACATATACCGTGTTATAATATTTATACATTATTTTTATGGTAAAAAGTGTGTTTTTTGCGTTCGATTACACGCGCGACACAAAACACGACGTATATATGTTTTAGTAAATCGTATCAGGTCTGACTCTCGCAAGATGCATTGACTTCATTGAGTTGATTATCGTTATGTCTAAGCCGAAAATCTCGCAGAGGTTTTTAGTTACGCTTGTAGTTAAAAATAAAACGTATAACTATCAATTACAAGACAAAACCTACGCGTTATCATTAATAAAAATAGCGATGAAATTCGAAATTTCTTGGTGATCAATAAAATTGAATTTGTAGATAATATTATAATTGTAATAATGTAACCGATCACCGAATATATTATGGTTTCAGCTACTCAAACGTATTCTATTAGTTGTACTGCATACCGCAGTAAAATACTTTTGTGTATAAACGGTTACATATATAATTTTAATTAGAACTATTGTACGGATGGAATTATTATTTATTTATTTATTTTTAATTGGTGCCGAATTTTCGTGTACTATAACCAATATGAGACCGCTGCTGGACCGCGCTCGCGGTAATGATTGATGAATATCATGTTCTAACTATAGTTTTGGAAACAAAAAAATGTCTTTTTATAATCGCACTACAGCAATAGGTACTAAACCGTGGAACATTAAAATATATTATACTATACAGCATATAATCTTGAAAAATAGTACATAATAAATAATTTACAGGATGAATAAGACTTACACGTGGATTGAAAAATATTATTTTTTTTTTCATTATAAATCAGTTAATTTAAACGAATATTGTTGTCGTCGTAGAAACGTCGTATGAACTCGCAGCGTTATATTTTCGCAATAAAAATAATTCGTTATTCAATACAATTTTTATGATATTATAATACCGTGTATGGTGTGTAGAATACACACTGTTGCAGTGTTGCGCTGCTGATGCCGAAGAAAAAGGAAATTGATTTCTTTGTTTTTATAAAACTTCTTTTAGCTTATAATTTTATTCTCCTCGGACGGAGACGAACATAATATACGTTTTTTTTCGTATATAGTAATTATTTTTCAACCAGTTTTGCATCAGCCGTCCCACAATTTTTTTTCCCAACCACAATGCATGTATTCAGGTAAACATTTTCTCAACAGCACCGCAATGGGTTTTTATTATTATTTTTTTTTCCGACTGGCTTTTTTTTTTTTTTTTTTTTTTTATCTCAGCTTAATGGAATATATATATATATATTTTTCATTATTATTATTTTATTCATATAATATTATAATGATTATATTTACGTATTGCTGCAACGGCGTAAATAATATTATGTATTTATATATATATATATAGCCATTTGGTATTATACGTGTGATGGTATATAATTTGTATATTTCATATAGTCAGTGTTGTTAAATATAATTGAGTATCGGTATATTTAAATACTTCTCTTAATACCTACCCATAACATTTTTTTGTTATTCATACATTTATTATTATTATTATATTTAATGATGCATTTTAAGTAAAAATTGTAAATAAAATAGATAGATAATATAGATTTAATGAAATAAAAATGTATTTTACCTGTACAAGTTAATTTAAAATTTTTATTGCTTTCTATATTAATTAATAATAATCGATGAAAATTATAAGATTTTGTCAAATTCCAGCAGTGTAAAACCTGTAAATGACTCTTTTTGAGTATGATATAGTCTATATTATATACGACTTTAATTAATTCATAGTACATTATACGTACATATTGTATGCATAGTGAACTAATTGTATAAATGTAGCTATTTTTTATTTTTCATTAATTTGAAATTTTTACATGAAGTATTGTTCCAATACATTTTTCGGATTAAGCAGTATTTTTTTACGAGTACCGAAATATAAAACTTTTCATTTAGAAAATAGTCATAAACTATAATATTGGTACGCGAACAACTGAAAACAAAAGTTTTCAAAAATATATAGTAATAGAATAATTACAGTAATGTAATAATAATAGTAATAATATATACTCGTGCACCGTAACCACTTGTTATAATGCCACTTCTACTGCAATTGGTCCGTATATATTTATCTATAATAATCGTTTATTACTACAAAACTGATATAATTAACAAAACGATTCTATCATATTCATTATTTTTTTGGTCAATTTTTTGTTTTAATCGTCAGTACTGGGTTCTTGTACCTCGAAACATTAGGATTTTAATTGTATCGATAATTTTTAAACTTTTAATTTTATTACAAGCCGAAGTCGATGTAAAATCAAAAACATCACTCAAATACCAAATCCAGAGTTCTTTTCAAAATATTAATACGCCGCTGTTGCCAGTACCTACCGACATCATATGCAATATTCGTTTTTTCCGTCGCCGCTCGTTCTGCACACTCCTTACATAATCATATAAGCACTAAGGCACCTTGAGCCACCCATGAGGACAACTACTATACTTGACACGATTCGTCGATACAAGCGTATACCTATACGGTACTATTTTGATTGGTAGGTGCATCGAGCCCACCGCGGTGGATGGTAAATCGTGCGAAACACAATAAATATTTAGAACAATATCGCGCACAACACACGGACGGCACACGCGGAACGGTTTGTATTCGTGATTTACGAATATATATACACGACTCGTATATTAAAGCCACCTCATAATATATAGGTAATATAATAACGTTGTAATACCGTGAATGGTGGTGGTGTGTCGACACCACGCGCGCACACCGAATTAAACAATTATAATGTTTAATCGTGATTGGCGAAATGTTCATAAAACGTTTAAAACGGACGCCGCCGCGCCGGCAGTAATTTGTCGGCACATTTTGCTGTTTTCACGCTTTTTTATCCGGCGTGCAGATATCGAGCGCAATAATTAACAGTTATCGATATTACGTCCCTATAATATGTGTATAATATCATACATTCGTACATGCAACAGTACTACAACATCGTGCGCTATTCCGATTTTGGATTCCGGTGAACGATTTCGGTGGTAATAATAATATATTGTTCTATTTATTATATTATATGAACGAGAACGACGTGATCGATTTATTTGTGGTAACAGTATATGTATATATTTTACGCGTAATGGAGCGGACGAGGTTTATAATTATTATTGAACGTCCGAAATGCGTTGTTGTAACGTGTATGGAAGGTAGCTATAGTATACGCGTACGGACATTGCCGCGGTGTCTTGTTTAACGAGGGCGCTACCCTCCCGACGAATCGAGTAAAAAAATAACCATGAAAAATCAATTGTACAAAACTGTACGATGCCTTTCATATTTTGCGTGTACACTGTGCAGTGTGTACGTTTTGCTCGGCGCGTTTACTTAAACACCATAATATTGAATAATTATTAGTAATCATCACCGCTAGCTCATAAACGATTTACGTCTGTAACATATTATATCATGCAGTAGTGCATAATTCTATGCAACTCGTATACCGCATGTATATATGTGTACATTGTACGTCTATAAGTCGTAACATAATATACTTGTGCTTGCTTTGTGTTTGTCAGTGCGACAAAGTTATTCAGATAATAATAACGCACAGTGTTATTATTCACTACCATTTCATATTATTTTATAGTTTAAATGGTTTTTTGTGCGTCTCGATTGAATATGATTGGGTTATAAACGTATATCTTATATCATAACACCGCAAAAATAAATAATACTTTTATGTTCAAAATAACAACGCGCGCACCCATTATAATTATTTAAGGCATCGATTGTGCGGTTATTATAATTTATAGCGGACGATTATTATATAGTTATACATTATTTACATTTTATCCATTTCGATACATTATATATGTATATAGAGAGTACACTTTATATTACTTAGCAGACACTGATATACTTAGGTTAAATTTGAGCGTGTGTTAAATATTTTATTCTGTATTGGTTTTTAATGTTTTTATAATTGTTCGATCGTCTCAGGAACCGCAAACACTTAAGAACAAACCTATACCATAATATATCATTTGATAATTTCGATAAATTTCAATAAAGTCAGCGGTGTAAACAATTTGATACATTTATTTTCCTCGTGATACAACGACCGATACGATTTTAAACCATAATACATAATAGGTAAATATATGATGTAGGTATGGTTAGGTTCGTATTATATACATAATATTAATGAAATCATCACGTTACAGTTTTAAATATTGTAATAAATTTTAATGATAATGAACATCCACTTTAATCCATCATTATGTATATGGATATATTTAAATATAACGTGAGCACAACGTGCGATATTATGTGTTTAAAACTATGTATTAAATGGAGGCAAGTATACATTGTACAATTTTTAATCATCAGTCATTACCTATATGATGTACATTTATAATAGTACACCTATGTAAATAGAAAATATACACGTAATCATATATTATGTAAATATTTGTTGACCCCCTCGATAATTGACACAAACGAGGGACAGTGACAGTTAGACTAGATTATAACTTGATGACCTGCATTATAATGTATATATACATATATTATAAAAATTTATAACGTTGATAATATAAAAATAAAAACAGAGACGCCAGACGACATGAAAACAATTTTCAGTTCAGGAAATTTAGTTCGTCTGAGCCAAATTTTTTGTGACAATTGTTTATTCAAATTATATCAAACACAAAAAACGGGAACGAACTAAGCTTTCGAAACGTTTTACAACAATACCTATTATAAATACTATTTTTTTAATAGACAGATAATATTATTGTATTTTTATGAGTGCTTAAAACCTCTCAACATTTTATCTTATAGCCAGAACTGACTAATTTATTTAAAAAATAAATTTATATAACCTTATAGCATTTATTTACATATTGAATATATAATATTAAAACAAATTAAGGCTAAAAATAACATTTTTTAGTGATTTATTCTGAACTGAAATTTAAAAAATATAAAACAACCCTCGAAGTCATCAGCTTATTAAATTCAACTACATAAGTATATGAGTTTATATGTTAAAAATAGAAATTATAAACGTATCAATATAGTGTAAAATTAAAATTTCTAAAATAGATACCAAATATTTTATGCAAATAATTGTAAACGCTGATAGTCGTCCAGGTCCAATAATATTGCAGGTTATCTCAAAAGCCACGACACCATAAAACTTATGTCGGTGAATCAGTTCATTTTTTATTATTGTTACAATAAAACAGAATATTATATTTTATCATCAAGAGTGTCGCCAAGATATCCGCACACGTTGAAACCATGTCACAATTTTTAAAAACTTATAGCATAGCAAATTTACATCCAGCGGTCCCAATTTTGTGTTGTTATAGTAAGTTTTAATATATTAGGGTAAATTGACCTAACTGAATTTTCAAACTTAAAGCTTTAAAGTACCCAATAATACTGTCTGTTTTAGTTTTTTTATATCGGGTTTATTTCTATATTTTTATTTTCAAGAGAGATACGAGTATATTGTGAACAGAAATATTACAATTTAAAATTGCTCATCATAATTATAGTGATTAATAATATTATATATATTGTGAGATTTCCAACAGTGAGGTCATAAGACAGACGCTTGCTCGTCGGTCACACTCGCTACTCGATTATGATAAACTCAGTATAAATTATACTACTGTATTATTCATCATCATCATCACTATTCACAATTAATGACGACGGTGTTCAATGATCATCACAATATAATAGTAATCATATTTAACGGTAAAGTGTGCTTGCTCGGACAATGGTTGTAGCAGGGAAAAATACGAAGAACGGAAGAAAAAACGATGATAATAAAAAATATAGTTAGCTCGCGTTTTACAGCTCATTGCCGCGAGTGAACACGCGCGTCGCACCGATGTTGGCGCACATCCTTTTTGCTTCTACGCATTCGATTTTACTCTTCTCATCCCTTTCATGTTTTTTTCCTTCCGTCGCATATATTTATACATAGACAAAAAGGTGCACGTGCACTGTGTAGACAGTTACTCGAATCAATTTTGTCGTGAACGAGACGCCGCCGACCGCCGTCAATCCAGAAGTTTCATCGTTTGCATTATTTCTACACATGATATTATTACCAGACAAGAATTTCGCATACGAAGTACGCAAATAAAAATCACTTTTCAAAAATTGATTGTATAAAATACCAATCAAAAAGTGTACAATTATAAATCGATATTTATTTTTGTGTGATCACTGATCACTGATCAGTATTTGTAATATTATATTTTATCGGTAATAACAATTATTATTTGTGTTGATTAAAAATAATTGTAGTTGGCATAATATGATTAAAGTATTTAAGAAAATTAAGTATAGCATTAGACGTTATTTTTTTTTGAAATATGAACGATTATTTTAGCTCTGAAAAAATCAATAAGTACCAACTTACATCTTTAAAATAGATTATAAATGAAAACTTCCGGCCGTGAACCCTCAACCAAGCATGTTGTGGCCCACATTACAAAAATCTTCCAGTGGTGATATTAGTAATCTTTAACTGTGCCCATAAAACATGACAATAAATAAATATTATTATATTAGACAACATGTCTTCTATATTGTATTTGAATCTATATAGAACACAATTTAGAACTTATGCCACCTCGAACATCTGATTTTTGGAAACGTTCATACTCTATTGTTTTTATTTGCACATTAATTGTTAACTTTATTTATATGTGAGATTAAGCTATTGTTATTATTCTAAGTAATACGGCAGTATAGGTTTATAAATAGCAATTTGCGTGTAAAACGTTAAACAGAATAGGTACGGGTATGCAAGTAATATTAAAAACGACGACTCTTGCGGTATACTGTTTGCCATTTTTTAAACTTTAAACGGTCGAAAAACAATATAAATTCAATATTCATAAAAGTATTGCGTTTCTGATCATGAAATTCCAAAAATTAGTACACAAACCTAAAAAAAAAACCATTACCACAAAAGCAAGAATTATACAAGTATTTTAGAACATATAAACATATAATAAATCATATTAATAACATTGTTTTGAAAAACGCCGCAAATATTTACTCGACGTGTTATGACGCAGCCGCATCTAAATGGATCACGATATCGTATACGCGTATATTATATATTGTATGAATAAATAGGCTAACGCGCATACACCTATTATACATCGATATAATATCACTAAAGTTGTACGCATTTTGTAGGTCTTTTAATGTTGCACACGAACAAACGGTATACGTTACCCGACTATTGTTTCGGGTTTTTTAAATGCTCCTACAATAATAATTATCAATCACTCGCATATACGGTAGCCGTACGCGGCGTTTACACGATACATGCCTTTCTATACATATATCTATATATGTATACGTATATAGGTACTCTTGTTTATTATACATAAAATTAATTTAATTAGCGTATCCGATATTATATTTATACGTATAAATTACTATCATAATATATATATTATGTGTGTATATAATATTATGTATACCGTAATAATATACGAATCCGTAGACGACGTTTTATGGATAAACATACGTTATTAATATGTATACCTATATATACGAGAGGGGTAATTACGGATCGTTTACAATAGCCGGTAACTGATAAAAATCGATATTGTAAACACGTTGGTGTCGATCGGCTGCAGCTACCTATATATACATAATACACAATATATTATATTGTACACCGCAACCGTATAGGTACCTATATATATATATATATATATTATAATAACGACGTTCGCGTACTTATATATTATATTGTAATACGCGGCTGCCACCGACTTTTAAACATCGCTCTTGGCGACGGAACAATATATTATTATGATATACAGTGACAAATTATTATAACATTACGACCGTCGCGATTTATAGCGTCTATAATACCTCATCGGCAGCGAGTACGCATACCCATTGTGACCTACGCGCAGTTAATGTGACGTTATTAATAACCGCATATTTTTGCACAATATTATATAGTAATAATATGGTAATGTATTACAGTATACGCGATAAACTGCTGCAGTGATCGACGAAGGCATCGTCGTCGACCGCCGTGTATAATAACCGTAGTAATAATAATAATAATAATAATAATAACGATAATAATGGCGATGATGATACTAATATATATATATATACGCGCGGGACGGACGTGTATTTTTTTATTCAAACTTTTTTCATCCGAGACATGATTTTTTTTACCGTGTAAATTTACGACACTATAATATATTGTAATATCCGTTTACGACTTATAATGTAGTCTTATATACCGCATATTATACGTATGAGTTTCACGATGACGACGACAGCGTTAATAGTGTTTCGTGTGGTTTGCAATTAAACGCAATGCTGCTGCAGTACCATGTGGCCAGTATGTGCATGTACACATACACACACACACACACACACACACACATACACACACACATACACACACACACATATATATATATATATACATATAGGTTTGAATTGCCGGGACACAACCACAAACGACATATAACAGGTCATACGTAAAAACCTAACCCGCAATGATATCTGCACGAGGAATTCCATTCGTAATTGAGAATATTGATGGACCGTTGGTTATATACTTGTCTTATTATATACGTGCGATGATGTATTACCAAACAGTCGTTTTCACGGCAAATTTGTGTGTGTGTGTGAATCTTTTTTTCATTGATTCTAGTCAAATCGATATCATAACTTTTGCTATTTTTTATATGAAATGGTCTTTTAGTTAGTTTTTAAATTGTATAACATACATTTTTAGTTACATATTATATTCACATGCAGAATATTTTACTCGAGAATATAGATTTCATTACACGTCATTATTATTATTATTATTAATGTGTTGTTGTTTGAAACCTGCCAAGGCCCAGACTCCAGAGCATAATATGCATATTTAATAATTAATAACCATTAATCATATCAGAATTCATGTATGGAAGTATTTGTAGACATCTGTACCTATTTAAATACAATGTTAAGAGTATTTTCTAAAAACAGATTATTTTCACTGTTTATACCCAAACTGTTAACCCGTATTCATTGCATAGCTATAAAATAGATTTACATCGTACAAAATCTACGTTGACGCAATAAAAACCGCAGAATACAGTGAATTCAAAAACTATCGGCGATCTGTCATTAAATAGCATCCACCTTTATTTAATAGAGAAAATAATATAAAAATGAATAGATACGAATTGATGAAAACGGAGTTCGCTAATCGTAATCATAAGAAGATTACATTATAGATTAATACAATAGAAAATGTGGTATAACTCACGCCATCGATGAACTGCAAAGAGAACCTTCGAATTTAAATTTGTAAAACGTGTAATATATATATATATATATATATATATATATATATATATATATATATATTCAATTTTGTATTCGGTGAGCACTATAATATAATATTATATATTCCTAGATAATAATGTGGAGATTAAAATTTAACATTGATTGTGCACCTCTACACTGCAGTTTTCATATTATACCTACATAAATTATGTACAGTATATATAGTTTAATCAAAAAATGTGATCTTTAATTTAATTTGACACCAATGACCTATATATAAGTGCTGAGACGCCCCTATAATAACAACAATATATGTATTATAATATTAACATAATAGTGAAATTGAATATTTTTTCAAATATATATTCTGTAACTCGTACCTACGTGTACCTAATACAAGATATATAATTCCAATAAATGATATAGGTATGCACGACGATTTCGGCATGAACGAAAAAAAAAATGTAAAACACGCAATAAAAATCAAGTTGAAATTATTTTTTATTTAATTCAATACCAGCTTATAATATTATATATATTATAGGTATATCTATGACATATAGGATTAGCCTCGTTTGAAGTTATAGTTTATCTACTATTTAAAGCAGACACTTTTGTCATGACATTTCTATTTCAAAATACCGTTTCTAAGAAAACGTTGTATGGCTGGAATATAGACTTCGTTTTATGTAAACAATGATTTATTATCGAATTTAAATTCAAATCGGCTATTTATAGTGATTTTTACTCAATAACGAAATACATTCCATGTCTTCCAGTATTAAAGTAAATTTTCCATAGGTTTTTGATTTTGAAACTTTGAAGACTTGTACCTATGTATGTATTTTTCTAAAGCAGTCTATTGAATCTTTTCTCAATTATTTGTTGACGATCAACAATTGGGCACGCACAGTTAACAATTTAAGAGTTTTCGCGTTATTAAATCACTGACAATGAGGGAGGCATGACTCCCCCTTACTCTCCCGCCATAGAGCTATGCTACCGGAAAGTGGTACAAATTATCGATCTGTTAATTTAGTAATAATATTTCAATTGTACCAGGTATCTACTATATTGCAACATCAGCACGTTAAACAGTTAAACGACCACATTAATTATTGTACTCTCGTGCTTTAAATAATATTATTATATTGTGTACACATCGATAACTATAATATAAGAGGTTAACATTTGTAATAATTAGTCCGTCGGCAAACACCGCATAGTGCTAATGCCTATTACCATAATAATGTCTATGGTAATAATTTAGTGGTACTTTGATTTTTATGATTATTGTAGTTTATGCTATAAAAAGTAGTGTATTAGTGTACAATTAGTACAAGTGATGATAAAATATTTGAATACATACAATATAAAATGTATACTTTTGAAAAAGTTTAGGACAGAGCAAATATTAAGTGTATAAATAATATATATTATACCGGATCGATGTCTAGTAACATGTCATTTTTAACGAATTATTTTGTTGTATTTGTCACGTTTAAGATTTAATGAAGTCGACAATCATTCAGACACGTCAATAAACACTTACAAAATATCAATAAATTAAAAAAATAACTAGAATGTTCATTCGCGTGTAGTGTATTTATATAATTATTACTACAATAAATAATTAACAAAAATAAATATAATATTTTAATGAATAATAAATAGTGAAATTATATCAATTTGTAGGTACCACTGTAGCTTATAATATAATGCGAATGAATGTATTTTATTTTTTTAGCACGAAAGGTGAACATAATGATGTTTTAAAAAATTATGAAATTAAAAATAATAAGCCTCTTGTGAACTTTTGGTGTTTGTGATAAGTTCATTATATTTTTGACTTTTCTTAATCATCGATAATAATCAATATACGGTTTTCGATAGATATAGGTGATGTTGCATAAGTAATTTATAATATTAAAGCTTTGAAGCCGATAATTCGACTAAACGTGCAAATACATTTCAAAATGAATAAACGTCAAAATCACTTACATCGAAACAATTTGTTTTATTATAATCAAACAGTGTTCGGACATAAAATATTCAGTCTATATCATTCCCGCAGTAAACATATACATTATAATATATCAGTGTACGAGAGAAACTAATCATACGTCATTATGGTATTGTCATAATTATACACACGATATCGTTTTTTATTTCTCTAGAATTTTTTAGATGCGACTTGTACATAATATACTTTAATTCTTCATTTAATATTATAATAACATCATAACAATAATTATCTTATTTTTTAATGGCCGTCTTACGATTAAACACGCGTTCCTAACAATTATGCAGACACAGAACGCGTCGAAATCGTTATAACTGCAACTGTCAACTAAACGTACAATATTTATAATATCAAATTTAATATTATATAATAACGACCGCGCACGTAACTATAAAACCAAAACTATTTGACGTTTTTGGCATATTATTACGAAAGGGAATAATTTGATTTTTTATGGTTATTAGGTATACGACTACCTATACTAAGAGCACAATTATAATCTATTCACGAATTTTCGGTTTTTATTTTCATATATTATAAATGTTAGGTGATGAGTAGGTATCATATAAAAAACTTTTATCGGTCCAAACTTAAGCGATGCGAATTTAAATATATAATTTTAAATAAAACTTTTCAATATTGTTCGATATCTATACATGTATAATTCATTACAATATATTTGTGTTAAAAATGGAAACCGTTTATTTATGCGATATTTTAATTGTTTCAAATTATTTTTTCGCGTTCATTTGTATCATATCATTATTGCCGATATTATACATATATTATAGCCACAAGATTCGTTTAACTACAGTGTCTAACCAAAACGGTTTAGAACGAACATTTACTGCAACATATTTTGAGAAAATATTATACAACCGCCGCAGCAATGAGGTATTATTGAAAACACAAAAAATTGGACATAATGGGTGCAGCCAACACTTTTTCTATTATTTATATCCGCCTTTTCGTACAAACGCCACGATTAGTAATATAATATTAGACATAAACGATTTATACCATACACATATAATAAATTCATTGAAGACTGTTGCGTGACAAATTTTTATGATAAATTCGTATATTTTCAATCGTCATATAGCAATAATATTATTGATATTAGACACGATATTTTATTGTTGTATCATATTCATAACCCCTTGTAGCTGTATACTTATATTATAGTGTATATAGTACACGGCGTTATAAGATACATAGTCGTACCACACACACACGCGCGCATATGCATATAAATATATAGTTATGTCTTATGCAACAGAAAATGAAATTATACACGCGGGTTTGGGTTAATCTCGGTAATAGCATATTTCAGTATACACGACTAGTTTTTAACACATGATAATAATACACACGGTATACTTATATATATATATATATATGGACACACACACACACACGACTATCATCACGTGATTACTATATTATTATTATTATTATTATTACTATTACGGACGATGGAAATAAAAATATATTATATTATGTATTATAATGTATTATTTATAAATGTATATAATGTGTGTTGGTATTATGTATAATAGGGTTGCTTTCTCTCCCTGCAGTTTGCCAATATTGCATTGCACGGTTATTATATATTATTATATTATATGAGCGAGATCCGTGCAGTAAATATTCAACAATATGATATTATATTGTCATAATGGCGTGTTCGATCCTATTGTTTTACTTGGCCGCGGTGACACAACGAAAACAATTATTATCACTGTTATATGTACATATTATATATTTCGAAACGCATATTAAATGACATATTATCAACTATACCTATGCTCGTGTACGTGTATAAAATCGAACGAACCGGCAGACATTATAATTAATTATAATATATACCTACCGTTAAGTCGTTTACTGCAATTGCCGTAATTCTGTTTAGTACGGGTATACTCAAATATTATGTAAATCGAATGTAAATAAATCGTCTGCACCAAGTGCGATCGTTATTAATGTATTATGTAAATGTTATCGGTTTTTTTAAAAAATATAAATGTATTATTTACCGATGGACGACGATCCCTTACACTCACTCGTGCCTCGTAGTGTAGTTCTCAAGGTCTTTTTAAGAGAACATCGATGTATTTAAATTTAATATACATGTGTACGAGTCGCAACCGTATTTTAACATACTCAGTCGTTTAAAATATACTTATTTTAAATAAATTTATTTCGAAAAAAGTGGTCCTGTTTTAACATTATCATGATATTATATTGTGTGAAGGTCTTAGGACTGCTGTTTCGTTATAAATATTTGCTTGGCTTTATAGGTAGGTATAGTATGTAGTACAATTTTAGTACGATCCGTAATAAAATACATCCACGCACCGCGCACAATTATTGCCAATCATTAGATTTAATCACGTGAAAATCTACACGGACTGTAATATTATACTCTACGTCGATTCCGCTCAATAACCTATTCCGACAACAGTAGGGTATGAATATAAATTTGCAATTAATGTTTAATACATTATGCATAATGCGTTATATTATGATGCATCGTGTTTTCTTAGACAAAATTCGAGTACATTTTTTTCTCGGTGTGTAATTTTTTTATCAGCTTAAAAATAACATAAATCACTAATTTTTAATTAATCGAGCTCGAATTTGCATTAAAATTACTTTTTTTTTCCGACAATGATAAGCAAATCCTTTTTGTGTTTCATTTAATTTTTAAAGCTATGAGTGATCATTATTTTTATCTTTTTTACTTATAAGTGCATGCACTTTTTTCTTTCTTTTTTGTGTTTAATTTTTAATTGATCACAATACTATTATACTTAATTATGTATAGGTACAGTTCAAATCCATAAGAGCCTGCGAAGACGACGCATTTGTCCGTGTTATGATTAAAATTAGCTTTAATGGGTATTGTTAATTATTGCTGTTAGACGTGTTGATAAATATTATTTGTCATGATAAGTTAATTTAGCGTTTATCAAGGTATTTATTGTACATTTATACTACTTATGTGTATATAAAAACGTTTATTTATGCCTAATTGATAGATTCGAGATCATTCGTCAGTCCGCATTCATCGACCGTCATATCGACCTATCTTGTATTGAAACGACATCAAGTCTTTTCCGAAGACAGTTTATAATTTTATACCTAATTATAGTATATGGTAGTGGATTTTTTTTCAATACAAATTAGTTAATCTGGCGGAAAACTATATTCAATTTTTTAATAATTAAATACGTTTGTTGGTGGTAATTTAATAATATACCTATTTTAAAATCAGTATATTATATAGATATTGTTGTATGTAGTGGAACGTAACTTTTACCAGTTACCTATTTTCCTACATCGCTCATCTAACCTTTATATCTGTTTATTATTAATAAAAAAAATTATTTACCTAAAATCTGTAAAAGAATTATCTGCTTCTAATTACGCAGATAGCTACTACACAGTAAAAATAAAATGCTCACTAAATACCATGTTTTGTGATAAAAATGTTTAGTGTTATAATCTCACTACTTTCAAAAATACAAAAGTCAACTTGAACAATTATTAGCGCCAACTACCTATACATAACTGACCTGCAGTTTAATCGCGGACGATGGACCTTCGCGTATACCGCGTAAATGTTATTATTATTATTATTATTATTATTATATGCTCATATATATATATATATATATATATATGTATATAGAAATACAAAAATTATACAATGCAACTAATACAATGATTTAACCGCGATGAGTATAACGCGTGTAGGGCGTATATGTATACTACTTTAGTGTGTTATAACAATCAAAGTCTAATGTCTGCACGTGTCTGGTTGATACGCAGTTATTGTCTCCTATCTCTCAGCTGCTCTGATGTTACTAGCTATTATCAGCGATGAAAAATAAATGTACCAGTCGCGCCGAATTATATACATCGCCAGTTGTCCTCTTGATAATATTTGTAGTAATTTCCGTGTATACATATTACTACGACACACATTACTATATATATATATATATATACAACCTCTTATATACGTTTATGAATACAGCGTTGAGGTGAACGAAGCGAGACGAGTGCCCGACGCACCCGGTCTTTGTGTACATCCTGTCCGGCTTTTTGTTTCCATCGATGCGTCCCATAAAAGACGTTCAAACTACATTATAGTAGTTCGCGTACACCTATCACCTATATATTTATATTATATAGATTAATATTACATTATATATACATATGATTATCGTAAAACTGTCGACAACTGTCCGTATAATGCCTCACAAAAGAATATTTTCATCTTATATAAAGTATAATATTATACAAATAATAATATTTTCAACACAATGATTTTTTTTCATCTGAAATACCTACCGCGTTTGAAATTTTGAAAAATCGTTTCAATAATGCCACTATATTTCGTATGTATGTATTTATTTTGTCTAGTCGATCGGCAGAGTCAAATAAAATATATCTATCAATTACTTAGTCTAGTAGACAACAAACCGATAATCGATACTAATATTAGATGAAATTAAAATTTGCGGTTAAACTATATTGGCAGGAAACGATCAACCTCAGATTTTTGGTATTTTAATCTTCAATCGGATTTACAATAATAATAATATACGAAACGACTTACGAGTAATGAAACACACACGGTTAATATAGTATTGTTTTCAATGTTTTATAATTGTTATTTGTATACCATCAAAATATTTTCGATAATATAACTATAATATTATATAATATATTTCTATAGATATAGTAGTAAATAATATATAAAGACATATGGTAATTTATAATTACAGTTAATATTACATTTATTTTTTTGTAGTAATTCAATAATAATGTATGTATTTTAAATATAAATATAATATATGTATAGGTACTTATGTAGAGTAGATATACGTATACCGCAATTGTATTGTGCACATTTTGTACTTGGAAAAAATTTTTATTTTCATATATTAAGTCGTACATTGTATTATATTAGTAAAATTACAATGGTTGGTTTACACATATAATAATTTTATATAATAATATACTAATATGAATATATATATATATACATATACTACATGTATATATATACTATAATACATATCTAATATTACACAGAACATACGCGAGCATATTTTATGGCTTGTGGCGTTATATTATATTCATTGACATATCGTCAGATAAAAAGCATTTAATTCGTACTTATTGTTGCACTCCAGTGCAGATACTATACGTATATAGTTGCGGTTTAAAACATTATTATATTATACATATATAGTATTATATAACGTTCTCGAACGAAAATAATACAATATATATTTATCGTCTAAATAATATAATAACGATAATAGGAAACAAATCTGTTTGTAAAAAAATAATAGTTATTATAATAATAATAATGAAAAACCGTTTGACCACATCTGTTGTCGTATTATTAAATATATATAACAACGTTGGGACTCGGGGAAGACACACACACGCACCATACCTAAATAATGTATATATATATGATATTCATAAAATGTACATCCGTTGAATCATATATATAAAAACGAAATAAACACAAGTCTTTGGACGACTACCTATGTGTGTGAATGTACGTGAATGTGTGTAAAATTACCTTTATATATATATATACACATCGAGTTCTTCTAGCGAAACACACGCAATACGTGTCCGGACGAGGAGAGAGAACGTACATACTTGGCCATTTTGTTTCGTGCACGGACCACAACTCAACTGAAACATCCAAGGTTTATGTTTATCCATACGCATCATACATATATACTTACACACATAGGTCCGCATACGCACGCACACACACACACACACACACGCGCGCACACAGATATATCTCGTGACAGCATGACATATTATAATACAAAAACAATTGAAAATTCATAATGAGGTTTCGTGTGGATATGTGTGTATATCCATATATGTGTGCGTGTGTATACGTCTTTCGGACATATCATAATTATTATTATATGGTACATATAGTTTATAAAATATATATGACTCGTACATATACATATAACATACCATAGCAGACGACATGACGATGAAATATAATAAATAATATACATATAATATTACATTGTGTGTAATGTGTATAAATAATATAATAATATACTATTTAATATATTATACGCATATATATATATATGTATCAACGTTCTTTGTGATGCCTGGGTACATTGCGATACTCGTACTAAGGGTTTAACTCCATATTTTTTTCAATATTTTGATTTTGAAATAAATTTTGAGCATTTTTGTATCGTGATGTTTTATAAGCTTATAATTTCTTTTAAAATTTAAATATCGAAAAAATAATTCAATTAAACCATATGATATAATATATTGTTTATCTTGTAGTAAATACCGCAGTAAATAACAAGTAAATTCATTGAACTAAATGAGCATTACTGAATGCGCAGATTTGTTATGTCACGCGTTTACAGCACAATATGTATAAGACTTTAAAATATAATACAAAATTCACAATGAGTTTTTCTTCCATAGTAAACAAAAAAATATCGAAAATATATATCCATTATTTTGTTTTTATGTATAAATATTTCCTATAGCCCTCAAAATTCTGCGAGAAACAAAACAGCAATCAAAAATGTTAACTTCACTTTGCTTCATGTCAACAACGTATTAAAAAGAGACAAACTAAGTGGCTCTTATATCTCTTTCTCTATATATCAATCTTGTCACGACATTTTTAAAATATTATCAATTTCTTGATGTTAGAATAAGCATAGAAGAACTCTACAAAAATTATTATGAATTATCTAAATAAAAGTTGTTAAGTCGATGGTCATCACGTAACTGTGACTACCTACCGAGATACATCAAATTTGATGGAGAAAGCAACATTATAGTAATACCTTATACTTAAAATCAAAAGATTTTATCAGATACTTGTACACCAACGTCTAACACATTATAAAAATGAAAAATATTTTAAAAAACAAAAATTTAACTCACCGTTTATATCTTCTGTTGTAATAATAATAATAAATAATTCATATATTTTCATATCATATGGTACAGATCTTGATACAAAGTAGAAAAACAGAAATAATCACATAGTAATATAGGCTGTATGGACTTTTATAATATAGATCATACGTGCGTGCTATAAATAAAACGCACGTATGATCTATATAGAAACATTAAAAACTCATGACATTACGAAGATAATAATAATGACAGGATATTGGACAGTAGACTGCTTCCGAATTAGTTCCCTATGTATTTTTGTGGAAAACATGCGAATCGGTTTCCATAAGTTTTTGTGATAGTGAAGGGCGAAATACAATGCCCCAAAATTCAGTTATGAATCGGGTGAGGTTAGTTGATATAATAATATTTTTATAGTTAACAAGTATATATATAAATAATAAATGTATTTTAATGTTATTACCATATACTTGCAAGATATAAACGCAGCCACCGGTATGTTTAAAGTGGGCAGGAAAATTGAGATTGCTCTTAAAATTTAGAAATCATCACCATTTATTATAACTTATTATAGCATGTATGGCAAACCGTCATTCTTGGGTCAAGTGTCAAATTTTTCCAATCAAGGTTTTGAAAACTTTCCCGAAGGAAATGATATTTTCGAAGGATAAAAATTAAGTCCCAGATCTATTATATTATTTTATTAAGTATGTGCACATTTTTTTGTAATTATAATTGTAATTTGTTTCTATAAATTTCTTATTACAAAAATGTTATAAATAATACAGTTTTTAATAATTTCAACTTTTTAACGCGAATATCAATTTTTTTGCGTGTCATTGAAATTTGATCAACGTGCAACCTATGACACGCGTGTCGTAGGTCTAACACCCCTAACTTATATAGTAACAAACGGAGAACAAATTCGGGTATTCCGTTATAAATAATATATTATAGTATTCATCTTTCATCTCAACTATATTATAAGCATCATCAAGTGTCATAATTATGTTATTATAGTATACATTGTAATAATGAAATCAAATAATTCGATTACATTATGCTTAAGCACTGACTGCGGTGTACTATTATTATAGGCGCGGTGTATATACCAACATGATATATTCTTTAATATTTAAAACGTTTATTGTCGAGAAAGAGAAACGTACCGTTCGTGTCGGTTCGACACTGCGACATTGACGCGGCCGTGTTCGTCAAAATTTCACGTAATAACAATAATATTCATATTATATATTACATACACGATGAGATTTTAATATTAAAACCTCTGTCAGGCATCACGTCATATGACATTTTGGCCAATCGCAAGCACTTCGTGGCGGACGACAAGCGCCAAGTACATTATATATGTTTATATATATATATACTCGTATACGAGTGGTTTCCAGAAATAAACAAACACAACGGTATTTACATAAGGAAATGATCGAGGTCGATGGGAAATAACGGTTTTCGCTGTTTTTTGACGGCGGGTCAAAGCTTGTGAACGAAAAAGTTACCGAAAAAACGTCGACGGTCGCGTGTAAAGAAACGACGGTGCCACTATACATAATATATGTATGTAGTATATGGGGTACGTTGTCAGACTGTAGTATTATGTTTAATAAAATATAATACTATGTATTTGAAAAGGAAAATGTTTTTAGGCAAATCGGTACAATCAATATTTTTGACTACGGTGGTATGGTTAACAAGTGCTACGGGTTGTAAAATATGTTCAAAATAGTTAAACAAAAAAACTATAACAAAATTAATAAAAATAAACCATAATGATGATAAACGTTATTTTTTATCTCCCCCGGGTGCAGTATTATTTCATTAGAGGTAGCTCACGTTAAATATTATCGGTTAGTGATGAATTAATACAACAAAATGAATAATTATTAGGGCATTTATAAATGACTACATAATATTTGTATACTATCGATTATTTTTAATAAAATGTCATATGCTACAACAACTCCAGGCTCCAATCATTACACTTTAGGGGAAAAAAATTGTTTACCTTCAATTAATTATATTTTATCAAAAATTTCCTATATAATTTAACATAACAATTTAAAAATGAAATCAACTAAAAAAATATATATTATATATTACAACGAAATGTTCAGTAAAATTTCGGAGATGTATTAGTAAATAATGTTTTGAGTATACAATTAACATCAGAATAATTTTAAATATCACGATACTGCTATTCATTTCTTCAATGTTTCGACAATCAATTTATAGATTTTATAAAAAAAATGATCGTTTACGTGTAAGTTTACTGATAAAACAGATCAGATCTATCTTACTTATTAATAATTCAAACACAACAATATTGTATAGGATACGTTACGGTAATAGTTCGGGATGATACATGACTGATTATGTGATCTTGGTAAATTTATCAGGTTTTAAATTAACAATTAAAATTGAAAGTGTGACGTAGTCATGCAGATTATCAAAATTGATATTTAGGTGTAGCGCAAATTATTTATTATTTTTATATTTTGGCGAAGATTACATATACGCATTCAATTAGTATACCTATTATAGTGTAGCAAAAATTACAAACGCTAAAATTGGCATAAATACTATCTCCCTTTTTAGTTATGCTCTTGCAATTTATTTCTAAGACGAATTATTCAATAGAATATAATATTATTTATAAATAATATTATTATGAGTGTATACAACTATGCAAGATTTGTTTTAATAATTTAAGAAATCAGGATGCTAAACCATAAAAGTATTAAAAACTTAAAAATTTTATAATTTTGACTATACATGGTTCTTTTCGGTGACTTTCCGTATAATATTATGCACAAGTAACAGTAGTGATAGCACTCGAGATGAGCCTTATCAAATCTTAAAATGTCTCCCTTCCCACAACGAACTTTGCTAAAATTTAATTAAATTTACTTAGAATTCATTCAGTTCCTACGGTTTTAACATAAATTATAATCAGCAATTTAAAATTATTTCATACCTTATATATATATATATATATATATATTTATGAATACAAGAACATTGCAACAAAATATGTATTTAAAGATTATCATTTAATATTTTTCATTGTAAACTTTTTTATATATAAAGAGGATTAAAGCATACTTGAACAATTCTACAGTTATCTATCCAGCTGAAGTGTATAATTTCTATAAAGTACTATGAAGCAAAATCGTTAAATATCGACAATATTTTGAATAATATTATAACAATAGAAGAATAATTTTTTTAATTTAATTATATGTTGATGTATTAGTGTTTTACTCGATTGTAGTGTATTATAAGTTCTTTTTTGTAAACAATTCTTAAAGTTTAAGAAAATAAATGTGTTTAATGTATAATTACTATCCTATCGTTCTTATTATTATTTACAATTAATTTTATCACGTCATCAAACTAATATCCATAGAATGAGTGATTAAATTTGTTAATGTAAAAATAAATTGTTTTTGATTTTATCTCATATAAACATCGTATTAATATTATTTAATTAAAAAAATTAATGCTTACTGTATGCGTTTGTTGTATATTTAAAATGGTATTATAAAATATAAATTGTATTGTAAATTTAAAATAAATTTCACTGCAATTAATTATGATATGACGTTGTGCTTAACATTGAGTGTAAGTTTGGTGTTTGTGGTATTTATTAAGTAAAAATATTCTTCCTTAAAAAAAGTTACCTTAGCCTGGCTCCTCTAGGGCTAAAAATCCCGGCGCCTTCACTGTCGTAGTAAATATATGGGTAGTATGCTTAAAACGTATAATATAGAATCGAACATGTCAGAATAAAACAGACGTGTAATGATACGGTAGCTACCTAGCTATTTGTATGTGACTTCCGAGAATTCATGTTTGCCAACGAAGAAAAATGATATGATTAAGTTAAAAAAATAATTATAAACGAGAAACAGTATAACTCACGAAACGAAATAACGATATTTATATTTTATATATGTATATTGTATATAGGCATATACCAATATATAATATAATATGTATGATATATATTATATATGCTGAACACAAAGTCTGGTTAACGAACCTTATTATTATTTATTCATTTTTTTTTTATAGTAAGGGTTAATATTATACGCAGGTCGGTCTAAAGGGTGTTCCACAACGCGTATATTTGTCAACCCCGTCAATAAATATATTTCCAAATAGTTTTATCTTGAAATTTGATTACGAATCGCGAATCGCATTTTTAAAACGGTTGTGGTGTAAAGTATCTTTAAAGAGAAGTATTACTGATGTACTAAGTCACGATGCGACTTAGTACAAAAAAAAAAAAAATTGGGAAATTATTTACACCATTTTACATCAATTTTTGCATTAGTTTTGTTAGTAAATGTCTAATTTCTTTTAGTTTATTGTTATGCCAATTTTGTTAAACAATAAAAAATTCTAAATATTTAATATAATGTTTCAGATTCAATTACATTATTTTTTTTTTCTATAGTCGTTATAGTATTTTATTAGATTTCGACGATTTCATCTTACTATTCTAACGGCAAGGGGATAAAATAATTAATTTAAAACGAATAGTTTTATGAAGGGGATACGGTGATTGCGGCAATGAATTATTGTTAGTCTAGACGATGTCGGTTTTGGTACGGATATTTAAATAGAGTTTTAATACTGTAAAGAATGTTCTATATGTAGACGTATTCTTGTTATTGATATCGTAACTGTGGTTATTTGCATCAATGGTTTTAATTATGGTGGTATTGGAGGCGTTATTTGAATATTGTATGTGGTTGAAGCTAATTTATTAATCTCATTATTTACTGTGGCGAAGATTTCAGCATTGGAGATTGTAACACTGTGTTTATTATTAATTACTACTGATCAGTTAATAAATTAGTCTTTAAGACATATTATTATAAAGTTAAAGAGTATTTCACCCATTGTGATGAACATATAATATTAAATATATGCGAAACGTAGAATTGACTAAAAAAAGTAATTATTATATTTAAGCGTATGGTACTATATGGTATCGAAAGCTATAAACCGAGAAGCGTATTACGATATGAACATAATGTTACTCGGCCGAATTTATATAATACGGTGTAACAGACTGATAAATTATTATCACCCCTATCGGATGTCATAAAAATTTCGTATGGTTTATTGATGTTTTTAGGTCATACATTTTCATGTATATTAGTGTGTTAACATCCGGGATCAAATTACACCCAAATCACAGTTTTATTTGAATATTGATTCGAAACGATGCAGATGCGATGTTGCACGTTTAATTGTAAACTGTTTAAAAATAAAGCCTGCAGTAATCAATTATTTCAAGAATATGAATTTTAAGTTAACTTATTTTTTCAAGAATGCATGAATTTTATACTTTTGAACTTTTACCTTTACTAAACAGCAAATAATAATATAATGTACATATATAATATGTTGTATATAAATTACTTTAAATTTTTTTGATTGATACCTATCCTAAAAATGTATTGTATCTAAATAATAGTATATTGTCCTTTTGTATAAATTTAAGTATTAACTTGAGTACAACTTACTACTTCAAGATAAGTTATTATAGTAATTGTATTGTGCATTAATCAGTTTAACATACTATATAATATTATTGAGGGATGATTGTTAACTGTCTCGATTTTAATGACATGTAAACTTTTCTAATGATAAACTCTTCCGGCTCTACTTCAGCACTACCTGAAGGCTACATGTAAATTCTCCCGGTTCTATAGTATAATTTTATCATTATGATTATTTAATGCTTATAAAAATATGAACAATTTTTTTTTTAAAAACATGTTATACATTTTAATTTAATTTAAAAAAATTCTACATAAAAAAAATATATATATAATATTATAGTAAATAATAAAAAAAATAATAGTATAAAATATTTAACTTTAATTTTTATAATAATTATGAACATAATACAGATTTAAAAAAATGTATGTTGTCTATTTTTTGGTTTTTAAAATCTATAATTTTTTCATTATTTTTGGTATGTTTTGTTTATCGTAACTTTGAGTATTTATGTACATTTTAGTTTAAAAATGTTCTAGGGAACTAATAGATAAAAATAGAGATGGGTGAGTACTAGAAAAATATGCATTGAAAGGGGATTTACAAGCGTTCGTTGATATTGATGTTGACGATGATGCTTAAGCCCACATTGTCGGAAGATATGATGTATCATCTTAATTAATATACGTTTGAACTAAGTACGAAGCAAAAGTATCCAATTTTTCGTTTAGTGGACCCATTATAGTGCAGTTTATGTGATATGCGTGTACCTATAATAATACCTATACCTATACTTACATATAATAACATTCCCAACTGCATTCGGATCTATATGAAGAATAATCCAAAAAAATAACACGACAATTTTCCAACTTCGGTTGAGTCATCTCTATTATACGAACAACTAGGGAGAGCTTACATATTTCCATGCGGAAAACATAATATCGATCCGAGAGAGCTTACCATCGGAAGAGTTTACCAGCACTTCTATCGAGGCGAAGTTGGTTAATCTAACTGGTAATATTTAATATTTAAAAATCACTTTTCCTTGTATTAGCTGTCACACTAATGCCCGTTTTGCTTTTAAATATAGTTCTACATGTCTAATGCATTTTTTACTGTAGATTTTTTTTGTTTTATGACGCATTATTGACACATTTAATTTTGATTTACATACAAGTATTATATTATATAATTTACCATACGATTTAACATATAATATAAATCTGATTTTCGATTTTGAATTCATAAATCTCCAGAAGTATATATATTATATATATAGTATATACGTTACTTACTGGCTAATATTATAACCCGCATAATGATGAACGCGTTCAGCTTGCGGTTAGCTGTATATCTTGACTGCGGTTGTCAAAATACGCATATATAATTTAGCAGAATCAAATAGTGAATTTTATATATTATTGTGGTAATAATTTTTTTATAACAAGTAAAATAAGTTTTTTTAGCCGACGATATTACTCTACAGTTGCATTACTTTTACTTTGTTATTATTAATACCAAAATCGTCACATAGGTAATAAATAAAAAAGTGTAGCACTACATCTTTAGGTATAAATAACGCATAATGAATAAAAACCAGCAGACAGTAATATGTAAGTTTTTAATTTTAAAAATCATGTAAGAAATTATTCAATGTCAGTACATATTATAATATTAAGAAATGTGAAAGTAAGATTTAAAAATTAAAATAGTCACAACTCGGCATTCGCAGCCTACGGGAACGACAAAAATAAGAAAGGGACCAATTACGATTTATATTAATTTTATGTAAATTTAGTAATGTTATTTTCAATTTTTTTATTTATTTTTACATTTAAAAAATTTTGAAAAATTTTTCCTGTTTTCTTCTTTTTCTTAAATCATCAATTTAAGTGACTTTTTGTTTTTTAAAGGTTCCATTATCGAATTCGAGTTGGACATGAACAATTAGAAAATGCTGATAAATGGCTGACATCTCCATATGATCTTTATAGCATTTTAAAATGGTAACATATCTAAGCGTATAGTGTATACAATATAGTTTTATTTTTGTACTAAGTACCAAATTTGTTTTACTAATATTTCACATAATTTAGTTTCACAAGTTTTTCTTTTTGCGAAAATTTAAATTAAAAAATTACTACTTGATATTTTTCCACCACATGAAAACAACGTTAAATCATCATATAGACATATTTTTACGAATCGTTCGTGTATGGTTCTTTTATACGTTCATTGCGATAGGTTTTTTCGAAGTCATAATATAACAAATTTCAAACAATTTTATTTATAAAAACGAATTTTAATGTTATTATTACACAGTGAATAGCTTTTGAATAAATAAAAATTGTTCATATGATTAAAAAAATGTATTAATATGGTGCCGTAATTATATTATGCAACCGATAGGGATATAACATAAAATCAATCGAAAAAAATGTTAGTGTTCAGCTAAAAAACATAATATAACATTTAAAGTTTATAAAATTTTATACCTGGTAAATTATTAATAATTATTAACTTCACACATTTTTAAATATGCGATAATTTTGAGACTATTTTTCAAAATTCAATAAAAGACTAAAACGTTAAAGTTTATATTCTCGACGACTGCTGTCTGCTTTAAAATGTCAACGTTGTTTGTTGAACGTTTTACTACGGCTAAGAAGTATCTTAGAATCACTTTTATTTAACCTTTTAAAACAAAAATCAATTAATTGAGTAGAAATGTTTTTTTAGCTCTCAAAATGTTTAAAATAATACTTACAAAATCATAATCATGGTATTCATCGAACATATTGCGTGTACAATAAATTATGATTTAAGACGTCAAATTGAACTTTGGCAAATTTTCACACCGTTATAACTCGCAGGATATTAGTAAAAATTTTGAGTCTACACGCCGAAGTGGGCGGTGGGTCAACTCCTCGTCATAATCTGTATAAATATAAAGTTGTCGTATGTATAGCATTATTGCTCACCACAACGGTAATACCGTCCATAATAATATAATACGCCGTCTTGACAGACACAACTCATCGTTCATAATAGGTGCGTTTCCAATTTGTGTATATTTTTCTCGGAACAACGACGAACCTTGCCGCGGGCTAGTGGCCGTCTCTGCAGACGTTTCTACGAATAAAAACAATTTCGATCTAAAAATATTTACAATCGCAATAAGTAATAACCATAATAATTATTGTCACATGACGTCACGCGCTCACATGCAAATAATTCTATAATAAACTGCGTTTTACCAACTCGAATACCTACGTATTATAATTATTAATATTATTCTATTACTATATATTATATTGTCTATTATTGTCGCACAAAGCAGTAATTTTTTAATTGAATCGCGCGCTCATAATCGGAACTATTAAAAAATATTAACTTAATTTATGTCGCATAAATAATAATTGTCAGTTCGACGTGGTCATCCAGTGTCCGGTTTTTTTGTTTTGAAACAAACAAAAATATCTTTGGTTAAAGTGTTTAAAATATTTCACGACAAAAGCAATTGAAAAAATATTGCTCAATATTGTATTGTATACGCTATGTTTAAAAGTTAAAACTATACAATTGTTACATAATTTTACAAAGATATAGAATAAAATTTCTGCCGGTCGAAATTATCAATGTTTTGATAAATCGAAAAATTATAAGATGGGAATTTAATATTATCATCGATATTGTATTATATTTTATAATCTTGACGTGCCTATATTTATATTACACAATATAGACCCATGTGACGAAGCCATATTATCACATAATAATACGCAGCTATAAGTATACATAGACACGGCTGCTATATTATGGTGAGTTTTAGATAATTTATAAATATCGAATGATTGCATGAATATGACATTCTTCAATAGCTGTTTCAAGACATTTACGATTTAATCTCATTTTTGCCAACCATATTCATAGTTAAAGGTTAAAAGTAAGAATGTCAGCTGATTCCTGATAAACAGTAACAACTTTTTAAAATGGCTGTGATAGGTACTCGAAAAATAAAAAAATAATTTATCAAACATCATTATCTGTCACTTATATGGTAAGTCTGTGAAAAGTGCAAACCGTTTATCCAGTATCAAAAGTACCAGTTATTTGAAATTATAAAAAAAAATTCCATATGGGAGGATCTATCTCCTCTCGTGAACGCCCATTATCAGAACTCACGACTGTAAATACTTATTAAACTTTTTTTATTATCTACCTATATAGAATATTTAAAATTAAATTATATATATCCAAAGTTAAAAATACTTCCTCTGAGATATTTTTTCCCCCATACTTTTTCCGGGACTATTTTTCCTCGAGACCTTTATATTTCCTACAATCATAATATTATATTAATTAATGCTTATGGAATAATAAAAGGAAAAAAATCGATGCGGCTCGCGGCTGCAACTCCCCAATTCACCTTCAGCTGAAAATCGAAACCGATAAAACCGAATCACTGCGCCGCATATATCATGATATGTCCAAGAGAAAAAATCGTTCTTATAATACACATTGTACATGTATTTATTAAATGTATTTTTATATTTTATAAACATACACGTTGAAAGAATGCGAGAACAGTTTGCGGTGTTGATGCGGCAAGGGGGACGGTATATATATATTTATATATATATATATATATATATGTGTGTGTATGTATAAACGAGTTGCAAATAACGTTCGATATAATAACGATTATTAGCGCGCGGAATAAAAAATAAAATATCGCCGTACATAATGTTTACTACTATAACGCGTACATAATAATATTATATTATATTATAATAATAATCTACACACACGGCCGACTCGTTTTCGAGATAAATATTAATAACCGTCATCGCGTTATGCACGCGCGTCCGCCGCTCAGGAATAAAACCGTTTTCTCGCCCCGCTCTCGACAAGTATTGCGTAAAACAATAATTAATTACAAAACGCATATAGCAGGTATAGGTTTACATATATTATATCATGTACTTCAGCAACAACCGTGAAATTGATTATTATTATTATTATTCATATTATAATCATCATTATTTGTGAGTATGCAATAGTACATGCGTAGCAGGTACCTAACCGGCCTGTACAGCATTGAGCATAATATACCTACCACTTGTTGCACTCTGCGTCCGTATATGCGCGTATACATCATAATAGGTACCTACGTGAAAGTCACGGTGCTGTCGTCGTGTCGGACGAAAACCACGAAAACAACATTATTGGGAAACGGATTTTGTGGCAATTATACATCACATCGAGTGTGCGTATAACCTATACAAAATATATTAATCAATAATCACGATGATTTATATATATGTATATCAAAGCAAAAGTTTCAAGTATTACCTTCGAACGTTTTTGGCGTTTTCTAAAACGTTGAGGTATAATACGTAGATTAGGTTAGGCGAAGATACATGCAGATTCCGTCTCTCTAAGTTTCTAATGTTTTTTTTAATTGTACGATATACATGTCCACATCATGTTTTCAATTTTATGACGGCGCTTTATTTGTACCCATATGCACAGTCGTCACTCGATAATTTTAAAAACTTCATAAATCTAACTAAACGGTTGGTCACCTCTATAATTAAAAGAAAATACATGTATTCGATCTACTCGATAATTTGAAATGTTTTTTCGGCGGGAAATACTCTACAATTCGATTTTTTTTTTGTAAGATCCTTTATAACTCGAGTTTCTTTAAACACGAATCCAAAACCTCTATAATTCGAATTTTTAGCTTGGTCTCCTGAATTTAAAATTATCGAATAACTGCTGTATATAATATATGAAGAGTACGTATAAAATACGTAAAACGGCAAAGAGCACTTCCGCCTTTTATCAGTGTTTTGTTTTATATAGCTAATCGCTGGCGGAATAATTTATCTAAATCTAACGCGACGGTATGTCGGTATATTATCACCGTTTTCGGCATTTTTAATTAATCATTTTATTTTATCATTTTATTACTTAGCTATATAGGTATGTCTGTCAGCTACTATATATTATAATATCGAACTGGCGCCGAAGTTAGCGGAGCAAGACGATCGCCCAACGCTCCGTCACCGCCGCAACTGTATCCTGTCTGTGGTGTGTGTATAATATTTTATACTGGTACTATTTTTTTTCCTTTTAATTGTTTTATTTATGCGTTTTCAAGGGCATCACAACAATATACACGGTCAATAAATACGAAATCGGTATAAATTTCAATGCAATTTTTTCGGAATTTTCATCGCGGTTCTCAAAAACCACTACCCGAGGAACGACTTATTATATTTATAATAACGACTCCCTCTTGCAAATTCTATACCGTTTACACTCGGTACGATCGCATACTTCTACAGCACAAGATACTTGCAGCCTGTAGATAAACCTATTGCTTCAACATGTTCAGTGAGACAACTCCCACTCGCGAATACAACTATTCGATTCGTACATAAGCGGATCCCCTTTATATCCCTAAAATAGTCGCAACGGCATTTGTTCTCCAGTTACACCGTCGTAGTAAAGCCCATTACTATTCTGTGCAGTCGTATTATAGTTTTATGTTACTTTTATAATACCCGAGTGTGTGTGTGTGTACTCGCGTTGATAAAACAAAATATACATCTATTGTTCTGCTGCTATGCTTTTGCGTTCTTCTCTGATTACACAAAATTATAGAATATAAACAACGCTGGCGGTAGTGATGGTTAGAAGCGGGGAGTGTACCGGGCATGAAACGACCATCCCCATTAGATGACGGATAGGTGCCAACTAAAATCCAAATCCAAATCGTATACGATCTGAGAAAATAATTGAATTTAATCAACTATATTATATTAACAACTATAAGATCTACGATTACAAATTATATAATTTAATGCTGCAGCTAAATAAAGGGAATTATGATATACTACTTTTTCTTATAAAAAGTATTTGTAAATGAATCGTTACAGTTTAAGATATTCTATCTTCTTCGATATGTATATAGATCAATCAATCAAGTAATCAATTTTAAGCATATAATATATACCTAATATATTTTATTTGATTCAATAATACGAAAATACATGCTGCATACAATTTACAGGCAGCGCTAAAAATGTTCAAATAGTTTTAACTAGGCACGTTAAAGTACACGCAGAGTTGATTTTTTTTTTAATTGATTAAGCAATAATATTGATGAGGCGATTTTTTCATTTTATTTTAAAACGACAAGCGCGACGAATAAATCGAATCTAAAGTTATTTTAACACAATATAATATATAACTAAATACACAGTGTAAAAAAAACATAAGATACATTCAACGCGAAATTGCAAAACTATAGGCCTGAATCCCGTGGCCGATGTACTATGGTAAAGTATTGTGTTACGCTCGTTTAATAAGTGCTCTGCAGTGTGTGTTTTGACTGGTAATAAGATATTAAAGAAAAAAATCGGTGCTGTTCAACGCGAACACTGCAATGTAATTATAATTTAAACTGTTACAAACGATTCGAAAGCCCATAAAATATAATATAAATATGATATACCATCCACGCTATCGTTCACTTAATAATAATATGTCAACAGTAGTTTGTCCAGTTTTTATTTTTTATTTTTTTAATTACCGTCATTATAGCGCACGTACAATCGTGTCGAGTGTCGACGCGTCATGTTTGACGAACTACGCTCGTCACAAATAACTGGATACACGCGCTATAATGGCTAACATTATTTCAATAAACTATTATATAAAATTATAATATAATTATAATATTAGTGTCGTTCCACAGCATCGCAGTCATTATTTGTCGTTCTGGTGATATTGGGCGTATGGAATGTACATCGGATGTCCCCGGAAACAACAATATGTCAATACCACGTCAATATCACTCTCTATTATAATTATTTAGGTTAGGATAATATAGGTAATAAAATTAAAAATTATTATAAACTATAGTAAATAAAAAAAATTAATAAAAGTAATTATAGTTTTTAACTATAATTAACACAATAATTGTAATACTAAATACTAATACTTGTACATTATTATAATGGGCAGTACTATAGCACATTACGGGTAGTATATACCTAATATAATCAATGGTGTTGTAAGTATAAATACACGGGCGCCAAATATCACGGAGTTCAATTTTAGTCGGTTTTTATTATTAAAAATTAAGGTGGCCTTTAAGTAATATAATATTATCCCCTATTGTTCGCAATAACGAAATGATAATTATCCGACGGTTGGTAAATAAACGTTTTTAGTGCAATTTTTTGAAAAGCTTTTTTTTAATTGCACGGATGAAAGTGCCACTGCTGCAATTTATAAACACGTGTTGTAGCTATAAGTGTATTAAGTCAGCTGTTTCATTATTTTCAGTAATAAAAGCGATATTATTTTACCTTCGTGTAACCATGTAACTTGCAGAATAAATTAACGAAGAGTTTGAAAAATGCCACTCAACTATACCTTATATAACATAATACATTTATACACAGCTTGGTACAAGCCTTGTGTACAATCAACACTTCAATTTACAATGCATCAGACTAATTATTTGACGGTATATAATAAAGTAAAACGACTTGTTGGATTGCAATAAATTGTGAGCACTGCATGTCATCGTCGTACGCTGCCGACGAATACAACTATTTAAACGATGGCGAACTATGTGTTATAATACAATATAGCTGGCAATATATATACACAGTTACTTCAACAATGTTTATTCTGTGCTTCTCGTATAGTAATCATTGTAATCGATGTATAGTGTACATTTATATTACGATAAAGTGAGCGTCGCTTATAAGACTAGTTTTGGAACAAACCGAATGAACCTTACTTTGACAAATTGGGGAAAAAAATTAATTTTAACTTTATTATACTATTTTAATTTCACATATTTAGTTATACAGATTATTACCTGTTAGGTATTATTTAATATTTAAATTTTATACTTATAACATAATGTTTTTTAATACTTATTAAAAAAATTGTTTTTTTTTTTGTTTGAATTTTGTTACCTGCTTTAACTATTCCGTTAATATACTCCCGTACTCGTATGTATATTGAAATTCGTGCCTTGGTAATTTATAGATCTCTTTAAAACTTCTAGAGCCATCAGAATCTTTTTGTTATCATAATGATAAAAATAATACCGTATAATTAAAATTGGTTAAAAATGTATATTATTTTCTGTTCGAAATTATGAAAAATAATAATGTGTTGATAACGTAAAACTCTATAAACGTGGTTAAAATTAAAAATTAATAAAATATATTTTTTGATTTCATCATTTCGTATTATGCAATGATTAATGATTATAAGTAAAAATCAATCAAAAAACATTTTTGGATTTCTTGATTTTATTTTATTAGACAGTTTGAGTACATAATAATTGCCTAACCAGTAACCACAATTACGGCATAGGTTACTTATTACCTACCTGTATATATGTTAATATTATGCGTGTATTATGCACACGCATATTTATGAAGGATGAATGTTAAACCAAATGGTTAAACATTATTTAAAAAAATTGAAAGTTTGACAATCACTATACGTGTGATCAAGGTGATGATTATAAAATATAGACAACTGAGTTAAATTATTTTTACTTATACTGGAGTTCTTGGCGTTGACCTAACTTGCAATCGGAGAAGAACGTTTATACTATAGACAAACATTTTCAAAACTTTGATTGGAAAAATGTCGCACTTGACCAAAAAAGGTTCGCCACTACTGGTCTATAGCGACTAATCCTGAATTTTAGGGAAAACAAGTTGTATTGTCCTTGCTTTTAGAAAAAAAATCCAACAGAGCTGATCAAGTAAAAAAATGTTTTTTAAATTTTAGTAATAAAATATTAATATAAAAAAATTATTATTTATTATATTATTATATTATGCAATATATAATAAAGAATAATTTCCGTTTTCTCTATTGCAAAAAAATACATGAAGGTTTTTTATTATATAGTTTATTTGTAAATAATAATCGTTGAACACGATATAACAAAAAATTCAAAAATCAACCTAAGTTAACGCGTATAACTATTCATTTTTTTTTCATAAACACAAATGTGAAAACCGTGAGCATTTGGTTTTATACATATATGGTATGTTACACAATCACGCAATTTAAGTATGTGAGTTCGGGAAAAAAGGTCAGTCATAGAAGGGCGGTTTCCTTCCTCCTCCCCTTACACAACCGCCCAACACGTACCCCCCACGAAAACTACAATACGCCCCTGACTCTGTGCACTTATATATATATATATATATCTGCAGAGTAAACTTTGACGTCTACAATCGTCCCGTGTGCCACATACACACACACACACACACACACACACACACA
This sequence comes from Rhopalosiphum nymphaeae, assembly GCA_036289425.1. NCBI lineage: Eukaryota > Metazoa > Arthropoda > Insecta > Hemiptera > Aphididae > Rhopalosiphum > Rhopalosiphum nymphaeae. The sequence continues at coordinate 17,208,178 of JAZAQC010000007.1, read as the reverse complement.
CACACGCCCACGCGTATATTGTGCAAAATACACGGTTGACGAGCTGCCGCGCGACTTGTGGAAAGTTGCGACTCGATTTTCCACGCGGATAAATACGGGCGGCGGTGAATTCCTTTGTACAATTAATATAATAATCGCGTCTATTCATTGTGTGTCGTGCGCGCGCCCGCGGTGCTCCCGCACGTGTCGCCGGATGGGGCGCACCCATAAACTATGTATATATATATATTATGTTCTCCACTGTGACGATGACGACGACAAGAGAGTCGCAGAGAGATTAGCGTTAAAGTGTATATAAGACCCGCCGGCAGCGCGGTTTACAATAATAATATTATAATGTATTCGGCGGAGTGGTTTTTCGAGGGACTTCGACGCTCATATATAATATATTTTGTCGTGCGCTCTAGCACAGGGCTCTATAGACTTGGTGTAATCGCGTATTCCCGGTAAAACCTTAAAACACGATATCACGAGCTGCGCGGCAACGCGTTTATGCACTATGAAAACAAATGTGATCAAAAAATATGCATTGAATATAAATGTAGATACATAATATATATGTTATATTTCGAAAAAGCGACGAGGAAAAACTCGCGGAGTGCATAATTTTCTCCGAGCGCGCCAACACCGTTAGTATTACACGTTTTATATTTTCAGCACGGATTCAGCAGAACCGTTCATGACGCAAACAATCGACTTTTTTTTGTCTCTCCATCATTTATTGCGTTTACGTCGCTGCTACTAGATCGACACGACACTGCGGTATGGTCCTGATTTGAGTTTGAGTTTTTTTCCACTTTTTAAATAGATGAACCATCTCGCAGACTCACAAATGCTTCTCTATCATACGTATAACATGTTTATTTATAATATCGATTTTATTTATCAACATTAAACGCGTGACCGTAGAGTATAGGGTCACTGCAGAAGCCACATCATCTAATATAGGACACACGATGGAGTTGGATATAATATATTATATATTCGTGTTTATCAATAGCTCATTGCGATACTCCTCAAACCACTACAATAATAATAAATCTGTCTCTACGCGGCCGTCTGCTATTCAGAAGTATTTTAAGTCCACTAATCATAATACAATATATGGAATATTTTTTTACGGCCATAATGAATCGTATTCTACGTGCGTTTGTAGGCGATAGTTTTGTCGATTTTTTTTTCGCCGAAAGTATACATTTCAAGTATACTGTATATATATATATATATATCCACCTCTTATATGGATACCGAGATATTCGTCCACCCGATTATTATCGTCCATCAAGAAAAGTAGAGGGTACACGACGGCCGGCCGGCTCCACTAAACCCCGTTCGTATGGCGCCTCCCGCAGCAGACGAAATATTGTAATAATAATCATTATAATACCCTTTCGAAAATAACACTGCACTGACGTAACGAATATACTGTTGACTGCGATGATTGTAAACCGCGTGGTGGCAGAGCAGACCGAAAAAAAAACGTTTTTAGAACAACGATTATGATATAGGTACTCTGAGAAAAAAAATAATAGGAGCATTAATATGTTATATAATATACAGCCATATGTGATATCTAAAGCGAAGGTGTAAAAAGCGTTATATTTTTTTATCTTACAGAATTTTAAAAATCTATACACATTTTGTGGGATAAATATAAATATTTCATTATTGCAAGACATATATATATATATATATAATAGATTATGCTGTATGCTTGAATCAAAGGACGTTGATCGTGTATTGTTATTATTATTATGGGGTGAGTCATGACAACTGGCTGCGTGTTGGATCCTTAGATTTTTAAGGCATTCGATCGACGAACAGTTTACGATATTTTACGATACATCACGAATAATAAATCATTCAAAAGTGTTTCGATTTATACACGCGTTGTAGGAAATTAATTTGTAACTACGAGCCTAATGATTGCATCTAATATCTTAATAATATGTTTATACGTATGCTCAATCTCACTTATACGGTTCTGAATTATATTGTTGAATTCATTCAAAACGCGTTTTTCAGCCATGTGCACGTCCCGCCGATACGGATATCGCGTAGTTATGTACGTATAACTGCAATGACCGTTGACGATTTCGTATTGTATTCGTATGATATGCGTTGTCACAGAAAATAGAACCATTTGTTCAATATATTGTCGTCGGTATACGCGTTAAACGTCTCAAAATCACTATCACGATTTTGCCATGCTACCATAACGAATATGAAGCGGACAAGTACATCTCGTTCCGAGGAAAAAATAATTACCGTTCGGTTTTCAACGATACCGATGTGCGTCACTGCATCGTATAATAAGCAAGCCCAGATAAGTCGTTCGAGCGTTCGAGAAAATCTCAAAGTATAAAATATTTTTTTAAAACGTAAAGAAATCGTTGGTCAAATATTAAAACAAATTGATACGTCACAAGAATCGAAGTTTAATCGAAGTAGTTAATAAATTTATAAAGTTTTGATGAACCGAGTAGTGCACCAACAATATTTTTCTCAGTAGTCTTGCAACTGTTCCACAGCTCCACTACACCAATTAAAACTTTGAATACTCGTCACTAATTATAACCAATCGTCCAAGATTCGAATTTTATGCATAATAATTATTATCGGAAAAATGTTTTACTTCAGAATATTATATGAATTTAAAAATCCAAAAAAGTTTTAAAAAAAAATGATAAGAATGAAATTTTCATCACAAAGAGCAATGCTTGCTGACAAGTTCGAATTATATCAAAAAATATGTACTTTCAAAACGTTAATAAAGCATCCTATAATATCGGTATTACCCAGTGGTGTTTTCTGGTTTTTTTTCTTTTTAAAACGTCGGTTGAATGATTCTTATTAAAGTTATAGAATCACTTTTATCGGCTAATATTGTATTACTAACATTACATATTACAAAATGTGATTCCTTCCTACACATAATATTATATACGGTGGTAACTACTAATCATTACGGTTTTCTGGGCACACTCATATTGATATAATTTGTCGTGTGTACAACGAACGTATAGATAATGTCTAAATAACGATCGAACGATTCGAACGTATATATGCATAACCTTATAAGTTTTAATAAAATAGTAATATACATTTATAATTTATACGTTTGTCGATTTAGACGGCAATTGAGTTTAAATATAATACACATTATATTATAGTATTATAGTGTTATTATTATAATTACGCTGCGCGAGATCGGTCGCGTGTGCGTAATGTACGTACCTAAATCGTCTTCTGTTGAGACATAATATGTATGCTGTTAAACATTATTTTATCTAAAACGCGTCCGTTCGTCTTATCACGTGTCAACAAACACATTATAATATTATATCATGTTGCGTATAGCGTTTTTCAAGCTTCGGGATGTGTAATATTTTCTTCTGTCATCGATTCGATAAGAATATAAGACTATATAATATGATCGTCGATGACTAATGACTAATAAATGCAATTTATATATATATATATATGTATATATAAATTAAATATATATGAATATATTTGATTCGTCGTAATGCAGTACATCAGTAATTTTCGTTTGACATTCGACAGTATATATTATCATGTTTAATGTATATAATTAATCGACAATCGTTTAACGCACAAATAAAATTGATATGCGCATACGCATTTCGACTGTAATGCACAGCCGGCCTTAGGATGAAGCGAGGCCTGGGGCAAGTCGTACTTTATTTTTGTTTAATTTCACCGAAAAATTATAGTATAAAATAATGTATAATTTCATTGACGTGGCGCCCCATTGACCCGGCTTGCTTAAGACCAGCACTGCTGTAATGCATTATTATTTTTTGTTTGTAATCTGCTATTATACTACTAGGATTATTCGCGGTTAAAAATTCAAAAATAGGAAAGCCCAGTTTGAAAATAGTTCTGCGGGGACATATTTTATTGCCAGCAACTTTTATTTGAAACCATTAAAATTAGATAAAACTATAAAATATTTATTACCTTAGGTTTATTCGGTTTATTGTTAATATGTGTTTTTTATTTTTTTCAAACTAATTTTTTTTTTTTTCATGCAGCATTATTATTATTGATTATCGTGTAATACACACAAATACGAAAATAATTAATAAACTCGAATAAAATGGTAAAATCCGCTGTTCCGATTTTCGCGAAATGTTATTATTCAGGTATTATTGTTATAATAATGTTGACTCGTGTAGTCGTGCACGTTTCTAATTTCAGGCGGACTATAAAGGCTCAGTTTATTTTAATTTAAAATTTGAGTCCGTGTTGGTTTTCCTGTATATTCTTGTAACATATCTCGCATAAAAACAATCAAAGTTAAAAGTTAAAAATCAAAGTTTTTGTAGATATTAGTATTATATTTTAGAATTTTTTTGGGCGTTAATTTTTTTGAAGCTTAACAAAGTTCAAAAATAATTAAAAAAATAACTAAGTTCGAATTTGTAAACATTTAAATTCAACCAGTCCTTAAATTAAAATCCTCTTAGTTAAAACAAAATATTGTATAATATATATTATAATTCATATTTTATACAGACCGTGGTTTAACACACGACCGATCCACCGTCCTTTTGCATGGAGTGTTATTATTATCCGTGATGTAAGCGCTTTTAAACGGTGCAATTTCAATGTTTTAACGAATCCCCTTTTACTGTAGGATTTTAAACACATATTAAACTATATTCTACATCGTTTATAAACGAATATTTTATATAATATAACCGTAAGTTTAAAAAAACAGAAGCCATACATATATTAATATATTGTAAACGTAGGCATAAATATTAGATCACGTTGGCGCCTTGAGTTGTTTACGGTAGACCGGCTGCTGTAGTTACATACAAATTTGTTGAATTTGTGCTACCTTCTCTGCATATTAAATACTTTGCAGCCAAGTGCCGCAACCCGCGGGGCACTCTTCCCCAGTCAAATAATTGCTCTTCTGATTTATTAGCTGCAGCGGTATTCACTAATTGTTTTTTCAACTATTTTGTAGAACACGCATTATTCCATTGTTGATTTAGTCACTGTAAATAAATTTTATTTATCATTAATTTATGCGATACAATATACAGTACTATGTTGTTTATGAGTGTAATATTACAATTTGTTTATCTACCGTGGAAATATTATATGTCATACAAATATATATATAATACGTGTGAATTATTATAGCCTTTAAATAAGTTCTGTTATTTGTTACTCAGAATATTGCCGTATAGCTTTGTATTTTTTGATACCAAATACCGACAGATAAAGACTTTTCGGGTTATAAATTCAAAATTGATGTATATCCATCCATTCGTGATGTTTAATAGTTACCTACAATTTTGATGTGAATTCAATCAATATTCCACATGACGATAACGCGTTAAAAATATTTTTTTTATATATATTTCTAACCTCCAGAGGTTATTCGAGAATTTATTATGTTTTTTTGTCCATTTTCTAATGACATATATTACATTATGAACTATATTTCAACGATATTATTATTATTGATTTTCACAGGCGTTTAATTTACTTTGCTCAAAAACAAGACATTTCATTCACTGTATCTGAAACGTTATGAATAATTATGTGTAACCATTTCCGTCATCTTGCGAAAGGTTATACACTCTTGAATAAATACATAGTACATATTATATAGGCACGCCTAAAATACTACGTCTTTGTAATATATCCTGCTTGCTCTATAATAAGAATGTATTTTTATTCTTAAGTCTTGTAATTAAATAAAATGTGTCAATTTTTGATCTGTTCAACTAAATTATTTGTGTAAAACAAATATAATGATATTTAATGATATATAATGATATATATATATATTCGTTTTCCCACCTTATATAATTAAAACAAAAACAAAAAACGATATACTGTAGTATGATAATATTATAATAAAATGTTATAGACTATCGAATGCAGTTTACGTTTACTACGTTTCATTGTCACCCGTCGATTCATTGACAAAAATATCTACAACTAAACTTTATATATATATATTTTTTCATACTTAATATAGTTAAGTACCATCATACGTATTTCCTTTATATATCGGAACCTTGTATTGATACGCTTAAAAACGTATCTCTTTTTACATTTTGATCAATGGAGGCTGTCGCAGTTATTCGGACGCAAGCAGTACAAAGACTCAAAAATAAAAAATATATTTTTTTATATCGGCAGTACCTAATATACAGTATAAGTACATGTATATTATGTACATAAAGGTTCATGTAAAAAAAAGTTATTATAATATTGAGTAAATACGCGTATACATATAGGTATATATCATAAACGTGTTTCTTTTCCATTGCAGTTCGGTGTTCAAGGAGTATTACAAATTATATGCACCAGTGATTTTACGCTGTAACAAAAATAAAAAAATATATATATAAAAAAAAAAAAATCGGAAAAATGAAGAAAAAAATCGATCTCTATGATATGCACCGTGATCGTTAATTTGATTTTCTGGGAATATGTCTTTAAATTGATTGTCAATAGATACCGACGCGAATTGTCATCGGTTTTTTCTGCCTTTTTTTCCCCACATTGAATGTACAGTAATATAATTGTGTATATATATACATCATAGTTATTGCTTTTCGAAAGGCATAGTCGTATATACAGTATATATTACACTCTAACATTATAGAAACGTACCTAATTTCATATGCACGTCAAAAAGAAAAAAGTAAGTTTCACGAGAATTCTTTTATATATATTTTTTTTTATTCAAATAGTGTATCTATCTATTTTAGTTTTAAAACAAATCAAATAAATTTGACGACGAGACGTTCTTAAACATTTTTTGAAGTTGGTAGATGCATACGCAGAGGTCTATGGTTTTTATTTAAATCCCAATCGTACAATAAGATTTTCGAATTCGATTTGATTTTTTAATGCGTCAAATAATCTCAATAATATTATTATTATTTAAATATGGTTTAATCGTTTATGGCGTTTGCGTTGTATATTATAACTTGTATAAGTGTCTACGCTCAGCGACGTTCAACTCGAGTATGATATAAAACTATATGTATAACCATCTAATTATTATTATAATAACGATTTTTGTCATATATAGTCATAGTAACAGTTGTAGACATTCTACAGTTATAATTAATTATCAATGTTAATGATTATGATATTCGAAACACAATGTGGTGTCATAATTATTGTATTATAATATTATAACAGCTCCTATGTTTGTGTGATGCGATGACATGTATATATTAATACGCATAAAAGTGTGCTATATTGTATATCTCTGTTTAATATGTAGCTACTTATCTGCAATATTAATTCGATAGTATAGCTCTTTACTATTTGTATAAAATAAACGTTTTTCCCAAAACATTTTTCAACTATTTTAATAAGTACCCATTGTATTTTTCTAAAAATACGTTTCAGATTATAAGGACTAAGGAGTAAAGGAGTATATAACTTCGATATATTTTGTTAGCATATAATTTTATAGCTTTGATCATAGGCGCAACTAGTATTTTAACTTAGGGAAGTCTGAATTCCTAAAAATGTTTTATAACAATTTTTTTTTTTAATTAGATTATTATTTATAGTTTCTATTGGTGTTTACAACTGACTCTTGAATGAACTATTCGTTTATATGAAGCATTATATTTTTTAAACTGTGGGCAACACATAAAGTTATTAATAATAATATGTTAATAGGCGCATACATTTACCCAAAAATTCTGGGGGGAGGGCTTAAGCCCACCCAAGCCCCCTTAAATAACCACTATGGCTATGATTTCGAACGGTCCCTACCAGAATAATCATATTCCCAGTCGCTTCTCGTCTGATCTCATAAACTATACAGGTATTATTTATGAATGTATCTATACGTACAACATACACCTACCCACTCATAGTATGCCCCGTGTATAGTATGTATATATATAATATATATATACATACTATTTACACGTACCTATATATGATTAACGGCATTGATATTTGACGTAAACGTTATAATATATGGGCACACACGTGGACAGTATTCCGCATTATTCTCTCATATAATATATATATATACCTATATACATATGCGTCTCTCGCGGTCAGGATATCGAATAAATTTCGTTTTTGGATGGGATTTCGATTTGTTTATTATGTTATTAGACGCACGAGGGTGTCATCGGTACGATATAATTATACAATAAAATATATTATATATGGCGTGCACACGTTTTATAGTGTAATATATTGAAGTTTGTTATATATTACGACCGGAGGCGGGATTGTGTTTATTAGCGGTCGGGCGCAAATACACGATTTGCCTATATATAACATACTGTACTGCAAGCGTATTGTTATTATTTTACGTACATAAATCTTCTATCTTACCACGTCGCTCCACCAAATTATTATTATCAATAACCGAAACGTACGTATCGTCGTCTCCGCTCTCGTCGGACGAACGCTGCAGTGTACATATTATACACACAGCATGTATATCGCAGTATATATTATGCACAATTATTATTATTATTATTATTATTTAATATTTATTTTTTTTTCGGTCATAAAAACCGATATTTCAAACGACCGTAAAATATAACGACCTGACCCAGCCCGGGGTGGCGCGTGTATACATAATATTATATATTATAGCCTGCGCATGTACCTACGCGTATAACCGTGGCACGGCTAAAATGTAAGTACTTTACCGCATATCTGTATAGTATACCTATGGATATACCTATTTAGTCGACGATAATTAAATTATATTTTAAAACCCAATTCCGCATGTTGTATAGGCACTCATCGCAGTGCACACATGATAATATGTAGTCGATACTTCAAAATATACAGTGCTGCAGGAGTACGGTTTGTACGAAATAAATGTTGCTCTGGATCGATGTACATTGTCGTTATACATCTAAAATCAACGAGATATTATAATACTATTCAGTAGGCTCTTTCGGTCATCACTGTTTAATGTTTATCTATTACCAAGGGACGTGGAGTGATGGGTAAAAAGGAATAGAAATCACCGTATATATATAGCAATTTTCCTGTTCCGATAATGAAATACTATTTTCCTTCACTGTCCATCGTTTTCATCTAAAAATAAAAATACATTTTTGACCGTTTTCCTCCGCTTTTGAACGAGTTCTATAGGTTGCTGCGCTTAAGGAATATGGTCAATTTACATCATCTGATTAGATTGTGTATTATTGATTGATAGCAATTTTACCACAGATAAGCATAAAAAAGTATTATTGAAACCGGCGATACTGACTATAAATTTTGTTTATTTACAAATATTTTTAACGAATTTGTTTATTGTGGGTAAAATTGAGCAAGTATATTATGTTTGTGTTAAGGGCTGTAAAATATATTTTATGATATCTGTGACATAGTACTTGTGTCGTATCTGTATATTGTATAATATTATATACTTTACTCGTACTTTGTTTATATTATAACTTTGATAGTATATTATACAAAACCTGTACATGACGTACACAACTAAAAACATTAATGTTTACCAAATTTATTGAACAGTACGATAAGTATAAGATGACGCTGATTTTTTTAGTTTCTCAACTACTAAAAATAATCAACTTTTATCCACAAAAAAAAAAAAATTGAGAACTCTATACAAACTAAATTAATAAATTAAAATAAATTCAAATAATTTCCTTATTATGTTTGCAATATTATCAAACATGGTTTGATCAATAATTATTAAAAGCATTAATAAGTAATATTTTAAAGATTATATCACGTTAAATAAAACTTTCTAAACATAGCTAAACGAGAAATGTATAAAATACAATACGATTTATAGGTATTTAAAAAACAAATTTTGTCCATTTATAATTCGGTTATTATTTCGAAGTTGTACTATATGTCTATATATAGCTATGTCATGTCTATATATATATATATATATATTATCTTTTTATTTAAGTTATATTTACCTTTATTAACTGTAACTCCGAGTGATAAGTGGTGTGTTTTAACCGTCTGAAGGAGGGGGAAACACGCCATGGTAGGTATACACATCAAAGATACCTACGGTTTTTTTTTATTTTTCAAACATATGGTCACCAATGTAATAAACATATAGTAAGGTTCGATACTATGATGTATGATTTATAACGCCTGTATATATATATATAGTACTCTATGTATATACACGAGTATAGGTACATACATAGGTGCTCGTGCATTCCCGGCGGCCCCACCAATCGGACGCGAGACGTTTATGCTATATATACCTATTATACGGAGAGTCCGACGCATATTGTGCACACACACACACACACACACACGCGCGCGCGCGCGCGTACATTTATATTACCTGAGACATTATAATATATTATATTATTATTATTTATATACAAGTACCGCCTATCCACCGCATCGTATATGTATAGGGCATGATGTATTAGTCTACAGCCACTATGGACGTCAGTATAATATAATATGCAGATGTCCGGGTCGGGTTCTACACGATTATTATAAAATATACGAATAGTTTTCATTCGTTTCATTTACGGGCGTATATAGGTAGACTGTGTATCAGCATTATATTATAGGTGCATGCACACGGACAGTGTACCGTGACGGATGTTGTACATTTGGCGCCCTTCGATGTACAATGGCTTTCCCACAAAAAAAAAAAATAATATTTTTAAAATTCTTTATTGTTTATTTCGTTAAACTAAAAAATGGTACCTATATCAAAGTCCTGTAAGAATGTATGAATACAAACATAACATTACTGCTCTTATTTTTATAAACTATGTATTTAAAAATTTCAAAATAAAAAAGCTCACTTCGTTATAAAACCGATACGTGTATCACTCAACTCGATCAGAATCTAAAAGACATTTTATAATCATTCAATTATTAATTTAAACCTTTAATAGTCTGTTTATTAATGTCATGTACAGATTTTCAATTACATCAATACGCGTGCTTATTGTTTACTCGTGGTTTTATTCGTTTTTAATGGAATCGTTAATTAGGAATCGATAAATAATATAACTATTGCGATTTAATAAAACTTTTGCAAGTTGAAATTTATAATGAATAGTGTTCGGCAGTATTATATTTATTTATATAGACTATCTATAACTTCAATAAGTGGATGTCGTGAATTTTGTTTGTGTCTAGACTCTAGATGTAGGTTAAGTTAGGTTTTTATTTTGGCATTTTCTGCATATAGTGACAGTGTGTTTGCAAATATGTCAAATCGAATTGCAATTGCAGATATTTATATAAGTTGCTAACAGCGTTAGTCGTTACCCTATTGTTAGAGTAATAACTGGAGCATTATAACGTCCGTTGTGCTCATTTCCTTGTTTTCGATCGAAATGATTTATTAAATAAAAATTATCTGATATATTTATAGATTTTTTCTAGCTTTCAAAGAGGCATTTATTACAACTATAAACAGCTGTATCGATAACTACGATTAACTTAAATTTGTCACCTTTTTTTAAAAATAATTTTTTTATTAATCAAAAATATTCATTTCACAAGGTTAGCATACGCGTAGTCAGGATTTTTTTAAGAGGTTTTAATTTGATATTAAAGTATAATTTGTAGGAAGATCCCAAATTTGATGTTAAAATTTTGAATTTTCATATGTGGCATTCAAATATAAAAGTAACTCGATCAATAATATTAGTTTGTACTAGCCGGCTGTAGTGGCTGATCTGTGATAATCTATCTAGCTATTTATCATTTACATTTTATTTCGATTGAAATACTTAACAATGGTTTTTTATTGAAATCTAACTTGTATGGGTGAAAATACAAAGCTAGAAATCATTTATATTCTCCAGGAATCTATACAGCATATAACTTTTATTTAAAACGATTAATTAGATTTTTGAGTCTTTGCGTCTTTGCAGCAGAAAAAAAAAAGAAAGAAATATTCATTTATACATGTATAGGTCGCCGTCGATATTATAATGTCTACAAATATATGTACGTAGCTAGGTATCATTAAATGTGTTATGTATAACAGAAAGCGACAGTACAATTACATTAGTGTTCGTGTAGAAATTATTATTTTAAATATATATTCAAATACAACGAGTTTATTTTAAATGTTTTTTGTTCATATTGAGTAACTTTTTATGTCCTACACAAGCTATATACTACTAAAGGTGATACATCAAATAACAAATCTGTATTAACAAATATATATATATACTTTTCCCACAGTAGTTTATAATGATAATGATGTATAATGTAGATAACAATGATCAACATAATAACAAACACGTGGGTTTGCATAGTACGTAAATGAAAAATACTCTTATACACTATATTATACACAGTAAACGATAATAAAATATTTCAATAAAATATCATATCCATAATATCAATTGCCTATAATTGAAAGTATGAAAGTATATAATATATATTAATAATTTTAAAGATACGGTAATAACTTTATGGTAAACATATAAAATGTAACCCATAAGATAAGGGCCTTGACGCTAAAATGTCAGAACAAATAAAATAATATATAATAATATGGCGTAATAGTTTAAATAAAAAAGTAATAGTTTTTTTTTTCAAATACCGTTTTTTTAAATAAAATAAAATAAATATAATATATTGATGAATTTATAATTGTTTTCCTAATTGCATAGGTACATATATTTTATTATATCATCAAGTTTAAATATTTTTATCGTTTTACGTAAAGGTATTTATAATTTAATAGATATAGCTAAGTATATTACAAAATAGATAGTATATAATTTGCAATTGACTTAATTATTAATAATTTACAGTAGAGTTATTAATTTTTATAATTTACCATTATTACAGCATTCCACTATACAACCAAAATTCCTCGTTTAAAAAAAAATAATATATAAATATTTAAAATAAATGAAATTCAACATTTTCGCTCACAAACCCCCTAAAGAGCAAAACTCCATGTCAGCAAACCCTTCTTTTGCATCTTGCGGGTTATTATTTATAGTTTAAATTATAATATAGATTAAATTCACAAAACTATTATTTTAAATAGAAGAAAGTTTTAAGTACTTAATACTATTAAATAGTAACTAATAACTTAATAACCATTTATTGGTTTCCATAGCTATTTTAATATTATAAAAAAGATTAAAAATGTAAAACTTAGTAATATTATAATATACAGAGATTTTTTTTTAATTACTTACTCGAAACAATTTTTTTGTATTAGTAATTATCGCCCATGATAAATAATATTTAAAATTTAATTTCATGCGTATAGATACCGTATGCGTATACCTATGTGACTATATATTTACAAAAGTAATATATAATTTATAAGTAAATATAGACACTTTAAAGTTCAATTACACGCTGCAGTAGGTTACAATAAACAAATATATGTATAACCAACAAAAATACAGTATATATTAATACAAACCTAAACATTTTATATAAAATTGTGAAATTACTATTGGTATTGCAGATATTAAGTATGTGTACCTACCCAAGGACAGGATAAAATGGTAGAAGGAGGAAGTTGATGAGATTATTTTTAATTTTGTGAATAACGATATTCACTTAAAAAAATCAATTACCCCTTAATACATAATTTATATTAAAAACAATATATAAATGGATCAGCAGTATTTAAATGTTTTAAATTTGCCAATCATTGTTTATCAACTGTTTAAAAAGCAAGTTAAATTTAATTATTATAATTCAAATAAAATTATTGAAAATATTATTATATTTATATGTATTCATACAACATTTATATCCCTGAATAAATTAAAAAATAATGCAAAACCTAAACAAACATTAGAAATGTAATTTTTATATTTATAAAATTGCAATAAATGCATTAGGTTCATTACATTATATTTCTAGAAAAAGTATCTTGAGTATTTGAATATCATCGTTAATATATAATTGTATTCAATGATCTGTTCTAAATTGAACAAAATATTAATACAAAATACCAATATAATAATAATTAAAGACCAGATTTTGCATAAATTACATGTTACTATTTTCAACAATATAATTATTATAAACATGCAGTGTCCACAAATCATTAATCGATTGATTAAATATCAAAATATTATACTGCATATTTTTGCATATTTTAACAAATAACCATACAAATATATACCTAACGATCAAAAAAGGTGTTGAGAAAAAAAAACAGATTATAGATACTTTTATATAATATCAAATATTTATAATATGATCAAATTGTAATATCATAATATGAGCAAATTTTTTGTGTATCGCTGAAAAATGTATGTTTTATGTATTAAAAAGCTTGAAACCTCTAATTTGTCCCTTATAGACTCGTCAACAATTTTTGAACAAGTGGAAAACTCTGTCAATGAACTTCCGACTAGTGCAAATAAAACAATGATTAAAATAAAATGTAAAAACGTTTTGAATAAAAATAAAGGATTAATGGTTTTAAAAGAAATTTCGAAAATACTTCAAGGTGACAGTGCTAATTTCAACGATTTATCTGTTCCAAATTATTCTCCGGATATACTAGCGAATTTTAAATATGATCCAATAACCAGTATTGGTGTTGAACGCAGTTTTTCATTCTACAAGTACAATATTATATATTACCGTCATAATTTCACAGAAATAAATACGGAACATACTTTGATAAGTTATTGTTTTTCCAATTAATATAATCCATTAAATCATACTTTTATTTATAATTATATCATATATTATTTTTATTAACTTTTGAGTCAATAACAGCTTACTATAGATCGGGGAGAATAGATTCGTGATATCAAATTAAAATAAATATAATAAAATAGGTAAGAGTTTCAAACTATCATGAATAATAAATTTTTTAAATTAGGTGTACAACAAAATAACTAAAATCATTATTCTTAGTTAAATTCTAATTTCGTCCAAATTTTGATTTCAAATGTCTATAGAAACAATATCCTCGTCAAAAAAATCAAACTCAAAAATATAGGTACATTTGAAGTGTTATATAAAATATCAACTTCAAATTTCATAAAATATTTTCGATTTATATAAAATTATAAACGGTCACACTATCATCTGATCGTTTTGAAATTTAATCGCCATTAATAGAATAATGTGCGAGATATAAATATATAATCAATGAGGTATTGGTGCAATAAAAATTATATTTTATGCGTATAACTTTGTGCATGTCGGCACGCCGTCATAAAGTTTAATTTAATATTAAAAACGAATTAAAATTTTAAACCGTTGAATATTATTAAATTATATAGTTAAAATAATACACGATATTTTCAGGTAAGGTACCTATAGCTAAGTATAATGAATAGGTACGTATATTATAGTGTATTACATATTTAGGAAAGCAGCTACTATATTAGTAAAATTGAAATCCTCCCGAGTTTTAAATTATTAACGGTTTATGATTTACTTGATTAAAATAATTTAATACTCGTATAATATGATAAACTATACGCCATGTATATATATATATTAAAAGAAATAAAACGAATGCAATTATCAATGATATGATGTATATACTAATGTTTTTATTCATGAATCTGATGAATTATAGATTGATCTTAAAAAAAGATAAAAAAAAATAAAATAAACGTGATACATTGCCCTATGTATGACATGTCTGTGTATATATCTATATTATTTGCGGAGAAAACTCGTAACTACAATTAATAAAATCACTTTTTAATTGTAATTATATTTATGTAGTGTGCATACATTGCAACGACCATATTGTGTTCACGTGCGTATACCTAACCGCTGACTGAACTCATTATGGCGGTTTGTGAAATATATAATGTATATACTATATAATGTCTATATACATATTGAAGGTATAGGTATATAATATGTATAATATATTTCTGTAGGCTTATGAATTAAAAATCGCATTTATTATATTTTAATTCATTTAAACCCGTGCGATAATTAGCTTTATAACACATTATAATAGTATATTATATTAATCGAAAATATTATCGTTTTATTTTTTCATATATTTTATAAAAATTAGAATTAACTTATTCGAATACGCTATGTAAATTGAAAATATGATACATATTTATTGTTTAACAATAGAAATAACAATATACAATATATATATATATTTATGTACGTACTTCTGATTTTTAACAAAACGATTTTCGACCAACAATAGCATATTAGTCTGTATCTTGTCTAGCATGCAGATAGAAAATAACAGTTGCTTTTACTGACCAAAACATCATCATTGTATAGTAAAGTAGATATCGTTCATTATTATAGACTCTGAATTATACCAACATTTTCAATTATGACTTGTGGTCAAACATATTTCAATTCAGTGGACTTCAACACGTTGTACTTAGAACCCAGTTTAGCGATAATCTATTTTTATTCGTATATATATTTCAAAATAATAATAATAATAACAGCAATAATCTCATTGGTAAATATTATTTTATAAGTGTAAATATAAAATACAGATAATAATTGACATATTTAGTAATTATATTTTTAAATATAGAATACTTTACTTTGTTTGTTTTTTTAAAAACCATTAAAAGTAGGTACCTATAGGTATCACGATTTATGATTCAATTCTGAATCTCAAGTGACCCAAAATTGGGTCACGATCCACCGGTTGAAAACCACGGCTTAAATTTAATGCAATACTTGTGATAAAAAAATACGAAAAATCAAGTTAACCAAAATCCTGATGGAATTCTTCAATAGATATACCTATCTAATTATAGTGAATAAACCATATCTCAACAATAAATACGGTTAAATGACCTGCAATGGTCGTAACCCTCGCTTTGATCAAAAATGAGGTTTCTACAAAATATTAAATGTCATAATATAATCTTCTTGTATTTTATAATCAGTCAAATACCGTAACCAGTAATTCAATATTTATCGTATCATTTTCCGAAATTTTTAAATATTTGAACATTGTATTTAAGCCAAAAAATGGTTGCAAATAGAAAATGATATAAGTCTCACTTGCACCTTATACGACGATTAAGATCGATACTATTGAAGCCACGCTGAACTTATTATTCTTATCATTTACATCTTATTCGATGCATTTGAAACGTTTCAAAATAAAACAATTCATGACAAATAAAAAGGTGAAAAAGTTTGATAAAAAAAATATTGTATAGATAATAACAGTATTATACCAAATGTAGTACCCCAAATACAAATGACTATAATTAAAAAAGCTGTCATAATTATTATGTATGGTCAAATAGTGTAACCCTCGGCTAGGCTATTAAAAATTATGTTGCAGGTGTTATTAATAGTTAAATTTTTTAAGATTTAATAATAATTATAGAATAAATAATAGATTAAAAACAACTATGGTGGTAAATATGTTTAGATGGTTTCCTTCGAAATTAGGTTTTTAAGTTATAAAACTTATCATTTTCACTATCTATGCGCATTTTTAAAATAACTGTGTTGTTATTATTCAATATTTTAAATAAATTTATATCATTAGTGATTATAAAATTATATATACTATATTATTATAGTCGAATCGATGTATTATTATTTACCATAATTTACCATTTATTATCATCCACGAAACACATTTAAAAATAAGTTGTAACTAAGTCCATTGTTTATATTATCAAGTGCCAAAGAGTAAATCATGACTTGCAAAATTTAGATAATGTAGGCATAATACAGCAGTGCCCTTGAGCGTTTACTGAAGCCTTAGTTATAAGAATTCATTACTAAATACAAAAAAATATGACACCTTAAACCGGGTGGTCAAAATTATATTTTTTTTCATTTTGACGATTTCGTTTATGAGCCAAGTAATATATTCGTGGAAAAACTGCATATTACAAGCCATTTTTTTGAGAGGGGGGAAATCATCGCGACTAGCCCTAACAGACAGATGGTAAGAAAGAAAAGAAACACATAATTAAAACAATAAATTCATTGCTTCATTCGAAATCTAAAACTCATGATACGAATATTTGTTTACGGTACAAACAAGCAACAGATGTATCAGGAAGACGGCGGTGGTCCAATGACTTAAAATAGTTTGCAATATGGAGTTATCAGTTATCAGTTTTTCTATAAAATCCAAAGTTGAAGAGATAGTGAGTGCACGCGTTTAAGCTGTCTATGTGGTCATATATGTTATCCTATCTTATAGTCTCCGTAGACTCTAGCTGTATTGTAATAATATTTAATACAAATAAATATTCATCGATTTAATAATTTGGTTGCCGTCACATCGCGTGTAATTGCCAAGAATAACTGTAATTTTGTAACTAGTATAAATTATAAAAATAATAGTATTTGATACATTTAAACAATAATAATTTAATTGATTATTATTAAAAAAAAAAAAAAAAGGTATAGGCTATAGCTCTGCTGTACATTAGGTGTCGAGTGGGTCACTGTTATATGTGTGTGTGTTTAATTTTAATTCAATAATATATTATAACTGTATGAAAAATCGATTTTTAACGCAGACGATCCGTCGACTGTTTACTTATATCACTAATTATATTTTTTGATGACATGTTTTTTTGTATAGCTATTAAAGTAATTTATTTTATTTTTAATATCATATTGTAAGTTAAGATAATTTTCCAAAAATATTGCGCTTTCTATAATAACATATATTAGTAACACCATAGCATATCAACTTATATAACTTATCATTTTATATTATCTTTCTGAAAATATCGTTGAACAGTAAAAATAAGTTAATTGTATAAAAAGATAATAATATCTTAAAATTAATCGATAATGACAATACATAATAAAGTAAAATTCATAATAGTATAATACAAATATAAAAGGTTTAAGTGTTCCCCACGGATAATAACAAAATAATTAACATTATTAAACGTATTTTCATTCAAACGTTTAAAAAGAAATAGCTAATGTCTACTGCGTTTATACATTTGTATATTTTTTAGACTTTTTTAGTTCCAGTATGAAATATAAATGAGGAATATTAAACTACATTAATTTAATGCATTAACTATATAATTAGAGATTTTATAAGTTTTACTATAAAGTACTAAGTCTACAAGTCTTGTAACTTGTAATTTAGAGAAATTTTGTAAAAATTTGAATTTCAAATTCATAAAAAAAAAAACTGGCAATGTATTTTTAATAATTTTTTAAAAATATAAAAGAAAATTATGTGGGATCTTGTATTCAATTTTCAAGAATTGTTACCTAATGAATACATTTTTATCGTCATTTATAAAAAAAAATTGCAATACATTTTCTATAAATAGTTCAAAAATAGTCAAGAATGTTGAAAATCGTCTCTTATTTCGTAAATATAAAATATTATATTATAAAAACTTAGTGAACATTTCAAGTTCTACGGTTATTCGTTTTTAAATTATAATAAAATAAAACTGGTTTGGCGTAAAACTTCACATTTTTTTAAATTTATCTTATATTGTTTTCCCATACTATGAACAAATTACTGAAGCCAACTAGATCCAATTTGCAATCAGAAATCACTCCCAGAGTTGAAAATCGGAGTATTTTTACTGCGTCAAAAGGAAATGACAGATAGAAAAAAAATACATCATTGTAAAATTAATACATTCATCGCTCCAATCAGAATCTATAAATTTGAGTTACATTATAACACAATAATATGTTTGTTACCCAGGTAGTACTAAAAAAATATATTTTCTTTTTAATTAAGATCATTCGACTATTTACAAACTGATTATCGCTATTTTTATTTTTAACAAGGGTAGGTGTCACCAGTTATTTTTTCGGATTAACCTTTGCTTTAATAAAACTATCAGAAATTCAGAATCTATTATATATTTTAAAATAGCATATTTTTATAAATGTCTCTCTTACTTGTTTCCAATTGTCAAATTTTCGTTTACTCGAGACCCCAAGATTTAATAATTAACACCAGGACTACACTTGGAAAAGGCAACGCATACCTTACAATAAGCTCCATTTTCCTTTTATGAATAAGCTATCCAACACCAACGTAATAGCCAATTATACTAAAATTTAAATTATGTCTTTTTTACTTTTACTGTAATTTTTACTTATAAAAAATTCAATATCATTTGATCTGAAATTATTAGCATCAGTTGTTAGTTGGAAATTCATTAGAAACTATTTTTTATGTATATCTACTAATTGTGTTGGTACATAATTTTGAGTTACATTCATTTTCCTGTTATAATTATTAATAATAATTGTTTTAATATATTATGTAGATACTACCTCAAGCTTCTCAAATTGTTTTGAGATTACAATATATATTTGTATACATATGATGGTTTTTGATTAAAATTATATATATATTTTTATAATAGTTAATATTAAAATTGATATAATAAATTAAAATATTATAAGACATATGCTTAAAATATAACAAAATAGTAATGCTACAATAATTTTTTTTTTTGTGACTTGTATTTGTAATTTTTTATTTTTACAATTGAATATACAGACTTAATTAATGCGTAGGTAACAAATAATTTAAATATAATTCATAGTGATTTGAATTAAAAATAAAAATGTCATGTTTTTGATTTATTTTTATTAGATAAATTTCAGTCAATGACTCAGTAATACAAATAAAAAACTATAAACTTATATAAAAAAACCTTACGAATAACATATTTCACAATACAATTGTATAATTAGGAAACAGTCGATACAATAAACAATAACAATGATGATGATAAAAATGTAATGGTGTAAGGTCTTAAAAATTATTAATAGATAGTTAGTTTTTTCTACGAATACAGTAATTACCAGTATTTTGATTTGCATAGTCAAAAACACTAATATTTTCGTACGCTAATTGTACTAAAAGTTTATAAATAAATGTATATACAAAATGAAATCAAAAATATACTTTAATTAAACGTTAACATATTTTTTTTTCATTATAATTTATTAATGATAATATTTCCGATATTTCAAATAAAAGATAAATTCACTTAAATATTATAATTTCTTTATTATTATTAATAACTATTTTTTTTTATTTCTGTTAGATACTAAGATAACATACAAATCAACAAAAATTTTAGAGGTAATATACTAATATAAGTACCTTTACTTTTTATGTATAGCTATGTGAGGGTGGAAGCGGGGCAATTGAAGGATTTAAATGGCTATAAACGTTTTCCGGACAACGTAACAACGCAAACAATTTTGTAAAAAATCGCGTAAAAATATACATATACAGTAATTGTTGAGTCTTTTAATGGACGAAAACAACTTGCTTGGACGGATATACCAACATTAATAAAATTGTTGCGTAATTTTTTATCGACTACAATTGTAGAAGATACTATACCCTATCCTACTATACTATACTATACTATATTTTTGATACAAAAATCAATAACTGTCACGATGACTGTCGAAAGTCTAACAAATAGTAGGCACCTATATAGATGACATTCAGACTATCATATTAATTGGTGAGAACCCTTTCAAAGAAAGTTTAAATTTACAATTCAATACAGTATATTATATTATATTATATGCATAATATAATGTATTGTACGCACCATATATTTGTGTATGAAATATATTTATTATTTTGTCATAATTTTGGTATTGAGAAATCAATCAATTTACACAACTTATACCTGTAGGTACCTATACTTGTGCCCTACATTCACAGTACATTTTGTGATGTTATTATACAGCTAAAGCAATATATGCTGTGATGTTTACATATCACGTGCACGTTTTTCAAAATATTATATGTTTACCTGTAACGATGTTGACTTCGAACGTAATATAATGTATATGTTCTAATATTATTGAATTTGATTAGGCAACGTTAGGTTATATACCTAGGTACCTGCAGCCTATAGGTATTACAACGTCAATAATTATTGGTTGTATTCCATTTCAGACTCACAAATATTGCAAACACAAATACATAGGTAATTAGTATATATACATATATAATATTACCACTAGTACAAACCAGGAAGTTACGATGATATATTGTATATTTATGTATATAATATAATAGGCGTACGTGCTCGCCGAAGTACGTTTTTCCTCATACTCGCATGTCATCGGTAAAGGTTTTTTAATAAATTATTTCTGTGTAAATAAATAATATTCTATACAAACAATATATATATACGAGTATATATATATATAGGTTCACAAATTTAAAACGGATTGCATATTATTTTATCCGTTTTCTGCATTCTATATATATATATATATATAACCGCTACGATAATATGATGTTAGATGTTCGCTATAAACGCTATTTAAATCATACACCTAGTGCTAATATTGAATATAAAAAAAAAACTCGAAAAATGTATTATTATTATAAGCAACAGTAATATATATTATCATGTATTTATTAGGCAGGTGTACACTTATTGCAATGCCTAATGCCTATATTTACAATATTTATTTTACACACGTGCGTAATACAAACGATTGGAAAAAAAATTAAAACTTGTCTCGAAATATTTCAAAAAGAAATTAAAATATTATACAATTAAAATTGTTATTGAAGCAACTGTATTATAACGGAGCAGTAAGCTTATTATAAATAAAAAATATTAAATAAGTACTGCAAGTATTACAATAAAATGATATTATATCTAAAAATAAAAAACTAATAATTTGACAAAATAACATCGACATTGATTTTTTATTATATTTTATATACTCATGTGTGATTTCCATTACGTTATTAAGTGTGAGTGTGATATTCGTTTTACACGTAAGAAAATTAAGTTATTATGTTATGATTACAATAACTATTTATTGCACTGATTTTTACTATTTAACGTTATTAAAAAAGTGGTTCAATTGTCCGGAACACATTTACTTTAATAAATTGAGAGGTCAGTTAAACATTACACAAACAAAATTATTTGTTACATGCATTTTATTTTCGATTCCAAAATATATATGTTCGATACTTGATTCAATAATTCAGTAATCACATTAAGATTTACTCATAATATATTATTGTATCCAAATAATATTCTCTGTACATATATTATAGTCGACTGTATACAGTGAAATTTCTGAATAGCGGAAAATTTCGATCACCGAAATTTCGTTCGCTATTCGGAGGTGTTCGTAGTTCAGAGGGGATAGATTTTTGAAATTCATAAAGATGGTAAAAAGAAAAATTATGCGATAAGTCGAATTCAATTATAATATAATTATTTCGTGTTTTATGATGATAAAATAGTTTTAATATTTTAACAATATATTATGTTCAAATAAATATAATTAAATGTTTGATTTTCGAACGAGTTTGTTATCTCGTTAACTCGTATACTATTAAAATAATAGTGTAAGCGCGTCTATCGTCGTTATATCGTTATTTTTAAATTAATAGGTATCTTCGCTATTATTTCGGGTTTTCTCGTTGAAAATTAGTGAAAATGTCTCCATTCCAAAAAAAAAAAAACCATTATTGGAAGGTGTACCCGTTATTATAGAAGTTTTACTCGTACCCATTATATTATGATGTACATCGTTCCGAGTCCTACCTATCATACACATAACTGTGTATTATATTTTATACGAGCAAAAATGTAATTAGAAATGTTTAAAGACGCGTTTGAATAATAAATCATTTTCGGTTAAATATATTCACGGAGTTATAAGATATTAATAATAGCGACACGAATTCAGTGAATTGGTAGATGTATCGTACCGTGCATATTGAATTATTTCCGATGACGTCTTCCCCGAATACCGGTACGAACGAGTGTTCTAAAATAAAATAGGTATAACGTATACCTATATATTAATATGGTGTGTGCTATTCCGTCGTTCGATTTCAGCGACCGAAAAATAACAATATTATAATATTATATATTACCTGCGTTGAAATAATTTTATTATTCAGCGTGGGACATGATATAATATTATACTAGACGGGCCCATGTATAATATAATATTATTAAAATATGGTATAGATACGGGAAAAAGCTAATTCGATCGAAGAAAAATTGATTATAAACTAAACGGAGGTCAATTTATTAAAAAAAAATAAAATATATTTAAACATATTTCATATATATATATATAATTAAACGAATAGAAAACAATGGAAAAAAAGGTAGAACATAATATTATAACATTGGTATTGGCGCCTAAACCTTTTTTTTTTCATATTATTTATTATTTTTTTTCGGACAATTATTTTAATGAGTCAATATACGGATCATATAATATATATCGTACGCTGCAAGTTTTATTATAAAATTTAAATTTCGTTATTATAAAATTAGGTACGTCTAACGTCTAAGCATAGAAGTAAATGGAGTACCTACTGTAGGTTTTATTCTATAGTATAAACATGGAAGAACATTTAATGGTGGGAGATAATAATATTTCTAATAGCCTCGCTTTTGTATATTATATAATTATGAATATTCCAATCAATGTTAATACAATTTATTTATTTTTATTTAGTGATGTCTATTATATATTATGCGACAAGAGGTTTTTAGTTTTTGGTTGGAATATTGTCAAAGAGGGAGAGTTAAACATGGTCCATACGTTTGTAGCAAATATTGCTGAAATAATCGAAATACGATATCGGCCGTAAACGGGTCATTTTTGCAATCATAGCCAGACATTTTATTAGCCATCGCCACTGCAGTTCAATTAGCAAATATACTTTTATTCGGAAGCACATTACAACACCTACATTTTAGGCATGTAAAAAGTATATTATATTTTAATAGCACACAACCTATACCTAACCAAACGCTGTAAATTACAAAAATTAAATACACGCCTTTATATTATATATATGTACGAAGCGTCTGCGAAACATTTCGAATTTATAATATACCTATACACCTATAATATAGTTATATAGGTGTATGTGTGGATATTAAAT
Source organism: Rhopalosiphum nymphaeae (assembly GCA_036289425.1). NCBI lineage: Eukaryota > Metazoa > Arthropoda > Insecta > Hemiptera > Aphididae > Rhopalosiphum > Rhopalosiphum nymphaeae. The sequence goes on along the minus strand of JAZAQC010000007.1, from coordinate 17,183,310 downwards.
AGTATTATTATTATTACTACTACTATTCATACTTACGTGTTTATGCATTTTTCGCTAAAATATGAATAATGCATAATAATTAAGGTCACCTACCCACTTACGACCCGTGCTCGCACGCCTTAATCCCGTTTATATAGTATGCATATTGAAGTCAGCCATTTTTGTTTTCAACTCACGTTTTACTATATGCATATTAATATTATACGTAGCTCAGTTTCTCTACCCTTTTATATTGCCAGTTAATTATAATATTATTATGTATTACAATTATAATTGCCATTTTATAAAACGATTGGACGTCATGATACATAAGTTCTTTAAACATTAAGCTAAATTACATAAAATTTTTAAGATGGCGTACCTACCTAAATATTATACAACATACAACTTTGTGTAATATACGTCCGGTACAAAAATCATTTATCTATTAAATAAAATACATAGAATTATATAATTATTGTTAAACGTTAAAAAATAAATTAATTCGAGTATGTGGTCATGTGAACATATGGAATCCTTGCATAGTTCATGCACAATTAAATTAATAATAATTTACAATTGTATAGGTAATGTATTGTATATTCTAATATTGTAATCATATTATTATATACACGTAACAAAACATCATATTAAACAAATAATGTATTGGATAATATATTTTAGTGCACTAAATCTAATAGTGAAACTTTCAGCTTGTACTTTGTTAACAAATCAAATAAACTAACTATTTAAATGTAATTATGTATATTAAGTATATATTTTCAACCTACTAAAAAATTAATAATTAAATAAATCTCAAATTCTCAAGCTTTGATGAGCATTGTTATATCGTATAGCTTGTTCTTGTTGTAATAAAAAAAATTGTTTTGAAAAACTCGACGAACATCATATATGGGTATACATAATAACCCAGTGGGTCATATCTCGCGTGAATGTAATAATTTAATTAATATTGCTATATTCAATACAAAAAACTTGTAATCCCTAAATAAATTGTTTTAAACATCTATAATATATCTTAAAATAATATATAATTTAATGGATTGTACTGTTTGCTTAAAAAAATAAATTGAAAATCTAATAAAACGATTTTCTTAGACGATACTATAAAGCAGTTGTTCAATGAGAATTTTTTGGAAGTAATAAACCTATATGACCTATATAGACAGTCATTTATTTATTTTTTTTTTTTTTTGGTTCGAAGGTGAATGGCAGTAAAATTAGAATAACAAAAAATAAAGTTTTCTATGTTTCTATTCGTCATCAAATTTACTTATTATTTTTGCGTTAACAGATTCTGTATGATAAAAAATTAATTAAAAAAAAAAAGCTACTCACGATAAACTAGCTGATGTCAATATTATCCAACTGGTAACGTTATCTAACCGTAACACAATAAATAAATATATTTATAAGTTTGCTTATGTTCTCTTATAACAAGAGAGGTAAAACTGCAGTAGCTATTGAGATATCAATGGTCTGAGGGTCCTTTCTGAACTTTTTTCCAGCTATGGCCTCGAGTTAAAGGCGATCATTTTTGAAATTTATCCTCACACAAAACCATAGTTATGTTACATCATTGAATAATATTATATATTGATTTAAACATAAATATATTACAACTGCAGTTTTCAATGTGTCGTTAAAAAAAAAAAAAAAAAAATAAGAAAACAATATCATGAAAACATGTTAATGTTTAAATCGTATAATCAGCTAAATTTAAATGATTTACTGGTTTGAAATTATGGTATTTATATACTTGATACTGTTGCGTAGATATTATTTTCACAGAACAAACCACTGCTAAAGCTATATTACCATTGGAATAATAAAAAATTAATTATAGTAAAAGTACGATATTATTTTAGTATTTTGTTCACGTAATGAAAAGGGAAAATATTTTTTTTTTAATATTTTGACGGAAGATCTCGGGGTAGCTGGCTGCTATGCAGCGCCTCCCTGTGCGCGTGCTTATTTAAAATATATAGCAGGTACCATATAAAAGGAAATCTATATTTTTGCGATGAATTTATTATAATATATGTGACGTATCTATATATTATTATAAAATGTATATAGGAGCATAGGCACGCAATTTAATATATCTATTTAGACTAATAATAATAACATAAAATGTTATATCATATTATTTTTGCCTATAAGCGCGTAAGTATATTATAATTTATATATGTATATGCTAACAGTTATGTTCACAATTTCACACGGACATCTATAAATTGTATAATTATTTCATAAAATATAATATATTATAATTTATAATTTAAAGTACGTTTTAATTAATAGAGAAAAACATTTCTTATGAACGTGTCCGACTAATATTTGACTGCAGAACGTATATAGTTGATCGCACGATACGCATTGAAGGTATACGTTTCAATTCAACGAATTAGCATCACTAACTAAAGATGAACCCGCTGCGACCAGCTCTGTATACGCATAATATGATAAGTCGTCAATCCGGCATGCCTATAATATACTTGCATGGAAAATAATTAGGCAGAGGTGCATCGTATAGCACGCGTGATGTTTTGATGCCGTCCGTTTGTAAATACGCGTATATTAAATATAAATAAATGTAAATATATTTTATCTTATATTCCATTCGCCTATACATTTAAATAATTTAATCATTGAAGTCTGCCAATCATTACATCATATGGAAAAATAAGTTTACTGATTAATTTACAATGTTATACATTATATACACGGGTACGGAGTGTTTAATTGTGTTTCATAGGCCAAAACATATTTTGTGCGTCAGGTAGACTCGGCAATAAAACCAGAATTTATTTTTAAGGATAGGTTGTAGGCGGGGAGGAATGTCTGAAATAGTGAAAATACAGTACATATAATATAATACACAGTTGGACGTTTACGTTAAATACGTAAGAAAATAAATATCACATTACGGATGGTTAGATGATACAACCCTTAATCGGTCCACGCTAGTTGCGCAACCAGACACGCATTCTACATTACTACATTGATCACATTATTCACTATTATAAAATATGGCTTTATTGTCATCGACAAATAAACGTCGGACTGGCGTTTAGGGAGGGCTGTATCAGCAGCAGATTTTTGATATACCTAATTCGTTTGTTACATAAAATAGAAGTACATGTATTCATATTCATATCAATCGTTGTTTACGTTTGAAATATAAAAATATATTACTGAACTTTAAATTCCTAATAGATTTAACATTTATTTAAAGTTACATTTTGTTCAACAATCTGTCATCAACAAGCTGTCCTCCCGAGTTGTTAAAATGTCCAAGTATCGCGTCGAACATACATCACGTCTATAAACGAATAGGAGGTCAGCAAATCGAATCCGTCGATTGTCTGGTGTCAGCTATTGTCAAAGTAAAACATCCGTGTATAAAAATCTAATAAAAAATTTTTGTAATATTGTTGAACACATAATGTATTGATATTTCGTGTTTTAATACAAATAACTACGTTATATACGCAATAGAATTTATTAATTTATTGCAGTGCCGAGTACTTCGCGTGTCCGGCGATAAATCGAATATTAATTCAGCGTTATTTTTTAGTTACAAAAAGATACACACTTTCGAATACTGTTGTTCATAATACATATGCAAAAAGGTAGCTCGGTATAGATACTGTATAGTATACAATACTATCTTCTATATAATATAGACTATGTAGTATACATATATAATACGCCCATATATATATATGGCATGTGTGTGTGTGTATAAATATCAAATATATTAAAAATATCTGTCATTTGGTAGCCAAGCCGACAAAGGCCATAACATCACATTAGATATACAGAGTGATTCACCAAGTGTTGCATGTGACTCTTATTTTTTTCTTTTAGTAATGAATTCGTTTAAATTCTGAGTTTGGAATTTTTAACAATACTTATTAAACTGAATAAGGACCGTGCTTTTAAATGCTTAATTTTTTTTTTACCATTTAAGTAGAGTCCAGGATTGATACGAACCTCTATTTTATAAATTAAAACCAACGGTTTTTCATTGTAAATTGTGAACCAGACGATGTTTTTGAAAAATTTAATACATTTCAATCGCAATTCGAACGATTAGTTTCTGAGTTATTATAATATATAGGTAAATATAGAATATACTTAGAATAGTAAATCTTAAAAACTGTTTTGTAAAATCATAAATTAGATGTAATATTTAATTTAGTAGGTATACCTACTTATTATACTCTGATAATTTAAAAAATTACTATAATTTTCAAATCATCATAGCCCCTTTGATATCTATTAAACCTATTATCATGAAACTATTATTCTTAGTACATAAATTTAAATAATTCAAAAACTATCTGTTCTAATCTTAATATAGATACATCAATGTATTCATTCATGACGGTATTTGTTAAACCATTCATAAAAAAAATGGTCATTTTCAAGTCAATAAAAATAAGCCGGTATCACCACATAACACTGCTTAGAAACAGCATAAAAAAATCTAATTATTTGAAAATATGGGATCATTGAGTATTAACAACAATAATTAGAATTTGAATAAATCATTTATTAAAGTAAAAAATAAGGGTGAGCGAAGCAGGACAAAACCCTGTGTATTATACTATAATAATAAATAATAATATATTTATATAACAACCAATACTTATAAAATAATATGTACACATAACATATAATAGAAGAAATTCATCTATTTTTTCTTTTTTTTGTCAACTGTTTGGTCAGCGCACGTGCGCCGCGCATCGCCGTTCTCGCGTGTCCTATAGTCACAAAAGTATAGATAATAATACATGACAAGTTCTATTATATGATATCCATACCAGTTATAATACCTACACATATAGTTATATATATAGAACAAAAAAACCGAAGTCCGCTGCGCTTTTATAGATTCATTGTTTTTTAATAGTAATATCCCTATACTATATTATCTGTACACATGAATTGGGGTCACTAGACACTAATTTTACGATAGGATTGTATCATTTTCAAATTATTATAATAAATGCAAATAACTCCGGACTTCGTACATAATATGTTCGTAAATATTTAATATATATGTTTTAAAAATATAAATATAACTTTCAGTATAAGTTAATACAGTAAAAATAATGTGAGCGCTACGTGCCAATTTTTACACAGATATATCTACCTAAACATTGACCGATTTATTATATTATTATTTTTAATCAAAATCTGCGTACACGACAATTTTATACGAGTTTGACGGATCTATAGGAATAAAAAATTAACGGCTATAAGCATAGACATAAAATATGTATTACCTATACGTAATAGCCATAATATAGTCATAAAAACATTAATGAAATATAGTTTACTTGCGTCACTTGGTTTCAAACAGCAGTACGCTAAATAATATTTAACATATTATGAAACTATATAAGAAGATATAAAATATTCTAAGCATCATTAGAGATCAACTACTACTTATTTTAAACAATAAATTTTTATAAATTAACTACCTAACAGACGAGAAAAATATCTCTGAAACCCCTGTACATAAATATAGGTTTAGAGTATCTGAGCATATATGTAAATATAATATTTATTACACGTGTAAATGGATATAGGTGTAACGTAAATGGGGAAAGGCCTAAGTGCTTAGGAGTATTTATCGGTTTTAAAAATTATTGTAGATATTATTTTTAATTTTATGATCTTATAGTAAAAGTATACTTAAATATTATTATTATTATTATTATTATTATTAATATTAATTTATTAATCAACTTTTGTATTTTATTAATATATTATTATAATATTATGATTGTTTTATAGTAGTTTATCATATTGTGATATAAATGAAACTGAAAAGATTTGTCTGATCGATAGTTAAGTACGTTAATATAATATAAATTAATTGCGTACGAGTACCTATGTACAATTATACTCACCAAACAAATCTTTATCTATTTCTATATATCACCTAAAATATTATTATACCTACTTATAAAATTTATTGTTTTCGAACATTTTGTAATATAGGTTTACATTTTTTTTTTTTTAGTAATATTATTAACTGCCGCACAGAGGTCATTTGTACGCAATCGTTTGTAGGTCGTTTATAGGCGTTTCGTGTATTGTTATTATTATTATTATTATTATTATATTTTCGTCTAATTTCTTTCAAAAAAAAATCCATCAATGCCGGATGTCAGCGTAACAAATGCCGATCGGAAAATGGGCGTATCTGAAAAAAAAAATACGGACTTAGGTACATACCGCAAAGCAAAAAAAGGAAATTATATACGAAACTCGAAAACCCGACGTCGCCGCCAACACATTTTTTTTTTAATGTGAAAACGAATAAAACAAATATAATAATAACAAGTAATATTGAAACACATACGAACAGATACCAATATAATATTTAAAACTACAATTTATAATTTCATAATTTAGCTATTTTTTTATTTGTTACATTATTACGTGTAATTTCATATTATAATATTTTATGTGTATCGTGCTGTTAATTATTATTTATAGGATTTGTTATTCTTTGTTTTGTATGAAATCGAGTATTGTGTATCGATATTAAATCGATTTTATAACCTTCATCTGTATCCATTTAATATGAATTAGCAAACTCTATAGTTAAATCTTAAGGCGAACTTACAAAGGTTGTATTTTTATTATTTGTTTTAATTATTTTTATTTTCATAAATGGTAACAATAATTGTGTTCGTCTATTATATTAATATGTTATTTCTCTTGCATATAGCGTATATCTTATTCTAAAATACGCATTATTTAGCCTTTGTGGGTATATGGTCGTTATAATGTATAATATTAGAACTGCATTTTTAATATATTTTATTTTAAAAAAGTTTTTTGATACAACGATAATTAATTGTTTATGATATTATTATTGTGTTCAGAAGAAACAAAATTGACGAATCGGTGGACGTAAAAAGCGTTACGGACTTACGGCGCAGGCATAGATTCTTTTACGCGATTTAAAATTAAAAACAAAAATAGTCCTCACACTTTATATATTATATACATGTAATATCCACCAACAGTGTCTTTAAAGTTTAAAATTTAAATACTGTACATATGGTTTTGTCGCGCTCGTGTATATACCTACTCGAGTTTCCACATATAATAATAGACATTGATTACTTATGTGCATTTTATATTTATGTACACGCATACGACGATGGTTGCGTCCGACGACAATAGTTGTTGTGATTGTTCGTAGAATAATTTAAAAAATTTTACGCGCGTGGAGTAAATAATTGTCAGCCGACGACGGCGACGACAATGGGGCGCATGTCAGCAGGAGACTTTATCCGCGCTTAATTGCACACCGCGCACAGTGTACACACATATTATACGTGCGCTCATACAATTAGGGTCGTTAAAAGACCTCGCGCGCGCGTTTAACTCAAGAGGGGAAGACGCCGAAAGGGTCGTCACCGATGTGAATGAAAAACTCGAAAGCCGCGTTTGTTGCCATCAGATAATATCATTTACTTCTTGTTGATTGACCGAAAAAGTGAAATCAATTTAAAAATAAATGTTACCGTTCCTGAATAGGTATGTGTCGTCGGACACCAAAGCCCGTAAAACATTTGCTACCGCTGTAGAGATTCATTATTATTATAAAATAACAAAAACGGATTTTCACTTTTTATAATTATATTACACGGTCCATCCGATTCCAAACACACCCGCATTCGTAGTTACGAATCATAATAATGTAATGCCTGCTAAAAAGTGTAATATTATTATTAATCGAAATTTATGATCAGTAGCACATATACGACGGCATGTCCACCATAATACACGATATAATGATAGCGGGCAATGCATGTGACGAATAACATTATGACATTATTTTAACGCGAATCGGTCAGAGTCGTTAAACGATTATTTTTATTTTTTGAATAGAATATAATCATATTGATACACAGCCCCAAAACGGAGACATAGTTCATATCGCCAAGAACTGTCGCACTCGTTTCCTCGTTTCTAACAACATATTATAATATATGTGTGACAGTATATTATGATATGCAGTAGTTTCTAATTCATTATAATATTGTAATATTTACGAGTACCGACTGCATATTGCTGTCCGTATTGATACACCTACGAACCATATGTTATATCGTATTTTGATCGTTTTAACGGATTTTGATTTTTAAATTTTTAGTGAGTTATACGTATACGTGGTGAGTATAAAAATTATTTTAGTATTATTTACTACAATGTCGATGGTCCACGTTAAAATAATATTCATCTTATAGCATTGACTATATCATTATATAATACATATACTAACACGTTTCAGACTTTCAGTGATGGCCGACTACGTCGCACGTGTGCAGTTAGAAAACGAATTTAACGCCCAGAACTGATTGAATATATATTATCTTATAGTCCGTTGTATAGTTGCGTATATATATAATTATATGTATCGATGTTATATACCTGCGACGCTCTCAAAGTGGCTTAAAATAAGTGGGGATGTTCACACGTCACAATGATGTTTAAACATATAGAAATTTTAGCTTTGAGCCGAACAAAAAGTTTTAATTTGTATCTGTCGATTTTCAACACACATAACAGATATGGAAAAAAAACCGAAATAAAAATACATATAGGAAAAATAAAATCATTAACTGAAAAAACCTCGGCCTAGAATGGTCATAACTTTTTATGTTGTGTCATATATTCGTTAGATTTGAGCACGATTAAAATACAAATGTACAATTGATTATGTGTAAGGGTCAATGACGGGTGTGCTGGTATTTCTAGAGAAAATTATGTTATCGTGGACGAAAAAAAGTTGAGGTTTAGCATGCCACCGTTTGCCCTCATGAAACAGCCCCAAAATATACCTACAATTAACCATACATATTATTTAATAAATATATGTAGGTACATGTTATTCGTTTTTTATTGTACGTTTCTAACCCGATTAACATAGATGCAACTATAGGTATATTATATTAGGTTTGCTTGTATTGTTCATGTGTAAAATACTTAAATATTAAATACACACTTGTACCAAACAATGATATTATGAATTATAACTATACAAATATATATTAAATGAACTTTAATAGTACTAAATAATACTTTTTTACTTCCGAAGTTACTATTATTGTTGAAATATCAAACGATATTTTATATTATGCAATATATATAGGTATTATATTGCACTGTTTCTTGTCGTTTTTTCTGCTTAGAATACTAGGGGCGTTTGGTTTAGGTGAATTAATAAAAAAAATATTTATTATAAGGACGAATAAAAAAATTTTATTTATGCATTTGGTCTTTTATTTTTGTTGTATAAACGAATATTTTTACATATCCTTTAGGTGAATATAAAACTTAGAAATTGTTTTACCGATTTTATAGAGATTTATTGTTGACTCTCTGGGATTTAAAAAATTGAATTTTATTAATATAATATAAATTATTTTCTCTATTAAGTAAGTTTATTTTTCGGTAATTTTAACTCGTCTAGTTGATATATTTAAAAAAAATTGTCAAAATTAAAGTTACTCATTCAAATTAATTGTTTACCGGCCCGCTAATCGAGAATTATATAATGGGCTTATGATGAGAGATTGGCTCTTGGCTTTCTAAAATCATTCTAAAGCGGTTGAAAAATCGACCACGTTATATGAATATTATTATTTTATAGCGTGGTATCTAATATTATTTTAAAATTATTTATAAATTTTTAGTTATTTTGTTGGATTTTGTAGACTTATTGAAATCATGATTATTATCTTTGGTTCGGCTTGTCGCATCTTGTAAATATAAACATAATTTAAAGCGATCGATACAAATTAAAAATTGAATAAGTTTTTGATTTTTGTTATAGAAATATAATGTTAATTTATTGTCATTTATATATATACATATGTGAGTTTTAATCTTTAAATTCAAAAAATTTTACTTTAAAAGTGATATGCTTTTTTCATATAAGATTGTACCTATTAAAGTAGTATGTCGTAGCGCAGTCGTGTTCTACACGCAACCCATCTGAATACAATATATTATTATTATAAACAAGTATGTCAAAAAACAAACGTAATATTATAGTATTTTGCGTTATTTCTACTTATAAAATAGACAAACGCAGCAATAATATATTAACTAAATATATAATAAAATAATGTAGTTCCACAATTATAATAATACCTATTTTTTACGAATATATTTATGCGTATGTAGCACATTAACCGAAGATAATATAACGAGTTTACTTATCTGTTATTTAACACATATTTACTATTTTATAGTATGTATCATGTGAGTTAGTATAGCTATAAATATGACTTATAGGTATAGTAGTTAAATATAAATTTTAAAATCGTTGAAAATATTGTGCATACACATTTTTAAAATCATACCAATACCACATCTATATATATTCAATTCTTTTTGAAAAATATCTTGGGACAAAAATAAATTTAGCTTAAAATATTCAACCGCATTATCGCCTATCGGCATCTATAAAAGTAAAAAGCATATTAAATTATTCAATATAGTTATCCAAAATACAAACAGTGTCTTTACAATTGCCCATCAATCATCATGATAAGATATAGAAATCAAAAATCAAATTAAATACTATAATGTGTTATTTGATTGTCCGTGACATTTAAATCGTCGATAAGAATATAGGATGATATATATATCATATACAATTTTTACATTCGCCTATCGTCCAACTACACAATAGAGCAAATATTAATTTTCTAAAACGAACGGAACTACATAAAGAAATAAATTTGGTTGTTATGAAAATATAACGCAATTATTGTAGTTATAAATAGCTAATAAGTTATAGCCATTGTTTTTGAAGCATTAGATCGAATGAAAAAATAAAATAAACATATACATAATATATTTTATCACTGTTGCATAATGTATACATAAATGCAATACAGTTTGCTAGAAGTTTTACTTGATTTTGAGATTTTTCAACTGTGGGTTGGAGAGTATAGAGAATTCGGTTTAAAAGGTACAAACTCTAGAAATCACTACATTTGGTTTGTAATATTTAACTAATTTTTTTTATAACAATGACTTTACTATGAAAGTTAACCACTTGTATTAATTATTTAGGTACAAATTGAATTTTTAATGATAATACATAGAAATTTTAAGACCCTACTTAAATAATAATGTTATCTATTGCCCATTGACTATTGGTAAAAAAATATTTTACATAATTAATTACTTTTATAAGTCAGACGGGGTTTCGGATTAGGTTAGAAAAGTACTCGAATTGATTTTCGTTACAAATTTTTGTTTCGCCTCCATCGTCACCTATCGCAGCAATAAAAACGCTTTGATGAAACTAAACTAATTCTGTGAGTGGTTTTTGATAGAAAATCAAATCTCATTGGCACTTCAAAGTGTCAAAAGTAAGAACGTGTTATAAGAACGACGTGGAGGGAGGCCTTTAACGTGAGAACCGTATAAGTACAATCTCCTACATGATTTTTTTTTTCTAAACGAATTTTCGATCACTGCTGCAGCATAATACGTGCACGATACTTGTTATTATCATGCCTACCTATAATATACTCTCGTATACACACTATAGGTACGGGCTGCGGCCGTTTCGATAATAATTAGGTACCGCTTATCGTTGTGTATAATGTAATACGACGTATACGAATTACGATGGTATACGTACAATCTGTTAATATAATACATAATAAACGTATATATGCGCGGAGGATCCGTTACGGAAAATATTATTACCTCGTGCGTGTAACATAAAATATATACACACATACATATTATAATGCATAGAACGTTATTAATTTGTAGAAAATTCCAAATCGTTTACGGAGTGAGCATAGAACGCATCGGTCGGTCGTATGTAATAAATTATGAACATAATGTAATACATTTTTTATTTTCATATCGTATAATATATATTTTACGGACAAAGACAAGAGATTTTTATTTCTCTGCGCGACCGCACACGTGTTAATGATAATATTATGACACGATCATGACTGTGGACCGTGTTGTACATCAAAAGACGGCAGTATAATAATTTATAATCGCATACGTATTATATTATAATATACTGCGTACAAAATACGAATGCACCTCGGCCGTCTGTTCGTGTATGTTGTATGTATAATGTTATATAGCACACAATACCAGATATACCACATATTGGGGAATATCGTTTTTAATCATTTTAAGATATACTATTTATTTTTTTTAAACATTTTACTGTAGAGCCAAAACGAAATTAAATCTTTGTGACTGGAATAATTCTTATGATGGATATGCCGTACCTCGAATTATAACATGGTGTTTTAATAGCTCACTATCATCATACATATATATATATATATATATATATATATTATTATATTATTATCGTATTCCTGTGTACGCTTACAGATATCGTTCTATTTTAAAGATAACTTTTTGACGATATATCCCTAAGATTATCAAAAGGAAAATCGGCTGACACTAAAACAGATAAACGGTCGTCTAAAAGGTCAGCATGTTGATATTCGACATAAAATTGAAAATAGGGCCTAGTCAAGAGTAGTTTAAATAATAAGCGTTATGCCCTATAATATATAAATCATAATGATTGTGAAATTTCTTCTATTCGTACACTCGTGATATTTTAAGACCGGCAAAGTTCAAAAACACGATAATTATATTATGATATACCTACCTTGATAAATTATTGTTATATGATCACACACAATAATTGAAGTTTTATATATTTCTGCAAAACGCATAATTCGCGCAACACTGTATTATAATATTTATTATTTGTATGATATTTTGAGTACCGGCGCGTGCACGGAAAAATAACAATATCTTAACAGCTGCAGCATTATATACCTATTAACCCACCTAAATAATTGAATTGGACAACATTACACTGCCGCAGTATCATAGTCGTTTATAATAGTTTGTGTATTACGCACGTTGATGATGTTTACTGTTTGGACATTATAATATTATATATTATTATTTTATAATTATTAATTGTTCAATTCATTCGATTGACTAATCAATATGTGATTAAAGAAAATAATAATAATATTTAGGTTTCGTTTGAAATAACCACGCGTATATTATAATATATATAATTCGACGAAAATTTATTAGGTAAATATACCTACAATATAAATGTGACCAATTTTATATTTTTTATACGTCCATTCTCGTACACTTAGTTTATTACTAATTATATAGGTATCAGCTAACTCGACCATAATCTAGATAGGTATAATATTAATAATATGTAGTCTATATACATCAAACACATGCAGCGGTTATCTATAATCCTATTATTTTTGAAACGAAATTGACTGTTGTTTTTTTTTTTCGTGCATTTGCAGGGCATGATTAGAGGCTAAAGCCCTGCTATTATAAAAGCATGATATGATGTAATATATTATTTATAATATACTTATTATGTATTATACAGTGGCATAGGCATATACCTACAGCGTGATTGAATAGAACCTGAATATTTTTAATAAATTATAGTCAAATCGGTTATAATACCGTTTATATTTATTTTTATACTGAGACTTAATACATTTGTCTTTTTGGGTATATTTTATGCTCTCCTCGAAATAATGACATATATTATACATTTCATTGTTTGTCATTGTTCATTGCGCATAATATTAACATACAATGATTATAAAATCAAATCATAATAGGTATACATTAATTATGTATAAATGTTGTTAAACAGTTGAATACGGAGGTACTTATAATACCAACAAAACGTCAAAACAAGCGTTACAAGACTTTTAAAAATAAAAATAAAGTCTCATTCATTTTAACCACCTCTCTCTCTCTCAAAAGAATAAAAGAAAATCAGACTTCTCATCAAATTTATTTACTTCAATAATATTCATATTTCAAAATTTTAAGTTAATTAAGTTAAAACTTTTAGATTTTGACATATATATCTATATAAACCTACATGATATTTTCTCTAGATAATCAAAATAAAGAAAAAATACAGCATTTTTTAAAAATATTGTAAAAATGTATAAATAGTTTATACATTCAGGATTAAAAATTTAAAAACCTAAAAATCATATTTACACTGGAATGTCTACAAACGACATTTAAAAAGACTACCTTTTTTTACTAAAATAATTATTTGCAACTGGTGTAGTCATTAAATGGAAAAAAACTATTTAATCTGATGTTGCGTACTTTTATGCTTTAAAACATCATAATTCTAAAGAAAATTAGATTTTATAAATTGAATAATAGTTTTTTTAATGATGTATATTTAGACAAGCTTTGAGTTAAGATGTTATTTCTTATTAGTTATTTGTGTTAGGTAATATCTCTATACTTAGTAAAAATAATAATACATATACCTATATATTATCATATACACTATACATTATATAGTAGCACAGTCACCTTATAGATTTGGTTTCACATCACTGCCTACGTCATGTTCCGCAGATATAGGCCATCGACGTCAGCAAAATAACATGTTTACGAGATTAAATGATATCTGATACCTTATTGCGCAGCATGCAGATACCAATATGTGTAACGTGTACCGCAATTCAATCTGTGTCATATTATTAAAGCCATGAGCTATAATATATATTATATATACTTACGGATACCCAGCCGCACACAGATACATACATTACCTCAACCGAATGTGTTTATTACTTTTAATCAAAATTATATTAATCGGCGTAAGTACTCATAGTATATAATATAATCATCCGTCCAGCATACTACACCTATTCCTTTATACCTGCAGCTACTTATACATCATATACATATACATATCTTACATACACTTTTAAATTATTATTATCGTAGGTATGTATCAATGATTTAAATATTTAATAATGTGACTACTCGATAATAATAATAAGTAATAATTACACGTTACGATTAATTATTTTGTTATAATACAATTATTATTAACGTTACTCCGCGTATATAATATCCCATATCGTGATAGTTCTGTAATATTTTGTAATGGCCGTTGCGAAAAAAATGTAAGTAAACCTGATCGATTATCACAGTATTATAGTGATTAAAAAAAAAATATTAATGTGCAGCTTATCATAGTAGAAATAAGGTTACGGAAAAATAACGGACTTATTCAGTGGTTCAAACGGGGTGGGTGAACTGCAGAAGAGGGAATTAATTACTATCCTTATTCTTCTTATAATGTGTTAACATTTTGCGTCCCTTTTAGTTGTAGCTTATGAAATTCAGAGGGGGAAACGAGACTGTTAAAATGCACAAGTATACACTTAAAGCATACATATAATATAATTAAACCACAAATTAAGTTAAAATATTTACAAATTGAGAAAAAATATCGTCATCGCATATGAATAACGATTTAATAGATTATTATAATATATTGTGTGGCTGAAGTATGTTTTCCAAACAACAAATAAGATGAAATAACAGCCAAGCGAATTGTTTTATGGTTTATGTTTGAAAAAAAATATAACGCATTATAACTTTTTTTTTTTAATGGGTTGATACTCTAACTTATAAGTTATAAAGATATAAACGTATATAGGTAAAATATAACAAGCCTTAGTAACATACACATAACATTTTATTGTTGTATGTATATTTATTATTAAGTATGATAACTAATGATGAGTTATGGCTTATGTGTTAAAAGCATATTAATTTTGAAGATGTGTATACGATATTAATTATGATGTACAGATATTATTATCTTTCTCCTATACTTAAATAACATAATATATACTGACTATGATGTTTTAAAGTCTACATGAAAGTTAATTCAATTGACAAATCGCATAGGTAGGCGTGCATTAAAAATACTTCCCAGATTATCTAACTCCTGAATTAAACTAATTTTAAGTATAAACAGTGTAATATATAGCATATTATTAGACCATTATTGGTTATTAAGTTTTCCTGATAAGGTTAAGTTTATTTCAATAAAATTTAAGTTTTTTTTTTTTATTATTTTTGTCATTTTTTAAAAGTTTTTATAAAGTTAAGATTTTTAAATAATCATAGGTAGCTATATTATAGCTACAAATGTCAATATTAAGGTGTATCGCACATTACCAACAAAATATATGGTAAATAAATTAATATATTAAAATATAATATAATAAAAACAATTTTTTAGTAATTAATAATGATTAATAGTAAAAAAATGTTTCAATAACACATTTTCAAAGCATATTAATTGAAATTCATTCATCGTTGTTGAAAATTTTAAAGAAATACGCCTAAAAATAAATTACAATAGTAAATACAAATAAATGTAATTTAGTAATTATTATTAAAGTATAGGAGAAAGATAATAATTAATATATTATATGTATCATTATATCGTACCTATGTGTATATCATCAAAATTAATATTCTTTTTACACTGAAAGTCATTATATTCATTAGGTATTATACTTAATAATAAATAAACGTAAAACAATAAAACGTATTTTCAATGAAAATAAAGCTTATATTATAAACAGTACGAAAATATTATATGTTGAATGTATATATAATAGGATCTATAGGTTTATTATTTTTTAGTTTTGCTGCTAAAATTTTTTCGTTCATAAAGTTTAAGCGCAGCTAACTTAATATTAGTCCATCACTATTATTATTAAATATTGTTAGTAAACGATCCAAATCGTCGCTTTTTTAAAAAATACATACATTATAGACTAATAGTTCAATAATATTTTATAATGTATGATACAAAATGTGGAATGAAATAATTCGTATATTTGCAGCGAACTCGCGCGTACCTATTCCGTTTCCAAGGAAACGTGGTGGTGGCACATCTCATTACCCACGGTCAATGCGACGAATTCATTTTATTTCCTGTACAGCATTTTTTTATTTTTACTTTTTTTTTATACGCAACATCTCGACCTTTTCGTTTTTTTTTTTTTAATGCATCGGTCGACTGCTGCTGCATCATGGTCAACCTTTAATAAATGTATACATCTATTCAATGGATATGAAACGCCGAATGCGGTTGACTTCGCGATAAATGTACCAACATGTTATTATTAAATATGTTTTATATTTTCTATAACTCTGCAGAGAATCCGAAACAATGTCATATTATTTAAAAAATTAAAAAAAATTCTTATTTTATTTTCCCATACTTCTATAAAATACACTTTGTAGGTACTGAAACATATACATTATATATATATAATTAATTGACAAGGTTGTGGATTTTATACATTCATCAAATGTTTTTTTTGTTTGTTTTTTTCGTATTAAATATAGAAACTAAAATATGTCACATTCGTAACATCTATGACTAAAGTCAAAATATCCATCAGAGGCCAGATAGTTTTTAAGTGCATGAGTATAGGTACATGTAAAAAACACATTTTGAAAATTTTCGTGTGTGTTATTTAATATTTTTATTCCAACCATTCAATTTTTAATAAATACAATATAGTGAGCTAATTTAAACATAATTTAGTGGGCCGTGATTGGTCCAACACATTTCATTGAACCATTAAATTATTCATTTTTCGTGCAACTCTACATAATAGACTGTTGTTTTTGTCAATTTATGTTTATCAGTGGACATAAAAATATCGATAAGAAAAATATTTCGACTTTTTATTATTAATTTTGAATGATTCATTGAATAATGAGTAAATAATATCCATTACTATTATTATAACATAGAATGAGAAAAATAACCGTAATCTTGACAGAGGTCTAATGATAAGCTATTTTTAGTAATATTAAATAAGATAATACGTATGTTTACATTTCTTAAGTCCATATTATATTATCTAACGTTATATCCACCATAAATTTGTATGGATCATATTGTTTTCGTATGTATATCTATACAATATATTGTACTATATAGACGTAAAAGAGAAATAAGAGTTAATTGATAGACTTTGAAAATTAACATAATGATTATTATTTTATTTTGAGAAAAGTTTTTTATTATTATTACATATTATATAGGTATAGTTTGATTATTGAAAACTGAATATCAGCTTTTCTGGTTCAACTCACTTCATTAAAATTAAAAACACGAACAAATACCTACTACAAAACATTGTGACTATTTTGTTGTACCTTTAAATTTAATAATATATATGATAGTTAATTCTAACACAAAAACCAATAAAATGAAAGACCAACTGCTCAACGTTAATTTGATATATATATATATAAAGTAGAATCTCAATTATCCGATCCCTGATTAGCCGATTTTCTCGAGTAAATGTATAATACATTTAAAAAAATAATAATAAATTATGTATCAGTAAATAATATAGTTATTAATTATTATATAAATATGCAATATATTATTGAAAAAATTATAAAAACTGTGTATATAGTATATTGATGGAAGTTTAAAAAAATGTTCATATCTTTTTTTTCGCACCGTCTTTTCGATTATCTGTCAAGGCTCTGGTCCCGTGACTGACTGTTAATCGAGGTTCTACTGTATTATGCCCTCATAAACCGAGACAAAAGATACGAGTGTAAAGTCCTTAAATATATTTTAAAACTGTTGCTTCCGTTAAAACCGTTCGCGGCTCTTTCATATTTGTATTCATTTCTATTGTTATATTGATAATGATTTTAAATAGTATTGACTTTTGAGTATTGTTGTCGTTATAATTAATTACATTATGTTATGTTAATTATAGTTTGTATACACAGCACGATGATAAGATCGCGGTAAAAGTTAAAAGAAATATGATAATTTCATATAATAGTATTGTGACTAACTCTCCAAATATTCCTGATTTGATTGTTATATTATAGATAATATGACTAATATGAGTAATATTTAGTTATGTTTATTATATAGTAAATGTAGTATAATATTTCTATTAAGTATACATTTTTATCTTATAAGATTCTGAAAATTATCATATTTTTTTACTAATTCTATTGATTAAAACTAATTGGTATTTAAACGAGTTGAAAATACCAACAACTTGATATAATACCATACAATAGTTATAAAAATTAATAAACTTTAACGGAATACATAATATAATACACATATTAACATATATTTAAGTCACTTAAAACTTTTAAAACGATATTACCACGCGTGGTGTTTATAATTCGTATGGATAAATCTTCAAACAAATTATAAGTATTATACTTTGAATTTTGGCTTCAGTGTCAAACCGTCTATCATATAATATAGGTACTTATCGTATTGTATATAATACAAATAGGTATATTTAAACTGTATACGACGGTCGATGGTGACTTCAACAAAACATTTATACCCATTTAATATCCACAATAAACAATTTGATATTTATTATATATTTGCATTTCATTTTGCAGTGCCGCATCGTTGGGTTCCTTGAGATACCATTGCAATGCAATTGTTATTGTCCCCAGAAGTATAAAATATGAACACTCATTGTTGTCTTGCTGAAATATATTAAGTACTCGAAACATACTCTAGAATAACAGATAACTTTGTCTACACGACAACCGGAAATGGACATATGACATTAAGACCATTGGATCAAAGTACTCGTACTCCGTTCTTGTTTTACTTATCTAGTCAACGTTATAAATATATAGTTATATACGCATGTTTTTAATATGTAATTACTATATAGTATATGTCCAATCGTCATATTATCAATAGTCATATAATTCCAATTATGTTATTTGACTTTGGCCATTTTTAACGTTTTATGATATCGATACGATAACATAGGTATAGGTACTATATAATAAGACCTATACCGTACTATATTATATACCGACTAAATTATGTGTACTAATTAAAGTTATGAACAGATTAAGACCTCAGTAAATTTTTGAAGTGTATTAATGTGATATTAAAAATATCATAATTTTCATTCTGTTGACTCAACACTTTTATTGTTGACAACTTTTTACTAATTGTATAAAATAAACTACAAAAATATCTACTATTTAGTATGCATTTTTACTGTATACATATAAAAGGCTAAATGAAATTACTATATAACTGAGTTATTGTTGTGTAAACATATATGAAGTGTAATAAGCCCCATTACACTATAAGCACGGAAAATGTCACGGGCACGCACTAACAAAGAGTTAAAAATCATAACTACTATAATATAATACATTTTACTTCAATGTGGTTTTTACAGGGACTGAAACACTTCAGTAAATCGTCCGTCAAACTGTATATTGACCAAACATACATACGACATCATTATGCTACACCTATGATGCATAATGTACAGGTATAGATATACAGCGATTTACAATATAATACCAAAATAAACTTGATAACACTTAGTTATATATTACGATCCAATACAATATTATCATAACTTAATTGAATCGACAGATTTAAATTTTTTAGTATTTATTATAATATGTATAGAAGTAGGTAACTAGTTTTTTCTCATATTCAAACGCACAGGCGTGTGAAATTGGATTTTATGCCAGTACATTTGTTATTTTATAAATATATATATGTTTATTGTTTATATATTGTCAACGTAATAACACTCGACCGAAGGTAAAGTATATATAACAACAATGACTTTTTTATGTAATCATCATAATGTAGGTGTGGTACCCACGTAAAGACGAAAAAATGGTACTATATATACTCGCATATGTATATTGTATTATATATATACATAGCTGCAGGGAATTACAATATCATTATTAAATTTAAATTTTTACAAAAGATACGTCTTATTTTTATTTGTTTTAATACAAATATATATATAGTTTTCTTATATGTCAAGATGTGTGATATTAGCTCAATTTTTGTAATTCACACACGTCACATTTGTACCTACAATGTAATTATGTTTTTACTAAATTGTTTATTATTTTAGATTCCGAACGGAGCGATCAATGTATTGATCTTACAATGATGATGACTTTTTTTTTAAAGAAACTTATTCTAAAGTATAAAAAATGCCTTGATATCTGTTAGAAAATTTAGTCTAATATAAATTTATTATAGTTTGTCCCAAAAGTGTAATGATGGGCTGATCGAAATTTTTTAGTACTTTTAAAAATAAATTATGAAAAAAAATAAATTTGTTAAAAAGCTAATAATTTTATATTATTAAAAATATCAAATAATCGTAGGTATTTTTAAGCTGATTAAAATAATTTTTTAATCGAATGTTATGTTTATATATGATGTATTGATGTAGTATTACATATGATATATGCGAATATTATTAATTGTTATACAACTAGAATTTATAGTTAGACACTATAATTTATTATTGCTTATAAATAAACTGTAAAACTGTAGTAACACAATATAAAACTTTACATGACAATTTCCATGAACTATAAGACTTGCAATAGCTAACTAATTATGTATAGATAATTACAATTATAGGCATGTAAAGATTAAAGTATTTTTTAAACAACATTTTTATATACCTACTGCAGTGTTAAAAAATTGAATTCCTTGTATTTTATAATCAATTGAAAATGCATAATTTGTAATTATAATTTATAATTTGTTAAAATATATTTGAATCTAAAACCGTTTTACCATAAAAACTAAACAGATGAATATATTTTTTTTGCCCGTTATTTATTTGAAACTTAATATATGTATTTGTGTAGATTATAATATATGGTATACCTCTATATATGTATGCCCATTAAATTAGTTTTAATAAAAATAATTAGTTTGTAAGGCGTGTTTCAACGCGTTAGACATAAGGCGGTGTGGGATGGTCTCATCTCTCGTGTTACCGAAATATATAACTATACCTATATGTATAGCTGTTTTAATGCCTCTCTCATAATGGACCACTGTTTTTAAATAAATCCATCGTCCATCTATACATGAATTATTGGATATTTATATAGATATAACGAATAATAACATTTGTTTAATTTAGATAATTATTATTGATTTTTAGCGCTCTGCTGCATATTATAGATATACCTAACTACATATATAATTTTAGAACAATACAAGCTAATATAAATACATATTATATGTACTTAATATATAAGTCGTATCATAATATTTAAGTCTATTATTCCAAAAATCTATACATATTTATGCATATAGTACACGTAACGCACATCAGCACAAAAAATTACGAAAATATAATTATTTATATTATTGTATATATATATATATACAAGCAATATATAAAGCACTAATAATATATACGTCTTAATATAATAGAAATATATTCTATCTACAGGAGAAGGTTCTTCTCTACAATTACCAGTGGTGATTGGGGGAAGTGGGAATTTAGTATATATATTTTCATTAGTGTTAAAGTAGTGACATCATTACAGAACATCAATTATTTTGAAAAACTATATTTTTATCGTTTTAATTTATAAGTATTTTACTTTTTTTGAATGACTTTTATGCCTTATGAATATTCCTCTCTCAGTGAACACATCATGTAGTACGTTATAAAAATATAAAAACAAATCTATTATTCATGTATACATATATATATATATATATATATACTTGATGGGTAAATAATCCATGAATTGTATAGGTTAGTATAGGTATAATCAACTTATTTTTGTAAATTGTAATAAAATGCATTGCATTTATGTATCAAATTTAAATAATAATAAAAATATTAGGATTTAATACAAGGTTTATTATTGTGTAATTACACAATTTTAGTCATCCTCCTTGAACTTTTATAATAAAAATATAACTATTGATTAGGTATTATAGGTATCTAATATAATATAACATATATTTATATAGGTATAAATATATATATAAATTATAATATAACAAACACACACACACATATGTATATATATATTATTTAATGATAAGTGTAAAAGAACAAATTAAGAAATAAAAATAAATTATATACCTATACATTATTATGGCTGTATAATAGCTAGATCAATTGATAATATAAGTGTATAAAAAATATCTATATAGATTTTCACTCTTCATTAAATTTACTCGCACTTTATAATATAGAAAGAATATCTATCCAAAATTATAATTTAAAATCAATGCGTTATTATAGTGATATAAAACATATGTATAGTTTTACCTATAACCTACAGGAGCTGCAGTTATATAAATTTAAAAATAATAATCAATTTTTATTTTTTATTTTATATAATATTATTATATTCATAATACACTTGTGGAGCTAATAAGTGAATTTTTATCTAAGAAGACTATGCAGTTTATATTATTTTTAAATGATTGAAATATGTACAGTTATATATAGAGTATTTTACTGTATAATATATATTATTATACTTCTTTATATACTATTAATTTATCAACTGGCCATGTGCATGAAGATTTTTTGTGTGTACCTCCAAGATAAAATACACACAATTACGTTTGACTGTATTCATTAAATATTATACGCTGTTTTCTACAATAAAAAAAATATAGGTATTCATGTATACTATGTATAGTGTACATATATTATATAGGTAGGTATGTAGGTTTAACATATGTATATATTATATATATACTTTAATAAAAACTTAGGAAAACGTACATCTGTTTTGTCCTTGAGAATTTTCCGTCCTAGTTTTTAGATTTGAAGGTTTTTTCTTTTTCGAGCGGTATATAATAATAATTATAATTATAGGAATGATATCATGTAAAAACAAGAAACACGTGGAATTTAAACATAATTTAAACGCGTGTGATTTCTTCCATAACCTTACCCTGCAGAGCTCATTATTTGTATTGTGTCTTTTCCAAAATACAGTATAATATATAATATATTTGTGCCTTTACAGACTACTGAGATTTGAGAACAATTATCCAATATATATAATATGATATAGGTAAAGTAATCATATATATTACCTATATATATATATATATATATATATATACACGTGATATAGATATAATATCTACATATGGATTTATAGATGAATATATAGTTATACACTGCAGTTTCCTGCACATGAAAATATCCCTTTATACATTTTCTGAAAGTAAATAAGCACCAAAAAATGTACAGTGAAGTATATATTTACAACAATAGTGTGACACCTATAATATACGTAATACATATGTATACGGAGTTTAAACTATTACATGTCAAAATACATATTTATACGTACCTATTAGGCTATATGCACTTAATATATATCATAGATTAAATAACACTACACTTATGTTTAATCTTTGTATAATACGTAAATCACATTTTATAATGGACTGGATATAAGATTATAATATATTATAATATAGTATATAGGTAATTATATATAGTCCCATGAAAAATTAAATGAAAATTAAATATTTGTGAAGCCTGCGTGTATCCCTCTGTAAAATAATTGTTGTACCATTACTACCAGTATGAAAATATGTCATCGGGTAGTTTTGTAGAAAAACATCAAATATATATACTTATTAGGTTTATACACGTATATATGAATAATATCACAACTATTAAGGACGTTTTTTATTCCGTAATGATGTATTTTAAAATATGTTTTAATTAACATCCCTTCAAAAGCAATACATGGTCCTATATAAGCGTAAAAAAGTTATATCATTATGTTATAATAACTATAAAATTAACGTTGTCAACTGCTTATAAAAGTAATCTTCTCTCAATATGCATATTCATATATAATGTTATTGTTATTATTATATAGTAAGTATAGATTATAAATATTGTAGTTATAATAGTATATGTTGATAAAGACAAATTATAACTAATTTATGTTTAGTATATTGATCAACTTGATTTTAGTGGAAAATAAAAAATAAATAAAATAGGAATTAATATAGGTATAGGTACCATTATGTATTTTATATTTATTAAATATTATTTTCTTAATGAATATTTATTGATGTATTAAAAAATGGTATTAAATATTTTTCGAATAGATTCTCATTATACTCCTGAACGCAGTGGATGATGAAATTATATATATTATTTCATTGCGAATAAAATAAAATAAAACTGATAAGAAAGTTCATTAATTATTTTCGATTTTCTATTATTTTTTTTAATACCTATATAATTGAACTGTACTTTATATTGTGCACAATATATTTATTGTAGTACATGGAATTCTAAGAATAGAGGTAAATTAAAAATATGTATACCTAATATTATCATATTTAAATAATATAATATAAATATTAAACATATAATACAGCATGTGTCAGTGTACACGGCGAATAATATAATATAAAAAGACTAAGTGACGTATTTTGATTTAATTTTTACGGTATCTGTAAATGTAAACTATTACATAATGGATTATAATTTACAATATTGTATGATGTATATATTTTATATACTTCATATACCTATTTATTTATGTATATAGGTAATGTACATATTCTATATATACCTATATATTTACGATTTGTCGATGATATTTTTGAGGTTTTAAGGATATTTTAAATTTTTGTATATATTTACATGACATAAGATATATTTTTCATTTTCATTTTCGCAGGCAATAATAGATACAAAATGTCTGATTGAATAATTATATTTAATAAATATTGTATAATAAATCATAAATCATAATATAGGTAAATAAAAAAAAATAGTCTACTCGTTGTCAACTATAATAATATACCTATGCATAATGATTCAATCTTATAAACAAAGATTAAAAAAAAAATGTCTGTCATATTATATTCGCTATAATGGAACAGCTAAGTAAAAATTCCTAATAACTCAAAAACCTCGACGATAAATCGTTTGGATATTCAGTAGGTATATAATATATATTATATTATATATAAAGTAATATTCACACTTGAAACACATATTTTGTAGCTTGGAAATAATTTTATGGATCCCGAAAGAAGATAACATTATTATATGAAAGAATCTTTGTATACTTATTGCGGAGCACACCTCATATAATATATAATATATATTATGATGGGAACGCTTTACTAATATCACAACAACTAGGTATAGAGAAATACGTTTCGACAAAATTACCATTTTGCAGCACTATAAGTAAGTATACATAATATTATTATAAAGGCGTGTGACGGCTGACCCATATTATATACCTAATATCGTATCCTTATTCGTAAAAATAAACAAATGCACATATTATTACATTATAAATATGCATAATAATATAATATACGATCGCGATAATGTAGGTACCTATACAGAAACAAAACCACAAAGGCCGGAACTTAGTCAAAGTCGTATAATATGCCTTATATAATATATATAATATATGTGTGTGTGTCTGCGCTCGATCTATGTATAGGTAATATATATGTATTATATCTATGTATATATGGATCGCAGATGGGACACGCAGGCGCACTGCACTGCGCGAAATATATTATGCACATCTTTCAATATCGTGTAATGCTTATACATTTCGCGCGAAAAATCGTTGAGAGGTTCAGAAAAGCCGATTCGCGTCGAAAAATATTGTTATCGTCGTACGCGCGTGTATTATTACGAAATACGTGTGCGCGCGTATAACACGCGCATGTTTTAGGTATACTCGCGTACGCGGACAAATGGCGTCGGCGTCGGTGACGGCGGGTGGGCGGGTGAGGGTCGAGAGGCGTCGAGCCGTCGTCCGACACTGGACGAGGCGGGGGTGGGCGCGGCGGCGACGGTGCCGAGGCTCCGGCCGCGGCGTGCGCAAGGGAAGGGGATAGGTTTTTCCGTGATGGTGTGGCGGTGCGCGCGGCGGGCGTCGGTGCGACGGTGTCGGCCGTGGGCCAGCGGGCGGGTGGTGGAACGTAAAGAATCGACCGCCGCCGCAACGCGGCGCGCACGCTCGCCCGTCTCGTCGCGCGCACGCACCCACAATCGAGCGCACCAGACCTACATCGCTACGACGCTAGCTGATGGTGTGGTGGGGCGTGAAGCGCGGCGTGCGTGCGTGAGTGCACGCAGCGGCGGCAGCGTCGACCGAGCTAGCCACGAGTGGGAGAGCGCGCGTAGGCGGTAGACGGCCGGTGGGGGGGGAGTGACGACGACTGGGGCTGGGTCCGCTGCTACGCTCCCCACCGCCGGCGGCGCGCCGCGACGATGGCGGACGACCAATGGGCGGGGGACGCGGCGGGGTCCGCGCGCGCCGTAACCGCCTCCTTTACCGGACCGGTCCGACTGGTTGCACCCCGACGCGTCGTGCGACATCTCTCGGCCGGTTCATTGCGAGGTCGTCCGTCGAACGTATCGCGTCGTCCGTGCGCACGTTACCGTGGTCCGTCTCGCCGTCGCGTCGTCGTTCGCCGTCACGTCGCGGTTTTTTTTAATATTTTTAATTAATCATTGTTTTGAATTTTTTTTTTTTTAACGCGGACGTTTTTTTACCGACATCACACGCGCCCGACCGGCGTACGAAACGCATACGTTACGTACATTGTTATTCGGAACTCGTCGTCGTGTGTGCGCCAGTGCGTTTGTATCGTTACATCGTTACGCGGGTTTTCCGTTGATTTTTCGGCGCGCGCGCGAGTGGAAAACAAACCACTCGTTTTTCGCGTAGGTACATCGTAATATCGTTGTACTTACACACTGCACCGGAGACGCGCGCGCGGCCGCTCCGGAAACACGTCCGCCGCCGGTCGAAATTGATTTCTCCACCAGGCCGTTGTACCCGACAGCCATCACGCTGAATTACGGGGAGATCGGGAGCCCGTTCGGAGGGGGCGGCGGTGGAGGCGCTAACCAGCAACAGCAACAGAGGTCCACGGGCACGCCGTCGTCGATGGCCGGTGGCGACGCCATGGACGCAACGGCTCTGAGCACAGGCGGACCGGGTTCTGGCGGTGGCGGCGGTGGCGGTGGCGCCAACGGCCCGGGCGGCAACAACGCGGCCGTCGGTGGCCAAGACTCGCGCGGCGGAGGCGGTGGCAGCATAACGCCAGTGCCCACGTCCAAGTCGGCGTTCATCGAGCTCCAGCAGAACCCGTACAACGTGCGTGGCGTTTACCACCCGCACCCGCACGCACATCCACATTTCGCGGCGGCCGCCGCGGCCGCGGTCAACCAGCACCACAACAGCCCCACGCAGCACCACGGCAACGCAGCGTCGCTGCAGCCCCATCACCACGACGGTGCCGGCGGGTTCGGCAGCCCCAGGGGCGCCATGTCCGCGTACCCGTTCCCGACAATGCACCAGAACTCGTACTCAAGCTATCACATCGGATCGTACACGCCGCAGTGTCCGTCGCCAACCAAAGAAGGTAAGCCGCGGCGTATATTCGCATCATTTTCAAAATTAAACACCACGTTTAGGATATCCCAAATTGTTCGTAGGACCTGCGCCGAATCGTTGGGTGATGGGCTATGGGATGATGATTAGGGTTTAATCGCCTCTGGTGAGGTTTGTTAGGAGTGGGGGGGGGCCGCTCGACTGATTTCGATTTTGATTTTAGACACTCGTTATAATATATATATATATAGTTACCCCCCACTGGTGCGTTGAAGACGTGCTTCTCTGCCGTAATCCGTTATTCTATACGTATCGAGGACTATCGAAATCGCGTTTTTTTAGGACTTTCTGATTTACTTATATAGCTGTTGATCTTATTATGATTAAAAATATTTTGATTCACATATAATATTTACTTTATTTGTCCCGTCATTCGTTAAGTGGTCGTATTTTCGCTAAGCTGTATAGCCGACATCGCATTTCCGTTTTTTGTAGACCTTCGCATTATACGTATATTGTGCTAAACCTCACTATACATACAATGTTAACATATATATTTAATATAGCTTATGTGGTTTTATGTCTACATAAACTTCGCAATTGGTATTTTTTTCAAACAGTCTTTCTCGTGCACACCATTATTGGGTTACCTTATGTATATAACAAAACTATTGGTACCTTGCTTTTAATCAACAATGCAACATCTGGAAAACGATAATGATGTAATCCTTCTACAAACGTTTGCACATCATAACAAAATAATGTTTTCAAAATGATATTTCTTAGAGATTTTTACATCAATTATTCATGTTTAAGAAAAAAAAATTGTAAATAGTTTATAAATATATATATATATTTATAATATCTCACTGTTTATTATACAATGCAGAATAGCATAATATAGGTACCTACCTTTATTTTTTTACTGAAATATAATTATTAAATAGAAATGTGCTTTGAAAACTTTGTATATGGAAAATACTTTCAAAACTTTTTAAAATGCGTTTTAATATGTATAGAAAATAGAAATAATACAGTATTTTGCCGACCATGATGTGGGATAATATATTGTATTATAGCCTCTCCTAAAACAATGCGCGATAATCGATTTATTCAGTCCGTCGTCCGTATAAAGCACGCCGATTAGACCACACAGGCCGCATACAATAGATATATACATTTTCCCATTTACGAAATTACCTATAGATATATAATAATATTATATACTATGTGCCCATATAGACACTGCACGATCAACACGATTCCGCATATTATCGCGTATATCGAGATATTATGGTATATTATCTTATATTATTTTAAGTCTCGGTAGCATAATATCTTGTCGTACCTATAATGGTGTTTTTGAGATAGGCATTTTTAGAGTTCTGTGATTAGAAAAAAAAATATAGGCAATTATAGGATTTAAATATTATATGTTGGCGCGTAGAGTTCTTATTACTGTCATTGTGAATGACTTTCTTCACGACAATAAACATTAACAATTTTTCCGGAGTGAAAATAAAACTATCTATACCCATATTATATGAATATACCTATAGAAAGAACAAATTTAAGCAAAATAAAAATTAATTACTCAAGACGGGCTCATAAATTATAATTACTTGTACACTTCTAGTTTCAATAATGTGTGTAAATGATATAATAATATAGTTACGTTCAGATACCATGTATCTTGTTGAGTAAATTTACTATTTATTATTACTATAATATAGCATAGTATATATTATTTTTATGAAACGTTGTTGTTTATTATTTCCTTGATATAATGGTATGGTGTTAGGTACATGTTAAAATATTTGTTTTCAATTTTTTTTTAACGCCTACAAATGAATTTAAAGATGATAACAAATGTAGAAACAATATATACTACAATATTTTTTTTCACGATTTAGTAGGTATACCTATAATGTATTATGTATAAATTATTATAATAATCAATAGGTAATATTATAATAATATGATATAAACTCGACAAAATGTACCTATATCTATATGACGTTTCACGGCGTTCTTTTGGTAATTTACAATAATATTTTCTCGATTCCCAAGCATAACAGCAGTATAATAAAGTAATATATACAGAATAAGGTTTGGTTAAACATGATATCATACTGTGTTCACGATTAAATATGTATACCTTAAATAAATCAAACCTTCGTGATACACATTTTATACACATTAATATTATCTGTATAGACTGCAGTATTAATGCAATATACTTTTATAAGTCGATTGTAACTCTTATCCGTTCATTTCGCACAATATACTAAGATACCGAATCTATATACTATTGCAAGTTTTCCTATATACTATATACATGTACCTATCATAAAACAGTGCAATTGACAATATAATTTTCATATTTCCGCGCTGTTATTTCGTTTCATTTTTTTTATATCGTTGTTATAATTTGTATAATATAATACATTTATACCTATATATATTATACTATTATACCGTCGCAGAGACAAAAGTTTTAACTCGCGTACACACATTGCAACACGAGTACGAACGTGTCCGCAGATGACAAGTGTTTTTCGAATAGACACAAACACAAATATCAACTATATGCAGTACAGTCAAGAGTAATATAATGTATATGCATGTCTGATGTCACATTATATTGGAACACTTATTGGAAAATTATTTTCCCTCGATTCGTTTGTTTATCCGTCGATAATGAGCTGTTGCAGTTAGTACATGCGGATATATTTAGGTTCATATTGGCAGAGAGAATTATTTAGGCACGTATAAACATAGGAATGCGATATTAACATTATAATATTATAGCCTGTCTAAGAAGAGAGCATTTAACCACATATATATAGGTATATTATATGATGGAATTGAATATTATACGGCACCGAAATTATTGTTATTTTTGTATTAAGAACGCCGAAATATTTTCTTTTGCGATATTTTCTCAACCGTTTATGCGATGTGTAAACGTTTAGTAAGAAAACAATTCTCGTAGTATAATTAAAAAAAATAATAATTGTAAAACATAGGTACCTAATAAATGCTTTAAATTTAGAAATTGATTTCAGTAATAATATGTATATTGTATGAATATATAATAAATATAATAATAAAAATATTTAATTTAAATAATTTTCCGAGATTTATTTTGAATTTTGAGAGTTTGTAATCACTTACAATTAATAAAACGTTCACGTTAATGCAAAGCTATAGTAAACATACCTTTTTTTAGTTGTAGCTAAGAGAGGTTTTTATTTTTATTTTCATTAATTCCTTCTTCTGTTATAAAATGGAAAAAAATCTTATGATAATATGTTTGAGCCAATACAATACTATAGTAATAAGTTCATATTTGGCAACATTGCGTGAAGTTCTTAATATGATCGCGCTAAATTGTATTATTCATTATGAAAAGATCTCATAAAAACTCACCGATGATAAGGAAAGATCCTATTCAATCATATTTGATCAATATTGTATATTATTATAATGCAAGACGATATAACAATGAGATCACACACGCTACTCGAGGTGGGCCACTCTATTATACAACTCAACCCTAAGCTAATTTTTATTACCGTTTTTAATACATTT
This sequence comes from Rhopalosiphum nymphaeae, assembly GCA_036289425.1. NCBI lineage: Eukaryota > Metazoa > Arthropoda > Insecta > Hemiptera > Aphididae > Rhopalosiphum > Rhopalosiphum nymphaeae. The sequence goes on along the minus strand of JAZAQC010000007.1, from coordinate 17,151,561 downwards.
ATACACACGCGTGTGTATATGACGTATAAGTGTATAAATACATAGGTATATATTAATATATACGCGCGTATTATACTGTATAGGCTGTGGTATGGGGGTTCCAAGTCTATATAATATATATACTGCAGCAGCACCCATCGTTCCCCTTTCACTCTTCGTCCTCACACGTCATCTCTATTATGTATATTCACTGTTATCGCCCTACCCCCGAATTTCGCCTAACAAAACAATTACCTACAACATATTGTACATTTTATAGTTAATATTTTTTTAATATTGGGTAATAATGTTCTCAGTGCTTTTTATTTGGTTTTAGTCCGGTGTATGAACATAATGTGGGTAGGTATTATAGGTATAACTGCATTTAATGCATTTTCATCTTTTCGTTTTGTATATAATATTTGATAGACCTTCCAAAATCAGATTTTTTTTATATAATTCTCTAGACTGTTTCAAAGTGTTATGTAAAATAATAAATTATACTTCAATTGAATGACCTTTGTTCAGAACTACATGTGGATTATAAGTTTATAACACATTCGTTTATATTATACTAACTGTTATACATAGAGGCTTTTTTATTTATGTCTATGCTTATTTCTCTTAAAAATATTTAAGTATAAATAATAATGTTACTACTATTGCAGTTGTATAATCGTGTATGCTTACCTAGTATTTTTATTTTCAACTCAAAGAAAAATATTACTATGAAATGTTTTAACCCTAGTCCAGACATGATTTAGGTATGTCCATACCATTCCATCCTTTCTATATAGGATACGTATAAGGTGTCAATCGTGATAATTAAATATCGTTTTCTATTCATTGTATAAAAATTATACGCATGTGTGTGGGTGCGTAACATAATAAATTATATCGAATTTAATACTAAACAGCTATAGGCGTATATAATATGTATATATATTCACATAGTGTTATATTATTATTTATATTGTAACGGTCGATTAATCGAAACCACGGTGGCTGTGGTTTTCAAATTTCATATTTTCATTACACGCTGCCAAGACGACATGATGACAGATTGCCAGCAGCACAGATTTTAATAATACATCGTTTTTTATTCATAAAATCAGACCGCATGTTCAATCACGTCGTCGTCGTTAGTGATTAAAATCGATACTGTATGAAAAAAGATTACATCGATTCCCCGTATAGACAGCTTCTGTGCTTTCTGTTAACACGTAGAAAAAAATATTAGCTCAAATAAATACACATTTTTTTCATGAGAAATTATCACATTAAATAATATAATATATTAAGTATATAGTAGTATAATATAATGTAATATAGCGAATACATTATTCAAGGTTGTAGAGCTCAAATGTAATTTTAGTCACTTTCCATTTTGCTAATATGTTTTTAACCTATAGTCGCTTAAAATATTACCCAAGTTAAAATCTACTCCTTAATATAATTGATATTTCCTACGTGATTAAAAAATTTAGTCATTTAATATATTATCAATCAGATACATAATATATTATGTATTTATTTAAACTTTCTCGAAAAATATTTCATTTTTACAAATAAGTATAAGTATAGGTGCATAATTATTAATTACTATATTATGTTTATCTATATAATATGAAATTGAACGTTTTTATTACACAATTTGCAAGTTAACAAGATATATACAGACAAAAGAAAAGAATTTATATTGAACATAGTAAAATTATCTTTATAACTTATAATTGTAATACTCGCTTAACTTACGTTGCATTATAAGGGTAAAAAGCGATTCGATATAACAGCTAGTTGATTAGTTAAGTATAGTACAACAAACTTTAATAGTATAATAAAAAAATAATGAAAAACGTTATTCGACTTTTAAACTATTTTTGTGCCCTTCGCTGCAGCATAATATATATATATATATATTAGTATAGGTACCATTAGATAAATTATGATTCACAGCTGTATAAAGTCGTTGTAAGTCGCTTAAAAATATCTACTAAAGAATTTTATAATATTTTAACAAATGTATAACACATATACATATTATGTTTTATTCCGTTTAGTACTTTAGTAGTCTATGTAGTGGCTTGTAAATAAATAAAACGAATTAATTAGATCTATCGATATAGGTACTCGTAATTACTAGGTATATTATATTTTGATCTTTATAGATATCGCTACGTTATAGTATATAATATTAAATGTATAAATATCATCTATTATTATTTATGTTTCTATATATATATATTATAATAATAATCTAATTCAATAAATCTGAACCGCATCTACATAGGTATGTGTATATGTTTACGCGATGACAATATATAGGTACTCGCGCGTAATAAATACATGTGAAAATAATATGATGTCGACTTATTTTTTCAGTAGCATTATTATACACAGAATATAATGTGTAGCTATATATATATATATATATATATATATATATATATATATATATTTATCGGGAAACGAAACAATATACACGTCGTCTTTTTAAGCGCACATACACAATATACCGTTCACATAACATTATTGTGTTATATTATATTATGATGCGCGTCGCTTGCACGGCTATTCCGTTCGATTTACGTGCGCGTAGCTATATATAATAATACATCATACATATTATATTATACGTATTATGCCTGTGCCCATACGTAAAAAAATGATTATACATTTTCGGTGTGTGACCGTGGCCCGCTATAAAATTTACATGTGTGTCATATGTATATAATACTATACACACGTATTATTGGCGCATATATATATATATAATAGAATATGAATATAGACAGGCGCTGCAGAGTTCGGCACACTCCATAAAAATATCTGCTATATAGTTTTTGACCGTGTGTATTGTACATGGTTACGAAAATGTTGCTATTGGTGATGACTGTTGGCAAAAAAAAAAATAATAATAATATACCATGTCGGCCGTGTGAGGTCTGCGTTTTGTGATGGGGGTAGCAGTGGGCAACTCGCATAACCACCATCATATCTATATTACATATAAACACCCCCGCGTGCACCTACCTGTATAATATTGTATGTATATAAAGCTCATAGCGCTCATATATGTAAAAACCGCGTAAAACATATAAAATTTGTTTATTTTACGCCATCGCATATAGGTATATAGGTAGGTTTACGTGTAGTAGCATATTATATGATAGGTATTTAGGTTAAATACAGCATTGGAATATTTATACGTTGTGTTTTTCTGATTGTTAAAAATTGGTATTGAATATTGCGTATATATATACAGAGTTGGTACGAAACAAAAGAGTTTATTACGAAATAAATATAATATTTCAGTCAAACTTAACTTATCTTATATACGACTAGAAATAATATTATTTGCGATGTTTTATTATTAAATTTTCTTGTTTTCATTGCATCAGATTATTAATACTAATAAGCAATCGTGTTATAGTATTCATCATTCAGTCGACGCAAGAGAAAATAGTAGTACACTAAAAATATATCCATAATATAACCAACCGTTATTCAACTTATATGATAATAAAAATCCGATCGCAAGATTTAACGATGTCCATAATGTTTGTATATATAATTATTAGTCATAATTTTAATTTAAAACGTATTATCAGTCGATTAACGACGAGGAATTTATAACGAGTGTAAATAAAAAGATTAACTTATCTTTATAAGAAGTACCATTTAAAGGTTAACAATTATTAAAATGTCATAGCCACATAAATTTAATATGTAGCATGCAAAATGTATATAAAATATAATTATATTATATTAATGGTTCTAATCTCTCGTACTTGGATTTCGGTATACGTTATACACTGTGTTATTCTATATATTATACAATGTATAAGAAATAAGAAACCAATATAATATTTCAAATTAAAAATTTTCTCTCTGTTACGAGTACTATACTCTGCACCATTTATATGTAATATTATTATATTAATAAATTCGAATTATCGGTCAGATATTTTTTTTTTCAAACAAGAAAATAAATTCGATAAAAGTAAGTTTTTAAGTTTATTGCCTTTTTGTGTAAAGTTTTTTGTTTATAACTTAAATACTATTATATAGGTTATACGTTTATTATAAACTGAGTTATAATAAGAAAAAAGGCGTGTAAATATATAAATAAGACACGTCGGATGTCATTTTATATAGTAAGTAATATAGGTAGTATATAGGTTAGTATTATATAGGTAGTATTGGCACACGCCTATATTAAAATAAATAGTAAATTTATAGCGCTCTGCTTACTCATAACAATATTATGTTAATAATTAAATTTTAAATAAAATATGATATTATGCTTTAAAAGATTTCTCTTACCGTGGTTCACAACAAAAATATAATATAAGAATTTCGCAATACCCTTATTTTTAAATTTTAAATCAGAACGAGTCCATATAAATATAGCGGCTATATTTATTATTATTATTATTATTATTGTTATTATCATCATCGCCGTTGTCGTCGTCGTTGTATTATATAAAGGCACCGTTGCAGTTTGGCTACTGCAATTACATTAATTTTCTATAACGCGAAAACCATAAAAAGTAGGCCGGCAAAATAGCAATTTCCTGTATATTCTGTACTGTCTTATACACAATTTAACTGAAATACGTGTTATTCGATTGCAGTTAAAGATAATGTTTCTGTACATTTTTTCTAAACGTTATATAGGTACCCATAAATAATAGTCTCTATGTATACAGGATAGCTGTGTATTACGTGCAGTTCTATAGTAATAATGTGTGTATTTCTTCGATAGGGAGAGAAAAAAATGTAAAAATTATTTTAGGTACACAACTACTATAGGTATAATATAATAGTCTGTATGTTGTACAGAAGACTGTCATTATTATTAAGGCTTAAGAAATAGGCTATAAATATTATAACTATATTTAATATTATTCACTATTATAACTGCAGATAATACGCATGTATTACCTGTATTAATAATTTTTAAATGTATAAAAAACGAATATAATTCAAATGTTGTATGACAAATCTATGTTAACCGAAATCTGCTCATCAAACATACATTTATAATTTATATTGCAGCCATAATTTCAATCAGTTTTAAATAAAATAATAAAGTATGGTCGTATAATGTAATAATATCATCATAGGCCAAGTTTGTTTGATTCAAACTATGTACTGATTTCAATTTAGTTCAATATATTTGTTCTGTCCGTTCCGAGAAACCCTTCTCAATAAAATCGCATCTATTAAATAATCTATAAAACCGGCTCATTTATATATGTATCTATAAAATACACTGTGTCAGAATATATATATATACATATTAAACTGTATATATATTATAATATATTAATTTATACATTATTTATATGACATTTAAAAAAACGATTATCGATTATATTTAATTGCAGAGCTTTGGTAAATCGTTGTCGAACTTCATTTTCAAACAAAACATACATATTAGTCGTCGATTATTATTTCATTATTATTTGAATACATTATCGAAAATCGATATGATTTAACACAATGACGCACATTATATGTATAATTATATAATGACCTTAATTGCCGGAAAAATTATCCACATCATAAATATCGCTATTACATAATAACAATATTTATATGTACCTACTCAAAACCGCGTAAACGGGCTGTCATATTATATTATAGTATAATCATTGTCTGTCGTTATTATACTTATTATTAAATAGAATACGTTACCTATTTTCGGGGGAGTACCTATAACGATAATAATGAGCTTTAATTACTTAATCGACAGCGTTGTGTTTACAGTCGAACACAATTCCGTAAATTTTTACCTATACAGTGGCCAGTCGTGGATTAACTTGTAATATACGCACATGCACATGCAGTATAATATCATATATTTAGGTAGATGTATTGGTAGGTATATGATGTACACCTCGATGACTATTTTATTATTACATTTACCGCACACGTGCCCTGAGGGCTTCGCTCATTATCTTGTAGAAACGCTCAGCTATAATTCTGTACTATTCTTAAACTATTCTTTTAATCCTGTACCGGGTTAGCTAGGTTTAAGCTACCTCGACCATCGAAAAAATCGGTGGCTAATATGGCGTTTATGGGTAAATAGCTAATAACCACATTGTTTTGTCAACGATGTTTATAGATAAAGTAAAAAATAAAAATACAAGAATAACCATATTATATTATTATGTACTCAAAAAGTTAATAACCTGAATATATACGTATAAAATGATTTTGTTTTACGAATAAATGTTGATGATACGTGTTTGCGTGTTTCCGAAAGGTATCATCTAAAATATTATTTTAATTCAATTTTATATATTATTTAAATATCTTTCAAATGGCGACTATAGAATGTATAAGAAACACACCATAATATTATATACACAAAGCTATGATTACTATATATGTTATTATATATACCTACTATTTCTGGTTCTCTATTTTACGCGTAGCTATTTATGTATTATTTATGCATAAGTCTATATTTTGGAAACGAAATTGTTAGTATAATAAATATATGTAGTAGCTTAAATTAAAAATTCGGTCAATCGAGTATCATGCGGACATTTATGTACAAACCGTAATTATAAATATATATATCTTCTACAAAATTTAATGTTAAAATTCCAAAACAATTACTCATTCGTAGGCACATAAAAAAAAGCTAATAGTCATAGATACGTACCGATGTAGTATGCGTATGAATTGTGATCAATAATAATATAATTATTGTTATAATCTATTAATCTGTTTTTTTATTGATATTTAATTGTGGTAAAAATATTTGGCTCCATGGTCATGAAAGTAATTTCTTGATAAACCCTAGACTTATAATTTGCATTTATATAAAAAATGAAGTCTCGTATCTTTATTTTTACTGCGAGTGAGATAACGTTAATAAAATGTCATGGTGTTAACAAATTATAAGCATAATTATTATTTTATTTTACTAAAAATATCTCACACGATGACGACGATGATAACTATATACAATATATTGCAACTTTTGTCTGTAAACATAAGCACTCAAAATCAACGTGCAGAGTATTTAGCTAGTCGACTTTATTTTTCAACTATAACCCTACAGTTATAATAACCTAATGGTTCAAATTAGTTTCGAAGAAAATGATACTTGGCACTATAGTTTTGCAAACCTCGCGGTAATTTGTTCCAGTGTGTTTCCATATGTTATATGTAATAATATTATTGTACTCATATACACTGATAATATACGTTGAGGGACATGCCACACGTGTCGTACTTTATCACATTTTTTTAAATTTACTGATATACCTACTATTGGTTATTATTATATTATTAGTGAATGATTTACTTAACTTTAAAGCAGGCAATTGCATAAAAATAATAATATTTGTGATCAACCAGTCATTATTATTATTATTATTAATTATAAGTCTTGAAGACCAAAAAACAACGGGGCTGTAATAACTAATTAAGCACATTAACCGTATATTGGAAATTAATTTCTGTAATTTTAGAAAAATGTATACTATGTATATAATACTTAATATTTTATTATAATTTATTTGAACATAATTTATTGTTACGGAAAATCGTTATTGTATTTTGATGTACAAAGTTGTTTAGCTATAAATTAGTAGTTATAGAAACATTTTTTACAATTTTACATTTTTTTATTGAGATATCATAATACTGTAGATTTTAGCACACGTTGTCTTTTTAAAATTGAAACTTGATAATCAATATCAGATAACATTGTTTACACGACAAATATTAAAAATTAAAATTATTAGCTAATACCTACTTAATATCAAAAAATAACATTATTGAATTCAGCACAGATATTCAGTTAAATTTATAAATATAATTTAATATGCTTAATAGATTATAACTGACGTATCTTGACATTATATTATTTGACTAACCATTTTAAATAATATTTGAATTTAAGACATTGACGGTAACATATTACTATATACGAGTATATGATAAAAACCACGGAGGGATATATTTATTGTAAAGCGTAATATCGTATTATATTATTCGTTATATCCATTAGGGAAGTAAAACACTTGGGAGATTTTTTTTTACCATCCAAAAACTTTGGTTCGGCCCAGCTGCCATGCACACACACACACACACACCACGCATATATATATATATATAATGTAACATTTGCAGCTCTCCATTCTTTTATTTATGTATAGTTACGTACTTGTATAGTATATCATGTAAACCCATATATGAATACAAATATGTATATAATATATCGTATAATATACTCGTTGGATAATTGTTTTTCTCTTTTTTGCATTCGAATATTTACACCTCGACTTTCCGATCTCGTATATGACGGACCTATTGTTCTCCGGTTCCACTCAACTACAGTACACAATAAGTGTGTTAGTGCACGCGTGTGTTTCTAATGGAGTGTGTGAAGTTCGTATTATGTTATAATATGGGAAAATATGATTGTTTTATTAAAAAAATAAAAGCATATACATATAGTATATATATATTGATATATATTTAAAATTAAAACACGCATAATACTGTATGTACATATTATATTGTAAATCTATTATCAAATGATTAATGATCGACTTCTGAAAAAATTGTTAAATAGCCATATAGAATGAAATTATCAAGCTTCAATATTCATTTTCAATAGAGTCCGAATAATAAATACTAAAAAAAAATACCAAAATTAAAGTAAATATAGGCACAATAATCGTATATAGGTAATATTATATAAATAATATCAAACGATATAATATATTATAACATATACATAGTTTTTGAACCAAAATTATTTTCATAATTCCGTTTTATCACAATTTTTGGAGTATCATCATACACATTAATACCCTATATACTTACATAAATAATTTTAGGGCACATTGGAGGAAAAATCATCCTTATAATACTATAAAACTATGATGTATGTATTGAAGAAAATAATATTATTAATGAAAAATAAGGCCAAACGGTATCATTATTGAGTAAAAATTCGACAATTTTTCATTCGATTTTCTTTAAAATATGTATCAGATGTCTCTGTATTGTATTTTATAAACGTATACCTAACGAATTTAATAATATTACGTGTATAAAATCCGCGCGCGCTTGCGTATATTGTATACAGAAAATATAATGTAACCGATGGAATTTCGTGTATAGTCATTGTGTGCACATACGGAACAATGTTGTTTCGTGTTAGACCTTGTCACATTTTCACGCATTATTATTATATTCGTGTGCATGTACGCAAGTGTGTATATTTTTTTTCACACTCCACGTACGTGACGATTGGCCCTCCTACTCTGAAGACTGCGAAGACGAAGCCGACGACGACGATGTGAAGTCGAAGCCGCGTCCGTCAAACCGCAACGGTGGCGACGGCGGTTGTGGTGGCTTTATAAAAAAAAATGTAATAATAATAATAATAATAATAAATAAATAAACGAAGAAAAAAAAATCCGACTATTTTGTCGGTTCGCACGTCGTTCCACCGCCGGCAAAACACATATATAATATACGGACGTTTTGCTTTCGTGCAGCCAAAAAAAAGGTTCATATATACATAATATTTTCTTGTGGGTTCACACACATACCGTCAAAACCTATATTGATTTTTGAAACACAAATGGCTGCTCCGTCGCCACTTTTATATGTTTGTAGGTATGTATAGAAGACATTTTTTCGCTTTTGTACAAAACTACGTAGTATTTTATAATATTTAAATTCATTATTCATCAATATATACATACGTATATATAATAAATATACTAAGGCCGAGAATTGCTTACTTCCATTGGTGGGTTCAAATGCTATAAAGTTTGAACTTATTTTTCCATTTACCTATTGTACCGACTGTACACATCAAAAGTCGTACCAACTAATTATAATTTAACAAGGTAGTGCTACAATTTTACGACGTACCTAAGACGTCTAAATAAGATAATAACCGTACGAAAAAGTTTTTTATAGTCATCCATAAATATTTTTATCTCCGTTTAGATATATATTTGTTTGGAATTTGAATATAATTATGTTTTTATCAGTTTTTCTTATAATTCGATTGCGGACAACGAGTAACTCAGTCGTCGATTGATTCTAGATTAATTTTATAGAATAATGATGAAGCGATATTAACCAATAATTGATACCTACACATTTTCAATAAAGATTTGTAAAAAAAAAAAAAGAAAAATTATTTATATTATTACAGTTAATTTCCATCATGATTTTAATATAAATGTTATAGTAATAATAATAATAATTTGTATTTACGGAAATAAATTCCATTTACAATAAAATAATTTGACATGTTATAAACATTCAAGGATTGTATAAAATATATTATACATAGCTTATAATTATTAAACATACTAGTTCAAAAATATAAAATGTTAAACATGATAGATTGTAAATAGATAAAATAATAATATATAAAGGCAATAAAAATTATAAAAAAATTAACTGACCAAATAAACCTAACATCATATTTACATATATATGATTATTGTTGTGCGCATAGTATGGAAACAACAGTGTCAATGTTAAAAACAAAGTCAAATTATAAATAAAAATTGTTTTTTAAACTAATTTAAGTTTTTTTTAAATATATATATATATTATGTAAATAATATATAAACTCTATATAAAATACATTTAAAATTACTAATAATATGCAAAAAAAATGCATCTATATAGTATACAATATTATGTACAAGTTTGAAGCTCTAATTTTTTTAACGAATTCATAGGTATATATTATATAAGCAGTTGAATGCACGTCGCATGAATTTCATATAAACGATCACCAATTACCGTAATGACACTGTTTAATACCCAATAGGTCGTAAATTTAAAATAGTATGTACCATGTCGTAATGGCAATAATTAACACGAACGCACGATTTGATTTAATTTGAAATTAAAACGATTTAATATATTGCAGGAAGATTAATTGAACTGTTAAGTATTTCATTTATGATATAATAATAATATGTGTATTCCGACTAGTTTATTATAACTATATATAATACACAACGTAATTACATAATTAAAATTAAAATTGAATGATGATAAAATACAGAAAAAAGAGACGACTATTATACTGTTGGCATTTTCGAGGGCTGCAGCTCCTCCCCCTTACCAACTCTACAGCCTAGAAATGTATATGAGATTTAGGGAAAAAAAATAATTATATTCTACACATATTTTATAAGCAAGTGATGTACGATTAATTTTCACAGAGTGTAATTGAAAGTTAACATTCAGGGTAATATATATTATCAAAAGCGTCTATAATGTAGATATAAATTTAATTATTAATTTGTCCGTGAGACTATTTATAATTTGTTCATTCTTTCAATGAGACAATGACAATATTACTGTGATTTTTTTTTCTAAAAAAACGCAATGTAATAATATATTTTGTATTTTTTTTTCATTACAACGCCTTCAAAACAGTGTGCAAAGTTTTTACATTGTGTATCATAAGACAAAATTACACTGCATAGCTTGTAGGTATAGTCACGACATCGTTGTAGACGTCCCGGTCGAGTGACACGATCATTAAATAACTAAAAATATATTTCTAAATTTCTAATTAAATTTAATACAAATAATATTTATCTACATCACTGGTTTATAATACGCCCTGCAAAGTTTAATAATCTTAATTCATTTTAAAATTAAATCAAAAAATATATTCATTTAATCTCAACGTAATTCTGGCCACAACAATATATTTGAAGTTAAATTGAAGTAAAATTCCCTTGTATATATAGTATGACTTAATATCTCGTAGTAATATTTATAATACTATAGGTATAAGACTTTTACTTAAACTAATAGGCGTATAATGTAGTCGTAAAATTATAGTTTTCGATAAAATCTTGTAGGATAAATTGGTACATCGGTATAGATTATACGTTACACCAGTGCCAAAACATCGTACGAGAGAAAAACATAAGCGTATTTAATATTAATATTGAATGTTGTAGCTAAGTTACTCGTTACAGTCGTTTTGGGTGTATATACTTACTGTATTTATACCACCTTTATTTATTACATTCATTACACCTACTATATTACTACTATTACTGAAATACAGGTTAGGATGTAAGCACATCATAACGAAATAATAATATGATATGTATCTATATTGTAACTTAATTAAAATCAACAAGCTTAAACATTTCAACCCGTCAACGTTGTCCAACTAGTCCACTTATACACACATCACAACGCATATCATCCTCACGGTGTATTTGATGTCATATAGTATGGCATGTGTTATTTAAATATGTTTAAAACGTCTTGTCGTGTTTTTTTTTAAATATGGATAATGATGTTAGCAATTTTTCTTCACAATGATTCAATTTTTTGTGTTTAGTCTTAATAAATTATTATTACTACAATAAAGTCCAAGTACCGTGCATTGTATACTCGTTTAAACTAGAATTATACATTTGTTATTAACAGCGTACAGTGTTGTGTTGAGAACCAGACGATTTTTTTGGCGAAGGAATAAGATTGGAAATAATTTGAAAAATGCGTCAAGATATGACCAAAAAGATACGAGTATCTTTTACTTATACCGATAAGTAGCGATAATAGCGTTAGGTATTTTATATACTATATAAGGTATATAATTATATCATAAGTATATAGGTAGTACTTACTTATATGTATACAAATACCACCTACCGCCGATAAGTGTTATACATATATATTAAGTAATATATAAAATGGATGTTATATGATGATAGATTTAATTTAAATGCAATTTCAGTGTAAAATTGTCAAATCCTCCATATACTGACAGATAGCTCTAGGCCATAGCCTACCCACCCCATAATATACGATCTACACTCTAAAGGATCAATATCTTGTATAAAATAAGTAAATAAGTAGATACCATCATGAGTATTAAATATTAATGCATATATACATGCATATATTGGTACATCGAGAACCAAAAAAAAGAAATCATAATATATATTAGTATCTATATATAATATACATAAAAAACAAAGATGAGACGATGAGTTGTGTAGTTGAATTTTTATATAGCATAATATTATATATCATACATATAATATAGATGTATAATATGATGTGCATTATTCTTTATTCGCGTGTTATACGATATCATTATAACTCATAGTATATACGCAATATTCAACCGAGCCTTGACTTCTGTTTAATTCTCTATCCCCTTTCGATAACAAAAATGTAATTGTTATTGTCGTCCGCGTGTAGCTTACATATATCGTCTGATAATAATACACGCATATATCATATTACGTGGTCGTAAAAAAATGTATAAATAAAATGATAAATCGTATAAGATCACCGATGTGCTCGAATTGCAGGTCACACACGTGATAGCGCATAGACGTACGAATACGTCGGTCTTTTGACCATATTCAAGTGTGTGTGTGCAAGTTTGTTGATAATAAAAATCCTAGAAAACCTTATGGATACCACCGTTGCAGCCGCGATTGTTGAGGTCAACATGGTATCGTGACAGTAATTTAATTTTTATATTTTCGATAAGTCATTTAAATTTTTGTTATATTATATACGATAATAATAATCTATAGCCTTTGTCACACATATACGCACAAATTAAAAGATTTATTTTTCTATCACGATTGAATTTGGGTTTTTTTTTTTTATTACTTGTAATACGTTAATTATTATCACGTATATATTATTATTATCGCTCCATTATTGGCTGCTGATTAGGATATAATATGATATTATGCTCTATTGAAAATATATACTTATAACAATGACATATTATATAATATAATATGTACATTATAGTTTATTTTTATATTATTTTTTATTGCCCCAGGACATTATAATGTTGTGATATCATTTAACGATGCGATTGTAGAAGTCAACCGAGATCAAATTCAATTATCGAAACGACTCCGTGTTAAAAATATTATCAACGGGATTTTTACGGATTTTTATGTCTATATTGCAATATATCTACTATACAATATATATTAGTATATTATACATTTATAATATTATTTTATAAAATTTACAAAAATATTTATATTATAAAGTAAATTGAAGTTGAGGGATCAAAATTAAAAAATACCACAATTCTTTACATAATTTTAAATATGCGCATACAACATCTATATAACTATACATATTATATTTTAATGATTATAACAAAATGCTTGGGTATATATAATTGAATTATTTATTTGTATGTTTCGTATTTTCATTATTTTTGCATTAGTATAGTGTAAATAGTACTTTTAAAAAGGAGTAAATATATGAAATGTAACATATAACACGAGACTACAATTTCCCATACATATAATATATTTATAAACTGTTTGAAGGGGAGCATATAGTTTTTATGCAGACAAACAAAAAAGTAGAACTTAGGGCTGTAAATGCTAGGGGTTAATATTATGGTGTAGATGAGGTGGTGACCTGCTGCAGGTGAGTAAACGGCGAATATTTTTTCATTTTCCTACGACAGTCATTGGTTTTATTCAAATATGCCTATAAAAGGTGCGGCCAAACAAAGTAAAAGGGTAAAAACGATAATGGTTGCAAAAATAATTACATTTTTATGCTGAGGTACCCTAAAACAGTTTCGTCCGAATTTCCAATTATTATATGATAATTTCAAATTAAAATGGTTCCTGTTTATATCTATATATGTGTTAGGTAACTCGTGCACAGACCAGGTGCCACACTCACAATTATTGACATATTGTGTATATAGCTGGATTTATTGTTTTTAATAGCTTGTGTATTGCATATGCCCATATATTAAAAAACGCATAAGAAAACTGTAAATGTAAGTTAAAACTAAACTAAAATAACCCTAAGACGTTTTTTTAAAGAACTACCATTTAACGATTTTAAAAAATTTGTAAATCATTATAACTGCATATGCGGAATAACCAATTATAATTATACTTACATATTTTTAAACATAAAAAGCTATATAAGTTCGTCAATAAACTTCTGTTTAATTTATACAAGCTAATTAAACCTATAATCATCAGTGTAATAGTGCCTATATATTATATTACTATGATAAGGACATCATATTTTATATTTATCGAGATGTGTAAATCTTTTTACAATTCTGTTTATTTCCCAAATATAATATATATATATAATGTAATTACGCATATAGTGAATAACTTATTAAGTATTAATTTGTATTGTGCATTTCAGAAAAATGTGGTATCGCAGAAGATGGCAGTCTCAGGGTAAACGGGAAAGGAAAGAAAATGAGGAAGCCTAGAACTATTTATTCAAGCTTACAATTGCAACAGCTCAATAGACGTTTCCAGAGGACTCAATACCTAGCACTACCCGAACGAGCTGAACTTGCCGCATCCTTAGGACTTACTCAAACTCAAGTAAGTCTCTGTTATTAATATTTTTATATTTCTTTTTTTTATTATTATTTCGAACCTTGGTATAGCCGTATATAGTTTAATTTAAAATTAATTATGAACATATATAATAAACTATTATTGATATTATTTTATAATCAAATAACAGTAGGTGTATACATAATTTAACTATATTTTTATTAAAAAAACATGTATTAACTTTAGAACATAGGTATAATTAATCGATTAACATTTTTAAAAATCATTATGATTTTAATTAAACGTATATCGTATAATGTTTACCGTTTAAACACATTTATTTCTAAACGTACTTAAGGGTTTGCCGGAGGAGAATATTATTTTCATTGCCCTTCCCATCACCCTATATAAATTAGTCGTAAATATTACATATTAATATTCATACGCCTAGTTTATAGGTACTTACTAAAAATTCTTAATAATTCTAATTATAATACACGTACAGTGATAGTAAATACACATTTTAATGTATAGAGCACAAATAATCTAGTAGAATTAAATAAATATACATATTGTGATATCATAAAATAATGATATACATATAGTATATAATTTTTTTTTAATTTTAGTGTTTAAATAAATAATAATAATAACATTATTTAAATTCAAATACATAAATATACATAATAATATAGTTTTTGCACTGCTTAAGTCTTAAACACATATTATGTATTATATATTTATAAGTATATTTTTAAATGATATATAGTATTAATTAATTTTACTATAGATATATTAAATATATATTTTATAAATTATTACGATATTTTATCGTATTAAATTAGGAATATGATTTATTATAATCACTATAGTCTAATATTTGTTTATACATATTAAGGCATATAGCGATGTAAGATAGGGTGTATTATATTATTTAATAAGTTTATATAATCAATTTGTGAACAAATAAATTTAAAAAAAGTAATTTCTTAATCCTACTGTTATTATATAGTTCTTTTTATTCATAAATTTACATTTTTTTTTAATTTTATAGAAGTGTATACTATATACCACTAACTTATACGGCTATACTCTAACCGAACTACACCTAGGACCTTTTACTTGTAATTTACGATTAATCAAAGCTAGTTAAATTAATAAATTGTAAAAAATGTTATTTTTAAATAATAACATACCTTCTATAGTCTGTAAATTAATTACCAATTAGTAATTTTAAATAAATGAATGTGTTGGGTACTTGGAAATATAAGTTTTCCAAACATACCATTTTAACAATATGTAATTATTATTAAACATAGACGTTTAATATTCCATCATTAATTCAAAAACCATAGATATATCCAAGTCGATATGTTTTTTCTTTTACTATAATTACTATTATTAATAATAATGTGATATATAAGTATGCATTTAAGCAACGACTACCGTGTTATTGTTCTATTTTTTTGAAATGATACACATTTTATTAATTTTAAGTCAATAACCAGGCCGCAATAGGTATATGTGGTATATATACAGCTATACGCCTATACGTAATATACGGTGTAGATTAATAATACGTTTCAAGCGGCAGAATTGGGTGTATAGTCCGATTGTAATATTAGATTATAAAGCTGTGTCTCCTGAGTGTATACATATAATATTTAAATCAAACACGCCCATTACGGATATTTCTGTCTATATAGATTTTAAAATTCTTTTGGAATGAGATAAAACGGTACGCGGAGTTATCACGCAGACCATCTCCGCACACACTGCAGCTGTAGGTAAAAAAGGGAAAAATACTACTTTGGCTGTCGCGATCGCAGTCGTGTGTGGGTAGTTGCGGGTTAATGATAAATTATTATGTAAGACCTAGATAAACCGTATACGCACTATTATTATATTATTATTCCGTGTTTATATGTTTTCCATATACCTATGTATAGCAAACGTTGCGTCCGGTGGTTTAAGTGTCATGTGAGTGTGTGTGTAAGTGTGTGTGTGTGTGTGTGTGTGTGTGTGTGTGTGTGTGTGTGTGTGTGTGTGTGTGTGTGTGTGTGTGTGTGTAAAACTATAAAATATAATTTATTGTCTCGCCAAAGTTGGCGTCGGAGGTGATGTATAACATATTATAACAGATAATGTTGAAGAATAAAAACAAGCGCACAGAATGTATATACATCTTTATTTTAACGTTTATATTAAGTATTAATTATTATGTGTATATGGAAATTAAATCATTACTGTCGCCATGTTGTAAAAGTGCGATAATTGGCATAGCTTTTTGAAATTCATCTGATCGATTCAAACGCGTTTTGTTAACACATTTGATGTGATGTAAACAAAAAATAAATATGATCTATTTATAATTTTTTTAACTGTTAAAATAGTTAGTCAATAAAGCTTTTAAATCACTTACCTACAAATTATTTTATAACGATTTATAACAACCTAAATTTTTCTAATTAATTTAAAACTAATCCTTTCGGTTAAAATAAAAAATACATTTTGAAATTTTTTTTGTTTAATGCATCACCTTTTACATAATTTCGAAATTGTCTAATAACGTATTAATGCTCATTAAGTATATAATAATAACAATGTACAACAACTTAAGTAATAAAAGGTTAATCAATGTCAAAAATAATTTTTTTTTTTTAAATAATTAGAAAATTTAATTCTAAAGTATAGTTATAAATAGATAATATACATAATAATTAAAATTAAAATTAAAAATAAGAGGCGTATTGCACTATTGTTATACAAATATTTACTAAAACATGTTATAATTTAACTTATCTTATTAAGATAGTTAAGTGAAGATCTTTGGTCACATAAAACTTTATACTCATATGTGTTAAATCTGCTATTTTATAACTATCGACTTTTTATGTCGACCTAACACTTTACGGAACTCAAGTCAATTGTTTCCATAAACTGCTATATTTCTTGTGCATGCTAATTATCATGTTTTATTTTTGCCATACGGTTGATGCCTTATTGTATTCTCAGTGAAAAGACATTTTCGGCATATTCGCATACAGCGAATATGTATTAGCGTATATTGATTATCGGTCGTCAAAGTATAAAATATACGTTTGTACACAATCGAACATACGAGAAAACGGAATCATGTAAAATCTGGGGGAGAGATTTGAGTTTCAGAGTTAATATTGCATTGTCCACTCTTTGAAAAATATGGCCATATAGTAAATCCGTCTTGCATATACATTTGTTAAGGGATGGTCTCGTGTATGTACACAAATAAGATGTACTCGTACACATCGCGTATTTAATATCGAAAAATAAAAGCGTTGAATGCTAGAGAATTCGTCGTTGAGAAAATTGTCGGTGGAAAAGAGAACGATTTGTTTTTCGGTCCCATCATTATATAGAGGTATAGAGCAGTTACACGAAACGTAAGCGTTTTCCCCGGGGCAAGTCGAAACATGGTTGGGCTGCAGTGGCGGAGGAGGCGTAGGCGCAGCGCGGCATGGTTCGTCGTGGTTCGTGGTGCCGCCGCTGACAAAAAAAAAAAATAAATAAAAAACGTATTTCTAGACGACGGCACGATTATGTTTTATTGTGTATGTATATATATGATATTGCAGCTCTCCGTCGCGCTTACGTGACTACGAGAATTTCAAGGATACGAATTCGATATGCCGATATTTGTGACGCAAGAAACGAGAGCGTAAATATATACTTGGTATATACCAACCTGCGTGTAAACCCAACCTGAGTATATATATACACACCGACCTAGGTACGATGCATATATATTTAAGCAGGTTCGAGAATGATGGCTCGGCGGCGACAACGACGAAAGAACGAAGGAACAAAGTATTATAAATATATATATATACATAAGGGTAGGGATTTGAAACGGTATACCTCGTTCAAATATACGATACAATGTGTGCACGGAAAAATCGGAATTTCCTTCCGATCCGTTCCGATACAATAGAGACGTGTCGAATTATTCCTTTGATATCTTGCCGATAAACGTCCGAGATGTAGACGGGGGGAGATTGAAAAAAAATGCCTCCGCCCATTGTCCCACGAAAGGTCTCCCTCCCTTGCGTCCGCGAGTCTTCTACCAAGCCACAAGTCCGGTGGGTCCATCGTGCTCATTCAACCGTGCAGTGTGCTACGACGATGGTCGTTAACGATCGACAGATGAAAAATAATATATATATATATATAATAACGAAAAAAATCTCTCTTTCACGCGAATACGCCTTAGAGACGAGAGAACGGATGACGCGCGACGATGACGATATCTACCTGTGTCCGTAACTATATATAGCTGTAGTCGTATAGTTGTGGCATTATTCGTGTATATACACATGCGCCACCAAAAACTTGGAAAGCGATTCAACGCCACAGCAAAACGCGCGCTCGGCTTTCTCTCTTCGAATATCGTGATACTTATGTCGAGTATATTATGTATCCGCATCTTCCAAAAATGAAAATTATAAAAATTATTAACCATCGCCGACCGATCCAGTGCGGGTATAAAACATTTTAATTTATTCGCCGTGTAGTCTGTATAATTTTTACGTGTTTTGACATATATTATATACATATACTTCATATAGTAAGTAGACGGTATATAGGTAGGTACTGCAGCGTATAATACGGGATCATAATTTCAATATTCATTCTCGTTTATAAGGTTATTTTTTTTTAAAGTATTTTTTGAATGCGTATATATGCCGTATACTTCTACTATGTAATGTAAATACTCTATTATAAAACAATTATATATACTATAGCGTATAATGGTAGTATAGCGGTAAAGAGTTCGACAAGACGTTTAAATTTTTTGATTATCGATACTTCGGCTTTAAATTCAATTGTTATATAGGTATAATTATTATAATAACAATAATTCATGATATACGGGATGCCATTAGGTATATTACAATAAATATATATATATACAGAAGGTGTTCGCGTGCCACCGTAACGTCGACGGTGGAGGTGTAAATTATGTAAGTTTCCTTGTAAACGTACGTACGTATATGCAGAAAAAGTCGATATTATTATTATAAATAATAATAATCACAATATTTTGTGAATGTATATGTATGTGTGTGTGTGTGTGTGTGTGTGTGTGTGTGTGTGTGTGTGTGAGTCGTACACGCGGCATTGCGTGAGAGGCGTAACCATCGCTCGCGGAAGTCGTATCGCGCCGACTGAAGGGTATGGAGTGAGGGTTGAAAGTTCGATTTTTAACCCTATGATACTACATATGTAGAAGTATACAAGTGCCACGCCCGCCACCTACCAACCCTACCGATTCGCCCGTTGATGGCGCGTGCGCGGTATGCTTATACATATATATATAAATATACAAGCGTGTGTTTTCGCCCAAAAAATAATAATAATAATAATAAAAGTAATATTACTGCGTATGTACCTATTTGTATATTATAGTAATATATATTTATAAATGCGCGTTCATTTCCCTTGTAGATGACGACGAAACTACTTATAAATAGGCACTACATGTTCTCGTAAATATTATATTACATATGTGATGATACAATTTTTATATTTCGGTATATTGCGAATCGTTATGTGATATTAAATGTATAAAATTAAACTTAGTAGGTAGGTCGTCGTTGTAGTATGACATATTTGTGTGATATTATAATAGTATACGTTGTTTTAGTTTCATTCTCCTATACGAAACCAATAAGGGTGTATGATGTATCATATTTATTTATTTTTATTTTGCAACACCGCAGTCTACGCAATATAAATTTAAAAAGCAAGTTTATTTATTTACCAAATACCTAAATATACCTTTTTTTTCCTCAACTAACCCGAACAAGCAAGAACAAACGTTTTCTGACAAATTATACGATTTTTTTTTTATGTGTAGGAAGGAGTGTAGGAAGGAGTATAAATCAATTGTTTTATTATTATACGTTCTTAAATGAAAGTAAAAATGTACGAAGTTTTGATTGCTAACGAGCATGTACAAGTGATAACCATTTATTATATCAAACAAACGAACAGAGTATAATATAATATAATGTACTACTATATACTATATTTTTGGTAAATTATTGTTTAGCGCGCGCAATGATGACATCCGCAAAATGTTGTGGTAATTATAACATCGTTGCTGGTCGCGATTTCAGCGGCCAGTTCATTCACACGGACGTGCTCACGTGTCGTCGTGAAAATAATATATTATAGTTTTTTTACGTATTGGTAGTTACCTCCTACCGTATATCGAAGAACTTACTCATTTCTCCTCTACTCCACCTACCCTATACTGGTTCTCTACCCCATCACATCGCCGTGCGTGTTTACCAATTTACTGTTAAAATATTTAACGCCAATCGGACGTGTACGTGTGTATGCATATAATGTAATATTGTTTATATGAGTAAGCGTACAAATCAAACCTATTGTAAATACTATAGGTACGATAAAATAAAAATAGGTCCGCCACTGACAAACAACGACATAGCGATACTGCACAAAATCCGAATATAATGGCGGCGACCCGATTGCCGTTGTTATAAAATACGTTTACGGAATATTATTATAATGTTAAAATACGAAACGAAAACACATTAATCGATTGGGCGCGTTCGCATATATTATTATTATTTTATGGTGTTTTTTTTTACATTTTTTACGACATACGACGACGTGAATAGTATATAATACAATCAAAATATACGCACGGTTATTATATTGTTGTACGGTTATGTCGTGTGTGCCCTTTCAGCAGTTATGGCGACGGTGGCGGCGATGCTAATTGCCGTTTTCCTTTGACAGACTGAAAACTAAACAGTCTTATTATTATTTTTTTTAATTACGACGGGTAATTGTTGGGTAATAAATAATAGGTAATAGATTTTGTTGTGTTTTTTTTTTGTTTATAACTATTTACAAAACGTAATTTTTTCTATATCGTTTATTGCTTAATTATTTTTAAGTACCTAGGTATAATAATATACGCGTCATGTTATACTTAAGTTTTGGCTGACGTTTAAAGGTATATATTATAGTGGCGTAATTAATATTTAAACACTCAATTATTTAAAACCGTTAATTTAATAATTATTATACTCGTGAAACTATTGTCATAAAAAAAACTCAATATAACTTTTACTCCGATACCTATTAATTATATTATAATCTAACCTTAACTATATGTATATTGCAGTATCTTTATATGTATATACAACGACGTACGATATTTTTAATTTAATATTAATGACGTGATGATGTGTAACACGTACGGCGGTAAATGTCTTGATTGCGTTATAGAGATAAATTAATAATACTTTTTTTTTTTTTTTGATAAGTAGGCACATACTACAGGTATTACTATTATTATTACTATTACGTTATCATACACGATTTAAGATGATTGAAAACGCTCCTCATAATAAACCTGATGTATTCCACTCGACTCACACACAGATTCATATTCTATAAAAGATATTATTATAAAAAATAACGATAATGGTTACCTACTTGTATAATGTTTTTTTTTTTTTTTTTTTTTAATAGACACATGCAGTTCATTAATTGTATTTATTTACAAACGAATATTATTGCGTAATAACTACGTTGAGTACAATAGTACCGTCAGTATCTATATGGACTTATACCTTACCTACGAACTTTCGTTATTATTTTTTTGCGAAATCGAATCCATTTATACGATACTTACCGAATAATATAATAGTATTATTATTTATTTTATATCATTTGTTCGTGTGAAATTGATCGTTTTACGCGAATCGATGGACCATACATTATAATATAGTATTATAGCTATGAAATATACCTATAAAATATTTCGTGGCGTGCATCATCATCGTCATGTTTATCATGATATGGTATCGTCTGTATTATACGCTATTATGATAGTAAATAAACAAGTTGTTCCAGAATTTTCCATTGTTCAAACTATATACCTATATAATAGTATAATAGAGAAAGACGATTTGGTTCCAAATCTACTGAATCCCTTCACACTTTACTATTTATATAATAATATTATATCGATAGGAACATGCACCGGCTGTGAATCGTGTACGATGCTCGTGGTGTTATTATATTAATCGCGTAGTAGTAAGTAATAACGACGACAATTATGATAGTAATATAATAGCGCGCTTGCAGTGTGTACCTTATATCGTCATCCGAATGCATATTATATATATATATCTACTGTAATACTTTTGTGGCCATTCAGTCTGAACCTCTTGTGTGTATATATTATACACAAACATACACACACATATATATATATAGGGTATATGTAGTAAGCAGTTATAGTAATAGGTATAGGTCAGGTATATAAAACAGTTTAACATGACGTATATATATATAATGTACACTGCTCGGTTGTGGTCGTCGGATGGCTTAACGTTTGTACAAATTGCATTTAACTCGTTTGTATATAATATACATTTAATAAGGTATACCTTATAACCGATACTTCTGTGTATGTAACTCGCCTCTTGTTTGAACATACGATATATCTCGTATATAATATCGGTATATAATTCTATATGTATGTACATGTATATATGTGTATATATATATATACGAATCGGATAACGTGACAGCGCTGCAGTGACGTGTTGAAACTTTTGATTTTCTTGCTGCGACAAGGGAGGATGGATTCGATATTTTTTTATTCGTTTGCCAATTTAATGGTCTGCCTTTACTGACTGATGCAGGAGAACGCCGTTTTTTTTTTGCACATATATTCTCCACGTCAAGTCATAGTAATGGAAATAATTTATACTACAGAATACGACGACCGCCTCACTGCTGCCACACAATAAATACATCGGAGCTATCGTTATATACATTACATTACTTCAATCATAAACGGATAGTTGATCGTCGTTCGTACAACAAAACAATATATAAAGTAATACTATGTACCTACAAAATATAATATAATATATTATTATTATTATTGCACACTTTAATAATACAGTCACGATATGTGACAAACGAAATACGACATAATCAATACATGTAATCATTATAATATACATTCATCGATATTATAATACGTATTATACACTCACATCGGTATAGAAAAAGAAAATATATTATGATAGGTACTGCCTGGACGCGAACCATAATATACTATATAAAGACATTTAGGGATTATATAATATATAGGTTGTAGCGAATTTTAAGGGGGGAAAAAAATTCGAGATTTATTAGACATTATATACCTATGTTATCATATGTTCGCGTAATACCTCGGGGGCATGGCATCGGATAGGCCGGATTTTTTTTCCTGTGGAGTTGAGGGGGGCGAGTTTGACGTGGTCTGTTATTATCGGTTCGACTGCTAAGCTGCAGAGGCAGAGTACATATATATATATTTATATATAATATAACTTCTTTCGATCCGAATTGATGTACACAGCTATAACATTCATATATATATATATATATATATATATATGTATGTGCTGCCGCCGTATCATCTCGCGTGGCAATGGAGATTTATCGCACGCGATCATGCGACCGATCGCTATAATTTATGTACAATATACATATTATTATCACGTATATATAAAATATACGGATTTAAGTAATATTATTATTAATATATATATATTTATACAGCTATGCTAGAAAACGACCAAATTGCTTTGCGTGTGGTGCAAAACGTATACTAAATATATTATTATATTATATAGGAACGACTTGAATTTTTCGTCGTCAGGTTAGGTGTACTGCAGATGAGATACATAATATACAGTTAGGTACTCACGATCGTATATAGTGTATGTATATTTTTTTTGTTCCAAAGAATCGAATGGACTACATAATATAATACACGCCCCATACGAGCGTTAATAATATTCCTATATATATGATGTATTTGTAAGTATATAATATATACATTCAAACTGATACTATGTACCTACAGCAGTGGCTACATATATACATACATGCGATGGCGTTGGCGCGTAGGTACCTTCTTACCCGTGCAGTACCTATACGTATATTGTGCATTATTCTATAATGTACAGATTATCATTATTCAGATTTGTATTAGGTATTACAGTCGGTTTATGCGAAACACGTTTGTTCAGAGGCTGAACGTTGTCGTCGTCATCGTCGTGTGCATGTACCTATTATATATATATATATATGTATATGTACAGTAAATAACAAAGAAAAAATAATTTTAAATAAAAAAAACTCTGCGACTATTTTGGACAAATTGCAGCTACCCGTGTTTACAGCGTCATGTAAAGTAAAAATATGATTGAATACAATTTATATTTTATAATATATTATAATGCAGTCTCTCGACGCCGCGCGTCGTGTTATTATTACCTGTACATATATTAGATATTATGTACAGGTAGTATAGCCCCAGTAGTATACACGATGTATATCATTTAACGCGCGTTTAATAATACGTTAAATTATACATTATGTACACCGAGTACTACCTGCAGCCTCTATGTAATGACTGCGTTTTCAGAGACGAATTCCTCAAAAGAAAAAACCGACCATTCGCTACGGCCGCGGGCGTTTCGCCGTTAAATATTTTCAAACAACATTCCGAAGCTTTCGGTCCGATCAATAGTATTGAAATTGTAAAAAAAAAAAATGATAAAAAAAAAAATCGTTCAAATTTTTTTCCAATAATTTTTTTTTAGAAACATTCGATTTCTCGGACTCCAAGCCGCGCGTGGTGATGTATGTATACACGCGTTCACGTACATTTGCGGCAGTAACTACCTATATTCTTGAAAACGCGATGTGTTCGAAACGTGAAAAACTGGATAAAAACGGCGTGTACAAATGTTATTGAAACGTGTGTGTGTGTGTAATATACAGAATGCGCGTGAGTGTCTGCGTTTGTGTGTGTAGGTGTGTATGTGTTTGTGCGTACGTGTGCGTGCGTGAGCATACGTAGTACAACTTTTTTTTATCATTATTATTATTATTATTTCGTCGGAAACCACATAACGTGCTTGGAGAGGAAAAAAAATAAAAAAAATCTGGCAACCTTGCCGTGGCGGCCGTGTGTACCTATATAATAATAATATATAGGTACACACCGTGCGGCAGAGGAAAGACGACTTCAACGACGACGACTACGACGACTATAATACGACCACGACGACCGCGACCGCGACGAAGACGAAGACGACGATGACGACGACGGCGACGTCGCTGCAGCGTGTTATAGGCGTCACTGAAACAATTTTTACTCTAGGCCAAAAGGGGCGTAACGCACGAACATATAATATTTTACTTCAACAAGTGCGCGGGAGAGAACCGCCTCCAGTACCATTGCGCTGCGGCTTATAATATTATTATTATACTCTTAAGTCCCCTGTGCTGCAGCAATGACCGTATAGATATAACATACACACATTACACACACACACACACACACACACACACACACACATATATATATATATATATATATATATATATATAGTATAACCTTGCCGTGTATCCGTGCGTTTTTTTTTCTTCGCCTGAACCGTCTTCTTGGTAAATATAAAAAATAATAATAGTACCGCCTAGGTTACCGCTCATGTTCAAAAACATCAGATACC
Source organism: Rhopalosiphum nymphaeae (assembly GCA_036289425.1). Lineage (NCBI taxonomy): Eukaryota > Metazoa > Arthropoda > Insecta > Hemiptera > Aphididae > Rhopalosiphum > Rhopalosiphum nymphaeae. The sequence goes on along the minus strand of JAZAQC010000007.1, from coordinate 17,124,617 downwards.
CTTGTATATTATAATACCCGTGCTGGTGTCGTAACCAAACTATATATTATATACACCACGACTTTCACGGACGAGTTCGGTCTTGTATGCACGTCGAATTGCCGCGATCGACATTATTCGATATTTGTTCGTACCAAATGATAATATCGCATCATCACAAAATACATCGTAATAAAATCATACCGAGTATGTACAATCATCGCTCCGGTCATCCGAATCCGTGAAAACTTTACTACGCCGCACACGCGTATACACCTTCAAATGCAATCGGAGTAAGCGAATTCATAAACATTGTCTACCGCGCATGTTTATATAAATATATTCCATTTCATTGAGTGTACATATATATAACATATATGTATATATATTATATAGGTGTACACAGCACACATTTCGCCGACCGTATAATATATGTTGTGGGATGTCCTAATTAGGATTTTTATAATTAGTAAAACGTCGATGTTCAAACCACGTCGGTGTGTACGTGTACGCGCCTGCACGTGTGTGTGTATATGTATGTATATAACCCGTCCCTCCCCCTTCGAACATGCGTTCCAGCAACGATCATTACGAGTATACAACACACCGCCTGCCCATATAGATACAGGTTATCCACATGCAAGGCCGTACACTTATATACATATTATATACATGAGCGTGAGTGTGTGTGAACGACAACGTATATTCGGTTTTCAGAATCCATCAAATCAAAATGTGACGTATATACATCATATTATATACGGCATGGTATTACCTACGGTTCGTGATCTTGATTTTGGGAGAGAAAAAAATCATTAAAATAAATATACTCGTCATTTTACCAGAACCGCATCAGCTTAAAAATAATTTAACAACAAAAGATGTTTCGGAAACAAAAGTGTAATAATATGATAATATAGGCACATATTGTACGTGTTTAATTTTTTTAATTAAATCGTCGCTTAAAAACATTGATGCGCCATGAAAACAACGTATCATTTATTATATATATATATGTATATATTACACGTAGTTAATATTTATATTTTCAGTGACAAAATCTCTGTTTTAATAACGGACTAGAGTTCGCTTTACGAACTTATACGTTTTGAGCACTTATTTATGGTTACACGCGTCCGGTGATAAAGATTGTAGACAATTTTTCTGGGCCATCAATTTAAGAACATCGTTGGTAAAATTATTACATTTTTTATTGAAATTTCTCAAAACAAAAAATTTCTTGTTCATATCATTCAGTTAGATCGTATAGATTATACGTTAATATTTATTTATTATCATTTACATTTGTCAAAAATTTTAAAATTAAAAAAACAATGATAGTGCTATCATTATAATAGTATACCGTTGAAAGCTATACAAGACAATAATATTATTATACACAGAACACTGAAACGACACTATAGACCGTTTTGAATATAATAAATAAGAATACGAATAAATTTCAAAGCTGCAGCCGCCACGGATGCTCTTATTGACAGGCTAGACAATATAATAAGTATACTATTACACGATAACACACGAATATTTTGCATAAATTGTCGATCCCTCAAACACTCTCTGCAGCAATGACACGATATTCGTCTATATCACTATAATAATTACTATCATGTGCGGCGAAATATATTATCACGAAAATGATATAGGTACTTACTACCTAGATATTCGTACGATACCTACGGCACACATGTGCCGCGAGCGCACATCGACCTTAAGAAAGCGAGCCTAACCTATTATAATAATATAATGGAAGTTAACGCGAGCTCGTGTGTGCTTGTGTGCAGTGCTGTGCCGACCATAACTCCTCGATAATTACCGGTGTTTCGTTAACTATATATATATACAATAATTTAATATATTTAATACAATTTCGTGTGTATATGCGTTCGTGACATTAAAATATTGTGTTTTTTTGGTTTTAAACGATATGCCCATTATGCATCGCAAGTTTCGTGAATACCTATATATATGTAATATTACATATGGTATATAGGTTCTATATAACGACCGCGCAAGTACGGTGTTATATTATAACAAAATAGACGTGGTAAAGAATTTACACTATATTGATATATGTACTCCTATGTGCATGGTCATAGTATTGTCATATTTTATTGTTAATGCAAGTCCGGTCAAAATCTGCCGTTCGAAGAATAATAATTCATATATCCACGATCTGCATATTGGACATGCCTTAAATAGTTAATATAATAATCAAATACAATCTCATTGAAAGGTATTATATAATATTATATTATTATGATCTGCTGGACTCAGAACTTTTTGAAAAAAGACCAATTAACGTTGTCTGCACTGAAAAAATAAATAATCAATATCCACTACAAAATACTAAAATATTTCATAGTTGCGTTTTAAAACAGCCCTCTTCAAGAAATCATACTTATTGCAGAATAAATACTTATATCATATTATCTAAAATCTTAATAAAATAAAAACATAAATACATCGAAAATTAGCATTCATTCATTTTGGACGGATGAAAACAAAAGTCTAGATCAATCTCGTGCACGATTCAATCATTGTATTATATTATTATAAAAATGTGCGCACGTGAATCATAACGTGTACGTGTAATAAACTAATAAAGTAATAAATAATAAACAATAACGTAATCGATTGTGGATATGTATATAACATACGATCTATTCTACTGCCTATATCAAGTTTACCGTTTTTATAGATTATAGTATAATACCATAATATAACGTAACTTTTTTATACTAGTATTATTTTGTTTTTAACTTTTCAGACCGGGCGGCGCGAGACGGTTATAAACGGCACAGTTTTAATAATTAAAACCCGAATGTAATTAACATAACTCGTTCACGTTTTTACATTCAACAGGCGTGTATGCAAATATAATAGCGCAGAATAATGATTTGTAACACTCGTGTCTTGGAAATTTTATCTTATCGTAATATCAAGCGATGTTGTCGTCCACGCGCGATTTTGAACGAACCTACATAATATCTTCGTTAATAATAATAATAAGGAGGGATAAGTATAATCGTCGACGTACTACTACGTATGTGTACGGTCTTATACTTTTTCTGGACAATCGTCTACTCATTTGTTCTCCCCCATCGTGTACTTTTTATTGAAATGTATATACGATGTAATTAAAGTGCAATTAAATAATGATTTATGCAACTATTTACATTATTTTTAGACGCGAAGTTTCGATTTAGGTAGGTATTTAAGCGTATTAAATATTAACGTCAAGTTCTGTGTATATCCGTGCGGAAAATACGTCAGAAAAATATGTTGACTGTGTAAAAATGCAGATTTCAATTGCCTTTATTATTATAATTATTTTTTTTTTTTATTAGACTACTACATGTTGTTACAAAAACCCAAATTGTTGGAAACCATCGTATTACGGGTCTTGCAGATTTGCTCCGAGGTCTTCTAAACACATGTTGTATAATATTATACTGTATTATACATATTATTATTGTAATATTATTATATTATTATGCGTTAGAGTCGCGACAAACTAATTTAAACGTGTTTTTAATTTGTTTATAAAACACCGTTTGACCGGCGGTGCTCCAACTACAACGGGAATGCACTAAAACAATCGTGACGGCTTCAGCCTGTGGGTGGCGGGGTATACTGTGTACCACCACTGCGACGGCACGTAGTCATACTCATACATCGTAATGTAATAATTCAAAATATTTAATGGAATCACTGTCAAAACCCCGAATAACCCAAAGAGTATATTAAAATATAATAATATTAATAAATAATATATAATACCAAACTTGCCGCCGGATAACCAGGGTTCGCGCGCCTCCACCGTTATCTCGAATCCGACCGGCTAGTCGGCTCAGTATGCATCGTTGACGAGGATGATGTTCATCATAAAAGGTGTCTGCCTAGGTATATGGATAGAATATAGTCTTATAGATACCTAACCTAACCTATACGACCGACCGAGGGAGAACGCACGAAAAAATAAGAACGTAATTATTATTATTTTTTAGTCGATATATACGTGCATCACGTTATACACCCGAACACGCCCTGTAGTATATATAAAATTTACGTTCAAACGTTATCGGTCCGTCACCGCGAAATCCCTCTTCTAAGTTGGTCTCGTATCTAATGTATAAATATATAATATGTGAGTCGACCGTCGTAAATCAATATATAAGATATAATATATATATATATATATATTAATGTGTAATCGAGTTTAAAAATTAATAGAAATCGCGGTGGACCACCCTGTACCTATACAATATTTAATAATTATTGACGGACGATAAAACTTTTGAACGCGTATACAATATTCAATAGGAATACAGGACAAGATTGTAGTGTACGTAATACCTTTGTCATTTTGGTCATTTAAACTATGTTTCTTGCAAACGTTGTTACCATTGTTTTTATATTGATTATGACATTCTGTTAGGCTCTTTTTGATTGCATACATCATAATTGTTTACGATTCGTGTAGGTGAAAACTATTCGTTTGAACTCGGAGAATTCCAAATGCATTATTACATAACATAAATATCTTTTATTTTCTTGCTACTAAATTCTTCCAATAATGTCGTACTTGGGAAACCGTATAGAAATATTTTACAATAAGGTTGAAATTATAAAAGAATTATTTATTTTGAAAATATTCTCTTTTTCAAGTTTTTTAATACTTGTTAGTTGTTTAAAATAGGTATTTACTAGGCTCTAATAATAAACTAAACTTAACAATTTTTATTTCGTTTTAGAGATGATTTGTGTACTGTTCGTTAGATTTTATACAAGTATCATACTATCACGTCAACTTAGACATAATAATAATATTATTAAACAGTTCTGTTGTACATACAATATTATACTATGTACTATTATATGTACCTACTACCTACACGCCGCATTTCGTATATATTATATACATGTACCTACATTAAACATTTTGATTTAGACATGTTTAATCGAAAGTGACATTAAAAATTATAATATTATAGTCGGAGTCGCTGTAATGCGCGGTAGACGAGTTGTCTGATACACAACAATAGTGTATGTGCATAGTAACTATAAGACAGCCCGTCGTGTGTATGAGCGTGTGTGTAGTAGTATTATTATTACTAGTTGTTGCGGTAGCCTCGACACGCCGGTCCCACTCACATACTGCTCTGACGACGTTTTCATGCCCCGGGTGTAATAATAATAATAATAAAAAACAATAAAAATATTGCCGTCAAATGATAATGTAATTTAAAAAACTAGTCAGCCAGTCGAATTGGTGAATCGTATATTCGCAGTGTTCGAATGACGATATCTAATCCTGCGTGAAAAGTTTATACATACATTATTTTATAATATGTCTTGTTAAATTATATTGTGATGATTTTTGCTCGAGTAACTTTGTTGTGTTTCAATGATTTTTTTATTATTATTACATAATATTACGAGTATATAATCAATTTTAAGGTTTAAATTTGTCACAAAAAGAGATTTAAAGATTTTCGATTGTATTATGTTTTCTGATCCTAACCTTACGATTTTTTAGTACATAACATTGGAATCTAAATACAGTTATTTATTTGAGATTTAAATTTCTTGTGATTGGTGGCTTATTATAGTTCATTACCTACAATATTTATTCTTTTAACATGAGATCTGTAAATGTTTTATAATAGGATTATTACAATACTGTATAAGTTTACCGTTCACGTATCTACTATAAATTAAATTTTTGTAAATATGAAAATATAAATATTTTTAAAAACTTTCTATAATTTTCAGTTATTATATACTTGCAAATCAAATAATAAGTTCATTGTTTTTGTTTTTCATTATTAGTATATTTTTGATTTATTTGAAGTCCATAAAACATAACATATAACGCGTAAAGGTATAATAATAATTTATACACTTTAGAGCATTAAATTTCGAGATATTAATACTATTATGTTTAGATATATGATTACATTGAAAAATTTTTAATTCCATCGATACCTTATAAATGCAAGTTTGTATTATTTCATTATGATCAACATAATCTGTTTATTTAAAACCATTTTAACGTCATCATAATATTGTATTATGTAAAAGTTTCGTAACCGATTAAAATTTACTGCGAAACAGTGGTCATCGGTCAGACAAACCCGAAGTGATCGTTTTGTTTCGTACTATATTACAATATATTATGTACCACGCGACAATATACATGTAAGACGTGAGTATGTGTATATACAGGTGACAGCGTATATAGAGCATAATAGTAGATACTGGGTACTTGCAGTGGGTTCTCTCCGTCGCTAAGACTTTCGATTTTTGCTATGAAATAACGCACGATATCCCATCATTTGCTCGTCGACTTTCACGAAGTATTTCACACGAGTTCAATGCGCAGACGGCTAGATCAAACAACATGATTATTACTGGACGTAAATATTGACTAACCGAAACCGGTGTTCTCGTCGGCTAAAACGCCACAAGTTGTATCTACAAATATAGAATATCTAATGGATAAAGAAAAAAATATATCAATCGTTTTTTTCCTCTTGGCACTTACTGGTTAGTCATAATACTTTATTTTACATGTTATTATCAAAACAAAATATTAATAAACTCGTCCAATTAATTAATATACCATTATATAACAACATAACGTAGGTACATGACCGACGGTTGTATAAATCACAAAAAAATGTATATTTTTGCATGTGAGTAAATATTATTCGACTTAATCGTATCCAAAAAAATTCCAATACAATTCAAGGGGTATATGTGATTTCGGCAGGTTAAGTTGTATTAATTTACTAATTAATTTACGTTTTAATGTTGCCGGAGTTGCAGTGGGTCCCGTCATCATGTTTTTTTTTCAATAAACGTGTCTGATGCCATTCGCTTTAGACATAATCGCGTATAATAAATAACAATAATACTAGTGGTATAAAAGTATTTATATGATTCGGTGCTGTATACGGCTCGACTTGAACTGATGACTACAATTCAGCGACAATTTAGGTATACCTATGTCATTGGCTTGCCTATAACAATCCTCTTACGGAGTGTGCGTATGGTGTGTTGTACGTAAATGGTAAAATCGTCCGGCTGCTAATGCGATAATAATAATTGTTACAAATCGTTCGCCACGTTCCTTGGACAATCATGCGCGCATTATGTTATATTACATTATAGTCATTTTATACCACACGTCGTGTAAGTAGAGAGATACACGCAAAATGATCGAGACTGACCGTAATCGATACAGACATCGCCGCGGAATCGTAAGCAGGCAACAATATTATTATTGTGATTGCCGTGCTCGTGTGTCTGCGCCGCGACGACGTCTCAATCATGTATGTATAAGAGTATATAAAATTATATTATATATAAATATATTTACAATATACATACAACGTGTTCATGTATAGCAGTTAATTGGTTAACGAGATAACTTCATATATTACACATAAATAATATATATATATACACACCATACAATATATTTAGTATATATATATATATTTATTTATTACGCAGTCGTGTGCTGCCTGCAGTGCAATTATATATATATATATATATAGGTATATATTGCATATGGATATGTATATATATAATAATGACGTGCGAGCGCGTGCTCATCGGCTTGGCGGGGGAGGGGAATGTGGATTGAACGATTTTCGAACCCGTGACTAGGTTGTGCAGTCATTCATTTATTATTATTATTACTATATTACCGCGTATATCTATAACCATCGGCATGTGCCTACGATATGATCACAATTGTTTGCGGATATAAATGCGTATAGGTATGTATTTTCATAAGTGAAATAAGAAACATAATAATATTATATTTTAATAACCTCCCCGTATCGAACGTTATCGCCGAAAAAAAGGTATTTGTGTTAAATTATTAATGTGTTTTAATAAGCAATAAGTTCAGTGTAAAAGGGAAAATAAAACTAATTTAAATTATTAACTATAGATAAAAATTGTTTTATTCTAAGCCAAATACTTTGTTCAAAGTAGTATGAAACTTATATAGCCAAAACTTCTAAATTATTTGTATTTTTCCGATCCCGCAAAGTCCAGCTAAGCAATCAAGGCGTGTATACGTCAAAAGTCCATCGCATAGTAATTAATTAGACTGGTCGCTACAATATTAAACTCCTCAGGCGAGGTTTTAATCACGTGCATAATATAATATTAAAATGCATAATATTCCTTCTTCTATCTACGACCCTCTATCGTCGAGGCATATCGGCATCTACGATCGACCGCCGCCGGTGGCCCCCGGCCGACGCAACCATATTAATATTAATATTAAATTATATTATATTATAATATTATAAACGCGAGCCTGTGCATAATACCCGCGAGACCGCCATCGTGAATCGTCGACTATTATTCTTGTATCTATCGACCGTTGTTACAAAGCAGCGACCTAATACCTATCTAGCCAATATATTTTTTTTATCTATTTTAACTTATTCATACAATTCATGTATGCAAACGTGATATACAATATAATAATTAGTTAGATGTTCGGAGTCATGAGCCTAGTAAGTTTTGTTTTTTATTATTATACTATAAGAATATTGCATAAGTAACTACCTAATTTTTTTGATTGGAAATAAGATTTGAATGATTTTAGATATTGTTATAGAATTACGTATGGTAATAATAATATACGGAAATGGGTAGTTTGGATGTTGTGGTTTACGTGTGACTTATAAGTTATAATATATCGAGAAGCATATTCTATCAATCGATGATTTATAACAATTTATTATATTGGAAAAATTACCATACCTTATACCTAACTGTGGTAAACATTTACAGTTGAAAACTATAGGTATTGATTTATTTAACGACAAACCAACTGTTTATAAATTCAGATTTCGATTTTTAGAGAAATTTTAGTACAAGAATAGTTTGTGCCGTTTGTGGAGCCAAAATTAATGTTAGTAGATTTATTTCCATATATTTTTATTCTCTATAGATGGATACCATTTTCGTAATATTATTAAGTAGCTTGAAGATGTTCCGTGGTAAATTTGTTTTCAGTACTTAAATTACATGTTGTATAACTTTAAGACTCATTACCCCGTAGCTTTCTAGTTTTTCGGTAACAAACTACTCTAGTTGTTACAATAATACTAAATATTATAAAATTTAATTTTCATGTTAAAGACTTTATCATATTGCACATAGCATATTATTTTTTGATACCTTTCAAAAGAATAAGATAATAATTATAATTAATAATTATAAATTAATTATATTATGTTTATTTTGCATAATTTCGCATATTTTTGTAATTTTTAATGAATATATCATGTTTTTTTTAGTTTATCACATTCAAAGCTATGTTAATATTAACGACAACGTACTTATACAGTTAAACCACACTGCTAGCCAGTAACCGGTCGCGGTCGTCATGAGACGCCCGTAGGTTATTTACACTTTTGGGGCACCGTACGATTCGAGACCAATATCGATAATCATAATATTATATTTTATCTTCGATTTATGCGTATTACACTATCACGACAATATTGTTATTATTATCTTGCCGAGCCAAAGTTATAATTTTTTTCTCAAGCCCAACTCGTGTATATAAGACATAAGTACATACGTTGGACACTCCTGGTATGATAAACGATATAATAATATAGTACTATTGAGTATATTATATACTATATATATTGTAAAAGTATATGCTAATGATAGTACATTGTTTCCAAATAATAATAGTTAATATTCTAAGAACTGCGATACGGACGATCTTATAACGAAAAAAACCCAATGCAATAAACTTTTAATACGTTCTCGGAATATTCAATCCGCAGCTGCTACTCCTGTAAGTATTCGATAAAACCAAGTTTTCAGAACGAATGACCATGCTTTTCGACATTGGATTTTTTTTTTTTTTTTTTTATTACATCGTATCCAAATAAACCCGAGGTAAAATCATATTTATAAGAAAATACTGAGTAAACATTTATAATATATTATTATTTATTATATTATCTGGTACAAACCTACAAGCTCTTGTATACGGTTCAAGGTATACAAGTTTGATTTGTGCAAAGAACAAAATAATACCATAACTTGTCCCACTGAAAATTCGATGATGAAAAATTATGGATATTGGTGGAAAATCATAAGTCAAAGCAATTAATTGTTTACATTATTATATTGCTCTATCTGGACCAAAATACCTAAGTGTCGTGCATATACTCTTCCTCTTCTTATATTACCAGTTTTTGAAGGACGGTTGATTTCACTATAGAATGTATACATTTTTTGTTTCAAATATATAAATTATAATATAAGTTATATAAGTGGTGATTTACATTTTATAAAAGCTCTAAAATGGTATCGCCTTTCATAACGAATATTTATAGGATTAGAATTCTGCCGTGATAGAAGGGGTAAATATAATGAATATTAATATGATTTCAATTGTATTTATTACATACCGTACGACATAGAATAACTTCAATATTAATCGCTATTATTTATTTTTAACAATTATAATATAATATGAAACGCCGTGTTAAACAGACACATTAATATAAAAAAATCAACATAATTTCAACGTATATGAACGTACATTTTTCAACGTTGATGATACTTAGGTATATAAATAGGATTATATATAGATGTATTATTGATTATTATCTATATTGTTGTCTACTGATGTTACGATTTATATTTTATATTAATCACGAAAACGACAGCCGTTCTAGTATTACCTATAACATATTTTTTACCAGGTTTCCCATCCTCGTTCCACCCACTCATCTAAACATGCAATCGACTCGAAACGTATATAAATCCGCTGACGCCTGACGTGACGATATGCGGTATATTTTATTTATTTTTTTCAAATCGTTTTTCTTTTACATAGATCGTTATCGTTTTTATATTATAATAAAATTATACATAGTATCAAACTATTAATTATCTTAAATAATAAATTGTATATTATGTTATACATATGTACAAGACGAACGATTTATTTTTGCTCACATTATCACATATCTCTCTCATTCTCTTAATTATAATTTATAACCGTTTTATTATTCCGGGTGTATGCGGGTACAGTAGCGAAACATTGATTTAGTAAAACAGCAATACATATTTTATTTTTTAAACGTGTATACGTACACCGTTCTGCTGTACCAAACCTATAATATGTGTATAGATGGAAAAAAATCAAACATTATTATACATGCAATAAAATAGACTCCGGCATTTATAAATATATATAATATAGTGAGTTATTATTATACTAGATCATTAATATTCAATTATAATAATAATAAAATGTGATATTGTTATGTAAAACAGAACATTATATTATGTAGCCTAAATAATAATATACCGTGCGCGCGTGAATTGCCCCTCGAAATACTTAAAGATACAGGCGTTATTAACAAAGCTCTAAAAATATACAAAAAACACACACAAATTGGAAATATATAATTAAAAACTAAAAGCATGCATTTTTTATTATTTTTGAACTTGAATTTATTGTTACAGTAAGTTCATTCTAAATTTAGGTACCTATCTATATATCTATATATATATTATATATTATATATTTTAAATTGTATAAAATATGTTTTTTTTTTCAGATTTGCATTTAATTTTTTTATTAATTTATGAAATTTCATTAATATTCTTATATTAAACATTTTATCAGTCATAATATGTATAGGTAGTAGGTATAATCACTTTTGACATTTAATTTGCAAATTAATACCATTAATTTATATTTTATTATAAAACAGTTAATAAGCAAAAAAAAATCTGGAATTGGTGATCAAATATTATTATTTTGGTATCGAACGATTCCGTGTCGTTGTCGTTTCGTTCCGGCCGATGATGTTTACAGTTACAGCTTCGCGTCAATAATCAACCGACCGCCCCCGACAAAACCCGATCGGCAGCGGCGCCTATAATGAGAAAGATCTTTCGATCGTCCGCATCGTGAAGTGTCGTCCACCACACGTTCAATTCAACCACAACCGTGGTTCATTTACTACGTGTTTATCTGTTTGTCTATAGATTTATATGGACGGGTCTTAACCCGCGGATGATTTGGCAAAAAATGCGCTCAACATTTCTGGTACGAATCAGGATTGGCTGAAAACTCCTGACTACGGCAACGACGACAACGACAACCGTGGGACCCGCCGCCGCCGACCAATTAAATTCAATGATTATTGGCGGCTGTAATGTGTAATAAATGAAAAAAAAGCGTGTCATTACTATACTATACTTTCTAGTTAGTAACACCGATCGCCTCTTCACGGACGAGGCTTTCCAATTTCCGCGTTCCCTGCAGGTAGAATCGTTGTCTGTGGTGTATTCTTTTTTTACTGTTTTGTTGTTCCGTAATCCGTTTAGATGAAATAAAAATCAATCGCTTATCAGCCAACAGCATGCATAGGTATAATAACTGACTTGCAACAAGTACATATATATATATTATAGTGCGTATTCAATTATTTTGGTCTATCGTGTCGATCGATTGTATGGTATCTTATATTATAAATTGATTCAATATATGTGGCAATAATAATTATACAAACAGCGATGATAATGGCTAAATCATCCATCGATGTATCATATCATATAAATGCGATACACGGGTATCGCCGCGGTGTGACATCGATCGATATAACGACGGTATCATTATTAATTATATTATTAGCTGGTGACATTTTTGTTGAACGATTGATTTGAGTCAATAATATAAGTTACTAGGCGGATATTTTCGGGGGTTATTTTTATCCACCACAACTCTGACAATGGACAATTATGATTTTTTAATATTATACATTTAAAAACATATTAATATATATTAAATATATATATAATATATATTATATATATTTAATATATTACGTTTTCACTTCAAAAGTACTGGAGTAAGTACTATAAAAGTTTAGATTATGAAATTGCTTTTGTTTTTTTTAAATTAAAGGTTAATAAAAAATTGTAATGTTTTTAATAATAGTACAAAATGATACAGTTTTTATTTTTATCTCACAAATCGAAGTAAAAAAAAAAAAATGCATACTAACTAATTAAGTATATTATAATTTACAATATATTATATTATCTAAGTCAAAATTAACAACCAATACATTTAAATATATTTATTTGAACATTCAAATCATTTCACCCATGACATAATAATATGTAACATTAGATGCACTGCACTATACAATTTAGTGTTTTCAACCTACCTAACTAATATATATAACATATACTCGTATAATGTATAAGTACTTACTGGCGTTATTACCAATTGCCGAATACGTTTTATGCACTCGTTTTTTACGCACGTTAAGAAACTCGTAATAATATTATTATCGCCGTAGGTATATTATTGTAATGTATGTCGTCGGCGGTGGTTTATACTTGAATATAGTATAATATGCCTTCCTCGCGAGACCCTATCATCGCAACATAGTATATTATACAAGGACTTTGGACGTGGGTTTTTTTCCACGGTAAAACGACGTTTCCGAAATCACCTTTCCGCTCGATGTCTAATGGTAATTATTACGTCGTGTATACATCATATTATATAGTCGTCGCTGTTGTCGTCATCATTATTATACGTCTCCAACTGACAAATATACCTATAACGTTGGTACAAGTACACGAATAGTATATCTATCGGGTCCGAGACGGCGCCGAAAAACGTCTCATTACCGCTTATTATTATTATCGTCTCTGTCCAAAGCACAAAAGGTGCAGCACTCCGAGTCGTTCTCGATGACGCCCAAAACGACAAAATTACACGGACAACGCAGCAGCAATACCACCACTTCTTATACTCGCGTTATGGGCTTATATGAGCTGTATAAATAGATTTCCAAAGGAGGAGCTGACCAGTCTCGTATAATGCACTTTTATAATAATTATAACGAAAATACAAAAATGAACATAGTTCAACAGCGATGGCGTTTGATTTAAAGATAATATTATATATCTATTAAACGTTTAATAACTAATCTTATTACTAGTGCCAACAGTTCGTGTCATGCGCCGGATATCGATTTATAAACGATTATCGTATACGTGATATTTTAATATCATTAATTATCACGAAACAATTTTATAGGTCTAAGAAAATATTTTTTTGTATAATAATTCGTTATTGAATTCCATAAAAAGAATATAATGACATATTTTTAAATCGTCTGTGGTTTTTACGCTGCAGTTAAATTTTTGTCGTCGAACAAGAGTCAAACGTCATCTGTCCTCTCCAATAGAATACGACCACAGTGAAATGTGCGCGTATACACTTTGAAGGAACCTACGCGTACCTATACATTATAAAGCGGTGAAAAAATTGCCGATCCGAGACGGGTTATAACAAACAACACAAAAAAAAACCGCAGACGGATTTCTACTTTATTTCTTTTCGCGGAGACATCGCCGCACCTCGTCGTTTCCTCAGGGTTTTTTTCATCATAATATATAATATAATATTGTCGAGTCGAGCGAAATAATAATAATAATGATAGTAATAGTAATTGTAATAATATAGTGGTGTGTTTCTGTTGTTTGATGACTCCGAAAGGTCTGAGGAGGTGTGTCGAGTGGCGAGGGTTTGGACACGAAGGCGCCAAGGCGTGTTGCCGGCAATGACGTTTCGTGTGTGTGTGTGTGTGTGTGTGTGCGTGTAGTCTCTCTCACAAAGAAGTTCCGGAGGGTTATTACGGCGGCGGCGACGGGACCGTTTTTCATATATACATATACAATATACATATACAGCCTCCTGGGTATTACGTGTGTATGTATACATATAGTACGTTTCCCGTGTGCGTGCATGATGTCTGTAAGTCTGTACCTATGTATGCATATAATATTATATATATATATATATATAGTGTGATGATGCAGTGACTAGATGCTTAGAATGACAGCCCGGAGGCACACTGTGTGGCGGCAGGTACTTGGAGTGCATTATAATATTGCTCAGTCATGAAATCGTTGGTATATATTTATGTTATATATGACGTGTGTGTATGTGTGTACGTCTATATAGACGTGAACACGCGTATACGCGAGAGACAGGAATAGAGATACAAATAAAAAAACTGAAAATATCCACAATTTCTTGAAGCTGGCTACTGGCGGCTACTCGTATACGGTCCATATCATTATTATTATATTGTCCCTGCATATACCTATAATATCCTTCCCTGGCGTTTTAAAATATTATAATATCTTGAGCGAATATGTGTGTGTGTAAAAAGAATAACACGGTTAAATAAGAGTAAAATTTATAAATACACATGTGTGCGTATTGACAAACTAGTCCGATTATACACATATACGAGTATGGAAATGCGGAGAGATCGGAGACCTACGAGTTTGTCTTATTTCCGCTCTCGTTATTCGGTTACCTATATAGGTATATACGATAAAATTATCTGACCCGCGTAGAATTCTTGAGCAATCGTATTATAATATAAAGTTCAGAAAATGTACCTATAATAGTCGCGTAGTAACTCGTAAACACTCGTAGGTGTATTGGTGTATTTATACAACTATACAAAGCACGTATATAAATGTATAATGGTTAATAATAGACGTATGCGCGCTCTATATACACATGACGTTATTAACAGTTTTTCACGGATTCGCTATAAAATATACTTAAATAAATGTACATTACATTATATTTACCAATATATCTAAAGGAATTGAAATGAATAGATGCTCGTGATTCGTGAAATCAATGATTGAGCTACATGGACATTATATTCTTATTTTATACAAGAAAATGTCTTGTCGTCAACACACGTGTTCTGGCAATTTTTTCAATAAAATTGCATATGTTACAACGTTACGTATATATCTATACAATATTCAGTACAATGTATATGAGTATTATAAAGTGTGTATCGAATAGGCGTATCCAATATGTGGGCATATTTATATCAATAATTGTTTGTACAATACTATTTTGATATCCTTCCATTCGTTTGGTTAGGTTAGGCGCATCATATACGTTATTATTGTGATTAATAATCGTATAGTCAAATCCGATAATATCAATGACACGTCTTTATTTTATTGTTTTTGTTTTTTACGTCTGTATACTCATATCATGAATTCAATAGTTTGTGTACAACTAAATACTACTATAATGATTGGCTGAGGATTTGGGAATTATACGATCCGAAATTGATTAAAATACAATATATCCAATACCTATGTCTAAACAGACAGATATACTGCGTTAATATATTATATGCATACTGCATAAGTATATAATAGATACAGATTAAACTGTTTTCGTTAATTGGTTCACAATACGGAAGATATATAATCGTAAAAACAAAATCCGATTTAAATGTCTCGAGATAATATACACTGAGAATGTCTACAACCATCGTCGTTTTGGCATAGTATTTACCATGTGAAGCTATATAATAACACATTTATTAACTACATAGTATATGATATATATAGTATATAGTTGTATGCTATATATTATATATAGATATATTTCGAACGCCACTGCCATATGTATATCTCCACATCAGGATATTATAAACTCTCCGTTCTCGAGCGGTTATGCAATACCCGTCTAATACCTAACCCGGTAAATACCAGGTGCGATGGACTCGATGACGACGACGACAACGACGGTCAACGTTTCACACGGTGCAGGCGTTGCGGACGATGACTTCGCCTGCCCCGTTCTATATAGTATAGAATATAATATACAGCTACCTATACTTATACATAATACGCTAGTATGTTTTAATAAAATATTATCGTAATAAATCGTATACATACTTATATATTTTATAATATATACGAATACAGTGTTAAAATTGACGGGAGGATGCAGAAGAATAGAGCTCTTATACTTTTTTTAATATTTTGAGAACCTTCCAATCCTATAAAATATTTTGATTAGAATAGGGACACGATGCATTATTTTTAATAAAATAATATTTTAATAATTTTCCTCTTTGGAAAATATTCCGTTTTGGAATATGAAATGTTAAATGTAAAAGTGAAAAAATTAAAACCTGAAAATTGATAATTAAAAAAATAATTGGGAATGGAGCTGGGTGCTGGGTATAGCGTCAAAAAATCACGTCCAATCCACGGCTCTCTCGTCACTCGATGACCGGCGCTAATGTGGTTTTCCTTTTTGCATTTTCTTTTAAGTAAAACGTTTACACTTCAGTTTTTTATATACACCATAGGTACCATGATAATGTGTATAGTATGTTGTTGTACGAGTTAGATTTATTTATTCCGTGGACCGCGAAAAGGCGTGTCCAACAGCAAATACGCGTATCTGCGGTTTTTTCTAGAAATTTCAGTACGACGGAGGAGACATAGAAATCTACCAAAGTATGTACGCTTAGATTTGTATAATAATATATATGTATAATAAACCATTGGGGGAGTGGCCATTACGAGTGAGTTTGATTTCCGGCGTGGCAAAGAAGAGCGACAAAAATTTTTTGAAAAAAAAAAGCGCAGCCAGTTGCGCGTGTCATCGGCTCGATATGCTTCGATATTCTGCAGCGTGCATACACACTACTGATACCCGAAACGAAACGCAAATCGACGAAATCAAACGGGAAATTTGGCGGTGGCGGCGTTGTTTTATATCTCTCAATCGGTGAGAATCTTACTCCATATAAAACGTATAGTTTCGTCTCGCTCTCAGCGGCTAAAAGGATCGAGGAAAAAAACCGTAATACACCGTGGGCCACCGACAGTTTTTCTGAAATCATTATAATATTATAAACGCGGTGACGCGGACGATTGCGCGCGATGTATATATATATATATATATATATATATATATATACACTATATATATTACAGTAAGATCTTACGCGATTGTACAAAAAAAACCTCAATTTTGACGAAAATTCGACGTAGATATTGATTTTTATTATTTCGTAGAAATTGTAGCACGTCCACGGATCAAGACATTATACTACTACCCATCACTATGTTACTTTTATGAATTCTTATCGCAAGCCCGCTGGAAAACAATAAAATATAAAATTATAGGAAAAATGAAAATTGTGCTATCACTTTTTCTTGTTTATCTCAATCCCATTACGTGGTAGGTTTTCATGGCGATTCATTATTATATTATAATATTGTAGATACCTACCTACTACAAGCACGATTTTAACCGATATATTTTATTAGCATGTGCGCAAAAATCTTCGAAGTCTATACACACTCTTTGTGAAGCACTCAATATTAACCGGAAGTTTAGTTCCCTATCCTATTGGAGTACTTATATCGACAGCTATTTACATTTATATACATACACTTGTATTATGACAGCAAAGACGACACGCGGTAGCGTCGTACAACCGCACGTTTACAATCATAAACCGTCGAGAAAAAAAAACGGTTAAAACATAAGTAGACTTTACGGCCGTCAGTGGTTTAATTAAAATCGTTTTCTGTGCGCTCGCGAAACAGACGGAGACAGAAGATAATATTTATAGCAGACAGTAGTATAAGTAGCAGTTTAGGTATATAGTGTAGTAAATATTATAATAAGTAATAACTATAATAGTAATACTATATATAGTTTAGTAGTAGAAGCAATACCGTTTTCTACACGGCCAGACATATGATATTTATAGGTAATTAATACCGCGCGAGGTATATTAATATAGTATTTCTTTTCGGTATATGACCCGTTCGTTTCATTTTGCCGTCTTTTCACTCGTGGGCGGACGCGACTAAAATTATTGTTTTGTCGGCTCGTTTCGTTTTCGTTTTAACTGTTTTTCGCCCTCTGCGGTAAAATGTATTGTTATTATCATTCGAGACTGCAATCGACGAAACCCGTGCCTCGTCTTACCTCCCTCGTGAAAGAACTTAGTATATCTACAGCTGCCACCGGTACGTCAGCGCGTATACAGGGTGGTCTAAGCCTCTCCGATCACCTAGTAAAGGCGGCAAGAAAAGCAGAAATACACTCGCTGTTGACATACAACTGCATTTGTTTAACTAATGATTTTAACCGTGAGATGATCTACTAATTCAGAATTAGTAATATACCACTTAACCATCGCATTCATTTTAAATTAAATGTATAAAATAATACGATTAATTTTAATATATTTGAATGTGAATCTTATTAATTTTTAAAGGTTTAAATTTAAAATTAGTAAATTTGCATCTACGGAACCTATCAGGGAGAATTATGAGCGTTTATTATAATCATAAATCACTTTAACATTTAAACCATTTAAACATAGTAAAAACGTATTTAATATTCTTACCTTTAAGTTTCTTAAGTAAATATTTATTCTAATATAAAATCTATACAGTAACACAAAATTGGTTTTTCTATATAGACTTATAGTACGCGTCATATATTATTTACAAATTATAAAGTATGAATATTTTTGTATACACAACAATAATATTGTACTCAATTTTTTATGTATATAGGTTATAATTCTATGATAGTTTTCCAAACTTTTATCAAAACTCTTACAGTGCGTTTTTATTTTCACGCAATAATCGTGTCCCATTTCACTTTTAATGACAGCTGTTCGTTTTGTTGTTTATTTTTTACTTTCAAAACACACTTCGTAAGCCGTTTAAACACAAAACGATTTCATTGGTATCATTTAATGATTATTTCAACTTATCTTTTCAACTTTACCAACTGTAAAAAAATTCGTACACAATACCATTATATTATTATTAAACCAACCGTCTCCCGGTGCATGACACGTAAAATACTTAAAATTACTATACCGTGTTTTGCGTTCGTCAGAAAAACGCATACGAGACTGTACGAGATTAAAATTTATTCGACGTCTACGTATGCAGTTTTCTAAACAAAACCCATTTTACAATTTTTCTTTTTACGAAATATACGTTAATATTTTCTACTATACATGCGTATTCAGGTATACGGATAATTTAACCCCATCACGATGAGCGGCAACACATTCTCGTCACGTGTTATGCCTTTTTTCGAAAATGACCGTATATAACGTAAACTGCAGCGTTATACTCAAGAATAACGAACACGCTACGCAATATAATAATATATAATATTATTAATATTATGCGAAATAATGTCGTCCGATGGACCAATAATAATAATAATAATAATAAAACGAACGAATGATTATTATTAAAATAATAATATATATTGTGTTAAAAATCGTCACGCACTTCGGGATCGGCGACACACGTATTATATCCCCGGCCCAATAATTTAATAACTATAATAATAGAGTGACTGTTCGATAAAAATAATATTTATTTTTGTCGTTCAGGCGACCCGTCTCGTTTGTGGCGTGAGCGCAATCGCGATTTTTTAAATCCGTCTGTTATTTATTATGTGCACAACTTTCCAACAATATCGCTGCGATTTTTTTTCCAAAACTATAACATAATATAATATATCATATACTATATTATAGTAGTATTTTGAATTTTCCAATTGTGGAATCCGTAGCCCTTTCACCACCCTACTGTAGCTTTATTAAATTTATTTTTACTTTTTCAAATTATATAATATTATATTACATGGCTCTCGTATAATAACGAAAATCATTATAATATTAAGATTACTGTTATGTCTTTGTGAAAAGAGCAAATGTTTTTCGGATAATTATGTATAGCTGACCAAGTTTTTGTCAACTATTTTGTCCCCGATTTAATTATTATTACGTTTACTCATTATATAGCTAGGATTTGTATTAAATAGGACTGTGATTTAAACGTAAAAAATTTACAATTAGCCTATTCTGATACTGTAGCAATTTCGAGGGGTTCGACTCTTGTATAATAATATTTTATACGTCATATTGTATAATGTTATACTAGTTATTTTTACATATCAGTGATATTTATTATAATATATACACGTAAACCGGTGCTTAGTTGTTAGATTATAAAACCAAACTTATCAGATGTCTTATTTAATTATATTATTATATTGTTTCATGTTTGTATCTAATGTTACAACAACTCAATTTAATTTATACGTACGTCTAGTGTCTACTTATGCCAAATTATACTACTAATTATTAGTTTTAAGATAATTGCTAACAGTAATAGTATTCGTAATCAATTGGCGTTAACTGTTTTAATAAATTAAATATATATTTATAATAAATTGAATGTTCGTGGGGAACACAATAATACGTCGTGTAATACCGCGTCGTGTTGTAAACATAAATACACGCTGACACGCACTCACACACGCGCCGTAATATACGAGTGGTCTCAGATTACGACGGCGGCGGCGCGAGAAAACGATTTATCACCGTTAATTGACTCGTACGTTGTGTTTATCGATTTGTACCTCTACACATATACACACATATCTATATAATATTAACAGTTGTAATAATAATATAAACACATTGGTAGGTATATAATATTATGTAGGTAGTATACATATATGATGTTTATAAACGTTTTACGATCGGCGAGTATATATATAAAAAAAAAAAAAGTATAATTGATTTCGATTTTCGTTTGATGTTACGTTGAGTGCGTGTTGTACTTATACGTGCGTAGACAGTAGTAACTCGCGTCTAACAACAAATGGGCATAATAATATTAATTATGCAAGTTGTCATATCATGCGATTTGTAGACACAAACGAGTAGATTTGTATAGGTACTTATTAATTATATATTCGTACATTTATAGCTTATACATTAACTATTGTATACATTTGTAGATATTATTACAATCTATTTGGCCATCCGAATATCGATCAACGAGTCATCGAAAAACGGTCCGCGCTATATCGAATGATCACTAATAAAAACGTTAATTTCGTCAAACTGCAGTCACGATTGTTTATTTTTTTTTTTATTTAACTTCAAAATAATTTTTTACCCAAGTATATTAAATCTAATTCTGCAGTAACATTGTAATTTTCTCCCGTGAACTTTGCCGATTTTTCATGATTTTTTTTTTTAGTTTAGTTAACTCTCTTTTGCCAATTTAAAAAAAGTATTTTTCGTATCAATATATTATACACTAAAAAAAAAAAAAAATAGTTTTGAGAAAATGTGTTAATGAATGATTTGTAATAGCTAAACTAGAATAATTTTGAGCAAAAGCAAGTACCTAATTATTTCATTTGTATTAATATTTTCTATTTTATTCTTTTTATTTTTTTTTAGATAAAACTTATTCATTCAATCTATTTTCATTCATAGGTGGCCAAATCTAATAAAATAGTTAAAAAGAGATACCTATGTGCTCAAATCATAAACAATACATTATATATGATCTAAAATCACGTGTGCATTATAAGAAAGTTTTACTATCTCTTTTTAAAAATATTGCTATCTTTTTTGTTTAAAAAAATGATATACTTAAGATATGATAATAAAACATCTAATGTTTACTGATAAAATATGATTGTTACATTATTGTCTGTTTACACTCAGGCGTAACTCACGCCAACATTTAATTAATACTTATGTCCTAAAATACTAAAGATAATAGATTATATAAATATAATGCCCCTCTCAGCTACCCCATTGGAATCATAAAATTTGACGTTAGCCCTTTGCGAGTGTACTGCGCACCAAGTGTGTCGTACCATTGAATATATTATGGCGGGTAATAGTAGGTACTACTAGTAGTGCTTATAGAAAATTCGAATTGTGCAAAACGCGCGCGCCCGCGATATATCAATGGCGATGTATGTGTGCTTACACATAAACGTGTATACAGAGTTGAGCTGAGTAAAACCATGTGCATATATACTATCTTATATAGTTAATAAATATATTTTATACAGGACGTGGCAATAAGATCTAACATACATAATTCACTAAACTATAACTTTTATTCGTATACAGATATTTAAATTTTTTTTTTTCAAATTAACGTATTAGTATTATCATAATATTTTTAATTACATTACATTTAAACAAAAAAGTTAAATGGGTTAGGACAAAATATATTACGAATATAGTCAATTATATTTGTCAACTATTTTAGTTACACTCTGTATACACGTGCACAAATTATGTACTATATCGCGCTGAACAATCCGAACAATACACGCGTCACCACACACTTAATAATATAATACTTGTGTATGTATATACAATATACATTAGTTGGTATAGACACGTATAGCGTATTATAACGCAGAAGACTTGCTCAATGGAAGAAACCGTGAAATTTATTCGAATAATCAGTATACACGTTTTTCCCATGAGTCCGTCCGTCCTGGACTCAAAGTGGCTAGTACAAAATCGTGTATACCTACGACATATCGTAAACAATAATATTACATTATATATTTAACGACGTTATTCAGTAGAAAAACTCATACAATATACGATTTAAATATAATATATAAAAATAAATAGAAAACAAATATTGGTAGAGGTATATGCGCTACAATACGCTTAAAAAATCCTCTCGTGTATATATTCGTAAATGTGTTTACAGACGTTTTTAATATGCATAATATCCCACAATTAATTATATTAACAGATTTTTTTTATATATATTTTCACTCAAATATTCTGTGTGTGTATGTGTATGTGTGTGTAGGAGGGGTGAAGCTATAAAAATGTCAAGGGTATGAAAACTGAAAATCTTACCAGTTAGTATCGTTAATACATAGATTGCTTCATTTTTCGTTCACGAAAAATGAAAATATTTTGCAATGATCTGTAGGAAAATAATTTCTGTTTTATTGATTTACTAAATATAAATATATATAAATTTAAAACCTAGAGAAGCGGGCGTGACGTACTCGTATATGTTCGTATAAACTTTCAAATTAAACGTCTTATACGTAATCCAATTTAGGCCTCGAGATTTCACACAATATAATCATTCATATATTAGTAAATATAAGAACCTACAGTATAAATTAAAAAAGATCTATCTGAAGTTTTTCTGAAACCTAAAATATTACATTATATATAAGTAGTTCACATATAGATGGTAAGTATATTTTTATTAATTTTTTTATTTATTTTTAATTTAGCTAAGTATTCAAAATAGACAAATACAATTTGTTCCGATATTTATTTCGTTATTTTTAAACGAGGAATAAGTTCAAAAAGTTCAAAATTCAACTTGATATCATGTTATGCAATATAAAGTATTATACGCGTCTACATTCAATGAACTTATTAGTAATATATTGCAATATCGCCTTCGTGACAAGAAAGACTTACTAATAATACGAGCGAGTGGCTTCTTGCAGTATTATGCGTGTTAGTGCATTCATGATTTTTCAGCATATACATGGAGGACTCGACCGTTAAAACTGACGTGAAAATATTTATTTTTTTCCGGATCGATAATATTTTGGCTCGCACTATTTTTTTTTAGCTATATATAATAATAATATACGGAACGTCGAATCGGACCAGATCGTCACGCATTCGGTATGCTGTGCAGCGTATAATAATAACAATAATAATATACACAGCCATCACGCCATCATGCCGTATTTACATTTTCGTACATTTTTTCCCTACTCATTCTCTTTGGATACTTTTTTTTTTATCTTTCCGTCTACGTGAATTTCCATGGTATATTGTAATAATCGACGACGTGCTTTGATACGAAGCCGCGTGTATAATACAATAATAATAGAACGGGAGAAGAGTGAAGTATATATATATATCAGTATATGTATATGTATCGAGCTCTCTTTCTATCTCTGTCTGTCTCTCTCTCTCTCTCTCACTATATATAAATATATATATATATATATATATATATGAGTAACCTGCGCGCAGAAAAAGAAAAAAGGATACCGAAATGGTTTCACTACCTATAAAAAAAGAAACTCAGTCATACTTGTCAATTATCAATGTTACGCCAATAGCGGTACAATACTGTATAGTATAATATTTGTATCGCATTATTGGTTACGGCTATTAAAACGTTTGCCCAATAGACTATGGAAATACATAGACGTGAGTTCGTTCTCCCCTCTCTCTTTCTCTGCTACTCGATATATATAATATTGTAAAAAAACGCGATTCGTTATTATCATTTTTCCGTACACGCACATGTGTGTTATAAATTTATAACGTTATTATAATATTATTATTCACGTTTAAAATGTAAACGTAATATTTATATAATACAATAACAAATAGAGTGTTCGTTGTCGACAATTCGCGTTTGCGTCTCTATATAGTTGTATATGATCCTCCGAAACGATCAGATCTTTGACCAATTTTCTGTCAATCCACCACTCTTTTTCGTAGGTTCATTTACGTCCTTGTCAGGAAAGTTGCGGTATTCACATACATGCTTATATAAGCTAAGCTAAATTACAATTTTTTCGGTTGGTATAGTAAAAAAAGCTCTGAAAGTTCCAAATGGTTCATTGTGGTCAAATTTAATTTTGATTTACATTAGATGTTTTCAATTGAATTTGATAAATGATGATAAATCTGAAAAAATGGAGCTGGGACCTAAGGCCTACACTTAGATATACATATACTATACTACCTGACTTTTCAATTTTTTAACTATGACAGTTACATAAATTTCCGAGATATTATTCGTACTAGGTACGTGTCTGTAATATAAAAATAATAATAATAAAATATATAATGTGGGTGGGTAATGTTGGATTGAGCGAGATGATCGCTTTTATAATCATCGTCAAGGGAATAATGAGAACGTTTTAAAGAAAAATTTAATTTTACCCAAAAAACAAATGCGTCTTAATTGGGACCGCCCTCTGTAATATTATACACATACGATATTAAAAATATTATAACATCGTGGAGCAATCGGTACGTGCCCATACCTCCTATACAACATTTAAAAATACGTGTCTTGAGAATCCTTGGCTATATTTAATGTGAGTGTGTGCACGTGTGTATGTATGCGTATATATTATATACACACACATATTAATGACCTACTAATGATCTACTAAATAGCCTCGAGGGCGCCTAAATACTTCCTCTGCCTTCTATGTGGATATATATATATATGTGTGTGTGTGTGTGTGTGTGTGTGTGTGTGTGTGTGTGTGTGTGTGTGTGTGTGTGTGTGTGTGTGTGTGTGTGTGTGTGTGTGTGTGTGTGTGTGTGTGTGTGTGTGTGTGTGCTTGAACGCAACATTAGTCTTGACTCGTTACGAATAAATAATATTTATAAATATGTGATGTATATTATAACGGTGATAATCGTACTTAAAGTTCTTAAGCAATCCCTACTTACTGTTCAATAAATTTGAACCAGCTGTTTAGAAAACGGGAAATACGATAGTCCCTATATTATTGGTTTTTTTCGAGCTTAAATTGTGAGTAATATTTTATGTGTGATATACTAAAAAATATTATTTTTATTTTTATATAAAACCACTGAGTACTAAGTATTAAATTAAATTAATTTCATTAAATTGTATTTATCGATGATATCTGTTATTTAAAGAAAATTTGGCAGGCGCTTTAAATATACGAAATTGTCTGTTTTTCTATGATATAATATAATGCTATAGCCAATAATATATTATTATATTTATAGACAGGTACCACTGTTAATAATTGTTTTAAAAAACAGTTAACCACTGTTAATAATTTTAATATAACAGTGTCGATCGGGACCTGTTTTAAGCGAAACGAAACTCTTCCGCATACAGACCCGTCAATTAAATCGTTTTCTATAATAATATGACAGTAGCACAGTCATACTACGTAATAACTGCAACGGACCGAATAACGAGAACGAAAGTATAACTACGTCGTTTATAGAATTCCCGTAAGTAGGTATTCTGGCTGTAGTATATCTTATGAGATATTGTAAACTCGATAACCACAGATACATTTACGAGATACATTTATAAATATTATAATGTACAATATTAATTCATCTGGTAATATAATATATTATATTATAATATTTTACGGATTACTCGGTCAAGACAGCGATGAAAATTTGAATTTAACCGTAAATTGCGCTCACGAGCTGCCAAAAACATCTTGTTGTATAGGTACATTTCATTATCTTGCGATGATTCCGTGCGGATCGTCCGTTATAATAATAATTTAATGTATTTAACCCGCAAAAACGGTGACGGTTATAATGAATACGATATAATACTATTAAAAAATAATGCGTGCGGCGCAACATCGACGGAGCGACGAATTAACCCATAGGTCAGGACTCGAGCTACCTACCTACCTCCTGCCTGTGTCAGCTTACCGCTTAGTGCCTACTAAATAATAATAACTATCATGACTGTATAATATTATATTATATTAGGTTAGCGACGTTCTAAGTACAGATTTGGATTATATTATATAGGTATAGTATGTGGGCCACCGTCACCTACCTGCCCGCCTGTATATGCGCTGTTCGCGTTCCATGACAGGTTAATAGCGTGGAAAAATTACCAACACTAATTAGCGCGTGTAAAACTCACAGCGTGTATATATATAATAATAATAATAATATTATTTTAATTTATACGTGATATACCTATATAAACAGTTACAACTTGTTCGTACGTCAGCGAATCGATAAGTACATAGTACTATCTATGAATAATAATATAATATCATATTATGTGATACGGTTTTCAATTTATATAAATGTATTGCACCTAATATAATAAGCCATATTTTACCAGGGGTTGCCAAACGGCCGCATTAATTTATTACAATACAATAATACGTTTCCATTATTGTGTTCGTATTATACGCATCGTCCGTCCATCGCCTATTATAATATAATATGAGTACATAGGTATACTATATCGGTATATAACGCATTATACTCCATACTCCGCGTTGCGTTACGATCGATTATCACTCACGGACCGTGTCCAAAAAATTCTCGCCAACCCCTCGTCGGACATTATACACGACGCTCCGGTGAGTGTTGGGAGGTGACGGAATGTGCGTTTGCCTGGAACAAAGATTAATGTTAATTTCAAAGACGATTAAAGTTATGCAGATAGCATCGTGGTTCAGTTGTAGGCGTTAGTGAAGACGGTATGTTTATAATAACACGGTCTCGTTATTTGGCATTGCGAAACGTTATCGGCGCGGCAGAGAGAAAATATTTTTAATGTACTTATCTTAAATTCGGCATGATTTTAAAAATAAACAAATTTAAATGTGGCCCTCGATAATGTGATCATTTTATCGTTATCGAATCGATTGCTCTATACGTAATACTTGTATATACTCGCGCGTGTATATGCTAAGATATAACGTTCGTTTAACATATTAGGTACCTATATTATTGCAAAACATATTAAGTTACGCTTTAATTCGTTTTATCTATACAAAGCAACACATCTTTTCGACGACAAATCTATTCCTACAACGTGACCGTGATGTTATCGCGACCATAGAAACTGATAATTATTATTTATATTTTATAAAATAAATTAATCAAAAATCACCCACTTACTGTACGTGGACCACCAAAGCACAGCGGCCTACGTCGTCGTCGTTTTCGATCGTTTAAATATTCCATTATATCATTATTATTATTATAAAATATTTCAATTTGCTTCAACAAAATAATATATATACACCATTAAACCGAAAAAATAAGTCGCAAACAATATTATTGTATTTGGTGCACTTTATGAATTGAGATAAGTTTCACCTTTTATCGCTTAATGTACCTAACGTGGACATTCTTCGTTTAGATTTGTCATGTAGCGATTTTTCTGCAAACATTTTCTTTCCATTGTCATATTTTATTAATCAAATATATTTATCACTTCGCTGCATTTAGTACAATAATCCATGTCGATAAATGAGAACCTTTATGAAGAATGATTTGACGCATATAGCCTGCAATATATTATTAGTAAGATGTATATATTTATTACACGTTTTCATATAATTGATGTCTAGATATGCACAGGTGATCTATGACTAAAATAAGTTTTACGATTTTTTCGCAAACTAGACATAGCTCGGCAAAAATCTGCAAATGAGTATTTACGTTGACGACGTTGTTAAACTCCCTATATTTACTTTCTTGTATCTGTGCATAATACATTTGTATATATAGAGAGATTTAATGGTTTTTTTAACAACACACCTATTTTATCATCGGTCGTTTTCCAACACGCTGCAACTGCATAATATGATTTATAATCGTCATACTAATGTTGTTTGGGTACACTGGACCGCATCGGTTTCGAAACTGCAAAGATACTGTATACACCCGCCCGGACAGTAGCCCACCCAAGTATACCTAGTACGTGCACGTAGCCAAATTTTTTTCCTCACACGCTCTTCCTGCACCACTATTGGGTCTTGTTGAGTAGAGTTGGATTTTGTAAAACTTCGTAAATACAATTTATGGCAATTTCGATACCGAAAGAGGGAAGGTGTCGGTCGATCGAATATTATAATAAGTTGGTATTACTTGGACAATTTTATTTTTCAAGTCTGCTGCGCACAAACGACCGCCCGCCGTAGCATAGTTACAAAAATTACAAATAAAACGTTTTCGATGCAGTATTCGTACAACAAAATTATTGTACACGCTTATTTATTACAATTTAATATAAACACACCGCACCGCGGATCGAATCTTGGGTGTGTGTGTGAATAAAGATGTAGGTGTAGGTTATACTACTAATAACAATTATAATACTGTGGTGGGAGGACCGCACGCGAGTAGTTTCGATTACTAATTGAAATTTTAGTTTCGTTTTTATATACCATAATAATAATAATATGATATTTATAATAAATGTGTTTGTGTAGACGATATTAATTATACGTGTACAAAACAATATACGTATAATGTATATATAATAGGTACACAATTTACGACCGTGACGGCCACTGTTGAATTCACAAATTTGATAACTATAATATTAATTAGGTACAAGCTTTAATGTCACCATAAAATATAAATATTTAATATCATAATACATAACGTATAATAGAATACTCGAATATATTATGGCGTAATTTAGGCGACAGCAGAAAAATCACATTTTTTTTTTTTTTACTGGGATAATGAATTTAAAAAAAAATTATCAAATAACGCGAAGCTACTTATTACTAACAGTAAATAACACGTACTATATTATAAGTTTAATGAAAAATATCGTTTTATATTATATACATAATATACACTTTAATAGAATGACATTGACAAAAATGTATGAACCTAAAACCAATACTTTTGTCTCAATACCATTAAAAATATAGATACTTAATAAAGATATACATAATGTTATAAAATGTCATATTCGGTGTCATGTAAAAATACTTACAGAACGGATTTATTTCTTGAACACTACAGCGCTGCTGTTATATACGTTACACAATAAATAACAAAAATATGAAAACTCGAACCTCGATCTTGATATGCGTCATTATACAAGTGTAAGGAGTAAGAACCGTAATAATATTATGTATATATAATGTATGTGAGTTTTTGTGGCAAACTAGTTTCGACTAAGTCGTATACTCGTATACCAGCAGCTAACGTTAAACTTATTATGCACAGATATATAATAACATTATAATATGTGTCACATTCTGATCTGTGTACTGTATACAAAAAACACGAAAGCATATAAAACATGATGTTGTTTGATGCATATTGTATATAGTTTTATAATCATGTATAAGAATGTGACCATTTGCGATGAGAGTTGAGAAAAAACCCATAATAACCGTCGTTTTTCGTCCCCTGCCACCCCTCGACTAGTGGTAGTCTGTATGTAAATACATTATATAATAATATAATATTAATATTGTTCCAGTTATCACAATACGCCGTGGTATAATAATATTATGTTATAAATAAAATATTACACATTTCATTAACTCGTTTTTTATTTTATGTTTTTATTCACAAGCGCTGTCGAGAAAAAATTTTAATTACACTTGTCTGCCGTGAGACATCTCGCGATCAGAGTAGGTGTTTACCTATATAATATAATAACATATTAATATAGAGTAGTCCGTTATAACGTTTTAACGACGATGATATTTATGAATATTATTATACACTTATAATAATATTTTTGATACTCGGTTTTCGGTGGAAAAAATTTGCATATACAATAAGAATATGAATGTAGGAGGCACTTCCTCAAAATGCAACACGTCGTCCGACGACGAGGCCTATACCATTAAATATTACAACCGCTGTCGTTAATTAAATTTTTTCTCGTATTATTATGGCTATGTGCAACACTAAATCTCCGGAGGACGTGGAGAACTATTCGGTATTGGTCTTATTAACAACTGTATATGTATATATTATATACACATGCTCAAACCTATGCCCTATGTGTGTGTGTGTGTATGTGTGTGTGTGTGTGTGTGTGTGTGCGTAGATATTTACAGGTAATGGATGAAAATTCGATGTGGTCATTATACGATGGTGGTCGGTAATTAATTAATTAACCTCTGCAACGTTGTATATGATAAAATTTCAGTCACGACACGCGCGCGCTTAATATATGCATATAATATGATTGCAAATATTATTTATTATATACACGTTTTATATATAGTTAGGGATATTAACTATTATAAATATAAACACAATCGTTCGCGCGTACACATAATATTATAAACACACGAATATTATTATTATATGAAATAACAATGCCGCACCGCCCCCGCATTAATGTGTGTGTGTGTTACTTTTGAAGCCACCACCCGCTTACCCGCCGACTATGCACAATATCGTTTGTAATTATATTTTTTTATTTTTTATTGAACTTTTGTATTTTTTACAACTTTATACCGTTGTTTTATGAGGTATATTATACAGCTTGTTTAATAAACATATATATATATCGGCATCCGTGTATAAGACGCACTTATTTTTCGTTAAATAGATAAATCGATAAAATCCGACCGATAAGCATCCTTGCATAGAGCAATGGGACCTCTGACAAATACGGTAATTAAATCGTTTTTTTTTTTTTTTGTCAAAAACCGCGTCTCCAAAATCCATTGTTGCGTTTGAATGTTTGAAACGATGATCTACAATAATAATATTATGATATTTATCTGCAGGTGGTAACCAATAGTTATTAGTCGTTATACGTATATATAAAATATAATTTTGCTAAATTCCCAATCGTGTCAATTCTTCGACCAGAATTTTTAATTTTATACTAGCTAGTGACTGATATGTAATAACATTAATTA
The DNA here is from genome assembly GCA_036289425.1 of Rhopalosiphum nymphaeae. Lineage (NCBI taxonomy): Eukaryota > Metazoa > Arthropoda > Insecta > Hemiptera > Aphididae > Rhopalosiphum > Rhopalosiphum nymphaeae. Next base: position 17,092,447 of record JAZAQC010000007.1, on the reverse strand, counting down.
CCAAGAATAAAGCGTCAAACATGACAAAAATATGATCATGGATTGATTATTGACGGAAGATGTTGATAAAAAAAGTAAAATTCTAAATCTTAAATTAGTATGTGGTCTATTATACGTATATTTCATTGTTTTCCTCTTACTTTACACGTAAACAGCATCAATTATTGATTGATAAATGGCCCAAATTGTTTGGGTAGATCTATTTACATCAATGAAAAACTCAACTTGCAATTGACTAATTATCGGGTGATAATGTGATATATTACCACAAATACGATTTCAAAATTGTCCAATGCTTAGGTAAATTATTATATTTCGACTAGTATCGTTATTCCCATGTATGCAACGTCTTCGGCATCGCATAAATATGTGGAGAAGGCCTTTTCTTATACGTTCGGATTTACATCGTTAATTTCAATTTCAATTTTTTTCGACTCATTTTGACATTTAACGGTATAAATACCTACGACCACATGTATACATCATAAACTCGTCGTTTAGTGTTTTGTAATACGTTATACGTAAATGTATATAATATTTTATGTATAGGTGTGTGCGCATAGCACGCCCGTCTTGTCGTTTTTGTTTACCTCGTATGGCCCGTGCCGCGGCCGCCCTTGCCGCCTTAAAAAACGCGATTAGAAAAAAAATACTTTTCGTGTATAGTAAAAATAGCGCACGCGTACGCGTTTGTTCGTGCCTTTGTGCTCATTATACGTGTACATGTATACATAACAGTGAGTGTATCAAAATCGGGAAGTCCTTTGACTGAAATATGATTTTTTTTTTTTAATTATTATTATTATTATATTATTTTTTACCATTGTGCGCCCACCGGACGAACGAGAACCGCTGTTCCGAACCTTTTGTGTCGGTCGACAGATTTGCAGCAGGATGTAATAGTACGTTAAAGAAACGCCTCCATCCTCCTCGACGGCGGCGGTGTATTGAAATGCATAGTTGTTTCTCTCTCGCCGCCACCGCCGCCACACAACTCATTTTTTAAAAGAAAAAAAAACATTCCGATTCGGAAAACAAAAAACACGCACACGTAACGTAGTAATAATAAAGCCGACGGTTTTTTTCCCTCGGAGTTTCAGTTCTTTTTCGTCGGCTTTGCTGCAGTTGTTATATTGTTAATGTTATTTTATATCGTTCGATGGCCTATACTACTTATACAACTTGTACAGCGACAATAATATTATATTATACTTATTCGTGTTGCGCGTACAATCATTTTATGTATGGAAAAAATATTCACTAAATGGAACCGATTCACTAACTCGTCATCCGTAAATGTTATTTGAATTGAAGTGGAGTACAGTGATATACAGCGTGGTGTATACCTCTAAACAAACTTTAAATGCACGTAAATATACGTAGCCACATTAGACCGGAAAGTTCTCACCGCAAAAAATATATTTACAAATTATAATTAAAACCGACCGAAAGAAAAATGAGTGTCTTATATATTTTTATGTTGCGGTCAAATTTCGACGAAAACCCAAATGCGCGCATGTATATAATAAATAATAATAATAATATATACGAACTGCGCAGCGGCGCGCACGTCATTTGCCTTATAGCATGTCTCCGGGCGCGCGATAATGATGTTTTGTACGGTGTACGGTGTACCTATGTTACCTATATTCTGTGCATATATATATATATATTACGTTTGTATGTATAGTCGTGAACTTGTATTTTAGCGAAATAACGCGGTTATCGAATTTCAGAATCGTCTCCGTTTTCTCTCTCATTTAATAACCCTCGTGCGCCGCGGCTGACACACCCACAAGACCCCTGCTCCGATACACATAAACACACTCGTACTGTAGAAAAAAAGGATTATTATTATTATTATTATTATTATTATTATTATGTCGTTACCTCCTATACCTATTGTCGAGTGTCGTGTGCGCGGTACTTTATATAACTGCCACCCCGGCTAATAATATAATGCGAGTGAATTACCCTCCGAAAACAGCAAACGTAAACCAAGATTATATACGAAACGTCATCTATTTTTTGTTCTCATCTATGCATTAGGTAGGCACTTATAATATTTATATCGTATATTTTATATAGAAATTAATACATTATATCATAATTCATAATATATGATATCGTCATATATCAATCATTGATCAGACGAATATAATCAACCATTAAGGGCTCATATTATATATATATATATATATATATATATGTATGTCGTAGGTGTTATACGAAATGTTATAATATATATTATTTATCTATAGTATTTTATAAATTCAAAGTGTTTTTGTATGTGTAAATATTTACCTAAATAAATAGATTTTAAATTATTTTGGTGTTTGAATGGGTAGAAAAAAATTTGATTCTTGACACATTATTTATAACTCAGTACCCTACTGACCTAACCATTACATTATAACATTATAGTAAACGTTAAGTATTTAGAATGACCTTTGAGAGACTGTTAAAAATGTATACTTACATCATATTATATAGATCAATGCGCAAAATCGCAATCGATTAAATAGTTTCTCGTATAAATATTATATAGGTACGTCAATAAGTATATGTATAATTGAATATTATATACAAATACGGAAATATCACATCAATGTAGGTATATCATGTACCTACCGCACCTATCATCTATTTATATTATTATTATTAAACGATGATTGATGGCTAATAGTTGTAATATTGCAATGTGTAACTGTGTAAGTGCGCGTGCGGTGCTGCAAACAAACCGTGCAATGTGCGAGATAAACGGACTCGTTTGGCGTTGCAACTTATAATTCTGTCGATTAGTGAACGTAATATATATCATTATTATCGTCATTATACGCCATTATAACGACTCCTGTTTGAAAAATAAAAAATAAAATTACATATCCATTATAATATATAATATGTACGTTTAATACATTTATATTATCACACGCCCATTGCAGTATTACATAATATCATAGAATTACGATCATATGTAGTGACGAAAGTTGAACTTACGTGGGCATGTTACATATTATAAAAACTGTATAATTATGTTCTATAATATCTATATACAATAATATTTGTTAAAAACTATACTTTAATAAAAAATTACATATTTTAAATAACACAAAAATTGACTTAGAAAATATTAGAGTAAATCGATAAACGTAAATCCAAAATTCCAGATTTATATTATTTAAAAATTTAAAATAGATTCTGTCAATATTTCACGCATATTATAATACCTATATATATATATATATACTAGCGTCGTCGGGAAACGTATAATAACCCGTTTGGTATGCTCTGTGGAAACGATGACTTACAGCCCCAAGTTAGGAAACCAAAATAATGAGTGTTATACGATCAGTTGTTGCAATATCGGTTTTTATAGCACAACCATCAAATAAGTTCGGAGATAATCGCGAGATTATGTGGGTATATTATTGATTATTATTACACATTATTACAGGTCGTTGATTTAGCGATTATATAATATTATATGTTTCAGGTTATTGACGTACTATCTCGGTACACACTCCCATTACATATAATAATATTATTATAATTTATAGGTATGTGCTTGAAACGAAAGTGATTTTTTGATTAAACGATGAGTGATTGAACAAAAATCGAATCCGTTTGACCTTAGATGTTTTACGATATTAAGCGATGATTTGAAATGTTGGGTGGATTTAAACGTAATGTTCAAATCGACGCCGCGCATTTTACATATGTGCGCAAATGACGCGGTTGATGGTCAAAATTTTATTCGTTACCCGTCGTCATGATCGTCGTGTTGTGATTAATTGGATATTGGGGAGGATATGGCGGTGGTATGCACTAATCATATATGACGACCACGACGAAAATGTAACGATGTACAATAATAATATTATATTATTAATACGCGGCGAATTAGCGATGATAAAATTATTAGGATTTACGGTCCACGGGGGGTTCCGCATATACGGTGCGAGGGGTAATCCGATCCAGCCAGTCTGGCTATTATATATTATAAATGTATATATCATAATATACAATAAAGTATTTATCGTATAAATAGGTGCGTGTGTCGCCTCGACGAACGACGGGTGACCATATTGAAAATACCAGTCGGAGGTCCGTGACGATTAGTCGATGATATTATTATATAATGATTATATGTATCGTTGATTAAAAAACGAATATCATCGACGAGGCGATATAATATTAAATATTTTGCTATTATAACATGAACTTTTAGATAAATATTTTCGTTTAAACGTATACGCCTGCACCTACAAGTAAATTATCAAGAGATCAATAATTAGAGATAGGTACAAGTACATTAAAATCAAACACAAAAAGTAACCTTAGACATTTTTTTTACCTATTTTTGTGTTTTTTTTTTTAATCTGTCAGAAATCGGATTTGAGGATTAATAATTGTTACTTATGAAAGAAATTGCGTGAATATATAATTATATGTATTTTTATGAACATGATAGAATTTTTGCCTTGTGAGCTACGCTATAAACAGTAAACGTTTGTTTAGTTCCTATTTACATTGATAATATAATATTGTATACTGTATGTATATACAAACGCAACTTCGTTCGTAACAAATGAAAAAAAATCATGTCATATAGGTACGCGTATATAAACTGACTGGCTGGCTATGGCGTGCGCATTCCTATTGTTCCAGTGAAAACCCACAGATGGAACAAAGCGACGTGAATTTTCGTGTGTATAATATTATTATTGTATATACACACATAATAATATGATATATACAATATATAACTAATAACAACAATAATAATAATAATAATAATAATAATAATAATAAAAATAAAAACTCCGAAACTTTTTACCGGTTAAAAACAGATGTTACACTCGACGACACTATAATAATAATGTGTATATACAAAGCATATAGGTACCTTGCTAACCTACCTATGTTATAACTCGAAGCAAAACCGCGAAAAAATAGTATATAATAATAATAATAATAATAATATATGCGTTAAGCGCGGTGAACTTCAGTCTCTGACCCATTCACGTACGACCGCGATTCTTCATGAAATGGGTCATTATGTATTTTCTTTTTTAAATTTTAAAATGTTGCTTTCGACGTCTGAACTGAATTAATCCTCGCATGTTTGACTTGCGCAATCTCGGAAACCACACATATACTTATAGCACAGAATATTTTATGGTATTTTTTATTTTATTATATAGGATATTTACAATATTAAATTTTTACAAGAAATGCTTTTTTCCCCTACATTATGCACCTACCAGTACATAATAAAGACATTTTTTTTAATATATGCGATACTTAAACTACTTATATTATTAATTTCATAATCACAAACAAAATATTTTTTTTTTAAATATTGCATATAATTTATCCAATATTAAAAGAATAGTTTTTATTATTATTATTATACATTTAATGTTTAGATGAATGGTATTAAAGGATGATGAATACCCAGCAAAACTTGTGATTCAAGTAAACAATATTATATTTTACTTTAAATACGAGTATTAAGAAAATTAATGAAATTACCGCAATACATCCGCGGTTAAGATGATCAATCCGTATATAATATAATTTTATAATTATAATAAATGAAACAATAAATCTAATTAGTCGGTCTATGTAATAAATTATGCTGCGGCGCTAATGTTGTATCCTCTGTCCATAAGTAAAGCAAAACCGTATTATTCGTATCTCAGATATTTAAAAATGTATAATAGTGTACTATTATAGAGATAGGTGCGTATGGATACTAAATATGGCGAAGAGTAATTATGCAAGTGGCCACGCGTACGAATTTTTCTCTATAATAATAATATGCATTTACGAAGTTACCGACGTCTGTATTTACAGAAATTATACACATACTATTTAAAATTTGTGTTGTATTTTCCAAAGAATGTCTGAGAGTGTGATCCATATCAATATATTTAAATGTAGTTTTTTCAACAGTAATCCACAAAAAAAAAAATTGAAATTTAATGTCATATAGTTGAAAATCCATATTCAGATAATAATATATCGATTGATTTGCCTCGGAAATATAATTAGGAAGAACCGGACCTTTGGGACCATACTATGTATCATGGACATGGTAATATAGTCTTGCGCTTTAATAATAATACACTAGTATCTACAAGTATAATACACATTACATATTATTATATATGTACATGCAGTCCGTTAGCGCAATCGTAGTGTATAATATAATAATAACAGACGATAGATAGCAGATACGATTATTATTTACGCGTATCTACGTCGATTTATTGAGAAATCCAAGAGTCTGCGTTTATAAAAAGAATTTGTTGTGTTTGAAGTTGAAAATTGTGAAATACTAGATTTTTTATTTATTTATTTCCTACACTAGTAAAATACTTAGTACCAATTTCATGTAGAAAAAAAAATACTCTGTTATTTATACATTTATGATTTAATTAATAATTGTATCAACCAAATACGTATTACTTTAAGTCAACAGTTAGAATTCATTGTAATAAATAACATAATATGGAACATATTGGATATTGGATTTTTATACATTTTTAAAAAATATAATGATTGTACATAGTACATGATGGATGCATATATTACTTCCATATGGGTCATTGTTGTGAGAGTGCTAGCGATGTAGATATTTACAAATACGTATTATACTGCAGATATAACAATTCAATAGTATTATTCGATAATATCGACCTGAGTTTTTATGAGATTATTTTTTATCGCAGAATAAGTTTCTGGTAATTGCCGTTACAGTAGCCATTAACAGTGCTTATATATATATATTTCAATAACACTAGGTATATTATACGATTTTTGGTATTAATATAATAAACTAAACGGTTGTAACACTTGTAACACATCACGATTTGTGGCTATAAACGCGTTACCTATAATTGATTTTAATTTTGTTAATTTTCAAAGTAAGGTTATACATAATAATTACAATATAGACTTATCGTACAAAATATATTATGCGGAAAAAATTCTAAACATATCGCGACGACGTTTAGTGTTTACACAGAAAAGACCTTTGAACGACGATTCATTCCGTGATAGTTATCTGCGATATACGCGTGTATATTATATAGACACACATATATATATATATGTTATCGTAATGCCTAACCGGTTGCGGCCATAATATTAAAAAAAAAAAAATCGTCGACGTGCTAATTATTGAATTTAAATTACGAATCGTTTAATCGAAAATTTAAAAACCTATCGTAACGACTCTAATTAAAAAATTCTTACCTCGATATTTTGGGTATATATTATTATAATGTAGACATATATTATAATATATAGTAAACAGGTATATACCTACACGTCTGATCATCTGAACTTTCGTCGTCGAATATCGGTCACAACTCACGGGGACATCGCGAGTGTCAGGTCTAATAATATTCATGTATATATTAATTCTTTAATTTGATTTTATGATAAATATATTAGCGACTATATATGTAGACACATTATAGTCGTATTGGCGTACACCTACCTACGTATATCGCACATTACCGTAATATATTATATATTCATAACGCAGGTACTTATAAAATATATATACGATAGCTTTAATCGATTACATCACTTAATGTTTCATCCAACAGTTCGTCTTATTGATATGATCAGATAGAGAATATCTTCATTAACCGAACTCTTTTATAAATCACAATTCATAATAATATCATACCAGATTCGTGCAATGATCATCTTATTGTGCTACAGGTGCCGTATGTGCTCTATATTTACATTACGTTATTTAAATATACATACATACACGTGTATGTAATATTCTGTAATATCCAATAATATGCATATTGTACCGCCCCGTATTCATAGGCGAATAATCGAATATAAATTCGATTACATATTTTTGAGTCGAGTTTTTCGGCGAATGTAAAAATAATGTTTTAACTATTTTGTTAATTTCGAAACTTGACGTAATAACATCGTTCGTACACACACACGCGCACACTAACATACTTACTTGAGCGTACGTATTGAAAAAAACAAACGTTTCACCTCGTGTGCCCGTCAGTCGGCCTTGCTAAATATTACAGTGTGCATAAAAGAGAGAGAATAATATTATACTATACATAGTCATTACGATTTTATGTATTATACTGTAATACTGTATATATTATAAATTATAATATATATATTCTGTCTACGCACGTACAGATGCCGTATAGTAAAATATATTGTAACTAATACTACTGGTATATGTACTTTAAAAATCATAGTCTCTTTACGAGAAAATATGACTTTTAGATGCCTTTTTTTTACCGCATTGAGACATTTTTAGGAATAAATGTCACCACAACGTGTGCTTTCAATCGACACACCACTGCATGGTTGATATACAGTGTGCGTATATCTGAAACACTGTGTTAGAATATTATTGTAAATGCTGCGCATAATATAAACATCGGTATTATAATAATATGTTCTAATGTTCTACGTCATCGACCGTGTATATATTATTATTATTATTATTATTATACTGTGTGTGTACGCGTAAAACAAATGTGTTATTATTCAAGGCCGGGCGTGATATCATTATATGACTGGCTTTAAAGTCGAGTCCGTTTTCGATCGAGTCACACGCTGCATTGCACTGTGTATACGCAATTACTTTTTACTTGACAAGTTCACTGCAGTAATAGGTAAATTTTGTCCTCAAAGTATTCACGTTCATATCTATCGTGACATCGCGTTATATTAAAACATATATATATAGTATTATATAGGTACACTGTAATTAGTCAAGTATATGTATTGATTTTGAAATACAAATACGTACAACTAAATAAGACTGAAGTATCTTTAGGTACTTATCGTTTCCATTCAATACAATCTTCGATTTTTTTTCGGTAACGCGTAGTCTTGACGTCTATACAATATTATTATAGGTATCGTTATCCAAGAGCGAATTCGAAAGTTGATATTATCTTGGAGAAGAGGACCACTGTTATTGCATATAATATATTAAACCATGGTTTACCAATTGGTGATTACATAATCCATACATTATATTATGTTCTTATTATAAATTATATTTTAGCTAAATTATTAGACTAAAATCTAATATTTATACTATGAACTGTTTAATAAAATAAAACTAATATGATTATTTCATCATAAAAAAAATAAAAATTAAGTATCCTAAAAATATTATTTTCAGTATTCAAACCCGAAAATATATTTGAATAAAGTGCTTTATCAAGAGGCGGTTTTTTCCTCAAATATGCTACTGTCAGTATCAGGTTTAATAGAATATACATACGTACATAATATATAATATTTATATTTTATACCAACCACCAAAAAAACGTAAAATATTCGCGTGCGATATGCTCCAATCTTATACACGAAACGATGTATAAATATTAAATAACAACAATGATATTATTCGTTTCCCCTGCTGTAGAAGAGAATTTGTCGGGAAAACAATCGACCTTGCAATGGGCGCGCGCGCGTATTTCATTTCGTTACTTTTTTTTTATTTTTCAAACCGCCGCGGCTTGCGTATATATCCACATAATATATGCGTATAATATTTTACCTAGGTATATACCTACCTACCTTCTCCGTCGGTGTACAACGACTTCCTCTTGCGCAGTACAGGGAGGGTCCCGTGCGTGTCGTTATCGTGATTACCATTGTTCCCACACACCACAGCTATCCGTCCGACGTTTTACGAGTATATACAGGGTGATTCCAAACATCATTAAATAGTCATTTTCGTGGTAAATTTATATGATTTCGAAAAAATTTTATTTCTATTTTCATATAATTTGGAGTCATCTGTTGAATGTTACATATACAATGATGCTCAACAATTCGCGACGAATGTATAATCTATTATACGTAAAATTATTATTATTTGCGTTGTGTGACGCCATATTTTAGTTCTCTATAACAATGGACTGCTACAAGATGTCTTCGTCTGTACAAAACAAATAATGTCCTATTGCTTTTTTATTTCTTAGCTTTTGGGTTGGAGTATTTTCTCGAGTTTATTTGATAATTTTTCACAAATGGAAATTCCTAGTGGACATCTGCGGAGGTGTGATGTATAGCCGCGACGTGAAAAAAATAATGCTGTTACTACAGGACGATTTTTGTCTGATCGTCGTGATTATCATCGGTTGAGTTTTTTAAAATAATAATACCAGAACCGTTGGTATATAGGACCGAATCGACGTGAACTTTCCAACGACGATCGATCTTTAATTGTATCGATTTTTATGTGTGAATATGTTGATCATAAGAATATAATATATACATGGATCATGTATGACAGGACATATACATAATACAGTACAATATATATTATACCATGCACAACAAATCGTTAGTAAAATATACATAATATATTGTTCTGACCTGACGAATAGATAATGCACGCGTGCAAGCAAATTTCCTACTCCTTTCTTTTTATTCTTCAAAGACGCACGTTTTCTGACAAGTTTTTCTTATCACTAACAACGATCGTATATATACCGTCTTTATCGATCAAAACAAAAAAAGTACTTGAGTACTGTGGTGGCGGTGGGTGGACATTTTTCTTCTTTTTTTTTTAAATATTCATATTAGTATGTATTTATATACATATATATAAAGAGAATAACTTTTTTTAATGAATAATATATGTTAATAAGGACACGGAATCGGCTGAGTCGTCCCGTAAAAATAAAAGCCGGAAGCTAAAATGTATATAATATACATACACACAAATATATAATATATATATATGAGCCGATGGCCTCCACCTTGTAATCCATCACGACAGGTGTATCCTGTTACAAATACGTATATAAACATAAAAAAATAAAATAAAATATATGTATGGGTTAGATAGTATATATATACTATATTTTTTCGGTTTATCCAATTTTTTACCTATTCCAACATTGGTGCACATACACACACAAACAGCACACATTATAATTGCATCGTCTGAATAGTTTTCTTCGACACAATAGCAATGTCCGGTTTTGTTTGATGATGTCGGAATAATACGCACGCGCTTATATGTGTGTGTATTTGTGGTCGTGACACACGCGTTATATATAAATATATATATATATATACGTACAGGAGTAGGAGTAGGAAGATGAAAAAAAATGCGCATAATGAAGTAAAAGTTTCTGGTTAAGTGATTTCACTGCTGGAACAAGCGTACATAGAAGTTTTATTGTTATTCGTACACTCACACAAGCGCGCGTTCACATGTGTGTGTGTATATATATATATATATATATATATACGTGTATGTATAAAATACATTACAAAACATTGTACTACAGATGACCATGGTAGGCGTACCATAGTTCCGCCTAGTCAATGTGTGAGTAGTATTTGTGTGTGTATTTATATCGCGAAGCACATAAAACTCGCACATACACAACTCTATACGCAATGTTGTTGTATAAACTATAGACACACTATATATATATATATATATTATTATTATTACTATATGGTAAAATCACCAATTGTATAATATGTGAGTTGCAGTTTGATTGTCAGTTTTGATTATTTTTCGTTCGTATAAATATTAGTATATGAGCGAGACGAAACCTTTGACGCATTTTACTTGTGTTCAACAGGGAAAAAAGTCGTTGATTACTTTCTTTTCAAACATGTTTTTGTATAAACGATAAATGGTTATAACTTATAATAATCAATCGGATAATCTGCAGAATGAATTTTATCTTTCTGTCGTTCGTCTAATATTGTTATGTTTGTTTTGTGGTTTCCGAGTTAAAAATGAACTTTGAGTGCATACAAGTCCTTTTTAAACTACCTATGCTTGTAATTTCTGCTTATTATAATTGTCACAAAAAAATAAAATAAAAATAAATACCTACTAAAATATCATTAATCCAAATTATCTTACATATGTTACAGTGTATGAATTTAAAATTATAACAAGTTGAGCCGGTAACTAAAGAAATTTATTTATTTTAACACATAGGTGTGATATTTAAACTCAATTTTAGACATTTAATAGTTATCGTCTATGACGAGAAATTATTAGTCTTTTGTCCGTGCACTTATAAATACATTACACAGAAACAAGACAGTAACACCGCGAGTGCTTGTGTCCTAACCTCGAGGGCCTCGGGGTCTCAGGTATAAAATATATATACCATGGTGTACACCGTTTTATAGATCTCGTAAATTATGATTTACTCGACACGATGGTGTTGCGTGCTATAAAAGGTGCTTCAGCTAAGGCCCGGTGACTTTTAGACCGCCTGCTCGTGGATGGGGTGTAGCATGTTGCAGTGTTTCATATATATATACGATTACGGCCCGGAGGCGATAGTATGGGTTGAGATAAACCTATATATAAAGAGGGCCGAGAGAGAAATAAAATAAAAAGTGACACGAGTAATAGACGTATAAATAATAATATTGATAAAGAAAAAAAATACGGAAAAGACACCGAGAACCGGTCACTGGGGTTAGAGGGTTGATTTGTGTCCGTCGATATAAAACATAATAATAATAACACGTATGCGTACGACGCATATTAGACATATTATGGCTATGTATAATTTTTCTTCCCCTCTCCCTATGCCGGCAGCATGTCCCTCTCACTCGCACTATTTATACTTTTATATTGTATTATATACTACACACGTTACGTTAGCGTATTCGCTCAGGTGGGAAGGTCGATCGGGCGGTGGCGGCTACGACTCGTCGTATATCAAAAATTATTTGACATTGATTAGTACTTACTGACAGATTAGAATCATTGCGCCGATATATTATGTATTATATTATACCGCGCGCGCGCTATGTGTGTGTGTGTATGTATATATATATAACGTGACTATATTATATATATATATATATATATATATTATTAAGTTTACTCTATTACATTATATTATTATTGTTATTATTGTTACTATTATTTTTTTTTATCCGTGTCCTCTGCCGAACTGCACTAGAGGCTGATTTATGAGCTATATAAATATTGAAATAACACATGTAATTTATTAATAAAAAATATAGGTATATGTTTATACTGTAAATAAATATATGTATATAATATATATTCGCGGCACGACTCTCGCATTTAACGTCTGACGACGATATTATATATGACGTTGATTACGGGCGACGGCTACAGGACTGCCGCGGAGACTTTTTTTATTTTTTCATCCGTTTCTACGGTTTACCACCGGCGTGAAAAAATATAATTTATAGAATGTTATATTTTATTCAGAACTTCACAAGATATGTTTCTGTGCCAACTTTTTAGAAATAATTATAGGTGCTTCGTGATCCAAGTTTTGCGTTTCTAAATTATTTAGGAGGAGATTGCAACACATACAATTTCAAATCCTAATTTTAGCTAGGCCCACGCTTCGGCATACCTAATATACGATGACCTATACGTGTAGGATACTGCAGCAATTTCGTGAGTGACAACGTTTTGAAGATAAAAATAATGTCACGGGAATTCGATTAAAATACATAGATAAATGACATTATTTTTCTCTCCATCCCGCGACACAATGCGTATTAAATTATGTTATAGACACTGAGACGAGAATATATATTATATTATTATGTAATAGTTGTGTATACTTGCTGCAGCACTGCAACCGAGCCCATCCCTGGTTTCGTTCAGGACGAGGTCGTTTTGGCGCGGTCGGAGCGCCTGAACAGAACAAAACAAAACAAACAGTATTGTAATACCTATACGCTAAATATTCTACGGTGGCTGATACATAGGTACCTACCTCATCGTCCTCATCATATATATATATATATATATATTCTATTATGACACTTTTGGAAACACATATCTATCATAAAGCGCATCATATGGCTATATCATAATATATTATATATTATTCTAAATTGATGATTTCGCGAGAAAACGTTTGGACCGTTTCGGCGCCAAGTTTGAGCGGATTAGGTGGTTTAAAATTTATATTTTCTTTCGCGGTTTATTAATGTATTATGTGTATTTTTGTAGTAGAGATAAATATATCACATAGAAATTATAGTATATGCGCAGATCGATAAACCGATTGAGAAATTATACGAGAATAAAAAAAACTCGCGCGATATCGTGACGCAGCTCAGGAATCGTCTTATATATATATTATTTTTATTATTTTTATTACTTTACTACTACAGATACCTATATTATTATTCAACTATAAATATTTCTCTCTCTCAATCCTGCGTTGCGCGTCTCGGTCGCGGAGCTTGTCCGCACACATACACACACACATACACACACACATACAATATATAGGTAAATGAAGAATTCGCGCGATGCTTTTTTTCTCTCGTTTTTTACTCAGGTCCATCCGTCATACGGCGGCAAAACCGCATACGATGTATACGCATTTGCGTGTGTGTGCGTGTGCGTGTGGGTGTGTGTGTGTGTGTGTGTGTGTGTGTGTGTGTGTACACGTTTGCTCGTCTCTGATGTCGACCGATTCAGCCGGCCTCCAGAAAACGCAACGCGCGCGTTCAAGAATTCTTGGCATTGTGCGGCCAACCAGCATAAAAAAGAAGAAAACGACCGCGTGCGCGGCGGCGACCTGCAGGCAGCTATTTGGTTTTTGATGCGGCGACCAGGGTAAGGGGAGAGGAGGAAAATGTCTTAAAAAATAAAAAATATATAAAATTATCTTCTCTATATTATTATCATTATTATCATTATTATTTCCTCATATCACACACCTAATAAATGTTGTAATACTGATATTATAATGTGCACTATATTTTTGAATATGCATCTGGTAGTATTGTGGGATTCACAGACTATATTATAATAACTATAATAATCATTGCTTAAAATTTTTTGTAGGTCATAAATTGATTGATTACTCCCCTTTCTTTTATTTCCATAAAAAATCGTCCTCGCTAAGGCTGACAGAATATTTTAAGCCAATTTGAGTGATCTGAGAAATAACTAATAAGTAACTGTAAGGGTACGAACATTATCCGCCTCTTTATAAATGTACGAATCTTTCATTTTGGTCACTTTAAACGTTTCTTTTTCTGTAATCTGTACCAGTATATGCACCGCTAATCAGTCTCTATACCTCTATAGTAAAAATCATAGCTATTTTCAATGTATCTGCTTTTTTCAATAGTTATATAGTTTAAAACTTTAAAACTTAATTATTTTGTAATTTTCTATTTTAATTTTCTATCTTAATTTTAATTATTACGTTTCATTTCTTAGGTAATAATATTATTGTTTGCCATTGGTTATTCTATTTGATATAATAATAATAATAATATACGCTGGTCCACAGGCTGCTCGTATCGACAGTATTGTGTGTACAATCTGGTGATGTTACTAATCCTGATTTTTGATCTCGAATTGGACCTGGATCTTTATCAAACTGAACTTATAACTTATTAATTAATTAAAATTGTTATTATTACTTTAAAAATAACATTATATATTTATATTGTGGCTTCAGGTTTATGTACGAAACCAATACCAATACGGAATAAGTATTTTGTAATACACTCGTTGCCGTTACCGCTCTGTATATATAAACGCCGCAAAGTTGTGCAGAAATGCGGTTTGTTTATTATTACATTATATATAAAAATAATAATAATAATACGTACGCGCGTTTGCCTATACGCACCGCGGTAGAATGTGCAGCCGGCAAAAGTAAAGCGAAACGACTATCACCGTCGTCGGATTTATTTTTCAAAGTCTATACCAATGTCCTTTTGTCCATATACCGCCGTCGACGCCGTAGACTGTCGTCAGATATCGCTCAGTTTCCACTGCGAGTTTTGAATGTTCTAATCTATATATATATATATTAATATGTGTCTTTAATTTGCACAATACTGAAATTGGGAATTTTCAGATTGGAGACTTTAATATTAAATTACCAAAAAAAAAGTTATCACGAAGTATTATTATTCCGATCACGGAATGTTCGCCTAGGGGCGAAGAGAATATAAGATTTATTTGTTCACTTATAAATTGTTGGGTATAATATCAATACATATCACTCGCAGATCATAATATGTTCGGACTGCAATAATTGTCGAAACGCCAATTTTTCCCGTCAATTTGCATGCAGTTTCCGTAAAAACTTCGGTTTTTCAAAAAAGCATAATCACTCAACTTTCGCCGTGGTAAAAATAATATCGCACAACAATTATTGTATACAAATCTGTAATAATAATATAATATGACATGTATTAGCGTACTATATAAGTAGTATACTACGTCAGATAATGATATATATACCGTTTCCACCGCCGCCATTGGTCCGGATCGTTTTTATGTATATATATCGCCGTTGAATAAATCACGAAACCTGAAACCGATGTCGGCCCACAAGTCGTTGTAATAATATATTATAATGTATTATTATTTATATATATATATGTCACGCACTGTTCGTATACGAACCTATGGTATAGCCAGCATTAGTATATATAATATTATGTAAGCACACGCGCGTTGTAGGTATATATTATATTGACACGTCTCCGCGGGATTTGTCGCAGTGGCAGCGGTAGCGGTGGCGACCGCGTGACATGATAATATAAAATAATACATTATAACAATAATAATACGTCGTGTAAACTGTCGTTTACAAATCGCTCTTTCTGCTTTCAAAAGACCGTTTAATTCTGCGCGTTTTAGATTCCAATCAAATACGAATTATTTGAAAATTTAAAACCTTCACGGATGACCAAACGTAGGTACATTTTTTGCTTACGTATGCAGTACATCGGTACATACACCTAAATATATCGAGATGATGAATGTGTTTTTAATCTGTATACAAACGAAATTTCCAGTCATATATATACGGGACGAGAAACCATATCTTACTATTGTTTTTGTGTTAATCTCATGGGAAAACGTGAAGGCCTTCAGAAAATTTTCCAGTGGAGAGTGGGGATAATAAAACCAAAAACTAAAAAATATGCATTAAAAAGAAAGTATTGTTTATTGTTGTAAATTATATAAAATACATCAGCAGTCATACACCACAGTTATTATTCATTATTCAATAGACACAGTATAGTCTTCACGGATGTATATAGTGCGTATACTTAGTATTACCTAGTATTGCAAACCGTGAGAACTAATTTTTGAATAGACCGAGACAGGGAAAAAACTTTGTATCGTGAGTATAAAATAAATTAACAAAAATACATCATAATAATATCATGTATCATATAGATACATGCAGCGTACGTACACTACACCTTCAATACACTTATAATGAAATCGTTAATCGGGTCCCGTTTTTGTTTGCCATTTTAACACCTTGTAAATTTAAATACAATACATGCCGCGATCTCTACAGCCTACGAGCCATACGCACGGGTATATATAGCACTGCACTGATGTATAATATATAATATTGTATTATACATACGTGACGGACTGTACCGCTGCGATATTGCTCGTGTATATATCTATACATGCATATAATATGTACGCGCGCGTAGGAGAAACACACACACACCAATTAACTACATCTGTTCTGCAGTTTTAGTGTGTACATATACATTGTAATAATAACTGCGGTATATATAATAAACGCATCATATATATATATATATATATATATATATATTTAACAACTACGTATTAATTTTCATGACTTAAAAGTCGTCGCGTCGAATGCCCCGCAGCGAAGTTTATTGCTCTATTATTATTATTATTATTATTGTTGATGTTGATGTTGTTATCACTATTATTATCTTTTTGCTATTAATTTTTACGTTGATGATACATTGAATAGGTGTAAAATATTACGACTTATTAACGCAAAACTGCAGCAGTAGCTATGTACGTATATATTAATTTACGATTGATATACCTACTATACATAATATTTTATAAGTAGTCTATAATATATACAAAATTCGCTGTGTAATAAGTCCGAAATAAATAGTTTTGTAGACCTATGTTGTAGTTGTAGCGCAGTATGCATTATAATGTACAGTTAGTTTGTATGTGTATAATAATATTTAATGCGTTGACGTGCATGGTCGCGACTGCAGACATTATTATTAGTATCTATAGCTATCGTTTACCGCGTGAATTACATAGGTCCAGTCGACCCGTTTATATTATGAATACTATTAATAAATAGATAATAATAATATATATAATATATATATATGCAATTAGAAATTGCGAACGTCTTTTCATTATATAATACGCATAATGTGTGTAGGAAATTTTTATAAAATGAAGTGTTTTATTTTAATTTATTGAATTTATAATATTATATCGCGACCTAATCGTCTTAAACTGGTATACATTTTTAAATTTTAACACACACACACATATATGCATTCATACGCTGAGTATAATTTTAGAGGAGTATTAGGTGGTGGTAGTTGTGGTGATATTAAAACTCGAAAAAATAATATGCAATTTTCAGTCTAAAATTTTATTGAATACAGTATGCAAACTTAAATAAAATGATAATAAAAATCATTTATCACTATTAATTGTACCTAATGGTATTTTGAAAATAGTTTTTTTAAATTTTCATTAAAGTTACCTATACCAAACCCATTAAAAATAATGTTTTATACAATAATATATTTATCATTTTAATATACTATTTTCAACCTTTATTTTGATATATACTATATCTACATGCAGCCATAATATGGTTTTATTCTTAAGTTAACTGTATAATACAACATTGGTAAATTAATTCAATGTAATAAAATTTTCTTATCAAGATATTATTATACTTTCGTCTTTAATAACATTAAATATTGCTTTTTAAACACATTTTACATTATAATATAGATATAATATTATTTTCTATAAAATTATGACTCGTACTATATAATACTAACGTTATAATTATTGTGCTTGTTCCAGGTAAAAATATGGTTTCAAAACCGGAGAAGTAAATACAAAAAAATGATGAAAGCTGCGCAACAACAAGTGTCGACCCCGTCCAACAACAGTAGCAACAACGGCGGCGGCCCTGGCCATATGTTGGGAGGCCCCGGCGGGGCCAATACGCCTAGCATACCGAACAGTCCTCCGCCGTCTGGTGGCCTTCTGGGTGGTGAGTGTCATTGTTTCATTATTATAACTATATTATTACTGTTTAATTATTATATTATTACAATTACTATTATTATTTTTATTAAACAATAATTGTACAATAATAGAACTGTTAATATTACAATTTAAAATATGTTATTTATTATACTATATATTATTATCGCTATCAATTTAATTAAGGGTAGAGTCTAAACCGTAGAAAGGACCTAACAATTTAGTTTTAAGTAGTTATTTAATTTTTAAATATAATATATCTATATTTTCGTTATGAATTGCTTATTAACGAATTTTTCCGTTTTTCTCTGCAGCACACACCCATAATTTATATCGACCAGTAATTTTTAAATCAAACATCCAAGATATTCGATTTAAATTTAATTCTTAATTAAGACCTTCATTCTCATCATTCGTATCGCCCGCAGTTATCAATATAATAATCATAATCGATCGCATACGCGTATGAGAAGCGATGTACGAAATATTATAAAACCTATACTATACTTTTGATTTCATAATTTACCTATATAGGTATCTGCAATTTTTAGTGTACCTAAATATAGAAAAATATAAATATTACTGATGTAGAATTTTTGTGGTAACATTTTTATCGCCTTGGGTAAGTGTACACTTTTGAACACTCTCCGAATCCATTTTTACTAACTCGTGGTCGTAAGTATGGACTTTAAGATAAATTCGTGTACACGCACACGCAATAATATTATACGACTACAGAAAACCGGCGGTAGTTCAACATACAGAATAATATATTATGGTAATAATATTATTACTGTTGTTGCGTATATTCGCATGTTAATAATGATGGTTTGGCATGATAAAAGTAAAGGCAGAGACGTCCGCCGGAAACTTATGCGCCTCTACGCGGGAAAATTACTGCTTGCAAACCGCCACCGACCGGCAACAACTGGTGTGGACGCACGATGTGCCCATGTCGCGTAGGTATATATTTTGTTTGTTTCACCCGCGTTAAGGAACCATATTTTTGCTAAAAATAAAAAGTTGACTTTGAATCTGTGTGATTTAGTGTTTATTTTTTCGATATCCATATTATGCACTATAATAAAAGAGAAAATATAGTTTTGAATTCCATTATCCTGATGTTTTGGCATTCGTACAATATGTGATCTACCACAAAATTTAAAATTTAATATTATACAGTAGATATTTGTTGCACATATTACACGAATGCCAATGGTTTTAAAACTTGAATATATTTTTTAACCGAATCGATAAAATAAAGACAATATTACGCACGGTCAAAGATAATTTCTTTTTATGGTGAATATAACTATGGTTTCTTGTCTGCATAACTGTCTGTCCAGTTTTTTCTCGCGCTAAATCGTTTTTTCTGTATATAATTTCATAATCACGCAAAAACCAACAACAGTGCCGGTGTGGGATCACTATATTAATCTTACTATGCAAAATTGATGTACCTATAATAGTACTCTGAATAATTAAAATATTTTACATATTTTTCTTAATATTTCATTTAAATTTCCTATATCAAACCTATTGCGGATTTATGGCTTTTAATGATTATTTATAATACCAATATTATAATAATATGAAATATGGTTTTACTATTATTACCATAAACCATTTTGAATATTTTCTCGTTCGGCTTGGAAATCCATATATCGTGCGTGAAATAACAACAATAATAAAAATAATGCAACAATATTATTATAATTCTACATTTATATCCGAGATATACATACATATTATAATATATATTATATGAGGCCTATACGGCGCTGCGGTGTCGAGCACACACGAGTGGCGAAGAATTACTTCGTTGTGTATTATATTATATACGGTCCGACGTATACGCGCGCGCGCGCACACATACACACACTATATACTTACACATATTTATATACGTATATACGAAAACAATAGATGGAACAGGATGGGTCTGTCAAGTGACCGTGGGAGATTGCAACTGTTTCGGTTCACTGACTATACGTCGTTCTACCGACTGAATGTGTTGTGTGTATGTGCGTGTACGACGGTGGACGTCTACCGTTCTACCTACATAATATATATAATATGTGTGTGATTCTCTCGACAACGCTTTGTAACTATATATGTATAAATATGCTATGTACTATTTTTCTTCCAAGTCCGTTTCATTCATTCTATCACTGTTTCATGTGTGGTGTATATATATATATATATATTTCCTGCGTTACGCGCGTGTACGTTTTTCCACCTCACCCGAAAATCTCGCACACGACACAATATAACATAATAATATTATATGTTACATATTATTATTATTATTATTCCGCTGTGTGCTTGCCGTAACATGCGTAAGCGTAACGACGATGACTACAATAACGAGTCGACGATGACGATAAGGTACGAACAGTAAAACGAAAACATTAATAAAACGACGTTTACGTTAATGTTTAATATATAAAGAGAATCTCGCGAGCAAATTAAAAAAAATGATGTATCAGGACATATTTAAAAAAAATTGTAATTAATCTAATTGATTTTTTTATCTTATTTTAAAGTTTCAATAAAAATAATCATAACAATTGTTGAGTTATTATTCATTGTTATACACATATTAATAATTATAATTATAATATAACATATAGGTAGGTACCGATTGCATCGTCTCGATCGACGACGATCATAAGACTGCCGGCGCGTGTATATCTAACTTGTATATTAATGTACGCCTATAAAATTTATCGATTACTTCCGGTTTGAAACGTATTATCGCTCGTTTACATTCTCCATTTTTCCATATCTCGTGACCGCCACGTCAGTAAATACGTTGTACGATATAATAACAATATAATAATATGTAATAGATAACTCTAATAGTAATATGTGTGCAGTGCGTGTCTCGTGTACACACGACAGTTACACGTGAGTAACGTTTACTTCAGACTATTTGTGTATTGGTAATGTTATATTATAGGTTTAGTGATGTACATTTGGCGAATGGAAAATTCTCGTCATATCACGCATCTAATTTCAATTTGGTTAGAAACATCAGTAGATATTTTTTTATTTTTGTTTTGTATTTACAAAACGGTAATTTATAATATTTATACCTAACTGTATATTATTATTGTCTGTCTCCCAGTAAGTATTTTATGAATATGACAAAGGGTTCAATATCGATTAAACATTGATAAAGAATATGCAAGTGATATATATGGTGTTTTGTTTGGACGTAAGCTTTATATTATACAATCAAGTATCCACATATTTCTTTGCCCAAAAATAATTCGATTTTATCTCTGCCCATAACGGTGAATACTGCACTAAGCATAACATTTTTACAAAAATAAATATATTTTATATGGTTTGATAACATAATAATAGTAATTGTAATAGTAAATCACGTAACAATAATATTGTTATTATTGTATAAAATATATGAATCATGTTCGTGCACGCGTTTTACCATTTGTTTATTTTTCTTTCTCCTGACTATGCAGGTAACGGTTCGTCGTCCGGCAGTCAACCAAGTCCAACCGGAGGATACATCGGCGGTGGTGGCGGAGGTGGCAGCGGCGGTGGCGGTCATGTGGGCCCCGGCGGCATGGGCCAACACGTCGGAAACAGCCCGACGCCCAGCTCGACGCCGGTGTCCTGCGACATGTCGCCCGTGCCGCCAGTGCACCACTCGTCGTCCGGCGTTTCCGGTTCGCCACCAGGCGTTGCGTGGGACATGAAGCCGCCGAACCTGCAGGCGTTGGCCGGCAATCCTCATCACCATTCGCATCATCCAACTGCCGGGTACATGCCGCAGTACAGCTGGTACCAGGCCGACGGTCCGAACCAGGGCCTTCTATCGTGAGTACAAACCATATTATACAATATATCTTCACATCGTACATGTTATAGTTATACCTATTGTAAATTGGCTAAATATTTATCGCAAGCCTATAACGTATAGCCGTTTTCTTTGTACATAATATTGATTAATATGTAGTATAATACTAACACGCGTTCGTTTCACAATACTATAAAAACACATTAACAGCTGCGTTAATTTGCTTTTATTAAATTTTATGTTTTATTTTTTTTTATGACTAGTGTGATTGAAATATATAATTTTAATAAATCAAACACTATTTCTTTGCTCAAAAACGATGTCCATTATATTATAATAAAATTACTTTAAACAATAAATATATATTAAATTATTAACATTGAATTTTTTATTTGACTTTTCCCACATACACGTCATATAAAACTTCAGAGTTTAAACATGTGAACGGTATATTTTAATAATAATATTATCAATTTTATTTTGTACAGTTGTGTTACATCCGCAAAATGGGTTTTCATTTCTATTAATAATTATTGAGACGCTGACTATCCTATTTGCGATGTAATAGTGTACTTTTCCCTTCAAATTCCACATAATTGCATAACAATAAAACGGTACATTGATTTTCCGCAAAATTGAACTCGTAATTAGCAATCATTCATGCGATCGATCGGCGGTGCAGTCTCTCAGTCCATAAAAATCGTAAACATTACCCATATTAAATATAAGTCCGAACCGTAAAAAGCAACATTTGGGATAATGGATCGAATCTATGTCATCAACCAATCACATGGTATACGATACAGGACCTTAAAATAGAGCGTAACTATTAAAATAATACAAGGGCAATTATATTCGTCAAAGACAATATTATGTAGATAGTCGGGCGCTAAAATCATAATTTTAAGATTCAACTGTTGCTGGTGCAATCATTGCTTTGTTTAGTATGATAATATATGTATAGTGATTGATTGTAATTTTTTTTATGTAGTCAAAAATACAAATTTATTGAGTGCATGTGACATTTCTGTTTTTTAAGAATATTGTTGAGTTTTTTATGGAATATTTTAACGTTTTATTGATACTCTCAATATAAATTTTAGTATGCAATTTCCGAATAAAATTAACTAGTTATAGGATAATTATTATCATGTGCACTTATTTTTATTCAGATTTTTTTCAATCATATAGATTAAGACTAGCTGTTTAATGTTTCTAATTTCTTAGAAAAGTACTTTGAAATCAGTATACATTTCATATTTTTATATATGCATTTTTATATCCACTTTATTTTTACTATGTTTTATCTTTGCGTTATTTATTTAGAAACATATTTTTTTGTATATCCTCGATTTTTTAATATGAATATGCATATTTTAACTTTTTAATGGCATATAATATAATATTTTTTTAATAATTTGGGCTTTATATTTAGACCAACAATAATATAATCTAGTCTAACTATATACCAGTACAATTGGCATTTACGACGGTTCCGATCTATTGATCGTCGTCATTACACACAGCTCTGCAGTATATTATATGCATACACAATGTTCTAGATAAAACCGTTTTATACTTAGGTACATATAATAATATTACTATCTCACCTTTTGGCTTCCTCTTCGTCTTCCGTCTTGTTCACAGGACAGATCACGTCTATTCACATGTCTGTTATGTATATATATATATATATATATATATGCTTTTTATAATAAAATCCGTCACGGTTACTCTTCAATACGCGTGGTCTATATAATAATACGATACATATATGTATATATCATATGCATGTATACAATAAATATACCATAACCGCGGTTGTACCGCTACTGCTCTGCCGATCGTTATTCCAGCGGCGGACATCCCGCGGTTTCTTTAACTAAGCAGAAACAATTCGATTAAAACAGATTTTAAGAAGAGAAGATACAAAAAAAGAGGGATGGCTAGTGTTGGATGTCGATTGTTTGTGTGTGTGCGTACGCTCACGTGTTCCCTCCCGCAACTGTGTGTGTATTGCGCACCGCGGATGAGCGAGTGATTGATGACGACCGTCCTCGAAAAGGTTTCTTTTTTGCCGCAATTTATTTAATACGATAAAATATAATAATATTCTTGTACACACCTTACCTTATGTTATGTGTAACGCGATGTATATTGTATACGCATATACAGTGTGGGTGAAGTGATATAGGTATAGAACAGCTGTTTTGTATTATACTGCGGCAACGGAGGGGCCTTTTACTTTTTTAGTGTAGTTTGTGCCGCCCGTCCGCCGCCGCCGCCGTGGTATTAATTCGATTAATTAAATAACTGAATAGAGGCGCATTAACCTTTAGTATTGAATACCTACCGGCTAAACCTATCAACACTCACCTTTACCCTTCATTCCCGCCGACCACGCCACTGGTTTGCACCAAGATTTTTTATTCCTCGTTTCGAAAAGAACTCGTAACTATCGTACTCGACGGAATTTATTATATAGGTTCGTAGGTAATTCAGTCGTTCATTGAACGATTAGTGCAGCTATATGGAATATTGGTGATAGGGTTGATTTACCGCTCCCTCTCCGATTTCAAATTTTGTGTAACCACAAATTTAAATTAGATTTTAAAATTTCAAATTATATTCAGCAATCAAAAATTATTAATTGTTTAGTAACTTTGTTATTTTAATTTTGTTCATGATACGGTTTAATACAAACATTTTTAGTCTATTATATAAATATATAGGTATTTCATAATAATATCTTAATAAACTACACTCAAAATTGTTTAGATTATAGTTTGATCGTGTATACACATAATTTACTCCTGGAAGAGTGCTTCCATCTCAGAATCATAAAATGTTCGTCGATTTCTTTGTTTTTGATGATTAGTTTATGATGTTAAATATTATATATTATATTATTATTTTTATTACAAATGATGTATATTCGCTAATACTATGCAATATAATAGTTTTAGTTATGTAGAATATGTAAAACGTTTTATTAAAAAAAAATTAATCGGATCGACCATGCCAAAGTATTATGTACGTAAATGAATATAATATATATTTTATTATATTAAGAATTGTTTTAATAGTTGTGTATATGTATAATATACTATATTATATAGTAAATTACATAGTTAAATGACATTCCACGGATGCGTGTATACGTCGTATTGTTTCTATTTTAAATTATATACGAATATATTAAAATACATAATATATTATTATCATACATGGTTACTTGCCTACTTACCTATGTGTTTATGTGTGTATTTGTTATTTCAAATGTTTTTTTTTCCTTTATAATAATAATTATTTATCGTTTAGACGTTCTGCGAATAGTGCTTCGATTTCTTGTTGCTCGCATTTTATGTGTTGTATGTATAGTATTATTATTGCCTGCAGCCAATGGCTATATAATATGTACGCGCGTTGTTTCTATATAATATAATGGTCCGATAAACAAGAAAAATAGGTTCTTGATTTTTCCCCCCGGAGAAAATAACGGGTAAAACGGCGGTAATTGGAAGAAAATTAAGAGAGAAATCGTTCCGTAGAAATATAGCGTGCCGAACACATACACTACACAGATATTTCTAGAGTATCAGTCGTATTTACAACGCCCAAAACCTGCTAAAGTCGTCATCCACGGTAAACAATATTTTTATACACGGGCGAGACATGGTCTCGAAAATACTAAAAATAATAATGAAAGACACACAACGAAAATATTCGTGGAAATATCTCGCAAGAGGGAAGCCTGCACGATTAAAAAAAAGTTATAATTTATGCAAAAACCGTAGCCCTGGGCCAGAATCTGATTATGTCAAGACTACCGAAGTGAAAGTACTTAAATGTAAATATTATATTATCACACATGTCGCTGGACGTTTTTCGTTTTAGGGTATAGGTACGTTCATTGCACATTTTTCAAGGACCACGTGCGAGACCTTTGATTTTTTTTAACGTTTTCACAGCCACAATATTGCATTTTTTTTCACTTTCTAAAACAGTCAAATATTGCGTTGCGTTTTAGTCAAAACAAATAACAAATAATATTATAATATTATATTTAATCGCAGTATACGTAAATAATATTACACTTGCGATTAAATTAGTATATCGATATACCGTTAACACGATAACACGTTTCACAAAAATTATCAATATGTATAAACAAGCATCTCATTGAAATATATACATATGTAATCATATTATGTTTACTCGTTCAGTGGCGATTGCTGTGTGAGTGGAGTATAATATAAAGTATGTATATCATAGTGAGCGTCTGTAGGGCCATAAGCCACGGAAAATACACTGTTATTATTGTGTAGTAGTAGATTTAAATCATAAACATGACCAAATTGGAATTATATAACATAATATTATTCTCGTGTGTTATATATATAGGTTTATCGGTTATACTACCAAGACTACACTACTCAAATACTACGCGATAGTCCGTGTATACAGATATTTAAAACCAATTCGTATATCTAACCAAAAGTATTTTCTGGGGAAGTTTTTTAAATTAAATCAGTCTCCTTACTGCATAAAATACAATATTTAAAAGTTAGCATTAAATCGATTGAATCGAGTGATAAAATACATATTACACACGCCTATATAATATACGAGAGATATCTGCAATGTAAAATCATCAGATCTTCCCGCTGATACTCCCCTATTATGTTGATATGTGTGTGTAAAATATTATTCATACACGATTTTGTAATATTTCTCCAAACACATAATAATTTACGAAATATTTATGATAATGGTATAGTTAAAGTTATATTTTGGTTTCGTTCGGGTGCGTATAATAATAATTATGTTTTGTAAATTCGGCAGCCCGCCCGTTCGTGTAAATCTTATAGCTGTAGGCCAAGAGACACGTATATTATACAGTACAGGCACCTACGACGCCTTAAAGTGTTCGGGGGCCACCGACTTTGAATATTTTAGAATTTAAATCAATATTATATATAGGACACGCTTTACTCGTATTTTTCCGCATTACATAACAACAAAAAATAAAAGATTTTCAAGTCAATTGTTCGTTGATTATAATACAATTGTAACAAATTAAATAAATTGTCATTACTGTTTCGTGTGCTTCATATTTGTTTAAGATATTTCATTAATACACGTGTTTATTACATTATTAATTAAATTACATATCTTTTTTACGCGTGCATAATATTAATTACATACAAATCACGTAATTTCTATAGGTGTGGCAATTAGCAAATATCAAGATAATTTTGGTAGATAACATCAATTCTAAATAATTAAATAACTTACTATTATCATACTATAATATCCAATAGAACTCCAAAGAGTTCATATTTCTACAACTTCACTACAACCAATTTAATTTGTCAAATAGGATCTTATTGTCATTTAGTTCTGATTCTTCAGTTATAAAAATTAAAATTTACATTAACATAACATCGAGTTTTTACGATTTTCAACAAAAGTTAGGTGGTTGATATACTTGCACTGCATCTATTCATCAAACATACTTAACCAAAACTTAAAAATTACTTCCTCAGCCTCAGATAAACGAATAACAATAATATGAACAGCAACATGTACCTACAATAGTATATAATATGATATAGGGGCACCATTTATCATCACAACGCGTGGCGTCTTAAATCCAGGGTCTTCAAACTCAAATATAAAACATGAAATTCTGTCGATTTTCGAACAAGCGCTTAACGTCATTGTCATTATTTATTATTGTTATTATTATTATTTTTACCATCATTATTGTTATTATATAACGAGCACAGACACTGCACGATCCGGAACGGCACCTATATGGCTATATGTATTGTGTATATGTGTGTAGTATATTATTTTATAGTGTTTATTATTATTATATTATACTCTTTCGTATTTAAAACATTTTTACATTTTTAATGCTGGTAGACAGATGTTTGACAGTTTTTTCGCAATATGGGTACAGTGACCTTCTCCGCGCACTATACCTACACAGAAGAAACGGTACTGAATACAATACGACTTTTTTTTCTTTTTTTTTTTATCCATTTTGTTTCAGCATAGCTATTTTTCTGTATAGGTACACATTATACGCACACAGTTTGTATACATCAGTTGGCGGCAACTACGGCGGCGTACCTATATAGGTGATGCGTATACGCATACCTACCTCTCGAAATCGGTCGGTCAAACGTACAACTAGAGCGCATATACACATATTATAGTATAAAATACAGTATAGATAGTAAAAAATTGGTGCATAAAAAATACGTGTTGTAAGCCATTTACCTTTATATATGTATAGTATAAACAAATCTCAATATTGTAGCTTTTTAATCATTGAATTAATGTATTCGGCGATCGACGATTGATTTCCGCGTAAACAACACGGGTAACAGATTATATTATTATTTTACTTTTTTCAAACTCCAATTTAAGAATCTTGATTTTCTTTATTCGTCTTTGAGAGTTAGCAGTCAGCACTACTGTTTGAAAACTTGGAACTTGCTTTCGAACATCGCCTTTTTTTTTTTATCCACACGCCTGAATTATGTTGCGTATATATAAAGAGTTTCAAAATCACTGTTGCATTTTGTACATGCCTAGCTATATACTATCTCTGATAAAATTCCGGTATACACAAACAAGTGTAAGTACAGTATATCGTGTGCGTGTATAAACAACCATGGATCGTTACGTAGACGACAAAACAAAAAACGAACACCGTATGCTGTTTCCGGCCTCGGCGAAACGTACAATATATATATACATATAATATTATACATGTATTTTATGATTTTTATTACCATTATTTTACTTCGTTTTCCGTCGAAAAACGATCGTATACAATTACAACATTCAACATCCAATGGCCGGACGTTAAAAAGCCGCGAGAAATCAATTTATCATCAGCTCAGCGCGGTTTCCCACGGACGACGACGGCGTTTTTTCGTCATAAAGTACATCAGTGACGTTATATAAATATTACTCCTACACACACACACACACACACACACACATTGTCCCAAACGTATATTTTATAGAATCTACTTTTATTATAATATCATGTATAGGCCGTATAGGGTCTCGCACGAAAACTGAAAAACAATAAAATGTATAATCGTTTCGTTTCAACGACGTTGAATGTGAACCAGAAAAAATAAAAAAAATACTACGAATTATAATCTTTACATTCAAATAGTATTCCAACAATATTGTTAGCGAAAGACCTGCTGACAGGAACGGACGCGAGGC
This sequence comes from Rhopalosiphum nymphaeae, assembly GCA_036289425.1. Classification (NCBI taxonomy): domain Eukaryota; kingdom Metazoa; phylum Arthropoda; class Insecta; order Hemiptera; family Aphididae; genus Rhopalosiphum; species Rhopalosiphum nymphaeae. Next base: position 17,062,271 of record JAZAQC010000007.1, on the reverse strand, counting down.
ACCCTACACTATATACCTATATTTATATAATATATTATATTCGGGTCAGTAGCACGTTCGTTTACCGCTCATAACCCGCGTGTACAATAATGAATAAAATATAATATCGTCGAGAAAACGTAAAATAATAATTACACACGGACACACAAAGGTCACGGTGAGTTGGTCACGCCGCCACCGCCGTAGACATTGACTAATGCCGAGACACTTGTTCGACCCTGACGATAGGAGCCACGACAACGACGACGAAGACGGCGACGACCGGACGTTATATGTTACACGGGTAGAGGTACCTACGCACCTATACCGATTTACCTGCCGTCGCGGAAGGGGAGTTCTTTACAAAAGTCGGTCGCCGTACAGCGCTAAAAAATAAGGAAAATATGATAAAAGTCTCTTCACAGGGTTTTGCACATGCGACTCACTTCACCGTCGCCGCGCACCGTCTCGTAGTCCGTTATATTTACGCTGCACGTCCGTGGGTGCGTATTACAATATTATAATAATTTATAATTAATAATATTGCATATGTCTACAATTATATAAATAGGTACTCGTATTGTATTATAACGCGTTGTACACTGTTCACGTGTATTTTTTTCCACGGTCATATACCGTATATGATATTATTATTATTATAATTATCGTTACATTTACAATATAGTATACAAATAATATAAAAATTTACACATCACCCATGTTCATATTATAATATTATTTACTATAAATGTATACACTCGAGACGCGATTAAACGACTTGTATAAAGTACGTGTATTATTTTATTATTATATATAAACGTTATATACCACTCGGGTTTTAAGTATATATACGTCCTACGCGCATATTATACATGGGTATATTATTATTTGTATGCATATATAAATCATCAGAGCTGTGAATTTAATGTACTGTTAAACTTTTAAATAATGCATTTTGTACTATATGCACTATACATTCGAAATTCGAAAAATATGCTAAATTATTTTTTATTTTAATTAAAATAATAAAATATTAAAACCTATATAATATAAAAAATAATGTATTTTAAACAAACTTTTATTAATATTATGTTATTTTTTTATTTACATATAATAACCCATTATTAAAATTGACTAATTTCATCGTATAAAGTAAATCGTTTCGATTTAAACTTTTAAACACATTTTTTTTAAATTATACGTAGCGCGTAATATAACTATCTTTTTTCATTCGCCGACAGGGACGCTATTACTTTTAGATATTTACGATTTTCAAACATTTTACTTTATAACTAAAAGTCTATAACAAATAGGTGCTGTCAATACTACTTTCATTCATAAAAACAGAATATTCTATTATTAAAATTGACCAATACGTGTTCGATCCGCCAGTAAAGTGTGGTGTGGTGTGTATTTATGGAACTGTGGAAATATGCAAGGGGTGAATGCTCATGAAGCGCAAGTGTTGCCGTCTTGGGCCCGAGCACATCTTGTCAATTTGTCATCCACGGAGAAAGGTACTAAGTACCTCCTAACTGTGAATATGAATCACGAACGCTTTTGACAATGCAAGGACAACGAAAAACCTGCAATCGCGCGGCATTGAAGAATATATTATAACTATATTATTTAAGCGAAATATTATACTGAAATAAGTCGTGATGAAATATTTACATATTATTTTGTATAGCGAAAAACCAAAAAAACTATGATCGCGCTATGCCACGCTGCAATCATAACTAATTTCCCAGCGTATTCCTATAATAATAATATAATATTTATGATCATTAGTTGTAACTTTCTTCTATCGTATATGTTTTATAAATGTATATTAGTGTACTTGTTGCTATTGACTTACGCGTTTACGATAGTTCCATTGCGTTGAAATAACGAGTGTACAATAACTACAATATGTTTAAATGCTAATAAGTTGTTCGATATAAATTATACAACCGCTGAAGGAATAAAAAAGTTACGCACATCACATCATATAATATACAATATTAGTATATATATATATATATATATATATATATAACATATATGCATATGATAATATACTATGAACGCTGCAGTTTCATTGTCAATAATATAACTATATGGTTTATATAAGTTACAACTCGTTTACACGCGTATACGATAATAATTACGATGTGAATTATATACGGCTATTATAGGTGTAGTATACTTGTATTTGCAGATATATATAGAGAAAATCATACGACTATTGATGAAAAACGCACGTCGACAAGACAATATGGGCGCGCAAACGAGACGTCTCCTCTGTATGATATCTTTATAATATAATAATTTATAAATAATAATTCCTAATAGTTTAATGATTTACGAGGCACGAGTGCGTGCATCGTCGACGAAAAATCAAAATAACAAATATCATTAATGATGTCGACGAGTGAAAAGCCCGATATTTAAAAAATAAAAATAAAAAAAATATGGCGGACGTGTTTACTAGTCAGACCTCTATGCGGTGGTAACGTGTCGTCACGTCCGTATATTATTATATGCATACAGATATATATGTACCATGTACATGAATATAATATATTATATATGTACATGTAAGTACGCCTACCCAGTACAGCCGGACAAAATGAAACATATAATATTATATACTTTTGCAATATATATATATATATATATGTATGTATGTATGTATCTACGTGATTCAGATAAGTTAGTTATATATATATATATAGATTATTTTATACCATGGTATAACAATTTAATATCTATCCGTATGTACCGCAGCGATGATAGAAAATTGTATCACGTCCGCAGCGCGCAATGCCGCCCGAAGACCCCAACAGGAGCAACGACAAGACTCCTCATCACAAATCCGTTTTTAAATCCAAAAAAAATCGTATTATTTCTTCTTCCTTCTCCAGCGATGACGACGTGCAATAATAATAATAATAATAATTCATTACGTTCACATAAGATAACGGATTTCGTTTTGGATTTATTATATGTAGCCATGTAGATTGTATAGGTATATATTATAAAATAATATATAATACGTGTGGATGTGATGTGTGCAAAGTCAGCTCATGTACATATACGCGTGAAAAACATCTAATATTATATAGGTTATACCAATTAGGTGTCAGGTATTTCTGCACGCATGCATGCATGCTCATATAAATACTTACAAAGTTACAAATATGTATTTTTCTTTCAAAGAACGCCGCTTATTATATCGCTTATACTATTATTCTTATTTTAAAAATATTCCTGCAGCGAGAAGACGTTTTCGCGTGCATAAAATTAACTTTTACATAACTATAAATCGCGCCGACTGCAGTTATTACAAAGATAAATTAATTCATGTTATATGATTTAATTGCCTATTATAGTTTGATTATACGCATGATACGATGCGTAACTGCACGGTGATAGTATTGATTGGTTGTTTCAATAGATTTTTAAATTCTTCACGTACTATATTACTATATGGATTAATTTTTATATATATTTCATATACAAAGTACTATAATCTATATTATATATACTCTATACTATTCGTGCAAAATATGTGTTCCGAAAAAGTTTCATTCTCCTCACCCACCACACACAAACGCACACTAAACGCACTACCCACATTTGTGCTTATATAGGCACACACTAAGTATAATATGCTCTGAATATGAATTTATAATTTGATCTATAGCAGCATATTCGTGGGAAAATGGTTTGAGTGCTATTATAGTTGAGATGCATAATATATAATATATTATACGTTATAACGTTATATACCTATATAGTATATAGATATATAATATAACCATATATACTCTTAATACATATAAGTATATTATAGATCAGGTTAAACAGTCGATGTTTATTATGACAAAAGGCGGGGTGATCTACATGTGTGCGAGGCTCAAATGACTTCTAAACACACCGGACAAAAAAAATATTGAAAAATGTTCGTGTCGTAGACGAGTATATCATTATTGTATAATCTGACACTACATTGATTTATTCTCCGTTCAGATAAAACGATAAAACGTCTCACGAAAAAGTTCCGGCGACGTGCTAGTGATACAATATTATTATAGTATAAATAAAAAACAAAACAATTGCGCCATTTACCCGTTACACGGTTAATCGACATGTGTAAGAATATCGTGTTTTAATATTATGGTATTACGCTGCACGCGTGAGACCCCAGTGATGGCGCCTGCCCGCGTCTAACGAATTCGTATTATCATAACATAAGCGCCGGGCGTATTAGGTACGTTCTACAACGCGATGACAATGCGACATAATAACGAAAACGCGTGCCGACTGCACGCCGCCGCGGACGTCGTCGTGTATTCGTATTATACGGCGAGGCTACGTGCGTGCGCACGCGCGGAAACGGTTAATAATTATTAAAACACGAAAACGACAATTTTTCGCGTGCACATAATATAATAGTATTAGGTACAGGCGAACCGCGTCGTCCGCTGCAAAGGCCGATTTTACGATTCGTTAAACGCGACATGTGCCGAATACCGTCCGCGCCGCGCGAGAAGGGAGACGATCGTCGGCGACGACAATGCAACGTATTACGGTCATCGGGCGGCGACGGAGGGAGAGGGTTAGCAGCAGAAGTCGCCGCCGCGGAGAGCACGCGCTTTTCGATCGCACGGAGCCCCCGCGAAACTTTTTCATTTCTCGTTCGCGCACCACCCGCGTCCGCGTTCCGTCCCGACACGAGTGCCGCGCGCTTTCGAGTACACAATGTGGGGCTAACGACGACTCTACTCCCAACCGTCGTCGACGTCCCGCATAATATAACGATGACGTGAATATCGTGGTAATCTGTTATAGTAGGTATTATTATTATTGTTGTTTAGGGCCGATCCGTCGTCCTTCAATCCTTCGCAACACACGACAAAATTCGTAAATAATATTATAATGATATGATTAACATAATAAAATAGCTGAATGTGTAGATCCGAAATCGATCGTGTATTATATTATAATATAATAATATGTAATATACTGTTATTGTGCTAGAGTTATTGTGAAAATCGCTCAAATCCGACCATGGAATCCTCACTTAGCTGTTATTTTAGACGAAAGCATTACATTTTAATGAAAACATTACAAACATGTACCGCCAATTTTTACGAGAAAACTGTTATTTTAATTTCTCGACTTTATAAAATACTATATCAACTAATCATATATGGTTAGTATTTTTAATTTTAATTTGAACTGATGCATTTATTTTTTTATTTGTTCATACAATAAAAATCGTCTCTATATAATAGAGTTATGATTAAATCAGCCCAGACTTAAACGACAATTTTGTAATAAAAACATTTATTTAGAATTGTTTGGCATTCATATACGAGTCTCGATGTATTCGCGTATTACAGATACATTTATACCTATCTATATTACCTGAATTTATTCGCACCTATATATTGAAATCAGATTTCTACCCCCGCCCTTTTTCGTTACGAAATCACGGGGCGTTTATAGATCGATCGGTGACGGGGAGTTTTTCAAACGAATTCATTGGACGACCTGTGCACTTCAACAATGTATTACTATCATCATCAATATTATTTATGCATCCAAGCGGCACAATAAAAGATGACTAGACGGTTTTCCGTCAATACGGTTCGTTGTAAACATGGCCGCAGCCATCGTGTATACCTGAATATAATATACTTCACAATAATAATATATTGATATTATGCATTTCGTTACACATTGATCCATAGTTCAGGGGAGGGTAGTGAATTGTATTTTTATATCGTAGTTTCGGTAATGCTAGAGCCTAGAATACACCTACTGTTATGATTCTTGATCATGAACACAAATGATACGTGGATACTATTTTTCAAACAATAACATTTGAAAAAATATATACCCATCATTGGCACCAATTGCCGTAAACGTAGTTCGTTTATAAATATAGATTATATATATATAGAAACGGGTGTTATCTCAGAATCTAAAGTTTTATAACAGATTATTATTTATTTATACTATGGACCACGAACTATTTCTAACGTCATACCTCTTGTTCGATATTGTGTTATTAGTTCTATAATCAATGTGAAATGAGGGTGGGTAGGGAAAACCCCACCCTGGTCTGTCAGCTTTTCACTATTTAAACACATCAAAAATATTGATTGTTGCATTATATAGCGCCTCTCTTGTCTTTGGCACTCGACATGATATAACATAATACATAGAATAAAGATACACTACGATTACGCGTATATTATATATTATTATTATTATAACTGCAGCATAAGTGGACGCGGGGTGTTTATAATTTCGTGTGACAAAATTTGGTGTATGCGTGTGATTACATAATTCACTCAGCACCTCGACACGATCCTGACACCGTTTTCCGTCGCAGATGGCTCAAAGATCCCCGTGGCTAGTATTATGTATTATTTATGTTTTACACACATATTATGCCACATCTTATTATCGTCTATCGGTGTATATAATGCTACAATGTCGTTCGTATAAATGAAGATTTGTGGTTAGATTGTGTCGTGTCGCACGCGACCGTATCTACCTATAACATATTATAGTATTATGATTTTGCGTGTGTATGTGTGTTTGTTCTTGTACTTCATAGAGTCGTTCGACGACCGAAGTACCCGCGCGCCATAAGCAATTAATAGTTGTCGTCATTAAAATTTAAAATACAAGTATACATTTTGTATTATAACGCTTGTGTTATCGTCGTCACTTGTCGTCGTTAACCACTTTACGATCTGAAACTAACTCCGTTTTTTTGGATTAATTTTATTTGAAGTGTCAAGACACATAGGTAAAAGTTATCTCCCCACCCCTTAAAAAATATATACCTATACTACATAGATAATAAAGTAATATATACACTTATATAATTAAAATTAAATTTTAGTCAAAAACCGACAGAAGATCCTTTACAATACTAGTGCATCCTTTTCATCATTCGGAATAAATTGCATCTATTTTAATTTTTAATTTTATTTTGTTGAGTAAATTATTACTCTTTCCGATCGGTATTTTTTATAGATTCTTTAATCTAATCATATAATGTATATTCTTTTCTAATCGTTGAACTAGATCTAAGCTGATAATATGCGTCTCGAAAATTCCAACTAACCAGTGCAGTGAACCTGTGTCTATTTAGAAATCCAATTCGTTCGATAGGTGGCCGTTCGTAAAACGTCACGTATTATTTTTAAAACATTTTTTTTTCGGCAACTCTGACACTATAAAGTTATTAACGTTTTTCTATGTTTATACTATATTTATCTACGAATTTATACCGCTTTTTCACATATAAGTTAATCGTCCGCGTGTTTTGCCTTATTTCGACTGGGTCGTAACAAAATACATTTCAATAACACCCATACACTATTTCAAACGACAGAAAAAACGATTAACTTATTTTTAGAATAAAGATTTTTTTAATAGTTTTTGATCTTTCCAAGAATGCTATAAAAGCAATCGAAATGTATTATATTTATATAATATTATGTTTACACACATACAGGTCGACCGCATTAATAATAATATGATATACACAATATATATATATATTATGTACATGTTGACATTTTCGACACTATGCCTAGTGTTTTTTACTTTCCTTTATCCTCCGGCACCGTATATATTAGATAGTATGATAAACGATAAAATAAATCGAATACAATCGATAACCTCAAGCCTCCGAAGACAGATTAACACATTTTTTGTAATAATATACCGTACTTTCGGACCGATCGACCACGCTGACCGCGTTATAAATGTATAATATTAACGTGCGGACATTACGCGATAGTAAATATTAAATAAAATATTTGGCTCACGCCGCACTAAGTTTTATATCATAAAATAATAAAACGATCGCCTCTGTAAGTAGTACGACTGTTATAGATGTAATTGTTTATCCGATATTATTTATAAATATTTTTTAAATAATGACGATCTGCATTTGCAAGTACGTTACAATACGCGCAGTTCTATTATGTGTATACCTATCTGTATTGTGCCAATACCAATTAGAGTTTATTCCGGTAATGAATTTGTATTGCCCATATGATATCGTCTAACCACCACAATAACTATATACGCTTTTATATACTAGCGTGAAAATTAGTAAGAACAAAACAAAAATTTAATTCTGTTAGGTTCAATTATAATTGCCTTAAAATTATAGACACAAATTATTTTAATTTATATGCACACACATCAACTGAACCAAAAATATAGCTTTGCTACGACTATTATACAAAATACAATTTATCTATTGTATCAAAACCGTGCGTCGTCGCCTATATATATATAAGAGAATATTAATTTACAAAAACATAGCCGGAACTAGTCGTATCGCGGTGCAGTGTTTCGTTTTGTAAATCAATGACGTGGAATCTCGCCCCTAAAACGCCGAAAACTATATATAATATTATGGTCGCGCCGCCGCCGTCGTGTATTGGACACGGTGGGTTTTTCTTTCGTTTCGTAAATACATTAATAATATAACAATAATCTGTACCTATACAGGTATACATTACACGTAGGTATATATAATGTGAGCGTAACGATCGTTCCGTATAACCGATTTTGTATACTTTGCCTGCAGAGCGTTCCCAGCTAAAAATCGACGGGACAGAAACAATACACGCCGCGTACCTGTCTGCTACTGCATATACGTATACAACAGACGATGGATGCAGACGATTATCTCTATTATGTGTGGCCGCACACGGGTGTTAACCCATATAATATAATATACGCAGTCTAGGTGAATAATATACGACGTACTACGTCACATTATGTCTATCAGTTACGCACACATTATATATAGGTAGGTAAAGTATAGGTATTTCAATTTTTGCGCTTCCTGAAAAGCTTTCGGCAGATATAAGTGTAGTTCTAGTTGTATATTGTTGCACATGCCTAAATTGCATATGTAAGTCCTTCATCGAATAATTTTTATATCTGATTAAAATATCTGTAATATATATACGTCATATTTTTTCGTATTATATTTTCATATTTTTTTTTTAATATATCACCGCGGTCTGGTTGGCCAGTGAGTGCATAATGTATACATAATAATATTTAAGCCCGACTTCTTTCTTCCCTGTAACTTAGTTACACGAGTATAAGCAGTAGACATGTATACTATACGTGAGTTTATGGAATAATATATTGTGTTACAATATCACAGTCTTATATAATGCCTATAAAATCAATAAAAACCGATTCATATACATTTACGTTATTGCGGCCGCATATATATTATATGTTTATATTTGGTGGTTTTTAACGGTTCTCGTCTTGTACTCGCACACTATAAAATAATAATAACTTTGTAACCAAAATTATATACATATAGACCTATATCTACATTAAATTAGAATATTATTGTCGTTTATTCGATATATAATATATAATATAAAGTATAACGAATATTAAATTCATCGAAAACTGCATAATTTCCATTCGGTCGAATATACGTATATATACGTCGCGGTTGATAACATAATCGTATTCTTATAATATATAGGTGATATAATATACATACATATGTATAAACAGTGTGATTTTAGTGGTCGTAAACATGTATAATATACGTCTGCAGAACATGATATTATAATATAGCTGCGAGTAAGGTGCGGAGACAGCGATAAAACCAATGGGACAACGTTGTGTGCCTCGCGGGTGTCCGCGTATAATAATGTAATAGTAATATATTATTATAATATACCGTACCGTGGCTAAGCGCAATCTCGACATGTCAACACACACACGCTCGTTCCGTTTTTCTATTATTATTATTTTATTAATCGCGGAATAATATAATATTATATCGTGCAGTATGTATAACGTTACGGGTACGTGTGCGATTTTTTTTTTTTTTTGCCGTCGCGTTTACGTGTATAATAACATAATATATTATTTTATTTTATCACGCCTTTAACACATTATAATAATAATACTATCTTTGTATAAACAATATATACCACCATACTCATATAAATATATATATATATACGCATTTATGTATTTATGTATATAATATTATTAACTATAGTATTAACTTAAGTATATATTATTCGTACGAATTTATTTGCCCACATCATAAGATAATAATATATTCGATTATTGTCACACGATCATCGCACGCGTATACCTCCTACGCGTGGTATCTCTGTGTATCTCGCGAAGATCCATCATATTAACACGGGCGACAAACGCGTTTTTCCTTTACGACCTGACTATACTGATAACTGAGTGGTTTATCTGCTGTGATATTTCTTATTGTTTTTTATAAACTACGTATGTACATTATTGATTGAAGTTAACCGCCACAGACTCGTGTACAGAGCATACACTAATGTTTAAATCTTTTATAAATCTGTGTTATAGTAAATTATAATATTAGAGTATGTGATAAAAGGCGGTTGACATCAATGCAATGACAATCAATATCGATAATGATTGTGGAATGGGATTTATTTTCGAAACGTGTTTGGGTCCCGATCGTTACTACTTATAAAGGATCAAAGGCCTTCGGAAATCGCCCCATAAAGAATATAAACGATCAATAAATACAATTTTTATTTTGCGTCGTTGCCGCGTTCAAACAAACGTAATAATAATTTACTGTAATCACAATACAACGTCGCATCGTTTGTCGCCCGGTCAGTTTCTACGTCGTCGTGTCCACGTCAATGGCAATCTTTTGGAAATCGAATTAATAACAACGATATGTAGGCATAATAACGAAACTTCAACAGTTCAACGCACAACAACTAAATGGGTATTTTAACAAGGTTTGAAACGAATATTAAACAACATCATGTTAGGTTTTATTATTATTTTTCGAACTATTCGTACCATCGGATTCTGAGAATTACATGATATTATATTATGGAGTAATAGAAATCTCGACTTAATAATTATTTATGTCGATTCCGAGATGTCAATGATGTCACGGATAAAATATAAAATTATCATATTTTTTCATTGAGCACTATGAAATAGATAACGCTTTTCGAAGAATATATCGTATATTGCGGGAGGGGGACTGGTGATAACGAATAATTTCTGGAACTTCTCGAAACAGATTACCAGAAAATCATAAAATATATTATGGACTACGGTTTTCGATCGTATCTTCATTAATGTTAAGCACAATAATATTAAATCGGTAACGAATAATATTATTGTGGGGTTTGGTTTGGTGGGTGTAGAGTTCGCATAATATTAAATTTATCGAGAACCGAAGAGTTCTCGGAATAGAATCGTACGTTGCACTGTCACACAAACACATTCGTTTTGATAAAAAATAATCGATAATATGATTACGCAACTTACGAGTAAAATCGAGAATCGTAAAAACGCCGTATAATATAATATTGTATTTTATATTAATATGTGACAAATATATTACTCGATCAAAACCTATCGTTTAGCTTTAAACGTCCAATGCTGGTGGCGTAAGTTTGCATCTCGCTCAATGGTTAGACATAAAAATTATGACCGCTAGAAATCATAGGACGCATGAACTGACTAATTCGAATACATAATTTAGTAATGCTTTGTCATATATTACTCTACTCTATTAGTATAATACTAATATTTATATATTCCGCTATAATGAATTATTAAAAAATATGTATAGATGACATAATATAATACCTACTAACTTAAATTATATTTAGTGACGTTTTAGCTGACCGATTCGTGGTTGTTCGACTTGATTAATCCATCAGTATAATGTATTAAGTATATATATATATATGGAAAAAAGTGAAATCAAAAGTTATATGTTTAAGTTAACTTGACTTGGATAAAAATCTGATACTTTTTATTGACCGCGAATTGACGAATATATATGAATATGATTGTACATTTATGTGGTAAATATTTTACCGTCTATGCGCCAGGGAAGGGGAGAGGGAAATGAAACAAGAAATGAATGTGTTTGCATGCACCTATAATAACCACTTTTTAAATCGAATATATACGATATTAACCGAACAGTTTTAATCTAACCTGACTAAAATATTATATTATACAAGTCCTCGGCTTCAAAACGAATTTAGGACGAATTTAACCAGTCGTTTTACAATACTAAAATATATAAATTCCTAAAACACATTTTTTTTATTCTAAAAAAACGCTTTAATAACATTTTGACAAATTCCATGGGAAATGATTCTTGCGGTTATAATGTTATATTATTATATTATACATAATTGCAATAAACAACAAAAATTTATTCTTTTATCGTCATCGTTTTTAAACAAAAAAATAAAAATAATAAACATCCACAAAAGTTTCTTTAAATAATCGCGCGTTGATCGCTTCGATCCACGCACAATTCTTATTGCGATATCCGCAGATTTTCCCGGTGCCACTAGAGATCGTGCGGTCTGGTAATTTGCATAATATACATGATTTGCAGCAATATGTAAATATCTGCTGCAGGCACCTTAACCAGTATATATAATATTGCAGAAACAAGAATATTAAACTGTAAAACAAAAAAAAAAAAATGTGAACACATTATAATATGTTATGAAATGTATTATAATATATGTATTCTACATAGTATTTTTGCTTATGCGTTAACGGAAAGCCTAGTATACATTATAGGGATTACCGATTTAAATTGCTCGACAAACATTTATACAATAGATAGATACGACACCGCGCTGGTGGTCAATGTCACATAGATAATAAATAAATGGACAGGCATACCTACTGTAAACCAAAAATTGTTTTATAAATTGTCTTTTTTAGAGTACAATCGCGAAAACAAGAGTTAAAGCGCAAATAAGTATATGTAGTATATAAATGTAACTAACTGCCGTCTAGTATTATCGACAAAATCAGGCCGCGGAAAACTGCTACTTATTTTTTCCTCTAGAATATTCATTTAAAACCACCGCTTTCGTTTTTATTGTTTTCAAATGGCGGTGCACACAAAACATCGTTATTTGAACGACAAAAGCACTACTTGAGTCTCGGAAACACTGTCAGAGCCCGCGACGGCCTCGACTAGCGCGTACGTGGGAGGAAAATTCACATAAGCGCCGCCGTGGCAACCCTCGTAATACTATGTGAATTGTGTCGACATAAAAATTACTGCCAATAATAATATCTTATACATTTATATACAATATCATATCGTGTAAGGATTACAACTCTAACAGAATTTTTTTTTTGTTTCAGGGTATGGCCGGCAGTCTAACAAAAAATGGAAATAAGTCGACAATCGTAGAAATTTTACTGTTGTGTACCTCTATATATATATATATGTATATATATATATATATATATTGAACTCAAGTATAATTTAACTGGTGATATATATTATATATTCAGTGTTTTTAAGTTTTTTTTCTCCTCTCCGGTTTGTGCGAAACACTATAATATTATTTTGTATATATAATGTATACATATATATAAATATATGTACCTACGCAAGACGTGCTTCGTCGTGTGTTTCTTCGCAAAACCCAAAAATTATATTTAACAACAAATTATTTTATTTACAGTTTTATTTCTACTGCATATATAATTATTATTATTTTATTATTATTATTATTATTATTATTATTATTATTATTATTATTATTATTATTATTATTATATTATCGATATATTCTTTTTGTATATATTGGATTTGTGTATTATTATTATTATTATTATTTTTCCGAATATATGTAATATGCAAACAATATAATAATGAACAACATTGTGAAAAAAAAATGTAATTACACATTGTATAATGATGTACTTTGGAACCTTCCATAAAATTATAAATGATATAGTTAAACTTGTATATATTGGAAAAAGTGTTATATTGAGCATATATTTAGACACTAGAAAAAATCATAGGTAATAGAATTTTTAAACAATTATTTTGTTGAACGTGTTATTATTTATCGTATCCACAGTCATCTCTAATTCTCTTTTCTTATCCTGAAACATTCCACTGCTTATCCTTACCGTTTAATATACCTTATAAATTGTATATTTTGTATAATTGTGCGTCTGTGTCGTAGGGTCATAATAGAGAGCACCGGGTCACATACCACTCTAAAGATTTATTGCTTTTTTTCGAAAATAAGTTTAATTTTTATTTGGTACTAAGTATTAACCTAATTCTAGTCTATGGTGCTAAACTATATTCTGTGATAAATTCGTTTTATGATTTTCGTGTCAATATTAGAATTCTACGCAAACGTATTCTTATGTTGGCATAATCGCGGGATTCCCTCATTAAAATATAGAACTTAATTGTCTTTAGTCCCGTTCTTTTTAAATACCCGTAATTTTAAATACCGAATTGAATTTATTGAAATAAAAAAAAGACTACGTAGGCTATAATATACTACTAATTGCTATATTAGTAATATATTAAAATACATTTTTAAAAATAAGGTAGAAAATTTGATTTATAAATGTTCTAATTTTTTAGATTGTAATTATCACGAAACATACGACACAGACGTTGTGACGAGAGGTTATATAGTGTGTTATAGCGTGAATTATAATTTTTTTCGAAATCATATCATGTTGATTGATCTAAAAGCACATCTATCTCACACTTGAGTTTGGTAAACATCCGTTTAATATGTGTATTGTAAAATAAATATGTATAATGAAATATATAGTGTACACATTCACATAGTGCCGAAACTATAGATATTTATTTGCAAGGGTGTAAGTACATAATTATTATGATAGCCCTCTCTGTAAAAGCCAAAAGGTATAGTTTAAAAATAATCATGATTATTATATATATACCGTGCACGGTATCGGAAACACATCTATTAGCCGATATAATCGTATAGATGTATCCGGTATGATAACTTGTCAGTGTATTACTGTTTATTAAGCAAATAAACATTTCAGAAGTGTATGTGTGTGTACGATTGAATGATCTATTTTTTGACCAGGGTCATACTATACATTTTTATTACAGCGTTTGAATACAAAAACAGACTCCGTGGTCATGCTATGCGTGGTTAATGGTTACGGTGGTGCAGTAAATGGTATATCAACGTGGAAGATTTCATGTATCTTTAAAAATTCATCGACACATAGTATGACCTAAGCCATTATAACACATTAGTGTTCTCGGGCGCATATGAAAATTTGTATTGTAATATGGATACTATTTTCAAGCCACTCAAAATTATATTGTAATTACCTAAATATTGCTCAGCCATCTGTAGGACGAATTTTAATTTTGAAACTAACAGTTAGAGGTTTTATAATTGTCATTTTTGTATCTACTACGGAAAGTTTTACTGCAAACTCTGACGACGATTGTTCAGTCGTCGATCTACATAGTAATTTAAAAGAAATACTACGCTTTTGGAAGACGGATATATGTGAAAAATTGAATGCGTTTGTTAAATTGGCACAGGTAAATTCTTTAGCTAAGATAAAGATTAATATTAATGATTTACTAGTAGTTTTATAAATTTGTTTAGGAGATATATTAAGAGCAAAGGCTTGATAAAAATTTGGCGTTTACGGAGAATTAAAATTTGGGCAATAATATATAAACATTGTCTAATTTTTTTAACTATTCGATTTCACTAAAATCTCCAAATTAATGTATGCATATTACTAATCTGTAATAAAATACAGCTCGTAACACGACTATGCCATTTTTAATAATTTCTTTTCCCGATTTAACTGGTTTAAAACTAATAACAAAATCATTGTAGGCTTATACAGTTATATCACAATTAATTAATCTTTAATATAAAAGAATAAAAAATTAAGAATTAAAATTTCGTAGTACAAAATCGTGGTCTCAATAACGACCTCTCCACCCAACAAGATTTTAAACATACTCAAAAATCAACTTAAACTACGCCTATACCTATGTGTATACGCGAAAACAGCATAGTCGCGACCACCTTTTTATGCACGAGGTTGCGATATCTGGAGTTTAAATCTGTGACGAATCATTAAAATACATATTATGCATTGGACTGCAGCCATTTCGTCCGGTCACCGATAAATACAACAAATAAATATACTCATTAGTTCATTGCCTACTCATATAATAATATAATATAGTATAACGGGAAGTGGTGTAACACACGATAAATGAAATCCCGATAAACATCACCGCACTAAAACTAAAATCTTCGTTTGTATATTATGTACACACAGCACACCGGACAGGTATGTTTTTGTTTTCGGTATACAACATAATATTATGTTACGTGTATAATATGTCCCTCACTTGTTCACTTTATTTTTTCTCATATTGTCATCGTTTATTATAATGTATATGAAACAATGACAAATCCGTGACACAATGTGATATTTCGACCAAAACATCAAATCATTATGCGCATAATATTATAATAATACAATAATAGAATTATTGTGAATAACAATATACCGAATCCCGCGCATAGTAGATAAGTATATATTATTGTACAATACAATGTTTTTTTTTTGTGTATCTACCTGGAACTTTTTTTACTGCAGTTTTGCTGTGTCAAAAATAACATAGTAATAATAATAGTATAAATATGCATAAAGACAAAGGATAAGGAGGACATCAATAACTAATTAAAAAATCAAAAATTATTTTTTTTAATTTTTTCAACATAACTAGTTAATTAATTTGTAATTCAGCTAGATTAATCGTTGTTAATCGTATTGTAACTTAGCCTTTATCGTTTATCAGTTTTTCTTCAGTTAAAATTAATATAATATATAATTTGATTGATTGTACTATGTAGAGTACAGTGCATACAATGACTAAACGAATATTAAAAAATATATATTATTTTAATTTATTCATTAATTAGACACAGACCATTTTCTTATGCTTTAACCACTATACTGTGTTCAATATAAGGAATAGTAGAAAATCAGCTTCGTTGATACTTTGGGTGGTTAAAAGGTTTAACCCACCTTCCACTTAACCAAAAAAAAAAAAAAGTTTCAATTAAAAAATGTAAGTAGACGTATTCAATACTATTATAAATTTAACGAGAAAAGATATATCAAATTATTGAAAACCTATAATTTATTTATATTACAAGTTTGAAGTCGCAATGTTATTAATATTGTTAATGTTATTCGAAGTATTGCATATTATAGCATTTTACGGTGTGTTGATGACCATGAATAAAAAAATAGATATCTGGGGCCAGATTTAATATATCTTGTCAGTCATCCATAGTTAGTTACATTGAAAATGATAAATTCCTCACTTAATCCTTCTAATTCATTCTCTCATATTTACGTATGTATTGTGCACATTATATATATTTTGTACAAATTGTAAATTTTCGTTTTAAAATTGTAAAGAATGTTAACTTTATGATAAGTGTATTGCATAGTGCATATATCTCAGTTATATTAGTATTATAATATTATCAATGATTATTTTAAATCATAAATTATCCAATATTAAATGCTTTAATGATATAGAATCATTGGTTTCAACAATGGCTATATAGGTTGTCACAATGGCGGTTAAATTATTTAGTCATGGGGGGGGGGCGTACAAAATAAAACAAAACTGAATACATTACTATTATAGTATAATATACATAAATGTAATAACTAAAATAAATATTAAAGATAAAGCCATTTACCCACCCCACCCCTTTGACCAACACTAGGTTGTTATCAAAATAAATAAATAAAAATAGCCAAAACCGTAATTCACAAAGATTATGAAACATCGCGATCTTTGCATACACATTTAATACATTTTAAAATCATTATATAGTTAATATAAAAATACAAAAAATATATTGGTAACCCTCCTCCACCATGAAAAAATTGCATCTACATCATTGACTTAAACAAAATTATTATTTATTAAAAATAAATGAAATTTGCATAGTCACTATTATGTAACCCAAGTGATAAATTGGTTTTTTTTGTTTATTTTAAAAGTTACTGAGACTTTTTAATTTTTACCCCTCTGAAGTACAAACTAGATTTAATTAGCTATCAGACACCACTTTTAGTCCTTAAAACTAAAAATCGGATTACAAAATACATATGCACTCAAATACACCTACCTATTGGTGGCACAAGTTACAAGTACTAAAATTGGCAGAAAATATCATCTCCTTTTTCTGCTACTTTCTGCTCTTTATCAGTATAAAGAAAAACTTGACGAAAAACAAAATTTGCACAAACACGACTGTTATTTCTAACATGTCTTGGTTTATCATTGAAAAAGTCACTTTATTTTATCAAGATACTTAATTAATACTCCTTAAACGAAAGTTATTTGTATGCTACTGTTACTATGCCTAATTGCTAATATATCTACTATCTATACTTGTATCATATTTATTATTTGTTATTAATTAGGTAATAATAAATAATAATAAAATTACAATATATTGATCCGTACATGGATCATGTATAAATTATTTATTTATTTATATTTAATAATTATCTGTTATGTATATGCGGATATCAACGCTTTACTTTGTCATTAAAATATGTCTTATATATGGTATATATATATATATGCATACCAAAGTTCCAAACGGTCGCGAGTAGGTCTGTTTGACGTATCGCGGTCAGAGCTATTGGAATTAAACATATAATAATACCTTCAATACATAATATTATATGGTCATAGGACTCGTCGAAGGATTTACTCAACAGTTGGTCTCCTCGGATACGCGTTTTTTTACCTGCAGCTGTACGAGGTAGATATAACTAATATATGAGTTATTTATAATATTTCAACCAGTTATATATATCTATAGGATTTGTCACTTTCTCGCACATTGTCATATTGATATTATATTATCATATCCCCATTACATCATTCATTAGCTATTACAATATTAGATTGCCTCTACAATTAATAATGTTAATGATAATATGATAAATTATATCACAGTTAAATAAAAAAAATCGTCCGGTTCATGAAACAAGCAAAATATTTTACGATTTGATGAGTATTATTTCGGTACCTCACACATAAATACACTCCTGAATGAATCGAAATAAAACATATAATTTTTTACTAGTTAAGTTAAAATTACTTAAAAAATATAAATCAATTATTACTGAAATACGGCATCAGAATTTAAAAACAATTATGAGTTTTGAGTTTTACTACGTATGTAATTATTGGGAAGCTTAAAAATATGAAATGTTTCTAAAAATGGATAAACTCCTAGCACGTCAAAAACTGCCTAATGAAATCCAACTTAATCGAGCCAAGAAATTTATTTAAGTTTATCATAACTATCAAATTTAAATATTAATAAAATATTGTTGACAATTTATTGTTTTCAATTGTATATTTATTAAAATATAATAAAAATAAGTTGATTACTAAACCAAAGAATATTATTCAATGTTTAAATTCTTGAGACATTAATATATTAATATTTTGATTTTACTTTGTTATTTTGTTTTATAAATTAAAATATTTGATTTTTATGCATAGGTAATAAGCTAATAACATTTACAATTAGTGATCATTTAAATTGTTTTAGATGTTGAAAAAATAGCTTGTATTTTAAGGAGTATTTAATAGGCAATTATTATAACACTTATAGTCACGTTCTTCTTCAGTGTTACGAATACTAACACTATTAAATAATCGTTTGTATAATGTGTATTGAACGTTTGTCGATCCAACATTATTTTTTGAAAAACAAAAATCTAATTTAAACCAATTTAAAATTTGAAAAAAAAAACTATAATACCTTTTTTTATTACTTATGGCTTTGGCTAAATTATTATTTATTTAAGTAATACAATAACAATAAATATAAATAAATTAGTTAAATCAGTTATAAATAACAGTGATACATTTTTATCTTCTCGACCAATATATTATCACAATATTTTAATTAAATTTTAAAATATTCTTATTATTTTCTAATATAATTTAGAATAAAAAAATCGTAATTATAGAAAAGGTGTAAAATAGAAATAGTATATTTTGAAATTTCACTCTGTTTTGAAGTATAATTTTTATTATATTTACTTTTTGTAACATTCATCGCCAGTAGACTGTATATTATAAAAGCGATTATTTTCAAGAGGGTGAGGAAGAATTTGTTGAAATTCATAACACCTAAGGTACCTATAACATTTTTCAAAACCTGTCGCTTATAACTTATCTACGAGTGTGAGCTTACGAGTGTGTATAAACTTGGGGTACGTTAGCCGTGAGGTACATATACGATTGGATCTATACGCTTTTAGAGTGTATTTTTTTTATTTAAAATAACTAAAAACTAAATCAAATAAATTATAACTATATAGTATATATTTTTGCTATAATAATATTACAGCCAACAGGACAACACATTGCTTTAACGTAGGAGTGTATTACAGTTTTTTTTCATGAAATATTGTGCCCGTAGGACACACACAATATATAACATGCATAATACTTTAATAATATTATTACAACCGTATATAGTACAATGCACTATATCACACAATATATCATATATTATAATATACATTACAGCACAGTTTTCAGGTAGATAACGGCATTATCCGTCGATTGTGCTTTGTGCAAACTAAATATTTCATAAAACAGAAATTTAATCAGTATATAATATGTATAAATAATATATCCCACGGTAAAAATTAAAACGACCATAGATTTTTTTTTTAAATTGACGCTACATTTGTTCTAAACAAAACTCGATTCACTTTGAAATTGTTTTCCTTATTTGTTATAAATAATACATAATTTGTATCAGTAGACACAATAAGAGTATGAGCCATGTGAAAAAAAAGAAACAAAACATAAACAATTTGAATGAAGAAAAGCCACCCATTGATGTCACTCCGTCCACTTGGAAATTTAAAATTTCTTATTAGACTATATTGAGTTTTTTTTTTATTTATTATTATAAATAAAAAGTGTTATTATCTTTTTGTTTTTACATTTTCATGATAGAATCAACTAAACTTAGATATATACATTTACAATTTTTAACGTTGCTTATAAAGATGAGAGTTATAGGTATGATTGAGTATTTAGATTATTGGATATTTAAAATTTTTATGTTTTCCATAAGCTAATGATTCAAAAACTAAAAAGTTAACATTGTTTATGTTATAATATAATAAATTCAATATATCCTATTTCTTGAATTATACAATAATTAATAGTAAAATATTAGTAATGAGCTAATCAATTCAATCGCGAAGACATTCAACCTATAGTGGGGTCATTTTAAATCAAATGTTGTACTTTCGAATTGTATTTTGTTTATATGAGTTGAGGTGTACTGCCTCTAAACAGGGACTGCGCACGGTGTATAGTAGAAGTGGTTGAATAATTTGTTGATATAATAATAATGAACATTTCCAACGCAGTGAAGTTTGATAACTAATTAGTGGATAATATATTTTCAAATCTTAATAACCTTGTTGTAATTTGGAAGACACCTATGTGAGGATACCAGTTTAGATTTTATCCAATTAGACTCCAAGATATTTTATACGAGGAGATTATATAATATTGTGGCTGTTGAGTTTTAGGTTGGTATAACTTTTGATCTATGTAATGTGAAAAAAACTGCAGTACTTTTTGTTGGATTGAGGTTGGTTATTCATTTTTGCACTCATTCTTAAGTAATATTATACAATGTATAATGCGTAAGTATAAGTATATATCATTTTGACAAAACTACAATATTCTAAATTATAAGTACCTATATCTAAATATTTTATAATACAAAAATAACCAAAATATTAAATATCATTATATTATGTTCGTCGATTTTTCAATTAAAAACTAAATGTACCGTTTCGAACAATACTTGTTAATGGTTCAAAATTATTATTTAAACAGTTTTATCAGGTGATATCATATTTTATATATAATTTTGAGTGTACAATAGATACCATTATATAAAACTTGATTTAGGCCTTAAATTAAATTGAACATTTTCGACATAAATATCGTATACTTTATGTGGTTATATGTCGTGTTTCGGAAAATAATTTATTTTCCAGAATATCATTTTATATTATGTAAGCAGAAAAAGTTTTATCATGGTTCAGGATCTATGAATATCAACGTTTTAATTTATTAAAACGTTTAACAGCCATAAAATCTATTTTTTGAATGGTTTAACACATTCATTAAAATTAATATTTTTAAGCTATCATCCGCATCTATCTATGTTTTATAAAATTTAAATAATTTATTATTTGATGATTTTATTTGATATTATTATAATATGAAAATTCTTAATGATATATATATATGTATATATATAGGTGGTAGGTATACATACGAATTTAATCATATAGCGCTGAGATACAGTTATTTTAGGAGCACTAATATCGTTATTAATTATTATGATAAGCAATATTATTTTATCAAGTTCATTATAAAACAATTTAATCCAATACATTATATCTAAGATAATGCTCTAAATAGAATGAAATACAATCTGGAAAACTATAACATTATCGGTAGAGTATACTGGACATTTTTTTTTATGTGTGTTATTACCTAGACTCTTTTATAAGTACAAAGGACATACTGCAGTGTGAAAATTAATTTAATAAAACAATAACTGTACAAAGTCGTTCTTTAATTAAAAAATAAAAATATCATACGTTTCAAATTGAATTATGTTTCGACAAAATTTAATATTTAAGAGAATACAATATCACTACTTACAATTCCATAATACTTATTGGAATTGAAATTTAAAAATCATCTAAGAAACAAATTATAGAATACTATTGAAGTAAGTCTGTAAACGAACAGATAATTAATGTTATATTATAATTACCTGCGGAGCTACAACGATGAGTGCTTTTTTTTAAAAAACTAATACCGCTTACCTATTCGACCTCATAATGTAACTAGACATACCATTTCAATAGGTATGATATATTATTTTACATTAAACCTCCTTCACCTGCTCTTTGAATAAATCTGTCGAACCACTTTTAGATAATTTCATGATTTATCTACAGTGTGTGCGCCTACACGTACCTATATATGTATATATTGTATGTAGATACAATTTTTCATTTTTGCATATAATTTTATTTGCAAAATGGAGTTTGGTGGGTGTGGCGGCACAACCCCTGTGGGTATACGTGACTTATATGGATATCTGTGCGTATATTGTACTCAGTCGCCGCGAAAGTATTTAGCGTCGCAGAATGATAATAATTCGTATTTTATAGTTGGCGCCCGCGTGTGGCATATGTTATGTGTAGCTATGTAGGTGGTTATGTAATTATGTATGCTGCGGAACTTCGAAAGCGACAAATTAACGTGATCACTAAATTATATATTATTTTTATTATATCTATTAATTGTCTTTTTTTCGTTTTACGGCGTGTCTAGTCTTTCGTTTATGTACACTGTCATGATATTATTAATTGTTATAATAATTTATATTATATACCAATCCAGCTGGCGGTAAACTGACAGTGACAATTTCGTTCATACGTATGATCTCATTGTTCCCCCGTCCGACCTACCTTTGAGCTTTGACAAGTACAGCTTTATTTTTATACAAACATTCGTGTGTGGTTGTGGGAACATTTTTATAATAAATACCGTATACATGTCTACACGAATCGTAGAAAACAAAGAAGAATAATTTTGCTGGGGAAAAATACCCACTAGAAAAAATTCATTCCACAAAATAAGACTCATATATTTGCTTTAGTGTTTGATTTTAGCTCATATTTTGTTAGACTATAAAAAATTGGTTAATTTATATTTTTTTACTAAATTAAATTTTAATTTTAATTATTTTTTAACTATAACAACAAGCTATCTACTTATAAATAAATGTTTAATTATATTTATGTACCCAACAATATAAATTTAGTAAACTGTATTTGTTCAAATCAGTCAATGTATTTCAACATTTTTATCAACAGTAATTTAAATTATATAATGATGTATACATATCATAATAAAAATATTTGATAATAAGTCATGGGAAAACATATGACCTGATTACCTTGATATATTTTATAATGAGTTAAACGAATAAATATAATTTCATAGGTAAGTGCTTTATGGTATAGGCAATAAGTATATACCTAAAATTAGTATATAAATAAATATTAAATTACTTAATATAATCAGTTGCTTATTGTAGATATCCACATAGGTAATGCAGAAAAATAATTTTCAGTTCCGTAGAAGATCAATAAAAATTTTTTTAAGATCAATAATGCCACGAAATCACAAAATTCATATAACTATAATGTATTAATATACCTACCTACTACATATTCATTGAAAAAAAAATGCAAGAATAGAAAAAGTAGTACATTTATTTATTTATAAAATTTCATGAAAAACATTTTCTGCTTAAATTATATTCATTAAGCTGTAATATTTTTTACGGCTGTAAATTAGTTTAAATTAAATTTTATGCATTAATATATTACATAATATAAAATTTAACATGTTTTATTATACTGTGACTCGATCCAAGGAAACTTATACACATGGAGGTCAAGGTGTATATTTAATGACTTTTTAACATATATTTGGAGAAAAAATTATAATATACTATGTTTATAATAGTGGTATGCAGATAAAAAATTAAGACATTAATTTTACATTTTAATCTTGTGACCACGTCATCGTTAATTAGTTTATGATCAACAATACTTTTAATAATTAATAATTCATTCTCCGTTTTCATTTTATAATACTTCGTATAATATATATTATATGAAGGGTAAATAATCATATACATATGTATGTATTATTAAAAATAAGCTTTCTATAATTTTCAATGTAAAATAAAATAATTTAAATTGTAGATAAAAAATAAAAAGTGAAATTGTTTAGTTTTAATAGTAAATATATACATATATTCTTTTTAAGTACATAATTTTATATATTTAAGCACATTTTTATAGCACATTAATTTTAAATTTCAATTTTTACTCATCACTCATCAGCTAATTTATTAGCTAATTACAACTGCAACTATAGCAGTAGTCGTGCATCGTTCTTCGGTTCAATTCCATCTATATACCGAATTCTCTTACAACAATTTCTGATTTTTTTTTTAAATTCATCATTGGCACACAAATTAGTATGATCGTGCGGGCATAAAAAATAAAAAACTGTAATATATGCAATATGCATTTATATATGTAGAGCCTTGTTAATATTAATTAAGATATAAATTGCGTCATCTTTGTCCGAATCGAATACATATACATACCAATTATAGTTACGTTTGAATTAATTAATTACTTATTCAAGCCTCTAGGTGCATTAATAAAAAATCAAAAGAATAAAGCAGATTTTCGACAGTCGTATATAAATATAGAATACCGTATACTCAGTTCTCTCAACTTCTCTCGGTAGTTGTGAGCAGTTGGATAAAATTTCAATCCCATTTTCTTTTTCGTTAACGTTAAATTATTAACTATATATATAATATAAAGTTGAATTTTTCAGTTAAGTTTTTGAGTTATTTCATTTATTTATTTCACTTCTTATAATTTATAAAATTATGTTTAACAAATCGAAATATAATAAAATAGTCAGTCATTAAAATATTATTTTCCTTATTTATTATTGTATGTTGATAAAATATCTATTTTAATTTTAATTATCCAATGAATACCAGGTACACCGTGTGTTTACAATTAGCATATACATAATATACAAAAGTATAATAAAAAAGTAAAATAAAGAGTAATTGTTTTTATTCATAAGTATACCTACAATTTGATATTAAATTATTTTTTTAAAACGATTTGTTTTATAAGGCATAAGGCTAATTCTTGTTTATAGATAGGCAATAAGGTTATAAGTTGTGACAACTATAAAACGTAGGCAATGAACAAAATAACTTGACAATTAAATTAATCAGTGACTCGCAGTACTTAATCAGTAGCAAAGATGAGCCATGCACGATCTTATATACGAAACGGATTTAGGACAGTTGGTTAAAAACATTCCGTAAAATATAGTTCATAAAATAAAATTCGTTAATAATAATTTTTATTAATAATAAAAATAATTTATATACCTACTTAATAATTAATAACCGAATTATGTATTTTTAAAACTCTCTTTATAAAGCCTATTTCAACTTGTAGACTATAACTTTGAGTTACATCAAAAAATTATTATAAATAAAATTCAAGCGTTCTACAAAAATATAACATTTGGATGGTCTTCAATGTTCTACCATGTACAGATATTTCCAACCTAACTCTGCATAATGATTTTAATATAAACACTATTGATGAAGGAATAACATACTTCTTTAGATACACTTTTATAAGCAACTTAAAATTCAATCCAGTCCTCTTTAGAGAATTTCTCAATCTTAGCACTACCAAGAAATCCTCGACGAAGGTTTAAAAGTAAATGGTTTCATAAGCTCTTAAAAATATAATAATTTCAATTCTAACAAAATAAATTCATGAAAAAAAATTTTTTTTATACATATATATATGAATAATTAACTAAGACAAGTTTTGCTGGTGTTTGACTTCTTAATCTGCACATCTCATGTCTTACCTACTCTTAGTATCATCTGTATAAGCTTATTGTGCATTTCTTGTATAGATTATTTATTTAAAATAAAAAATATATATATACCTACTTAATTTTGGATAAAGTCTTACAATAAAAGAACAATATAAAAATATTATATTTTTTGAATTATCAAAGTTTTCGACTTATCACTAAGTTTGAGTCAAGAAAACTCAGTTAATACATTCCATTGCAAGCCTTTCCAACACTAGCGTACTCACCACTCATCGGTGGAAGGTCACAAAATTGATAAACCCAATCCCACAGTCAGATTTTTGGTGACATTATATTTATTTTGTTAACACTTCCTGAAGTCCATTATTAACTGACTACATCAATACTGAGTAGCAATTACGCGTTTGACCGCGTTATAGAACTAGCCAGTAACACTACTCCACTTGCATACGTATATATAGCCACCTACGCGTATTAAGTAGCAATACTATTGCGGTATTTGATCGCGCGGACGTGTTCGAATAATTACGCGAAAGACGATCCGATTTAATTGCTTGAAACCACGCAGACGTCGGTAAATATTTAGCAAACACCGTGAAAAACACGACGAGTAGGCGGTGGTGTTTAGTATCAATTATGTTTTTTATTGTTCACAATTGGACTTCCTAATCTAAAAACGAGCGCATTTGTGTGTATGTGTATTTGTACAACGTACAAGTGTACACGTAATATTAATTTATAATAATAATGATGTGTAGGTAACACGCGCCGCGGTCACAAGACGTAGCCGTATAATACAATTGTTTCGTTTATACTTACCCAATAATAATACACGACCCGCAAAATTATCATACGACGACCACGTGACTTGTACCTTATAAATAGTACCGTTATCGTCTAACGCAAGTAGAAAATTATAATATTACCGATAACTGTTTTGTTGACTTTTGACTGTGCAATATCGTTTTTAATTTGTTCACAATGACAAATACGAAAACTGTTTTATTGTTTAAAATCCATAAATTCTATGTTTTTCATACTTAAATAACTTGTTTCGTTTAACTGATATCGAAAAAAGAAAAGTCCTTTTGCACGGCCACCAAGTTATTCTAATGAACATGTCATTTCTTGTCTAAAACTGTATCAGCACCATTTTCTAGTTTTTTCCTAGGCAAAATGATTTTTTCAGAACAATGTCGTAGCTATACCTACTAGTTATGTACTTACAATTACGCAACAACCATCAATGGCATCGACGTGGATTCATACGTAAGTTACTTTAAATATTAGTTTATAAATATATTTAAATATTCAAATGCCCTATATTCCATTTTTTATAATAAGCTCATGTATTATGCATTTGTGTAGTTTATAATCATTTTTATTTTTGAAAAAGTAAAGGAATTTAATATCATAATAGTTAACTACATACCACGTAGTAGGTTTACTACTTCGGTTTACTTATAAAGAAAAATGAACTGTCTTTGTTTTTATTGAATAATTACGCAAAGTAATTTGTCAAAATGCTTAATTATAATAAACTTATCAATATATATATATATATTTATTCGATTTATACAATTTAAAAATTTATTAAAATTTATTTTTCCCATTTTTTATAAAACATAGTCGTATATTATTGCTTGTTCAATATCTATAAATTTTACACAGTTTAAAAGTAACAAGATAAAGTTGATTTCGTATATGATCTAGGTTGATGGCAGAACAGGGCTTTACTCATTTTTGTTGATTGCGTCTATACAGTTGACGAGGTATAAATAAATCTTTAAATACTTTTTTTAGAAATAAAAATAAAACAACATAAGAAGGATAAATGAATGTTTTTTCAAAATATATTAATAGTTAATAACAACTTACAGCTTTTGTTTTTCAAATGAATCCTTTTTTTTTATTGTAAATTATTTAGTGAATAATTTTTTTTTAAATATTGATGGTGTTAATTAAAAAAATTATCGGTTTATTAAAATGTTTATGGATAATTGTCTTTGAAAATGGTTCAACCAAAATATAAAATATACTGAATATTATTAGATCTAGAATTTATTATACTTGAATTATTTTTATAAATTATAGATATTGATAGATTTATATAAAAATATTAAATATTACAATTTTCAAATAACCATAGCCACCATATCTTCCAAGCACCAATTATCGTTATTAAGTAGGTACACACAATTAAATAACTCAATAACTACTCGTTTGAATTTTGATTTTAATACGTCAACATTTTCAGAAAAATTATTCACTACCTATATAATTTACTATATAAGAAGAGGGGAATTGTGATTTGAAAAATAAAAATTTATATCTCCACATAACACTTCGTAATAGTATAGTACTCTCTAGATCTCAAGAATTTGAAAATATGATAATTTAAGTGGGTATATTTAAAAATATCAAAAACCAGATTTTGAATAACTATATTACCATTGAAGAAGAAGAAAAACATGCTTTTTAAATTACTTCTGTATACATATTTAATATTTGAATTGTCGTTTCAAAATTTAAAACATAAAAAAATTATTATTTTTCATAATTTAAATAGTTCATCAGTTAACTGTATATACATATACAGACGTATAGATCATTAAAGATTCTTATGATTTTTTATTATATTTTATAATTTCTCATTTATTATAGTATTATCACGTTGCAGCCTTTTAGTCATTACGAGTAGTCTGGTCAACAAATAAAAGAATCTGGTTATTATTTTAATGCAGTGAAAATATCAAGTGTCTACGGTGTATGGTAGCAATACCGTATATTATGAACAAATAATAATTTTATACTACAGACGCGTTTACAATTTAACCCTATTGATGGAATCACCATTTATTATATAGTATACACATGTTTTATATTTTTCAATAACAACTCAAAATATTTTGGACATTTACTATTTTATTATTTTCTTTTAGATTTTATCAAGGTTACCTCTTACCAAGCAAAGTGTGAAAGTAAGACTTTTCAATCAAAATAAATAAAAATAATTCGCTGTTAAAAATTATATTATGAAGACGGTACTACTATTAACGATCGCAGTATAAAATTTAACCAAAAATAAAAAATATTATACACAACGTATACAATGGAGTCTTGTTAATCCGATATATGTAGGACTGTAGTACTACCTACCAGATTATCAAAAACACTACATATTTAAGCAATAATACAGAAATAAAATATCAGAATAACACAAATTTTAAATATATCAAAATAATAAAAACTTTAAAAAAAAAAGTTAATGTTTTTCAAAATAAATAACTACTTATATGAACAAAGGATTCAACTTATTTGAATTAATTATTATTACTGATTAAATATTAGTATTATTGTAGGTATATTTGTATTTTATTTGTAATAATGAATATAATTATTTTCAATTTCTCAATAATTTCAAATATTTATGAATAGTTTATCAATTTATGTATCTTAACTGACCAATTAATCTACTAATATATAATATAAACCTATATAGCTATTTTGGTAGAAATAAAAAAATATATTATGCTGTATTAAGCTCAAATAAAAATAGCGTAACTATAAATTATTTTTAAATATCAAGTAAATTTTATAAACGTTTTCAAATTTATTTTCATGTTATTTTGAAAAGCTGAGCAGGTACTGTCAAGCTCAAAAGTTACGTTGATTTTAATTAATTATGTATAAAACTATAAACTTTAAAATATGTTCAAGTTTAGTATACCTTTAGTATATAACCGTTTGAATTTAAGCTTACGAGTTAATTTCTTTACCAACTACAAAGATTATTTTCAATTGATTAATTTTTATTCGTGTCATGTTGATAATAATCTTCATTTTTTTTTCAATATGTTTTCATCAAACAACTAAATGAGGTATCAAGATATAATATTTATACCTATATAAATTATATCACATAAGAACATATTACATGATTATACATTTATTTGTATATCATTAAACAGTCAATAGCAAAGCTAGTTACTTGTTTAGTTAGGTTAACATAAGAAAAAGAAAGTTGTTAAGTTAAAAGCTAACATATACTTTTTTTAAAGCTTTGTTTAGTTAGGTTAACATAAGAAAAAGAAAGTTGTTAAGTTAAAAGCTAACATATACTTTTTTTAAAGCTTTGTTTAGTTACAAATCAATCTGTAAAAACAATAACTTAATTAAAAAATAAAATTTTTATTTCCTAATTGACAAGAAAAGTAGCATATCTTAAACATAAATAAATTTGAACAAATTTTGAAATTTAGAGGTATTTACTATTTACGGAGGGGTTAACTGAATTTAAAAAAATTTACCACCACTCATCAAAGAAGGTGTATCAATAAGGCTCTTTAGAGTTAAACGATCACTTATTTTTAATTTTATAATAAGTTATGTAAACATGTTGTACTATAAATAGTGTTTGTTTAAAATATACTACTAATACAAGAATTACAAGAGGTACACGTTCTAATAATCGTTATAAAATATAATATTGCAATATTTATAATATATTTTATATAAATAAATAGTAAATATATCTATAGACATATAACGTATAAACATTAAACACAAATCCGTTTATAAAATATGTACGTAATATTTATAATTAATTATCACTCAATCGAGCGTTAATTTAATATTAAATATATTCATTAACTGATTTTTTTGATTAATTTTTAAAGAACAAATTTCTTTAAAATGCCATACACAATTTAAGTGAATTCACTTAATAATAATTATTTATTATTATTTATATTATTGTTTTATATATATATAAATATTGTGTATTCTGTAGTGTCGGCAATAATTTGGGTACAAGAAACTAATGAGGTATATACTTACATATATATTATACCTATTACCTATACAACATCTTATATTTATAATATTATATAGATATTATACTATATAATATTCAATTTTATACCGACTATTTATGTATAAAAAAAAAAACCAAAAACTGACATGCAAATTATGTTTAAATCAAACCGATTATGACTATATATTTTTCTATTTTAATCATTTCCTGTATAGTCTTAGACATTTCTATGATTATATCTTAAATCTAATTTATATCCGAAATCAGTAATGTGAAAGTAGTTCTTCGTACCACGGAAAAAAAAATTGAACAATAAATACTTCTAAAACTGTAATATACATTTATTGATCGATATAAAACTCTAACTCAATTTTAATATTTCTGTACAAAATATTAACTCGAAGTTAACACATCAGGTACATATTATGTTACAAATATGACTTACTAAAATAAAATATTGTAACAAGTTACTTAACTTAGTAAATATTAAATTAACGTTTTAACTTAATGTTCATTTTTAACTCGTAATTTCTAGTCTTGCAAGTCAATATAGTGATTCATTTTAAAATCCTAACCTATATATGAGTACGACAATTACGAGTTTTACTGCGCTTTTGTATGATCAAATGCATTATCGACGAAAATGAGAACACCTGTAGCTAAAAAAAATTCTTAGGACCAAAACCTCTACTCGTGACACATATACATATAATATATACTCGGATACCTATACCATGTTTAAGTACCCACCTATAATATGCTATACAATATAATAATATGCACGTATCGCGTATACTGTACACACATTCTAACGAGTTGAGTGCGAGTAGGTGTTAAATTAAACGGAAGCAGAGTTAGCCTCTCCACAATACCTATATTATACATATTACTTATGTATGACTGACTATAGTGACTACGTACACTAAAATTTAACTCTCAAGTCCATTGTCGAACCGGAGATGTGTATTGTATAATATGCAGATAGAATCCTCACCATGGCATAAATTACAATTACGGTCTACTCAAAAAATGTAATTACTCGTAGGTACTTGGTTATACATTACCTCTATTTTTTTTTGCATTTTCTTTAAAAACATAGTTTTTAATTTTCATTCAGTAATTATATTTATTACGAGGTACTGCACACAGCTTTAAATACGTGCGGTATAAAATTTACTTTTTACTTGTTGGTCTCGCGACACTTATCCTGCGTGCTCACTACTTTTAATTCAGTACGAGATATTATTTTTTATTCCGAACTAGTACAAAAAACAAAAAAAATGTATATCTTCGACTGAAATAAACGCTGTATGAAACACCTTGTACATTACAATATTGATGTTCCCTATTATCCATAATATTATGACTAATGTGTACATTTTAATTATCTACATTTCAATAAAAGTGTTAAGCGAAAATTGGCGTGGACATAATGTTATAATAATATCCAAGTACTTATAAGTACAATAATAGTTGTGTTGTCATTGTCATGACGTTCTCTCTACGATCATTTGAGTATAAATAATACCTATTTTACTTTTACTTACAAAATTGTGTGTTACAACACGCATATGCTGCGCGTATATTATAATATAATCGTTCAATTTAGAATTTTCAACAAATCACTATCTGCACTAGGCTCATTGTTATGGTGATCTAATGGGTTTTGTTACGATGTGTATTATTTATTTTTATCGACGGACGATATCTATCGAGTATGCCTATTATTACCTATAAGCAATACTCAATAAGTACGCCAATACGCCTATACTATTTAGGTTGTGGAAAGTTCGTGTTTATGAATGGTTTTAATCGATGTACTCGTATTAATAATTTTGAATTGTATATTATATTGTGACCGTGTAAAACCAACACATTATCATATTTTACAGTTTTACATTTTCTTTTTTTTTTTTTTGTGAAAAATTTAGTACAAATCTTCGACAAGAACACTATTACTATACATATTGAGTGACATTTTTTTTTATATATTATTTCAATCCTAACCCATGAAAAAGTTCTAATTACAAATCCTAGTGATATTTTAGGTTAATTAATTCATTTGTTATTGTATATTATGTATATTTTATTTGGTACCTAGTAGAATTGTATTAAGTGAGCGTGTTGCCATTCTACATATTATTATATTATTATTATAAAACGCGAATTTAAAATAACCATCGATTTTATTGTTATTAACAATTTGCTTAGCCTCGACAGTTGGTTATTTGTATTTTTGAAGTCATTTATGCATATTTGAACGATTCCGAAAACTATATATAACTATAATGACAATTTCTGCACGAGATACATGAGTTATTTTTCTGAAAATTAGGTTCGTGTTCATTAAAAATGCATGCGTAGCCATACGGTGCGCATATTTATTATTTAAATAGATTTTATTCGGTCGTCGTTGTGAAAAAATTGTTTTTCGGTCTCAAGCATGGCCGTTTCGAAAAACTCACCTCAGCTTGTGCACTTTTCCTAAAAGG
Source organism: Rhopalosiphum nymphaeae (assembly GCA_036289425.1). Taxonomy (NCBI): domain Eukaryota; kingdom Metazoa; phylum Arthropoda; class Insecta; order Hemiptera; family Aphididae; genus Rhopalosiphum; species Rhopalosiphum nymphaeae. The sequence continues at coordinate 17,028,484 of JAZAQC010000007.1, read as the reverse complement.
TAACACACTACCGCGTTCTAAATTATAATACCTAAAAAAAGCTATAGAGTTTCACAAAATGCTCGTTAATGCATAGATTACACGTCACTAGAAGATATATTTTATATTAACGGTCGTGTCTTATAGGTGTATTCAAATGATAGCATAATCATAAATAATAGACAATATTGTACAATTATCTAAATCTAACACAAAATTCAAACTTTAATTCGGTTCAATACTAGCAATATTTTTGGATTTATACCTGTATATATATACTTAATAATAAATATTTTTTATTATTTTTATTTTTTTTTTAATAATCCTTATTTGATAATTGATGTTATAGTCATTATTATATCTACATCAAAATTAATTCAATTAAAATAACAGAATAAATTTCTAAGTCAATATTTATATTTTGTTTTGATTACCCATATTATAAATTATAGAATACTTATATTTGTAATAAAATACACTTTTTTCTTAATAATGTCTGGTATAATATATGTATATTGTGCAAAATTATCCACATGGATAATAAATTAGGTTAACGCGTGTTAATTTAAATTTCTACCGCATCCGCAAATTATTAGCCATGCATATTATTAGTATATTGATTACGCCTTGATGATTTTTTTAACCCTTCAATGCGTGTTATTTTTTTCGGCAATTTAAATCGTTAAAACTAATTGATTATAGTAAAATTTGGGAAAAATAATTAATAAACATATTGAACTGAAAAAGTTGTTTTGTAAAAAACCATCATTTTCAATTTGTTGTAAATATATTATGCAGCATTGCGCACAAAAGTTAAACATATTTTTTTTTTCCTATCCAACTTTGAAAATAACTATTAAATTATAATTATAATAATATTTAATATCTTAACAATAATTAAACAATAACATTTTAAAATAATTTAGAAAATAAACAAAAAATATAGAATATTATGTGGGCGACCAAATACACTGTTATTTGTATTTTGTTCGTTCACGCGCGACGGTGTTTCCGTATCGGGAAAGGTTTTATTTAGTTTTACTGTTAGCTATTAATGTATTGTATACTTATATCGACGTAGTAGCTATAGGTTTGAATCGTCAAATTCAACTAATTTACGAAACGAACAACGATTATTTAGGTGAAAATGTCATATTTTTTCTCTACTCTTGTATATTAAACGCTTATTACTATTATTATTTCCTCTCTTTTCGCGTTTCGTTTTAATTTCAAGCACGTAACATATTACAATTGCACGACGGAGCAGGCGACAGACTTTTAACACAATAGTTATATTCTGATATTGTATACGCGTCGCCATATATATATGTACGTCGATGGCGCGACGAGGGGGTTACACTTGTCACTCGAGTCGGTGGCGGCGGTAGGGCGAATGGCATTGTCATTTTTTTCTCATTTTATTGTTTTCAAATTGTATAACAACCGCACCACATGTTGAAAAATTGTTTGCCAAAAAGAACGAACGAGACTTCGGCGATAGTGACTACGACGACGACTTAAACCAGGGATGGGCAAACTATGCGTTCGGACCACGAATCTAGATAAGACTTAACTAAACGTTATACAAAAAAATATGTCCAAAAATTGTTTAGACTATACGCGAATTTACTTCTTCTTTGAATCGGTGGAAACCTGCGGATGTAAGTTTAAAATGAACAATACTAAATAAAAATACGAAATGAGTAGGTTGAAAAAAATACAATAGGGTTCTTATTAAAAATTACAACTACATAACAGAATATAATATACTATTATTTCGTAATAAAAAATTTTCCTTGATGATGGATGCCAAAAACTTTGCGTAAGTTATTTATTCGTATTGTATTTAGAACCAGCATCGGACTCGTGATTGAAAAAAGTTTGCCCGTCCCTGACTTGGACTATATATGTGTGTAAGTGAGTGTACGTGCGCGCGCGCGAGTGTGTGTGTGTGTGTGTGCGGGAACAGTAAAAATACGCACTCGACCGTATCCCATCGAAACCATTTTTTATACCACAGCGCGCTTACAATAGGTATATATACCTACACGGCAAGCAGAATAGGATTTTTTTCTCTACATCGAATCGGTATTATTATACTATTAATATATTATTAATATTATTATATATACACGACGGAGCATTGGCTCTATATACCACGCTAGCTATACACTCTCTCGATATATATGTATATTTATTATATATTATATAATACAAGACGCGGCGGCAGTTTTTTCTAGAGACGTCGACCCGGATTTCGGATCATATTATATTCATAATACATAATATAGGTACAAAATATTATAACCAATCTCTATGTGCATGCAAATCGAACCTCGCGTGCAGATTTGATTTTATTTTTTCACCAGTTTTTCGACATCATAAATTTAAGTATATATATATATATGTTATAACTTATTACATTTAGGCACACCGCTCACATGGTTGTTACACTTCATTGAGAAAAGTTTTTAGAAAAAAATATTTTCATGTGGTTTAAAGTATTATACGATGACACATTGACACATTGAATAAAAAATAAAAAATAAAAATAAATTAATAATAATAAATTATAAGACTTTCCATAGTAATTAGTGGTTTTTTATAAACGTTCTTAGTTATCTCGTCATAAATTTGATAATCAAAATACTTTCGTAAATATCGTACATTACATAAATAGTTTTTTTTTTTTTATAGATAAGCTAATTTGAATGAGTGTATTCCCAAACAATAGATCTTCCATAAAAGTGGTCCACCATCATAATATTATTAACTAATATATTTATAATATGTATAAAAAAAAACCATTTTTTTCATTTTTCAAGGTTTACACATCATTGTTTTTATTAAAGTATTATGGAATTATACAAGATCGTGGCTGAATCTAAGTATTTTAACACTTAAAGATAATAAAAATAATACATCAATTTTTGCGTAACTTAAATAATTTATTATAATATTAGATACCTTTTAAAAAGGAAATTATTTTGCTCGTCGTTAAATTTCATATTTCCACGATATCTATTTAATATATTATAATAGTACTAAAAGTATAAATTATTAATGTTCTAACAACAAAACAAGTTTAGCATTTACACAAATATTCATGTGATAATCTTTGTAATGCTCATTGTTCAATATTTATAAATATTTAATTATTTACTGATTATTGTTTAAAGAATTTACTATTAAATAATGTTCAAATCATTTGGTGTACAAAAAGGTACATTATATAGATATATTTAATACATCTACGGAAAAATATTAAAAAACCAATCCCTTAATTTGTTTTCTATTAAATAATATATATTTTTTCGGCAGCCACACAATGATATATAAAAAAATGTACAGAAATGGGCTTAAAATCAAAAATCATCGATTATATTATTTGTAGATATTGACCATTTCTAAGAATAGAGTTACTAGGTTGTAACGAAAGTATGTGAGCTGAGATCTTGAGGATTTTTTGAAGATGAGTACTACTGAAATAGAATAGAGTCTTTCTTGATAGAAATCGGGGTATTAAAACTTATCTATTATAAACCAAACAATTCCTTACACGAAAAAGTATAGTTATATAATATTTGTCATACATGTATAGTTTAAAATGCTTTTGAACATTTCGAAAGATTTTTTTTTTGATCAAATAATTAAAGTTAAGTTAAAGGTTATATCAATATAATATATCTATTATATACTATTTTTATATTATATTATATTTTATTATATTCATTTTTGCAATACATCCAATTATTTGTTTTCTATGATAATGATGACTGATTTAATTTGATTTGCTACTTAGCTGATATGCAATCACACCTGCAGCATGAGTGCAAAAAAATACACGGATGCGCGTACAATATTTACGCATAAAAAAATATAGTTAATTTTACACCTGATAATGAGTAATATATAGCTCCATCAAATCCAGGCCTCGTATAATATGTCATTAAAAAGATTTAAAAAATACCACTGTTAAAAAATGGTAAATATATATTTACAACAAAAAGCCAAGTGTTATAAATACTTCAAACTATATAATATAACAAACATTTTTTCCATAAATACAAACAATGACTTGATAAATTATAGTGGTTAAACGGATCATTCCTTATATATACGTATACGTCATATGTAATTCACAGACTCTTTCGCGGCGACGGCGCGGCGTATATATTGCAATACATTATATAAGTTTCTATATAATATTATAATAATATAATTGCGAAATCCATCTCGTGCAGAATACATTATTTTGTACACATCGTATGTACGTCCTACGGTTATACACGCGATCGTCGACGCAAAGGAGGGCGGCACTCGAGTTTTGAGGATATATATATATCGTATTTTACGTCGTATATAATAGTGCGTGCAGCAGTTTTCGATCCTCACGCGATGATTTTTATACGACTTGAGATCGAACGGTGATAGTTTAATATTATAGTGATCATTGGAGTTACCGGATTAATTGGTATAAGAATCTACTCGCGCTCTTGCCATTGGTCCAATGCGAAGGTATAACAGCTATAAATATTATATTTACACCATTAACACATATATAGAATAAAGTTTAATGTTTCACGGGAGATATTTTTAACTTCTAAGTTACTTTATTTTCCAAGTGTAGACCATCAAATTATATAATATATTTTAATAAATCTTTAAGAATTAAGAGAATTACTATGACTAATTTTAACCTATAATAATCGGATTACCTAAACACGCTAATAATATCGGTCTCGTAATTAGTAAATTCCAAGTGGGGGAGTGTTATTAAAAATAACTAAAATAATACAAAAAAAAAAAAAATAATATAGTATACTTGTCAATACTAATATTTGTATTTTGAAAACTAATTTATATAATAACCCTATATCCCATTTATAATATATATATTATATATTCACCATTTTATATAGAAATAGGAATTTTTTAAAATGGATCTATTATATTACATTTTAACAACTTTCCAAGAAAAACACTGCATCAAAAACAATTTGCAATACCTATATCATAGATACCTATTAACAAATTATGAGTATTTCAAAATAATTTCATACAGGCGATATGTTACGGCGAAGAGCTTTTCAACATAAAACGATGAAAATAAATTATTATTTACCATAAAACCGTTTTTACCAAATATGTTACGTAAGTACCTTTTAACAAATGCACATTCATATGTAGTAAGCCTGATTATAAACACTTTCATGTGGTTGGAAGTGTTATTACAACACTACATACAACACTTTAACATGCTACACCACTATCATAGATGCGTATGCTAAATCAAAATAATAAAACAAATTTTACAATTACGCCGTGAATTCGTTAATTGGGTTTATAGGTTTTTTGAACTTTTTGATGTTTTTCATAGATTTCTAGTGTTCTTATTTAAGTATTTTTTTATTTTATAAAACTACAACACCTTTATTGCTCTTAATTCCTATGATTAAACAGTTATGCACCCAGGCGTTTAAGGTAATATGGTATAACCTAATGCCACCACCGTCGACGTATATTCGAGATTTTCATATTCTGAAAAGATTGGTAATTAGGGTAGTTAGATTGCAGCCTGCAATGACATCGAAATTCAACTATAGTTAATTTTAGAGTTATTTATTACTAAACAATCATGTCTACGAATATTCTCATGTGCGATGCTGTAAACTTAAGACAACAACATATTTCTGATTTCTGAAATATAATTGAATAATCGTTTAAAAATGTATTACAATATTATTTATAATACGTAAATATATATTTTATATGAAATTATGAATATAATATAGAATATTTTATTATTAAAAAAAAAATGTACCTATTTATAAAAAAAATACTAAATTTAAAATCTGCCTAAAATACTATATAGATAGTATACAATAATACAATTTGATATAATGCAAAAATGTGATATAGATAAAAAATCGGAAGTCACACATTGGCACACTGGAGTGCCACTACAATATATATTATCTTAAGTAAAGTTTATTTATTTTTAAGAATCGTATTTTATTAGAATTGGACAATTATTGCAGTTTACTATTATTATAAATTTACTAATATCACACCGGTGAAATCGACTTTGGCACTACAATTATTAAAGATATTTTTATCCTTTTAGCCATATTAATTTTATTTACTAAAAATGTTTAATATACACAGAATGTTAGTTATTTCTCTGTTATATTGGTATGTACACGACTACTATAGATTGATTTAAAAATAATTAATTCTTAATCATGTACCAACTAACGCAATAACGATACGATTTTATATCCAGCTGACCTTTGAATATTTAGTCGATACGAAAATGATAACACACAATAGGTCATTTTGAATAATAGCAAATTATAGTCCACTTTATTTTTTCTACATCATATAATATTATTAGACCATGATAATTAATAACAAGCAAATCAAACAGTATCACTTAAAACTTAATAATTACACTCGCGATAAATATTAATTGTAATATAATATCACAAGACCTATATAATATATAAATTATACTATTATGTTATAAATTATAATTATAATTGATAATTGATTATTGTATATAATATATTATACTAATCGAAGTGATAAGTAGATTTTTTGTACTTAAATTAAAAATATAATATATACGAGATTTATTTTTAAATATTTTTATATAAAAAAAAAAAAAATCAAGGAATATGATTGAAAAACTTAAAAATAATACAATTCAATTATTCTAGTAATCAGTGTACATAAATTATAATAAAATAGATAAAATATTGTACATAAAAAAAAAAGAGTGAGTGTCAGTCGTTTTATTGCAGGACTAAAGCATAAGCATTTTAAGTGTTTAATCTAATGTAAGGTATATAGGTACAATTAATATTACATGCCTCTTAAAGTTCTCAAGAACTATCGACGATAATAACATATATTTAATGATAATTCTAAATATTGTATACTGTATATTGTAAATTTTAAAACTTTTGGTCAACTGTCCGTTATTAATTTGTATTACAATAACGTAAAATCGTTAAGTAAAATATACGCAAGTACCGCCGTTTTTTATTAAAGTGTAATACAGGCAATTTTAACAAACTGTACAGCGAAATGATTGTTGAAGTATAGTTAAACAACAAAAGTATTTTAAATGACGTTAGCTACAGCCATTATCTTTATTTGTTGCCGTATTACGAAATGATAAAAAATATTAATTAAAACGGTTGACGCAAATCGTTTACTACACTATTTTTAAGGCAATCGTAGAGAAAATTAAATAAAAGAGGCTGAATATTTCAAATTTATATACTTAATATTTATTTAATAATTAATGATGCAAAAAATGTTTTTTTTTACTTTTTAAACAGCTTTTTAAAAGTTTTTGTTATGTACCTATTACTATAAAAAAAAACATGTACAAAACAGTGGTTACTTTAAATTCTATTTTCTTCTAAAACCGTTTTGATAGTCTTCTCTTTATAGTGTATTATTTTATTAAGACTCTTGCAAAATATTGTGGTTCAAAGATAAATACGTACAATAAAAATTTCATTTACTTAATAATTCGATTTTATAATTAAATGTCTTTTGGTCAATATGAATTACACGCCTCTTTTATCTAATCTCTACTGCATATTATACACGTCGGTGTGTTGTCTGCATATTTATAGGAGTAGTGCTGGGCTAGTTAGTCTAAAAATATAAAGAGGACATTTAAATGCGAAATTTCCATGTCGTATTTTAAATAATTTCAATTTCCAATCGAGAAATTCGCATTCAATAGTAACATGAGGATATTTTATATGTTTCCAAATTTGTGTTGTAATTTTATAAACAAATATATAGTAAGCAGTGTTGATCTAATATTTTATTCCAAACAATACAATTATTCTAACAAAAGTATCTTAATAATTATTCTATGTTTATAACTATAAATTTATCTACAGATTAAATAAGCAAAATTTCTATTGATTTTTGTCGTTTTTGATCATCGAGTTTTCGTTATAGAGAGGATATAAAAATTATACAATAGGTTATAAATCAAACCAACCACTATAATGTAATATTTACGTTATAAAGAGTTTTTTGTTGTAACGAGTTTCGTTATAAAGTGTTTTTACTATTGTACTGTCAACTACACTTGCAACGTACACTTGTACACATGCAGTTTTTAGTATACCTAAAACCAAATAATATAATGTTACACACACTAGTAGGTACACAACAGGGGTGACTTTTAAGGGGACACTCCCTTTATGGCCTCCCCCAAGACATCTCACTATTTTGTCAAATATTTTCATTGATTTAATTATGTATAATGTGTATAATATTAATTATTACCTAAGTAAAAAAAATATCCCTCCCCCCGAAATTAATGGATGATTTAATTTATTATGAGAAAACTAAAATTTCTAGTACCTGTATATTGATTGTTTTGTACTTGGGTATAACAAATTATCCATTATAATAAAATGAATAGTGTACATTTTAAAATACCTTTGTAATATTGTTCTATGTAATTCTGATTATAAATATTAAATAGTACAGCTTACATTATCTAATGTGGGTACCTACGGGAATATGAGTATTTCCACGAAGATATTGTAAATATGGTTGTGTACGATCGGTGTAATTATTATGACAATCTTTTATCGTCGTCGTAAAACGTATTTTATTTTGTACGATTAATCACCTAGTGTGTTAGCCACTTAAATCTATAATCGACAATCGTTAACGTCGTTTTCATGTATTACAACAACATAGAGCAAATTATGAGTTAACTTCAGCAGAAAATTATTATCGGGTATCTGCATTCATCCCGTTTATTGACTATTTCATTTCGCAGTTAGAAATTAGATTTGTGTACGATATGTTTTGTTATGTTCAGGTGTCACGTCATCCAATATGTGAATTAAAAAAATTAAAATCCCCCCAAAAGTGCAGATCTAAGTACGCCACTGAAGCTGCCTCTAGTACACAGATAACTGACAGTACAGTATGAAACTATATAAACGTCAAATACACACGAAAGAGATAAAAGAAAGAAAAAGTTTATATACAATAACTATTTTATTTTGAATAGTGTAAACATTATTCTTCAAGAGCCACACAATTAGTTAGGTGCTTATTTTATTAAACGTCTTCGGACCCGATAAACCCTTAGGCACTCAATACTATACGTCATTTAAAACGTATGGTAAATTATTCGTTTTTAGTTATACTATAGGAATTCAAATTGTTTTCTCAGTTTATTGGCGTTGTCGATACTAAACAGGCCGCGGCAAATGTGCGTACCGCTCTTCTGTACTGTAAGTGTCAATTGGATCACCGTAATGGATGTGTAATTCAATGATATATATTATCATCGTACCTATACGAAAAACAAATCTGAACAGAAGCTGTCTGTTAGCTTATATGTCACTAAGCATATTTCATGATTTGTTTTTTTGATATTGCAGCTATTATACTAACAAAGTAATTTATTTTACTAGGTATAAGTATTTAATTTTTGCCGAAAACATTGCATTTATTATATCGCTAATATTTATTTATTATAGTAATACTTAATTATACAGTATATATAGTATTGCAATTATCTTTGAAGTCAAAACAACCTCGCCATAAAAACGGTGTGAATATAAAGTGCAATAGTTTCATAGTGTAAATTAATCTAAATTTGAACTTCAAATGTTTATGAAAAAAATTGTACCTATGCATTTTTAATATTTACAAATAATTATAAAATATTTAGAATTTTTAGCTTTGACCTCTCAAAAGTACAAACCAGATTCAATTTCCTATCCTTGAAGGTAAAGATCGAACAATTTTTTCTACTACTTATCTTGTATGCAGACACACGCACATAATATCATTGTAAAATCAATACACATCCATTATTCCGCTCAGAATCTAAAACATACTTAGGTACACACGGATTCAATGATTCAAATTAGCTACTATCCTCCAATAATCTATGTTTGCACACACATAGTCATCTGTCAAGTGTCAATGAGTTGATATACATATGACAGTATCTATAGGTTATCTATACTCTGCCTATACAATACCTATACAGCGTACCCATTGCCGGTAGATCACTTTGTTGTCTGTTGACATCAAACGCATCTCGGCACACAGTCCCACTAAATAATATGAAACATCTACAGTGTACACAACTATCGTACTATCATGATGGTATGGGAATAATAATAGTACCTACTATTTCCCGGGCGCGCGTGTTTTTCGACTCGTCACGCGGTCCCCTGCGGCAAACAGCGATGTCGAAACCGGAAACGACGGTGCACCGACATCACATTATTATACGCATACACCTACACTTGTTCGCGTATGTGGTTCAAGAGTGTGTGTGTGTGTGTGTGTGTGTGTGTGTGTGTGTGAATAAAATGGCTGCATAACACCAAAACGGGAAGAACGTGTTTGTGCGTGTCTATACTACTCGCGATCCACGATTATCTGCAGTATGCAGCAGCCGAGTCCGGATCAACACAAATAAAATTGGCGCCATGTTTACAGGCGGTTCGGACTTGGACACGATTGAACATGTTTAAAAAAGATAACTACAAAATCAAAAGCCATGGCGTATGCATTTATAACGTATTGTTCATATCATGAATAAAATAATGGTTTTTACTATACCTATCTATGACTATAATGCTCACGGAAAATATCAAAAAATCAAAACTATTTTGTGACGAGGGGCTGACTGGATTTTAGAGAATTTCGAGAAAACGTCTCTACGGTGAAAATAGCAAGCTTTAACGAATAAGATATCGGAATAAAGTTATTTTTTCTTTATCGTTACGTCAAGAATAATATTATTGTCCCTCGCCTTCGACGCGACGGCGAACGGTACCTGTAACGCCATCTGCTTGTGCGAAAACGCGACACACACACACACACACACACACACACACACTTCTGACGAAAAACGATCCGTCGGACCGATTCGAGCGACACGCGTCGCAATAAAACAGCCGTCAACGCCAGATCTCGTTGCGCGTTACGATGTCTGCCGGCACGGTGAAAATTAATAAAATATTGCGGTACTGCGTGTGCGCGAGTGTTTGTCATCATTAATAGTTGGATTTGTGTACGGGAATAAGAAACGCGGACTTGAAAATATGACGTTCTCCGTGTCCGACAAAAACGTTGACGCGGCAAGTTTGTTCGTTTCGCGAAATCGGTTAGCATCAACCCCGAGTAGCCTACGGATTTTATCATTGAGTACCCACGAATCACGGTATTTCAATAATTCAAAAATGTCATAAAAAACCAAATTACGGGCACTGACTAAATTTCTTGTCCTTAAGTTTGTTCATAGATCAGCTCGTTCTTATAATACCAGCACTGTAGCTTACAAAACGAAATCGGTTTTGCCGAACGTAGCTATTTTTGAAAATGACATTAATAATTAAACCTATTGCTACTGTCGTTGTGCAAAAGCTTCCTATTACGCTGTACGTTTGTAACCGATCGTGAGATTTAGGCACTAAATGCCTGAAAAAAACTTGTTTTATTAAATATACGATTACAAGTGAACGTTGTATAGTGTTGTTGAATAATACCATTGATTATAAAAAATACTATAGCTCGCCCATTGCGATAGGAAATACGCCACGCGTTATTTCGTTCGCCACAGACTGCGACGAGGTGCTTGGAAACAATTAAATTAATTTTATACTGTATATTTCGACAGTCATCGGTCACGGAACTACATGTTTGCGAAGTAAACCGTTTTTCAGTCACATTATGACGGCGGCAGCAATATTATCGTTATTATTATTATTATTATTATTTTCGTCACCGTCACGGCGCGAGGTGGCTGCGCGTAGGATTTGATTTCCAGGGTACCTGTTTACCTGCGCCGATACCGTTGAGTCGATTCCCGGCTCATTAAGAGATGCTTACGAGTTGATTTCTGGATCATTATATTTTTTTTCAATATTTATTCAAATATTCAGCCCATTAGCGTAAACCAAGAAACGCTGCGAGGAGGTTGGCTGACAAGTTTCTCAAAAATGTTGTTCTTTTTAGTTTTTTCATAGGCGGTGTTTACTGGTTACGATAAAAATCAAAAATTACGTACTAGTTGCGGTCAACCAACTAAAAGGTTAATACCTACTAATCGCGGTCACTGTTTGAACTTTCATACACCAATAGTGGAATAAGAGCACAAGCATAAATAAATATTTCTTAAATATATAGTATTTTTATATTTAAAAAACAACATTGATCGACTTGAACTTGAAGTTTAGTATTATAGTTATCGTATCATCTTTAACAAACTACGGTAACGGTTGATAATCTCTTAAGATTTTAGATTACTATACAGTATATAAAAAAATGGTATTTAATAGCTCTAAAGTCAACTCCAATATAAAAGCATGAAACTTGTACATACCAAAACAATTTTCAGATTGGACTACTTAAAAACTGTGGGCTTCAAATTTCAATTCTAAATTTTTTAACTCATTTTATTATCATACTAAAAGCTCAATTTTTGCTGTGACCTTAACTTAGATATTATACCTACAATTGCAGTGACCGCAACTGTTATATGTTCTTATCTCAAAAATCATCCACGTCCGCAACTAGTATGCAGCCGACAATAGGTACTAACGTATGTATACCTGTCTTCCGCCGTATAGAAACTAACATACATACCTTGTTTTTTTCATGTGGGAACTTACACATCACATATGTAGGAATTAACGTATGCAATTCTTTATCTAGTTGTTACTCTCGTGTAGGAACTTACGATTTCCTTTTTAAAATACCTACCACCCCGACCACGCTGGCAGCAACAAACAATAACAATAACTAAGCCCTGATTAAGATAATTTTGGGCCCGGGGCCAAACAATTTTAGGAGCCCATAACCATAATCAAAATATAGGTGACCCACAAATAAAAATATTTCAGACGAAAAAAAATTATATTTATAAATTTATTTCTTACTTTTTTAAATACAAAAATAAAAATTGTATTTGTATAAATAATTGTATATATTTCTTTTGATATACAAAATATACTACTAATATTATATTCGAATATTTCTGATTTAATAAAAAAAAAAAACGTACTATTTGCCAAGGGCTCACTATTGTTTGACATCCGTTGTGGGCCGGGGACCATGTCCCCTCCTGGCCTCCCCCTTATCCGGGCTTGACGACAACAGTTGCATTGTAGTGCCAGTGAGCGATGCACGTTTCGTCAACCCAAAACACGCTGTACACCGAATGCCCTACTGACCCGCCCACCTATCTACCAACAATAATATTATTCGCTCGACGCCGAGATACTATTGCCACTGCGCCAGATGGGTACAATAGTTTGTTGTTCCAGTGGCCAATTTATACGTTCCCAGATTCGATTATAATTTATTATATATTTACATGTTTACTACAACATATAGAAAAAAAATAATGAATAGTATAGTATATTTTTATACATGTAATTTATTATATATAATATATTAATATAGTATATCGATTAGTTACCATATACGTTCTCTACACTTTTAAATTTGGCTCACGCGTTTATAAACGTTTTCTAATTGTCCGTTTCTTATAACCTCTACTAAATATGTATTATCAGAGATTATTTTCCAATTATCCATATAAGGTCTATCATACCGAAAAGAAAATTTATTTATTTTTTAATGTTTTTACTAATACTTGTAGAATTGTATTGATTTTTGTCATAATATTTTTTTTTTATAAACTGCTTTTCTAATATAGTCTGTAATTTATTTATTATATCGTTTATTTTATCGATTTCTATCAAATTATCTGATTGTTCATTAGTTTCTAAAATATTAAAATAAAAAATATATTTTTAATGATACGCATGTAGTAGAAAAAATGGTAAGTAACCTGTTGTTTCATTTTTTGAGGAATTATAACTGAATAGGACATACTTTAGGATTTGGAACCATGTTTGAGATTTTTATTGAACAAAATGATTGATTGTATCTATTAATGTTCCATTTGTCCTTGACTTTATGGTCTAAAAGCTATCGAAAATGTATTTTTTATATTTAAAATAGTCAGCTCATGGTTAACTCAGATAAGTGTATAATTTTATGAATGCTATAAACTACATTTAACTGCGTTATTTTTTACAAGCTATTTCAACTTTTCCACACTGATAGGGATTAACATCGTATTTTAAACATATAATCACAATTAAAACATTTTCAAAATTATTTGCATAGAAAAGTGCAGCATTTAACTGCGTTCCTCATCTTGTAATAATAGGTTCGGGCAGTAAAGGTATACCCGGCATTTCAATTCTATATTTATTTATTTTCGACATGCATAATATGTATTTGATTTACAATAAAATATTATTTTAGAATTGCATTCGTTATTATTGCTCCGGTTTTAAATTTTTTTCGAGTCGTCAAAGATGGTATTTGGAGCCAGCAATTTTGGTATGACAACCCCTCCCCTCCCCCGTCAGATTTTTCTTGTGCCAGCCCTGTGATGTGCAATAGTGTCTATTAAAAAATGAACCGTTGCTTTACCATCAGATTTTTATAAAGTTATGCCACAGCATATTTAGTTGTTGCACATTTGCATCCTACCTGCAGAATAATATTTGTATAACCATTGTGGTATCGGCCTACAGAGCGACACACAATTAAATGTACTATGCGCTTTACCTTTGTAAATTGGTATAATAAAATCATAAATAAATATTAATATTATTATAAAAATCAAAAATAAGGTAGTATTGCTGTTGTAGTTAATGACTTTTAATATAGTAGTTTATGTAAATTAATTATTGACTGACGTAATAATATTACATTAGCTACAATTGTATAGGTATAATTATTGATATTTAGTAAACTTAATTATTTGTCTTTGCAAATAGTACTAAACATATTGTCATTATATGCAACTATTATTTTTATTTTTTATTGATGTATAAGTATTTCCAGTAAAATATATTTGTCATATGGGTGAAACATAAAAAATCAGTAATTAATGTTGAGTATCGATTTATACACTGTGGCGCCTATTATTCACTCACTATTCTGCCATATTTCAGTAGGTATAGATTTTCGTTTTTTGTAGTTACCGCAAACATGAAAAAAAAATATTTCACTAAATTATATAGCAAACAGCAAATATTGGTTTTAATATACATGTATTTTTAAATTAATTTCCCACGTAGGTATTTAATTGTAGTATGTCAAAGGTGATTTAAATTTTTATATATTAACATTAATATTTTTTTTTATATTATATTATTATTATTTTTTTTTCACTATATTTTTATAAATACTAGGTATTATAATTGTTATTATGATTTAGCTTGATTTTAATTTTATTTATTCGTACCTAATTTACATAAACAAATTGGTCCCTGTGGAAAACCTCAATTTCCCATCGTCAAATATAAGATATGCACGAGGGACACAGGTAAATTTATTCATAATAATTGCATTTCTGTCAATTCCATTATAATTAAAACTATAATAATACAGTTTATTACATACTAATGTTATCTTAGTTATCTGTGTAAAACAACTTTTCTCTAAATAATTAGAAATTTAATTTGGAAGATATAATAATAATTAAACTCAATATGTGTATCAGATTTGAAATAATATGCCAGTTATATACAGAATACAGTAATTTCCTACTAAATGTTGGTTTTCAATAAATTATTATAGTTTATAGGTATTCATCTATATAATATATAGGTATATTCCAAATACCACTCATTATTGTCCTATATTTCTATTGAGTCTCTTAAACTCAGCATTTATGTAAAAGGTACCTATAGGCTATAATATTGGTTAACATTTAATAATTTAATGCATAAAAACAGTATCTACTCTTAATTTGGGTCCACATAGAGACAATAATATTAAAACAAGAGTATTTGTATTTTTTTAAAACCAATTTAGGTACTTAGTTCCATCTGTGATTGAAAGGTTTAATTTTTGGCACTCACTATATAGGTAAAAATATATAGGAAATAAAAATGAATTAACTATAACTTAGATTTACAAAATAAAATCTATAAACATTATTTTCAATTATGTTTTTAATTACTTTTTTTTTTTCAGTAAAATTGAAAAAGTCATAAAAGAAGAAAGTATTGATATATAATATGAGGATAATTGTTATATGATTAAACAATTACATTAAATGTCAACTCTACAAAGGTTAGTTTTGATCGTGGACTTGAACCAGAACACGTTATTGGAGTTGCAAACATGGACTTTCTGTCCACTAATGTTTTTAACTGCATGGAAAAATAGAGAAACCACAGATTTTGTGGAAGCACAAGTCGTTTATGACAGATATCCTCGATTAGCCATTAACTTCTATGAAGAAAGAGTTTTTACTTCTAAAGAAAATGAAGATTAATTTACTATACATATGTATAAACAAATATTATTTTTTAAGATATTTAGATATTTTTTTTATTTTAACTTTGTCATATTTGAATTTTTTTGCTGGTAAAACTTGTATATTTTTTTAAGAGTTCTATATTTTATAATTTATATTATTATTTTTATATTCAATAATATAATAATAATAATATTTCAGAATTTTTTTATTTCATATTAGTAATAATCTTGGGTGGTAATGAACTTTGACAATCAATGCTAAATTATAAATATCTATGTTGTTGAATTTATTGAGCTAACAAATATATTTTGCTATATATATATATTGTGTACATTCTCAGAGATAACATTGTTATACATTTGTATAAAATATTATTTTCATGATAGTTTTTGTGTGGACCTCCTAGTTATTATACTTGATATTTTTATAGACTAAGTAAAAAAGTTTATTAAAGCTATTGTCCTGAGTAATTCCCTATACACTTACAAGTGTTGAAGAAGGTAATAAGTTATAATCTACCTACCTATCTATCTGCAGTTATTAAAATTACGCTATTACTTTCTTCCAGATCTGCGAATATGAGCTTTTGAAGTGGTGTGTTCGAGAATTTTATCAAATACACCCTACAATAATATTTTTAGTCTCATTTTTTTCAAGTTCAAATGAATAGATAATTATGACCTACTAGTTTGAAAAATCTATGATTCTACATACCTACCTCTGTTGTGTTGTTGGTTCTATTAAGTATTGTAATACCTATTCATATAGATAAAGTACAGTTTACTAACTTTATATTTGTTAGTACCCAACAATATAAATTGAACTAAATGTAAAAAATGATTATCAATAGTAGGGTAATAAAAATGCAATTTATTAACAGGTATATTATGTATCTATTCCCATGTGTTTAAACCCTTACATAAGATTAAACTTAAAAATCGAAAAAGAAACAGATAAGAACACTAATGAAATGTAAAGTTCAATTAATTAAATTTTTTGTGAAAAACCTTGGTGAATTTTTTTTCGTCAATAATCTTATTATACCGGTATGGTTTATTGGGTTCAAAAACAAATCTAAAGTAGGTACTTGCCATCGCTCAGTTTTTTTACGATTAGGTCGTCCTATGTTGTTAGTCTTCTTGTTTATTGATTTCATATTTTTTTAGTCAAAGTTCTGAATTTTTTTGGTTCTGTATACGATACTTGTTATTATTAATGTATAAAAAAGAAGTAAAAAGTATATGAAAAAAAGCAAATATTTGCACTTTTTTTAGAAGCCAGTTGTCAATTATGTTCACCACCGTCGTCATCTCCCTCTAATTTGGTTGCGTTTTTATATAATAATTGTACAATTAACTTTTTTATTTAGTACCTATTTAATTAGGAATAAATGACACAATTTTTATTACATTGCTTAATAAATTTAATAATGTACTAATTATCAACTTGATAAAATATATACTGATAACATAGCTAATCACATCTCGCCTTTCTATTTTTCTTATAATCAAATCTAACTTATTATCACAAAATATAATTTAGTATATACATATTTTTTTTTTAACATAACAACATTTAATAGTGTATAGTATATAATACAATTTTAATATTTAAATGAAAACATAAACATAATCTATAAAGCTAATTTTTTAAAATTGATTACTTTTCTTCGTATTCTGGTTTTATTCTCTTTTTGGTTCGTATGTCTAGACATTTTATTGTAATGTTCTACATTACTGGACTTTCAAAACTTATCTCTTTCATCCACTATGTTATTCTGTCTATCTTTTCTTGGTCTCTTAAGAAAAATAGTACTCATCCTTAATGTCCTGCTATATTTGTCTTTCACTAAATAGGATCTGGGTTTGTTCAGTTTTTTAATTATTGTCCACCTCTGTTATAATACAGAGCTTGTTTTTTTTCTGTGTACAACACTAATTTTAGATCTTATTTCTCTGCTTTGTAACAGTTGTGCTTGGTATACACTGCAAACCTGTAACAGGTGCATTGCTATAATCGAGTAAGTAAAGTTTTAAATCCTCTTTTTCATGTAATGGTTTTTTAATTAGCATCTTAGCTATACCAACTACCTTCTCAGCTAACCTGTTACTTTTAGGATAATTTGGACTTGAGTTTATGACAGTAAAATCCCAGGCTGAAGCAAATTTCTTAAATTCAAGACTGATTGTATTTCTAGATTACCTATTTTACTATTAAAATTACTTAAAGTTGGTAGTTTACTTGGTATCTTTTTTAAATTAGTAAAATAACTCAATGAATATCCTAATATCGAATTATATTTTTCTTTAAAAGTTACCTCAATAAAATTGTTATTTCTGACACGTTAGGAATAAAGTCTTTAAGGTAATTTACCATTACTAAAAATGACTATAATTTTTTTTTATTGGTTGGTTCTTTAAGATTTTGTATACTTTGAATTCTTTCAGGGTCAGGGTGTACTCCTTTTTCATAAAAAATAAATCCTAAAAATTTGACTATTGTTACTCTTAGTTGTAGTTTTTTAGAATTAAATTTTATATTTAACTTCCTAACTTGTTGTATGATCTCATTTAAAATCTCATCATTTCTGCTTTATTTATAGCACTAATCAATATATCATCAAAATACACTGAAACATATTTTATGTGACCAAAATATTTATAAATTAATTCTTGGAATTTTTCCTGGTGCACTAAGCAAGCCGAACAGAAGTTTTAAAAACTGATATATGCCAAATGGTGTTGAAACACTACAGTATTTTTGAGAATTTTGATCAAGTTCACATTGATGGTAACCATCCTGATCTATAATATTTTATATTTTATATTTTATTTTATTTGCTAACTTTGGTTTGAGTTCTTCTAACAACGAAATTTGATATTGTTCTTTAATAATGAATTTGTTTAACTCCATTGGATCAATGCAAATTCTTAATTTTTTGTCTGGCTTCTCCATAGTTATCATATACTTTGATATTCCCATGCCTCTTTAGCTCTTTTAATTATTTTTAATTTCTCCATTCTATTTAAAGTTTATTTTATCCGGTTATATATTTTAATAGTCACCCTCCTCAGAGGACATGATTTAGGAATTGCTTTTTTATTTAATTTAATATTCATTTTATCTGGAAAATTAATCAAATATATATATTCTTCTCTATGTACACCTGTTTTTCTTTGTCTTCTAGTTTTACTAAATTTATTTCAGATGGGATGTTAAATTTAAATTTAATACAATCATAACTGATTATAGGTAATCCTATTTAATCAACAATTTCAAACTTTGTCTCACACTTGATGTTTTGACTTTGAACTAATAATTTGACCTTATCCATAGAATTTATTTTAAATCCATCAAATGCTGATTACTACGTTACTTTTTTGAGCTGATATAATAAGTGTTTCAATAATTACAATTATTGTATTTTTCATGAAAAATGTACCCATGTCAACACTTAATGTTTACTCAAATTTAAATGTTACATATTTAGTTACAGGCAATTAGGCAGTAGTGTACTTCTGAAAGCTACAATCGTTTTAAACAGTAAGCACTAAAAAATAGCAATAAAATATTTATACTTGAAGTCTTGAAACTATAAACATAATAATAAGTTGAAAAGAGAATACCAGAACTTCAGATAAAAATAAATAATACACTTTTTAAACATAATATTCATAATTTAAAATTAATAAATATAATATTATATATTACATATACTTATTATTTATTTAAGGCTGCTAGTTTAAATTGTGTATTACATTTTATAAATATGATGTTTTCTAAAAGTGTGAGAGAGAAATTACCTTGCAAGTCACTTAATATGAACTTAAAATTTGAAAAAGTTGATGAAAAATGTCATATCATAATTATTAAAACTTAAAATAAATAATATAATTTAAAACTGATTTTTACCAATGATTTAAATGATTCCTAATCATCATTATTAAGTTCTAATTCTGGAATATTACCAGATATTAGTTCACAAAATTGTTTCAAAAATTTTTTTTACAATACTACTACACATTATTAATTTATGAATTTGTATCGGGTTTCCTTAAATTACCTAAAATTTTATAGAGATACATTTACAACATACCTATTCAAATGCATGTATAACAATCTAAAATATTCACTTGAAAAACACCAGTTGCATAATATCCAAGTGCAATTAGAAGCGGCGAAATTGATGAAAATGACATGTTGTGGTGTGTATTTTGACATAAGCTATATTGAACCATATCCAGTAATTCATTAAATATTGTTTTAGATAACTTAACGTACCTACCAAACTATTACTTAAATACGAAATTCACGAAAATAGAAACCATAATAATGTCTTTAACCATTTCAGACCAAAGATACGGTCAAATAAAGGCAGGTATATTAAATAGTAATGCAAGGCATTCATGTTTATCGGCGCATTCGAATTACGCCCCTAAATAATATTTTGTCCGAGTTGTGTCCGCGGTTTTGTCACGACATATCCGAGTTGTGTCCACGGTTTTTTCACGATATAATATACTAGTTGCGTCCGTGGGTTTTCAGCAACTGAGAATAATGTTTGGTGATAAGCTCCTAGATAATCTCGATTATCGATATCTTATCTGTGAATGCCACCTTACAATTTATTGTTGGAAATTAATTTTGTTCATGTCAGTGTTTGTTAGGTGAGTGTAAAACTTTATATATCGATGGCACATATTTTAATAGTTGCCCTAAACTTTTCTACCAATTATTTATAATTTATGGTACTAAAAATACTACTTAGACTCCTTAAGTATTTTTTTTACTAACAGGCAGACTACTTCAATATGACAATATATAAAGATGTGTTTTAAAGTTTATTAGAAAAAATGAACGATTTGAATTTAAATTTTGCACCAAATATAATTTCTGCAGATTTCGTACAAGCAATACACTCAGCAATTTAATCTCACCATTTATACAAATGACTTTCCACGGTCTGTAAACGTGGGAAGAAAAATATGTATATTATTAACCAGGACGCAACTCGTAAATGTCGCAAGAAAATTGCGACCGCAACTAGAATATCGCGATGTATAATTTTGTACTTTGTATTTTTTCGTATGCAGCCACTTATTTATAGTGAATACCAGTTAGAATACAAATGGATAGTTATCTACGCGTATAGTTTATCTTTATATACATATTTATACCGATTTCGTAGAAGTATCATACTACGCATATTTAAATCAATTGCTTTTTGTGTTAAAAATTTACCCATACATTTTGATATCTCTCTTTTTTGATCAATGGACTATAATAGTTTGTAAGATACTTCGGCACTTTATACTGACTACACGCCAGTACTACAATAGAACAATAATTATTATTAGATAAGGAAAAGGATTAACAAAACATCATAACTAGGTACATTAGTGATTTGAAAATTGAAGATAATCAATCAAATAATGAGTAAATATAATATAATAATAATACGTTAATGTAACACACAGATTATATTTTTTAGTGAGTATAATTATAATGTAGGTATACGTTCTTCGACTAAGTAAGATTATAATATATTGACTTAAGGTTATTATTTTAAATGTCTAAGTTAGAAATTAATTGAGGAATACAATGATTTATTAGTATTAGTGTATCTTGCATTTATGCATTAAGTACTAGTTACTCAATAACTCCGAAAATATGTATTATGATATACAACAGGTATATAGTACAAACAAAAACAATCTATGACAATCGCCGTCCGAACCGATATCAATTACATACATTAAGGTCGGTATTTTGAGTGTATTAATTATTAATGATAATTAAAATGAGAATAACAAATTTTAAATGTGAGTTAATTTTTTTGCAAAATATATTAAATTTAAACCTTAAAATCCGAATTAAAATCTATTCCAAGAATTAGAGTTTTGTGTAGTCTTAAGTTTTTATATTTTATGAAATTATAATGATATCTATAGGTAATCATAATTAAATAATTTGGTTGATTATGCCAGTTTTCCGAATCTCAGCTTGTCTCCCCGTCTATAGAGTATAGACAACGATAATTTAACTCAACAAATGTTTGTAAATTCACATTAAATATTTAAATGCAAGATACTCCGTTACTTATTAATAATGTAGATATCTCAGTCATTGACCAATGATTTTCAAAACCGCTCACACAAATAAAATACAAAAAAAAAAACATAACTTATCTTAATTTTACTATTGATTATATAATATATATATTTTAGTTATATAGATAAATGTTAGTGTCGAGTGGAAGTGTCAAACGTTCCAAGTACCAAAAACATCGTTAAATTAAAATGAATTCGTATAAATATTGATGATCATTAACAATACTTATCTACATATATTTAGTAGAAATATTACAAGTAGAAATATATTATGTATTTTACGTTGAAAGTAATGTGAAAGTAGAGTAATCTGCATGTTTTCAAATTTGCAATTAACGAAATTGTATTATATGTATAGAATATAACTAAAATAAAAGTTTTAGATGAAAAAAAGTTACATTTCTCCAAATCTTTACCGAAATTTAACAGATTGAAATATTTACCGTACTTGAGAAACAACCCTTCAAAACCATAACTTTATGTTATAAACTTTTTAAAATTTAACGATTTTATTTTTTATATCCTGAGAAAATTCTTTATTAATATGCAAGAGTGCAAGAGTGAGTATAATCACAAGTGACGATATCAAGCCATAAACGATTATAAAAGCTTTAAAAAAAAAATCAATTCTGCACCTGTAACGCATAAAAACCGAACACTAATTAATTACAAATAAAACTTAAAATGTTTTAGCACTTAAAATATTCGACACTTTCACGCTTTAATTAAAATTTAAATGAAAAAAAAGACAATATTTGGTTTACCTATTGTAACATAATAGTAAAAGTATTGATATACATAATAATAGTAGATATATAACCACAAAAGTGCGTTTTATATTGAAACAATATTATTTTAAAATAATTATTTTTTAACACACGTTTGTGAATGATAATTATTTTAGCACACATTCATAATAGCAAATTAAATATTCAGTATATGTATTAAAAAATATGCCATGCACAGTTTTAAATAAATTAAGTAAAATCATTCAAATTGTAAACTAAGCAAAAAATATATTGTTTTAATAATAGGTTATTGATAATTGGAAATAACAAGCTTTTCATTTTCCTATTACATATATATTATATTATATTATTGAAATTGGGTTTAATGATTAACATTTATTGTTATTACTTTGTTTTGATACCTAAATTAAAAAAGTTATAATAAAGTAATAAATTATAAATACATTTTTCGTATGTTAAGAATATGAAATAAAAATATTTTTAAAGAAACATTCATCTGTAAATGAGTTTAACAATAAGCATGTGTGCTAAAAAAAAATATATTATACACAGACAACGGACATGCATTAAAAAAGCAGGTACTTAATAGCAACACTTTATGAAATACTTAAATTGGATTGATTTTTTATATAGATATATTATATAGTTTAATTTAATAATTTTTTAATCAAGGTTAAAATAGGACTGTATCATTTTCTTTTCAGCCTACTTGGAAGGCTGTTGGGAATGGTATCAGAACCATTAACGGAAATGGTAAATGAGTAATTCGTGAATTTGAACTGGGAACGTATTTATATAAGATTTTGGCACAAATTTTTTTTAAGGATTCTTAGCGAAAAGAAACAGAATAATTTGGGAATGTTCTTTGTTTCCGGGAATATTTGTCATAGCACATCACTAAGTATCAGACTTCTTATTGCTGTTGGTTGAAAATAGTGTCCACTCGACTAACATAGTAATAATATTTACTATACAGTTTGTTTTATTATACCTTGTTAATATCAAAATTTAAACATAAAAAGTTTCATTAAAAATTTCATATGAGTTTAAACAGTATAGCTTTGTACTTAATTTTTAATATCGGTCTTCGAAACTTGATGAAATTAATAAATTTAGTCGAGACTTGAGACACTTAAAATATATTTCATAAAGATTTGCTCTGGGTCCCATTTTTATTTAATTCGTACAATTAGAATTCAATAGATACATATTATGGAAATTTCCAATTAGTATATTAATAATAATATAATTATTAAATGCATTATAGTTTAAAATTTTAACACATTTTAAAGTTTATATTAATGTTTAACGTTATATAATTTACCTTTTTTCTATATTATTAAAACGAATAATGACTATGCAATAAAAATATGATTTGTATTTAAATTAATATTATAATTTGTACCTATATTATGATGTACACTACCTATATTAATACATTTTGCCAACGCAACTTTTAACATAATACCTTATTAAATAAGAGTACTTCATGAAAAAAAGTCACTAATGGGACAAAGAAATACTCATATCATAAATGGATAATATAATATATTAATAAATCATTAAAAAACATATTAATTTATATATAATAAGATCATTGTAGTGATGGTAGAAGAAAAATTAATGTAGGAACATTGTTGATTATTACATGAATATTCCGAACCTAAAATTATAGGATTCGCATATTAAGTAGGTACGTCCTATAAGGTATCCATAAAATGATTATGTCCTCAACGATCATTGCGTTAAATAAAATTACGTCATGCAGACGTGCAGTTATTTAAAATATTGATAAGCACTAAAAAAATCATAAAGAGCCTACATAATATACAACACGAAATAATTTCACAACATCATATTAATAAATTGAGTTAAAATTATAAACACCAAATTGATCGAAAACAAAATTATATGATGAGCGTAACGTATACTGTTTTGCAGTTTATGTGTTGATTTTTTTTTTAGGTGTGTAATTCATAAGCTTAAAAATCACTGATAATATCTACTTAACAGCTATTGTTAGTTGTTATATTGTCAATCAGTTTCAGATAACTTTAATTGACTTTATATTATTGTGATTAATATTTAATTGCTGTATTATGAAACATAATATAATATGTAGGTAAATGATTTAATGTAAAAGAACAATTATTATATATTATTTGAGATTATGATAAATGTGTAATATTATCAAATAATTATTTTATAATATCAACAATGGTATTGGTAACAATAAATTATGGTAATAAATTACGAGACAGTCGGACGGACACACATGGATAATATATTGAGTAAACATCAAAAACGTATAATTTAATAAATAACATGATAGTCAAATAAGTCATATTTTAGAACAATTTTTTATAATATTCTTCAAATTTATAAAATACTATGAAAAAGTTAACTTTTAAATAAATTTAATGTTTTTTAAAACAAATTAGAAGATCTGTGTAAAAATTTGGGTATTTGGCACATTTTTTATCTATTCAGTTGGTGCCTATTATACCTGATTTATATTTTATTTTATTTTGATCAATTCATTCTACCTAATTGTGTCGTATAAAATTAATATTATTTAGCCTATAATAGGCTTTTAGAATTTTTTCTCATTTAATGGTCGTCTTATTATAAATTATAGCAAAGGTGTATTTGTTTGTTTTTAATATAGAAAATATTATTTTTAAGCATTTCATTGTTTAACATTAATAATATATTTTTCTCAAATTTATAATTTATTACGTTATAGTTTTTATTTTAAATTCAATAATTATTGAGTTTATGCAAAATTCAAATAAATAAACACTGTTCCGTAATATGGCGATTTCAAACGAAATTGTGCATAAAACATTTAAATACTCGTATTAACAGGTCAAATTCAATTTTTTTTTACCTTAAAACTCTGGCAATAACTTTAAAGTATTTGAATACATGCATAAGTGAAATTACTATTTTGTTCAAAAACAATAACTGTACAAGCAAGTTATTCAAATAACTAAATAAATATATAATCGCCGTAAAGAATACTTTTTAAATTATATAATTTAAAACTAATCCAAATAAACTCATTAAATTATTAAATACCTACTTATTTTAACTATTATTAAAACTTAATCCTTATAAATAAATATCTATATAATAATAAAGGATAAATATATTAAGTAGAATAAATTCTCCTTACTATAATCAAACATTAGTCGATGCATATAAATATAAAGTTTCACCTAAGGTTTGTCTAATTTAGACAACTCTTTGATGAAGTCCTTTGGCGTCAGTGGGTGTGATGAACCTACATTAAAACACAAATAATATAGCTAAACAATCATAATTTTGTCATGATAAATGTCTTTACTTACCAATTACAATTTCCCAGTTATTGAAGCTTTTGGATACTTCATATGCACATCTCATTTCTGAATATGTAACTCCACCCAGTATAAATAGTATGACTCTTGAACGTTGATGTTTGGTCGAATCTTTTCCTTTGTACCACGTTACATTATGCCCTGTATACCTTGAACTAATAATTATTAATTAAATATTTATTTGTAAGACAATTCAGCTTTTATACCAAGTATAATTTAGGAATTTAATGAATAATTATTTCAAGTTCTTTGTTCAATTAATATTTGAACTTTGATAATACAGCCTTTTTTAATAAAATTAAAATATTACAACTGACAAAAATGATCTTTATGATGGTAAAATTATTAAAAGTAATAGCTGGTTTTGTAATATGGTTTTTTCGCATTACACGAAAAATAGGCTAATGTATTAAAGATATGCACGACAAAAATAATTGCAAGCTACACGATTAACAAATGTGATTAAGATCCAAAAAGAAATTTTTTCTAATATGATATTTAACAATTATCCATATTAATACAGATTATCGTATTTATGAACATTTTGATATAATGTTCCAATAATTTATTAAAAATTACGTGTATTGTTAAAATATGATTACACATATGCTTATACACTTTAGAACGCATTTAATTGTTATTTTCTTGATACAAATAATACTATAAACACCAGTGGCGGCGCCAGATATTTTGTATTGGGGAGGCGATACCGGGCGAATTATTTTTCTTTTGGGGCATTTATGTATGACTACTCGATCATTCATTAATTTGTTTATATCATATTTTCAGAAAAATATTACTAAAAATGTTTTGGGTATACTATGTAATATTTCTAAATAAATAATCAAAAAATACACCTAGTTTTAGATTCTGAATGGAGTGATGAATGTATTAATTTTACAAAGATATATGTTTTGTTTTTGTTGTGTCTGTCATCACGTTTTCGAGTAGTAATACTGCTTTGATTTTTTTCAGTAGTTTTCAAAAGCCTCAAGAAAAACCATAAAAAAGTAACGGAAAAACGGGAATTTTTACTCATAACCAGTTTTTGACAAAATCAATTTTTTATTTTGTTGTAACTCAAAAACAAATCAATGTAAAAACTCGAAATTTTCACTAAATGTTTATATTAGCATTATCTATTTATAATTAAATTTTCAAAATATTTTAACTTTTTTTAAGCTATTTATAGAAAATTGAAATTTTCGATTTTTCTAAATTGTATTTCTTGAAATGCCTATAAAAAAAATTTGACACTTCAAAAAATCTTTAAAATTTAATAAAAGGGTTATTATAAATTGTACTTATTGTAGTAAAAAAAAAAAATCAAAAATCGTTAGTCGCAATTTTTGTTAATAAAAATTTAAAGTTAAAATGTTTACGAAATATGTCTAAATTGCGAAAATTTGAAGTTGAAAATTTATAATATTTTTGTGATTTATACCTAAGGTTAAAAAACCCAATACAAGGTTCTCCATAACTTTTTCTACAAACAACTGTAAAAAAAAATTCTAGCGTCAATATAGAAAACATTTTATAAGCGTATGAAATTTAATTTTTAAAAATAAAAAATGAACGTAAAATAACAATATATTACAATTTAAATATAGGTGATAATATAATATATCCTACTAATTATTCTAGACTGACAAATCATTTCCCTTCAGAATCATTTTTCATATACAATGATACCTGTCATTGCATTCAAATTTAACACATCAATTATAGTGATTTACTCTCTATCTGTACTATACAACAGAGCGATACCCATTTGGCCACCCTTTTGTTATTATCATAAATGTACTACAGTAAAACTTCAAATTTCCTCCGTTTTCTTTTATTGTATGAACAATACATACATTTTTATTTTTTAATGTATGAGATTTTAGAAAGTGTGCCGTTAGTATTAACTTTATTAAGTATTATATTTGTTTCTAAATGTGCAAAAGAAGCATATTTTATTTGAATATAACAGTCAAACTTAAAATAATAAATCTTAAAAATGATATACAATTTCTTTATTTACTTACATATTTTTAACATTAAATTATAGGGGGAGGCAATAGAGGGGTAAAATAAAATGCTGGGGAGACGGTATTTGCCCACCCAGGCCCCCGTGTAGCGCTGCCTCTGATAAATACTAAATATATAATGAATATAATAATTATTACATTTTTTATTTAAATATTACTCTGACTCCTGTTTTAGTATTTAATATAGTTATATATAGTGTTTAATATAGTACCTAGATGCTTTATGGTTGTCAGTTGAAGACTCTTTAACACCCAGAAATGGAAATTGCTCAGGATCCAATTTGTTTTCTATACAATTCTCCATTAAATCTTTGATCAGTGGCGTCCATCTAGAAACTTGGAATGTATTTTCATCAATGCGTTGCCTACGTTTAGGTTGGCACCGTTTTTGTCTTTCTCCCTATATTATTAATAAAATTATAAATTAATTTTGTTCATAAAAAAAAATACTAATTAAGATAATTAATTTTATGAATAGTCATTTAGATAATTTACATCCGTAATCGTGGTGACGCCAAGTATACTCAAATTAATAATACTTTGTATATGAGCTGATGAAAGTTGAGCGTTTGAAACTAATTCATTAAAAATGTCTTCTGATACTCCATCTTCATATAAAATATATAATATAATAAGCCGTATCTTGTTTTGTACAGATACATTTTTGTCTGTTAAAAAAGAAGTCAGTTTCTCTTTAATGTTGTAGTTGATCCTTTCACCTATTGCAGTTTCATCCATAACTAGATCTTGTTCAAAAATACAAATGTCTTCTAAATGTTTTCCATAGAAGTCCATACATTTTTTTAGTACACTCATAAAAACAGAATATTCTTCTGACATTTTTTTTTGTATAGGAATTGTTTTAATGGCATTAGACATGGCACCAACCGATGAACCGTTAGCAGTAGTAGCAGCAGCAGCCGATACGCGTAAAGTGTTCACACATTTCTTTAATTTCTCTGACAAGGTTCTAAAACAAAAATAAATCTTAATTATAAAATTACGTTATCGAGTTTCAGAGTAGATCCTTAACATACGTTACTGCAATAGAAATATGTTGATGTCTTATGTTGTCCCATAACTTATCTCTTTGGTCGAAAAATACATGCTTTTGAACTTTGTTTTCATTAAATCTTTCCAGATAAAATAAATAAAATTACAAAAATTATAAAATTATATAAAATTAAATAAATAACTATAAACTCACGTAAAAATATCGTTTCTTATTGTAAAATTATCATAAACCATAGCTTGGAAAGTGAGCTCATGCAAAATCAATGAGGTCAAATCAAATGACCGGTCAATTATAATTATCTGTGAACGTAATTTTCCATAACTATCACCCATGCGTGGATTATCATCTTTCATTATTTTCAGTTTTTCTAGGACCAGCTGTGCTAATTCAACAGTGTTTGTGTTGTTATTATTATTCATATATCGCACTGAAGGATACTCATTTAACGCATAACAAACATTGGAAATTCGAATTGCCAATTCCTCCAAGTGAGGAATACGAATACTCACGCGTAATGGATTATAACATGATTGAAAAGAGTTGCGGTGGTTCAAATAATAAACCTAAGAAGTACAATATACAGATTATAAAAATATGAGCTATTTATATAAATTAGTTATTAAAAAAGTTTATTTATACTGTGTATAAATGAAACCCACCTGGCTTTCAAATGGTATGAAAGCAATGTTAATCTCTTTGCACGATTTAATGATTCGCGTAGGAAGTGATTGGGAGAGAATATTAAAGAGTGAGTCTGGACATGCTTGTATTAAAATGAAGCAAAATATTAATACTAGGTTAGTCATAGTAAAACATAATTAATTATAATTGATAATATGATAATACAATAATTAAAAGTAAACCACCCCACCTAACCACTATCTTACCGTACCATGTCTTTTAACATAATAATTTGAATTACAGACAATTACCTAACATAACCTATATACCAATGATATTAATAAATATTTCACTATGATATTATTTTAACACTACAACTATAAATGATTGAGTTTAATCTAGAGCATATTATATACGTTTATATTTAAGCGTTTAAGTTGTAGATACAAATTAAAAAAAGTAATAAATCAACTATCAACTACGTAATAATATAATTAAAAAATAAATATATTTTTAGGAATACAAGTTTATGATAAAATACGATTTAGAGTAAAAATAGTTGAGATAAAAAAAAACAATTTCCTATTAACTAAGTATAGGTAGGTACTACATTCTAATTTTCAAATCATCTACATGATAGTAATAACTTATAAGTTAAATGGGATCTTTAATTTTAATTTTCCACTAATGGCTAGATATTATAAGCAATAGATATAATAGAAAACTTTAAAACATGATTCTGTATAGTTTACCTTTACATATTTATATATTTTTGGACTTTTAGTCAAATAATAAAAATTCTTTTTTTTTAATTCCCAGGTTCACTCCACCCATTTCCGCATACGAAAATGTAATCAATATTATTTTTTTAGAAGTATTTTAGTAGATATACCCCATATGGCCATATATTATAAACATCTAATCATAAAACCAACTTTTAATCCATGCCCCTTCAATAATTATTTGTAACAGAACAATTATATTAGTTTAAATTTATAAACAAATAATTTAAGTAAAAAATATCAAAATGCTTACCTTCGGTAAAGAAAATATGAGCGGCTTTATACTTTTTAACTCCGTGCTTAGGAAAATCTTTGACAAGAGCAGCAATTGACTTTTTGGTTGGTGTCAAAAAATAAACGGCGTCCAGATTTACTGGCTCGCGTACTTTGAGCAAATCTTCTACAACTAAA
The DNA here is from genome assembly GCA_036289425.1 of Rhopalosiphum nymphaeae. Taxonomy (NCBI): domain Eukaryota; kingdom Metazoa; phylum Arthropoda; class Insecta; order Hemiptera; family Aphididae; genus Rhopalosiphum; species Rhopalosiphum nymphaeae. The sequence goes on along the minus strand of JAZAQC010000007.1, from coordinate 16,997,050 downwards.
ATAAAATGTTTTTAAATAATATGTAATTAGTAAGGTACTTACATATTAATATTATGTACCTACTTTCATGTTAATAATTTTTCTTGGATCTTTAATGAATTATAATAATCCTACTTAATCTTACACTTATCTAGAAGATGACACGGCACGCAATGGTCACCGGTACAAAGTACAGGCACCGCAGCGACCGGTCTGCATCTTACCAATCGCCACTGCGGGCAACGAAGACGTGACACCGTCGACTCTCCCCCCACGTACAAAGGAACAGAGCGGGACTGGAAGACAAGTCGGTCCGGACGAGTACCGGCCGCCGGCCGTCTCGCTCTCTTGCGCGAACCGTTTTACAAACGACTACAATGTATCATCATCGTAAGACCGCATACAGCACAATGGTGTTTTCCTTTTTTGTGTCGTCAACACCTGACATAGTGACATTTGAAAACTAGCTATAGTGTACTGTTGTTTATCGTCAATGAAAACACGTCCTACTAATAGTGAAATTCGTGTTCTTTTATCCTGACCGGCTCACCGCGTATTCACCGAGCACCTACCGCTGTAGCCGTGTCAAAGAGCAGTATTAAACAGTTTTCAAATACTTTATAATTATTTTAACAATAACCAAAAATGCTTTGTTAATACCACAGTGATGAGAAAAAAGTAATAATAATAATAATTATTATTATTATAATTTAATCGATAATATACAATAATTGTAAAATTACATAATTAATACAATTATTTATTTGTTATTTTAAAATAATATTTAAAAATCACAAGTTTTAAACCGTATTAACAAAAATGCTACACAACATAATTAAACAGCTAAACCCATATATCATTTATCTTATTCAAATCATACTTGAGCGGACTTAAAACAACATAATATTGTATCACCAATTATTCATTATTGAAAGCAACATGATGGATGAAGTGTCTTAAAAGTATATGTATCACAAATTCACACAAAATTACCGTATTAACAAGACGAAAATGAAAGATACGTAAGTCATCTGGAACACGTACTTTAACTAGATGACACAAATGTTAATCTTCAACTAACCACGTGTAAAAATAAAACACTTCACGCCTTTAGAAAATTTCAAGAAAATAGATACCGATTTTAATCTAAAAAAACTATCTGGCAATGATCGAGTTAATTAACTCAACATTTCTTAAATAACTATTTAAGATGGCCATAATCTATGTTACATATTATTATAGACAATACTATCAGGCGCATAGAATATGCCCCAGAAAAATGCAACAGTTTTTAAGGGATCGTATTACTTATACTCAGAAAACCACCAGAACATCTTACATCATATCGACCTATATAGTTTGTTGTCAAGCATATCTACAAAAACCTAGTTTCCTTAAACTACTAATAGACACAATTCACAAATTATATAATTATAAATTTTATCATCATTATTTTTATATTCTATTACGGTTTTTATAAATGTTTTCTACTCAAACCTAATTTCATTTTATGCTTTTCTTTATCTTGTTGTGAATTGTAAAAAATTTGCTTCATTATTAATTTCTTTAAACCATTCATTTCTCATCCACTTTCACCTTAAAATTACTTTTTCGCTTATCTTATTAACCCATAATAAAGCCGTATTAGCTTTCAATTTAATTGTGTAATAGTTACTTCGTTATTTCTTTAAATTTTCCATTAAACCCTTCCATATTTAATCTATTTCTACAAATATTGTAATTATTTCAGTTTCAAAGTCTTTTTGACATTATTTTTGAATAATTTGAAAGTTTTTTTATTCTTCAATTTGTAAATACTATATTTCAACTGTATACTTATCGATTAGTGTTTATGTGTCCTCTTTAACTTCAATTTTATCCATATACCAGTTAATAAGTGATCAGACCAAAGTTTGCTTCATGAAATGATTTGACATTAATTTCGCAGTCTTTAAATGTATTATTAATTATAATATAGTAAATTTGATTTCTGTTTTTTCCACCCAAGAATATATATAGTAGTAAATGTATTTATGATAAAAAATTATGCCTTTTACAATTAATCTTTTTCCAGTGGTAAACTCAGTTAGAATTTTAACGTTAGTGTTGGCCTTTTTATGTAAACTATGGCCTCCAATGATTTTAAATCTCCCATAATTATGTACATTTTTCCCTTCACATATAATTCTTCTTATTCACTATCTCCTTATCTTCTATGGATGTGTAGGTATTAATAATACTATACTAAAACATTTTTTTTTACATTATAGTTGAAATCATTGAATTAAAGTCTTTAACGTTTTTAACTACATGATATTCATGTACTATACAATGCACTTACCTAATAAATGTCCTCTACTCTTCTCTCACCTTTTCATTAAAGTCATAAAAGTAGTAATATATTTATACTTTCATGATAACCAGGTCTTCCTATTTAACTTCTTGAAATAATATACATTTCACACCATACTATTTTACTTTCCTAGTAAAATTTAATATATTGTGTACGTTAATTACAATTACCCCAAAACAATGCCAGATTCCATTTTATTTTCCATTATAACTAATTAGATCTAATAAAAAAAGACTTGGATCTAAGGCTCGAGTTTTGAATCTTGAACAATGTGGTTTTCATAGTGTTGATTATTATCTTATAGCGAACGTCCTTGAAGAGAGGAATTCAATCATTATTTAAGTCATTGAGTGGTTATAGCAATTTTCTACGTACTTTATATACCAAATAAAACGATTCTCAGATGAAATTCTAAAAATCATTGATGAGATCAATGGATACTATGGGAATTTGAAAGAAATACAAGATAATTATAAGGAATAAAATTAATAACTTTTTACATTTCTACGGAAAGAACAAACTCTGTCATTAATTAAAATTTAACGGCATTGAGATGAAACAACTGATATGTGTTAGATTACTATTATATATTTGTACGTGTTATTGTTGAGTAGTGCATAAATTAAGGAAGAAGAGTTATTAATAGAAATCCGTCGCCTAGAAAAGGTATAACGGGATCGCTAGACATGTTTTAAAGATAATAGTTAACGTCAAGTCGAGTAGAATTTCTTGTACCAATAGTTCGAATATCAATTTAAATTTTATACGACTGTTTGTAAGGTAAGTATCTAATAAAATGTAAAAGATAAGATACATAAAGTATGGTATTGTAACTGCTAATTTATTATTTTAAATTAATATATTATTATTATTATTATTATTATTAAAATTATTAAAATTCATTAGTGAAAATTTCATAACTTCTCATTATTCTCTTAAGTGCGTCCTATGTCATCAGGAAGATCATCCAAAAATACAGTGATTTTACCAGTTATTAATTTTGTAAATGTTGATTTTAGTTAATATAGTTACATTAAAAGGTTAAAAGTGTTTTGCTAAAGTTTTGCATAGGACGTTATTTATTTTTGATCTTCTATTGTGCATTCGACGCTATCTATACTCATCGTATGTTAAGAGGACGTCTCACCCATATATGTTGTTTCTGTCTTACACACGTACGACATAGTATATTTTCGTTCACCATTTTTAATAGTGTGCTTTTAGTTTTAATATTAGAATGAATTCACTTATTATCAAACTTTTAGGTAAGAACATTATCTGTGTTCTCTCGTTGGTTTTTTAAGATATTTTAATTTTTAGGTGAATTATGAATATGAAAAATATTAAATATTATAAATGCTCATAATTTACTTAAAAATTAAAATATCATAAAAAACCAACGAGAGAACACAGATAATGTTCTTACCTAAAAGTTTGATAATAGGTAAATTCACTCTAATATTAAAACTAAAAGCACACTATTGAAAATGGTGAATTAAATGTACTATGTCGCATGTGTGTAAGACGGAGATATCACATGCGGGCGCGACGTCATCTTAAGAGCATGATCAGTCACGAGTATAAAACAACTTTCGCGCGTAACTGGTGTTGTGGATGCAATGTCAACTGCTGCTCGCTTATGCTCCTATATGTAGCGAGTATAGTGGTGAACTTTTTTCAAATAATATTTTTAAGCAACTATAAACCTTATGTACTCGAGTATAAGGTCTATGCAAACACTTAATAAGTCTAGTATTTACCCTGTGAATTAAAATTGTATGTCCTATAGTGAGAGATCATAAGTTAATGCAGTCACTGTGAACAGTAATCTCTGAATAGACACAGCGCCGATAATACATAATTTAATATAATATATAGATTATAGAATATAGATAGAAACTTAAAAGTAAAATTTGTTATTGGATAATATATCATTAATATATTTGAATAACACCCTACTTAAAAATTATTTTTTATCAATAATTGATACATTATTGTTTATTACATAATTTTATTTTAATTTTATAATAATTAATAATGATTTTAGCTTTATAAAATAAATACCATAAAATACTTCTGTAATATATATTGAATACAAGAAAACATTGAAAATAAATTTTAACAAAAAACCCAAGAATTTAATATTTATACTATATCTTTTGAAACGCCTAATATTAAAAACATACTATAAAGAGTGCTAACATAAACCTCCTATTATTAAAATAATAAAAATTATCCACTGTTAATATTAACTGCATAGTAATGGAATTGTAAAATATAAGTTATATATTAGCCAAATCCCCATGTTAATATCGATATTATCTTATCATTAATGTTGCCCATAGCACACACACTTACATTTAAATATAATATTATCATTTTAAACACTCACGAGTAATTCCTTCATAGTACACATCGTGCACTTTACAGCAAGACGATAAAATCTGCATTCCCTCTTGGTCAAGAACAAGAATGCTCCAGTTAATTCTTTTGTTTGGACCCTTTGGCATGCAACTCCATTCGATGGCATCTTCCAAAAATACTAGATAATATTTAAAATAAATGTTAAAATTGGATTATAACAGAAAAGATAAACACGGAAGTTTTGAATTTACTTACAATTTTGGGCAGCCTCTTTGAGCCCCATTACTTGGTGATTTTTGTACATAAATTGAATACCGTTGTAATAAAATACAATAAAAAAATTGTTACTGATTAGTATTTGTAATGGTTAGTGATTGTGATGAAACAGAGAGGAATCAACAAAGTCGTGTCTCTAAATGACGACGGTCCAGTGATGAATGTTGGTAGATAGTCCCAGGCTCAGAGCGCTCCAGTGGTGGTTATGATTTTTAGTCACCGTTGCTATAGGAAACCCGGTGCCCGGATAAGACGCACAATCGATTTGTCAACGCTGCCGACGGATAGATTTTGGAATAATTGGTACTTTCTCACTAGCCGTTTTCGACGTTCTTACTATTACTATTATTTTTTTTCATCGTAGTGGCTGGGATGAAAATTGAGAGTTTAGATGCGATGAGTACAAATTCTAAAATTTGGATATAAACTTACTTAATTAAATAAATATATAGTTTTAAAGGTATTTTGAATAGGATATTCATTTGAAATATACAAAACGGCTACAAAAAATGTTGTTTAAAAAAAAATATTTTTATAATTTTCAAATCTTATAGGGAAATCGAGGTAAAATGATATTACTTACTTATTTATTATATTTAAAATTCTAGTGCTTTAGTATCCACTAGAGCACTAGAATTTTAATATATTAATAGGATTTTATAAATCCAAATTTATAGTGTAAGAACACACTTTTAGAAAATAGTTTATGGCTCGTTTGTAGAAGTTTTAGTGGTAAAACATAAGTTTCACAACTGTAAATCAACAATATTTAAAAATTAAATTTTTCGAAATAGTGTGCATAACAAAATGGTTATACCTGCTTAAAAAATTTACAACAAAAATATATTCTTTGCATCTTAAATATTAAATATATTTTCAAAAATGTAGAAATAATCGTAGTGACTCACTTTTTCCCGTAAAAGAAGAATTAAAATTTACATAAGGCCAACCCTATCACAAAATAGATTTAGTGATCTAGATATTACTTAATTTATTTAATAAATACAGAAATAGAATAAGATTAAGTTATTGTGTTATAACGATGATTAAAGTATTCACGTATACAATTATAAAATATTTAATTTACTTAGGTAATATAGAATAAAAATCGTAATATACTTCTCAATATTTTATTGGTTATATTTAATTTTTGTGAATTATTTGCCAATGATATGGGATTCATTTTGACATTATAACTGATTATAGTGGGTGCTGAACCCTAGTTTTCCAAATGTGCGAACGATGAAATTCTCTCCCCATAAGTTATTATACATTTTTATTTTTTAGTACTATGGCCTCTATAACTAATAATATTAGCTTTAGTTTCAACACCTATAATTATGTAAAACAACTTACTGCCAAGAAAATAAAGTTTATATCAACTTTAGATATGATTATTGTCAGTTGTGTACGCAGGATTTTACAATAGAAGGGCAGGGGTTGAAAATAAATAATTATTCAGTTTTCACAGACTTATTGGATTGAAAAATAAAACAGTTGCTTTTTTATTTATTATTTAAATTAAGTATAAAATAAACAAAAAAATAAATGGAAAAAAATAAAAAATATATTTGTATAAGGCTTAATTTAAAACTATCGGAATGCTGGTTAGCATCAGTTCAATTGTAATCATAGATTATGGCTAACTATCTATGGACTATGGTCGTAATTACAGGCTAAGATACATTTACTTAGGATATATAATAACTTAGTCCGTGATTACTAGTTGTAATAAATGGGTAAATACACGCTTTGAGATACTATATTAAACCATGGATAGATTTAAAAACAAAAATAATAATACGGGCAATGGGGCTTCAGCTCGTTAGCCTCCCCCCTGCGCACACCATTGATTATAGTTATGTATATACTGTATATTTATTACCAAACTGTTGGACATGAATTTACGCATCTCAATGATAACACACGTTTAAGTAAACATTTCAAATGAAACATTAGATAATAAATTAATGTTTTTCAATGTACTCTATTTGTAATTATGATAGTCATTTAACATTTGTGACTTTTTAAATAAGATTTTTTAGAGTTTAATATTTTAAGAAATAGGTAATTCAATTGATAATTTTAAATCATATGTATGCACAGATTTTATATGTTATTCTATTTTTCTTACTGTTTGCTTAAAAATAATAATACGAGTTTGTAACATAAATATCCAATATTCAACTAATTATTAAGTACTTGATTAATTTATTTTTTCGTCTATATATTTTTATATGAATTAATACATGCCAATTTGTATTTAATTTTTTTTTATAGTTTCTATGAAATTTACATTTATTTTTCAGAGTTATAAATAATTTAGTGTTATTCACATATCATAAATCTGAACCTAAAATTAATTACCATCTGTGAATCGATGGAATCTATACGCATTCATAAAATTATATTATGTACAATAATTAAAAGTACCTACAATAGGGTAGTAATTATTTATTGTTTTCACAAAGTGTACTTATCCCTTTTTACTAAAACTGCAATTTCCCTCTTCTATCAATTAAATCAATTTTTATATTTATAAAAGCTGTAATACTATATGTTTTTTAAAAAAGATTTAGTACCTATATATAATATTGAAAAAAACAGTATTTTGAATAGAAATTATTTTTGTACAATTATATAACTTATTACAATAACTTCTTCTAATTAATAAAAATAATCGTGAATTGGTCAAATACAAAATAATATCAAAAATAATCTTTTTTTTTAAGCGAATAACAGTTTTTTTAACATTAACAATCGTACGACATCAATTTCTAAATAAAATATTTAATGTGTATTTATTATATTAACTTAGTTTAGTTTACAGGTTTAAATATTATTAATTGCAATATTTAGGTAAGTACCTACATCTTAATTTATTTTAATTTTTTTTTTTTTTGTACTGACACATAAAAATATTTTTATTACTGTAATAAATATCAGTTCCATATTGTGGGGGGCGGGAGCACGTATCATCCCTTCCCACCACCCCGAAATCTTTTTTTTTTTAGTCATAGTACATACATAATTATATAAACATTTTTATAAATATTATATTTTTAATATACATAATTCAAAGTAAATTATTGTGAACAATACAACGATTATCGTTTGATTATTATATATATAATTTAAATTTATTTAGCTGTTTCATCATTATCTTCTTTGTTTTTAACTATCCCATTTATGTAAAGTCAGCTATGGTTTGTTTTATATTATATATTATATGTTTAATAAAAGTTAAAAGGTATGATTTTGTATTCTTGTTATTAAATAGTAATAATATTCAAACAAAAAATGAAATTTTGTATTTACAATATTTATTGATATAATGATATTGATAAACTTATAATAATTAATACATTAATCTATGATTTACAATATCATTAATATTAATAAATTGTTATGTTAAATGTTTAACAATATGGATACCATAGTAGTTAACATAATTGTAGACTGTAGTCATAAAAAAGTAGATGTGTAATAAAAAGTATTGGTGGAAAAGGGGCCAATCGGTTGATATGTATTACGCTCTTACTATAGTACTATGTTACTGTAACTAGCCAAATAATATTGCACGGGTAAGAACAGATATAGGCTTATGCCAATTCTAACCATTTTGTTATAGTAGTACCTTTAAATATTGTACATAATATAATATGTACTTACTTTTGAATAGCAACATTTTGACTAAACAAATTATTCTTCATAATGTCAAATATTTAAATCGATTATTGTCGAAAATTCGAAATAAATATAGAATCTATCGAAATTTATTTAATATACCCAAATCACGGTTCACAGAAACGTCAAAATCATAAACCGTCGATTACAAAATTAATGTGTATATAAATTTAATTAATATGTCCCATGCTATTATGTAAACAATGATTGAAGAATGACACAGATTACATAATACAGTAATAGGCATTCATGAATGAATTGTTTGTTTACACAATACGTGCGAATTCATTAAATATTAATTTATTAATATTATGTACTGCGGATCAAACACGTCAGAATATATTATAGTCATAAGACTATGTACACTGTACAACGAAACAATAATACAATATTATTATCTATTAATTACAATGTAAATGAGTTTTTCTACTCGGTTGAATCAAAAATTATAGCCGGTGGACACATTTTCATCATGCTGCAAATAATATCCTCTGTAATAATATATATTTAGGTAAGTTACAAAATTTGAGATTGATGGTTACTGAATTCGTTATTATAACCTTTTGAGTGTTAACATTGACGTCATCGTCACGACGCCATACATATAAAGTAATAATAATATTCATTGAATGAAAGTTTATTTTCCAAAAAATATCTGCAAAGACATCAAAATACATTTATTCAGTAACTAAAATTAAGTATAGACAAAAACGTAAAGCTGTCGAAGAAAATCATATTCAGCAATAAATTGGTTTACACGAAACGAAACTTCTATAAAACGTGTTTTTCACTTTAAATTATCGTCAAATGTATTGCTTATAATATTATGTATTTTGTCCACATAGTACAAGGAATAATTTTTAAATTATATTTTGTTTGACTTTTATTCTTTCGATAGGAGTTTTTATAAAAATATTATAACGTACTATCACAAATTATAAAATACAATACTGCTACAACTCTAAATATTGCTGTTTTTCACTCAACATATCACATGATAATTAGTTTTTATTTAGTGTAAGAACGCCTCAAGTCAAAATAAGGCAGTCTTGAATTTTGACTTCAATGATAATTTGAATAAATTAAAATAAGTATACTGCCATAAAATAAATATGGCTCTCTTGCATTGAAAATTAGCTTAAATTTAAATAATTCAATACTTACACATCTTTATAGTGGCTAAATGAAAAATGATATTGAATATGGCATTCTTGCACTATATAGAGCTTATTTTTCTATATTCAACAGTTGTCATAACACTGATAAATTTTGAGCTGCCGCAGTTATGTTCTGGGGGTGCGAAATGTCAAAGTAAAAAAATCATTCTTTCGTTAGCTTAAAACTAATTGGTGCCTAAAAAATGTATTCTCGCCTATTTTATATTATTATAAATAAGGAAGAAACAATTTTAATCTCAATGATTTATACTTTCTTGTATTGTTTTCGAGTATTTTAATAAATATTGAACCAAAACTTTACTATAAGAATTAACGTTTTTGCAGGATTAATGGCCATTAGCTTCTATTTATATTATTAATTTCCAATGGAAGGTAAAACTTTGACCGATAAATCAATATTCATTAGATACTTGGTACTAGTTTAAAATAATATTAACACGATGACTATATATTTAGCAAATCGTTTTCAAAATAAATACATACTAATAATAACATACATACAAATTTTATAAATTTTTAATTACAAAATAATTGCTAATTTCTGAATTTTTGACAAAATTTATTAAAAATTCTACGGCAATCATTATACATATTTTTATGGATTAACGCTAATTTAAAAAAAAAAATTAATAATAACTTTTAAGGAATATTGTCTTAACTTTTCAAAGTTTTTGACAAAATAAAAATTATATACTTTATATAGAAAATAATATTATGAACCTTGGTGAAATTATTGAAGTTCTATGGTATCATTTTTGAGTTAAAACAAGAAATCATCTATTTTACCAAAAACTGGTTTAGTGTAAGAATTCTCGTTTTTCATTTACGAGTATTTTATTTTAGTTTTTTCCAAGTATTTAAAAAAATGCTTGGAATTTTTTTACTGTTGACCACCTCCATTGATTTTATACCATCGTTTTAAGTAAAGTTAGAAAAACCGGCATAATTTAAAATTTTAAAATTTTGTTTTTTTATAAATTAGAAAAGTTCCTTAAAGTACTAATCCCACTTTTGTGACTTTAATTTCCACTAAAAAGTGAAAATCCCATACATTTTTTTTTCATAAAAATTACTTAACACAGTAATATTTGATAAGTATCAACTTATTATGCGCTAGTGCCATTAATCATTATGATTATTTACTTATCGTATAAAGACAAGCTATGCTCAAAATGTTATTAAAAGAGTTACCTATACATAACCCTAAAAAATTAATGCGTTTTTAAGCGCCTATACCTAAATATTTTTCCATATTATAGCGCATTACTGACTGGTGTTGTTGTTTTGTAAGTACTCTGTTTTTCGTGAAATTTTTTTTAGAATAATATAAATGACTATATTATTATTATTATTTTATCGTTTTTATTTAGATAGCTTATTATTTTTCCTAATATCATAAATTAATTTTTTTCATTATAAATTTAAAACATAAACATTTTATTTTATAGAATTAAAACGTTTTACGCAATTTTTGTTTATTAAATTTCAACACATAATATTTAGACAAATATTAATCTATGAACAAAATTTAATTATATAAAAGTATATGTAAATATATTCATATTAGACTATTTTTAAATGCCATTAGAATTTTTTTAAATGGTTTAATTTGTATTGTAATATTTTTGATTTTGAATTAAACGAAAATACGGTTCACACACCTCTCACGGAACACCAAGTTTGACAGGACCCAGCGATTGAAATCATCGCAGTTCACATTAAACGCAAGAGAGAATAATATTTTATATTAGTTTCTATTAGTTAAATTAGAATTTGTTTCTGCGGTTATTATGGTAACTATAGCGTCATGAAATCAGCTTATTTTTAATATTAATATTTTAATTAATTAATCTTCTAAATATGATTTTAAATTTTCAAGTATCAGTAATATAATACATATTTTATTATTTTATGAAGAAGGAGGGAAATTAATAACAGAAAAATGAATGTCTAGTTTAAGTATTATCTGATGAATAGATCTACTGACGTAATGGACGAAAAGTATATACCAACCTTTAGCAAAAATCTGATTGTATGGAAGTTACACGTATTGTACGCATACCTATGATTATCTACTATACTAACGTCTATACACATAATATCTATGAAGTATGAATGGTACACACTTATTCATCATATTGCCTACATTGAACTTCTTAAAAATGAACAGTTTGCAATTTTTATTTATTTTTAAGCAGCGTCTTTTCGATTCCGAGTATTTTGGAATTTAAACTATTATTTTTTTCATGCATTGGTCAACATTTGTATAATTGGTAGGTACCGACTACCGAACTGCGTTAGTAAGTAAAATAAGGTGCGTGAAACTAATTAAATAGTATACGATATATGTTTTTATTAATATAAACATTGAGTTATTATAAGGGGAGGTAACTGTAGTGTGCCAACATGATGACTTAATAATATAAATAATAAATTATTTTAAAATAATAATTATAGACAAGTCGAATACTAAATATTATGATTTAATAAAATATAAATTTATAATTTTGAAATGCTCAATAAGCAAAATATTTTAAACTATTCAACTAAAAATCTACAAATATCATTAAAGTTTTAAATGAAAGGTGCCTAAATAAAAGTTAATAAAAATGTTGACATGAAGATATGAAATAGTCGAAATTAAGAACTTTTATATTCTATTTAATGTTTATATTATTTATATTTTGAATTTTAAAAAGTACACCATTTTCGTGTTTAATAATATGCTTGAAAAATGAAATTTGCTTTGTGAAAAACGAACAAATGATGCATAATAAAGGGTGTTTTAGGATCAACTTCAGCCACCGAATGCGACTAAATGTTCCGGGCCCGGTCTTACAGTATAAATTGTACAGAACGTACATTGTACATGGATAACCAACTTTTGTATATATTAAAAATAACTGCACCCCGTCACTTTCAAATCGTCTGGAATAAAAATAAATTAATGACTTCCAATATTATTATGTATGGTTTCATTCGTTTGAATCAAGATATAATATGCAGCCATACAAGATCCGAAGTCACTGAAACGTTTTAGCGGAGAGGGAGACACTTGTTATTCAACAATCGAAATTTATTTATTCAGCACGATAACGATAAACTCTAAAAATAATTATTTTGAGTATTAAATATGATCTTTAAATTTAGATTATTCAACATAAATATTATTTAATTTAGATTCAAATAATTAATTTAAAATATAATTAATGCGCTTATGGGTCGTGTAAATAACTTAACACTAATTAATATTTAGATTTGGATAATACCTATATTGTTGAATTATTCATACATAATACCACGTAAGGCACTCATTAAATCTTAGCTTTTAACAAAAAAAATATTATTTTCACATAAATTTAAGTGACTAAAAACAACATTTTTCTGAAAAAATTATATATTTTACTAATTTTATCGTTATAAGTAAATGTACTTGTCTTGTCCGAAATTTGATAATAGTGAAAATATTATATTTTTTTTCCAAAAATGTTATTATTCTATAACGACTTAAAATTGCGCAAAAGAAATATTTTAAAAAAAGTCTTTGTTTTCTGAAAAATGAGTGTCTATATTAAATAGATAACTCTAAATAATATGTACAACATATATAATATTGATTATTAATTAATTAATATTATTATTTATTTATTCTTTAATAAATACTTATATAACAAAAATTACAAGAACTTCCCAAGTATGCCCTGAATTTATACCTGTATAATGTTCTGAATGTGTCCGAAAAAATGGGATAACCAGTCGAAAATAACCAGTTTGAGCACAGTATAAAAAATTTCCTTGAAAATAGTTAACATGTTTGTGTACATTTATGAAAACACGTTTGAGAATATTGCTATAGGCTACAGCCTATAGCTAATAATCGAAAGTCTTGTGAAATATAATCTAATAGTACTTCATCGAATGATCAGTAAACCGCGTTTTAATAATTGGAAAATAACGCAGCAAATATGGTTATAAATATTTATTTATTATAGTACAAATAATGTTCCGTATTCGCTATTTGACAGTTATGACTTATAATCGTTTTACATTAAACTATCATGTGCAGATAACGTGTTTTAACACTTTAAATTTTAGTAAAGATCTGTTTTAAAATATTATATTTTTGAAAGTTTTATATTCGATAATATGGAATTGAAAATCGATAACAAATTGAAAAATCAGCTTATTTATCGGCTAAAAATATTTTCCACAATTATTGAATAATTGGTTGCAAAGTTCACTTACATCAAAGTTGGTTTCTAAAAATGACAAATAAATTTAAAAAAAGAAATTATAGAAACACAACAGTTTTTAAGAACATGTGGAAAAACTTATGATATTGAAAAAAATATATTATTTTACATAAAAAATAAGGAACCTACAAGTTTTGAGACAAAAAAAAATGAATCATATTAAATAGAAAATACTATAATATACAATAATACTAATAAATAATAAACTTAGAATATGGATAAATTTAATTAGGACGACGTTTTATAAAAATAAATAAATCTAATAAAAAAAGGTAACTCTAATAGATTCAAATTTAATATAATTTGCGAATATATGTACCAAAACATGCTATAATGAAGAGAAATATTAAGCCTAAACACTATATGGATTTACACCTTAAATTGTCGTGTTTTAGGTAAATGAGCCATAATGTATTCCCTACGACCAATCCGTGACCCATTTTCTGTAATTGATCGATCTAATTATTTTAGATTTAGATAAATATATGATTAGAAGTTTGAATCAAAATTATTGTGTCTATTTGGTTTTTTTAAATATTTCTAAATAGTATATATGTCCGGAAAAGGTGTATTTTGAAGGTAAAATTTAATAATAAGAACAAATATATTGTTATGGAAACATATTTTTGTTTAAAACTTTGTTAAGGAGAGAGAGGAGGGGAAATAATTTTTAGTGTTGGTATATTGAAGTTCTTAAATAATGTAAGTACTTACTAATAGTCGTCACTGATTTACATCAACGTCAGAAATGATAGTAATTATAATTCAATAAATCTGCATGTGTACCGTGTATATTTTATTTTAATATTTGATGTAAATATAATGTGAACCGAAAATCGTCTTTAAGTATAAAAATATTTTCATCATAAATCAATTAGTTATGTGACAGGTTCAAAAACGTTTGAAATCATTAAAATTAAAGTAATTTAAGCAATTTTAGAAATAACGATAACGAATTTAAAGTACTTTAAATTACATTTTACTCGAATTATTAAATACTCTCTATTTAAAATTTATTGGTAACGACTTACCAGAAAATTTAAAGCTTTTAGAAACTCACATTACAAATAAACGTATATTTACAGAGAAAATACATGCTAAACTAACAATCTTGTATTTTTGTTTGTTTACTATATAAATTTAATTTCTATTAATATTCTTAATATTTATTTTTTAAATAAAACGTGTTTTATTAGCCTTTATTACACACAAAGTTACTGAGAATATTAAATCGGAACGTGGGCTAAAGTATTATACATATTCGTGTTTTAAAAATGCGTTAAAGTTCGACTTGATAAAATAAACAAAAAATTAATAAAAGATTTTTTTTTTTAATTAGTTATAATCGTATCCTTAATTCATATAATTTACTTACCAATAAAATGTAAATTGAATTTGCCAAAATCTAATAAAATAGAGTATCGATCACTGTAAAATTAATATTGTATCTGAATTTTGAAACAGATAATTAAAATTTGGGGTGACTACCATTTATTGGTGTCAACTGTCAAGTGTATCTCGTCATTGAGTTGGTCACTGACCACTGTTAAATGGATATTTTTTATACATTTTTAATACAATGACGAATCATTGCATATGATTATATGAATAGTGTTATGAACTGTGATGATCTATTTATTACTACCTACGTATATAAATGATATAAATGGTAGGTATATATATATATATGCGATACTATATAATACATTGTTATGTTACTATGATATGATAGATTGAAAAAAGTTTCACTGAAAGCATTGAATTTGTTATATTATCAATTAACTGTATATTAATACTA
This sequence comes from Rhopalosiphum nymphaeae, assembly GCA_036289425.1. NCBI lineage: Eukaryota > Metazoa > Arthropoda > Insecta > Hemiptera > Aphididae > Rhopalosiphum > Rhopalosiphum nymphaeae. The sequence continues at coordinate 16,981,162 of JAZAQC010000007.1, read as the reverse complement.
TAACTTTGCCCAAGTTAAAATTAATATATTTTTTCTATAGTTTTTCCTTTCCACTGTGTTTCAACTAAAATATATAATAAAAACACAAATTAGGTATAATGTGTGAACAAGACTTTTCTAATATGTATAAATATGACAATCAAAACTATTTTAAAAATTATATATCATGTCTAATAAATTCTAATATACATATTAAGTGGTTATTTCTTTTAAGTTGATTATTTTTGAGATACAATCTACAACAAAAAAACTAAAAAAATTTTATCGAAAATTGGTTATGTATAAATTTTTTCCATAATTTGGTTATTTATAAAAGAACGCATTGGGTACTTTTTTACTTTTGATCCCCCAAAATAAAATAATATATTTAAATAAACATGGTTTGGTAGCAAAAAATAAAATGAAAATGAAAGCACTTTTACTACTCAAAAAAGGTGGTGACTGTAGAAACACTAGAAACAGATAAAACAGAAAGAATAAATACATACATCATTGTAATACCATTACATTTGTTGTTCTGCTCAGAATCTAAAATTGTTGTAGCGTTATAAAATTTAATTCCAGAATTCTATTTGGAATTTAAAAGTAGCAATTGTTCAAAGTACACTGTTATTTTAGTCTTTTTTTTGTAACATTGTTATTCTGAATGTGTAAGTACTTTATGTATTTCGTATAGGTATACAAGTTATTTTTATTACTTTTTGTTACAATCGAATGACTTCAAAGCATTCTCCTATTCGTTTACAGAAAAACGTTAAGGTCGCCACGACATCCATTTGACAAAGGTAAAAGAGCGTGCACGAACACACGCTCCGCAATGTCTGAGTATATTGATTTTATAGTTATAGTCCTAGTAATATATATAAATAAATGTTCGGTAAGCTAGTGTAAATGGGACAATAGTCACATAAATCACCCATCGGCGGCGGCGTCGACGTACCACAGCAATGTGGTACAGTGTTTTCGTCCCGATTTGTAACCATACATCTACTATATATTATTATACAGTGTGTCTAGTCAATCGATACGTTTGCGCTCTACATAAGAATTACACTGAAGCGTATTAACGGTTGAGTAAGTCTAAGGGTTTGACAATCTGTCCACTAAAAATTTTTAACTTGTCAGTTGAAAGTATTTCAAAATTGTTTTAAATTTTTTTTTAAATTTAAAACTTCTATTGCGATATTTTTTTAAATTTTGTATAATATAAATTTGAACCAGTACCCCTGGACCCCCTCCCCCTCCCCTCCCCCCAAAAAACCCCTACTGATATAATACTTATTTCCAATTGGCATACATACAACTACATTAATATTATATTAATAAATTTAAGCATTTACATTTTCTATATGTATGATTTTTAAAATAATTTACGTCAAAAATTGTATTTTTATCGAAATATTCTACCCATTAATTTCCTTTTTGCATGAACTATATACATTCTATAGATTAGAAAATGTAATAATAAAAATTATAAACACAATATTTTCTTTATTATGAAATTAAATAAAACTAAGTTTGTGTATAGGTATTCAAACTAAGTTTGACAATTAACAATTTTTATTTGCTCTGAAAAAATCTCTATATAGTTTCAAATTTGTAGCATATTTTATTAACTATAATATAATACTATTTTAAGCATTTTTAAATAAACATGTTATACTACAAAAACAACTTTTATTAATAATATATGATTATAAAATCGTACATTTTTTTAAATATATGGAATTAGATAATATAAATAGGTATTAAACAGTTACAGAAAATGTGAACAACATAGTAATTCGATGTTTAAAATATTCTGCACAAAATTAATTTACTCGAAAAATTGGTCATGCCAGATTTTGGAAAACTATGAAAACGAAAATTGTATTTATTTAAAATTGAATTATTAACTGTGAACTTGTAGCTGTATAACAAATTAATATTAGCAACACCTATAACGGATCTTTAAGGTGCATCGCTGCAACAGTTTAATCTATCCAAAAGGAAAAATGCTCTATCTTTGCTGTTTCATCTACATTATTTACTCCAAATATTCTAAGAGGTTATTCTTTACTCTATATAAACAATTATACTTATGATCATTTAGGTTTTTGTCACTTTGGGTCTATAGTTTCTATTCTGCGATTTTCCCAAATTTTCACACTTTATACAGCCGTTAATAGGTACCCAGTGCATCTTAATATTATGTTAATTTAATGATAAACTAGTACACCACTATGCTGGGTTCTCCATGTAGTTCTTGCAATTCTTTATATTTTACATCCACATTAATAGTTAATTTTATATATTATGTTAAGCTAATAAATATACCAAATAATCAGCTCGTCTATGACAAGCCGCATACGACGACATTCTATTCTTCAGTTATGCGAAATAAGGTCGTACATTAGACCATTATTGATCTGCCCGGGTCACTTTGTAATCGCGACAATATTGCGATGTAGTCCCAATATTTATTGGTGAGCGGTCAGTTCAAAAATCAACAACGGTCTGCCCACCACACCACCCGGCCACGACGTATGGATGGTGTAACTAATAGCCAGAGGGGTTTAGATGAATAGCCACATACCTGAATACGATTATTATCATTATTATAATTACAGTTGTATTATCGGAATCGCAATTTCTGAGCGTTTCACTTATTATAACATATCATTTACTCGTCACCGCAAATCGTAACAATATAAAGCGTGTTGGTAATAAATCTTCGTTTTGCTATAGAAAACAACAATATTCTACGGTTTACACATGAAGTATCAGTCGTTGATTTTTGTTTTGTTTTTTCCTTAGTCCACGGCGAGTACGACAGTATTGAAAATTGGTTTCGATTTATTTAGTTCGTCAAGTTATACTATATTTTAATAGAGATTAAAATTTTAAATAATAATATGAATGATAGGGAAGGGAAGGGGGGTTATTAGAAAAAAAATTTAAATATTAAACGAAAAATTAGTTTATTTATATATATACATTACACTACACTGGACTAGACTTATACGAGTATATTATTAATTTTTGTAAGCTGTATTAAATGTTAAGTGTAGTTTTTTTTCAATTATAAGAATTTATTTTTCGAAAAAATTCCGGGGGGGAGTTATAACCTTCTAATTCACCTTTCTATATGCCACTAGATTGAATGCAATTAATCCGCAACACCAATACTATCATTTATCGCTTATTATTTTGATTTAGATTTGACTCACTATATAGTGGTAAATGATAGCATGACTTTAGGAGGGTGTGAGAAATATATAAAAAATAAATAGTAATATATCGTAACGTACCGATTGGCCGATAAATCATAAATCAATTCACCGATACATCATTTTGCCGACATCCGATATACACATTATATTTAGTTTAAAATACTTAAAAATAAAAATGTTTAATTGTTTTAAATTATTTGTATAATTACAAACATTATTCAAGTTAACTATATAAAAAAATATCTAATCTTACGAACTTCTATTTTTAAAATTAAAATGAACCATTATTGTGTTCAAATATTCTAAAATATAAATTGTACCATTTTGTAAAGTAAAATAATAATTTGAAACGTTATTAAAAAAAAATGTATTATTAAATGTCATTCAACTTTATACATGCTATATACCTTTCTTTTGCAAATGATAATCTTTCTTCTAATTTTCTATATTTTAGTTTTTATCTTTTATGACCAATTGCAGTTTTTTTGTGCTATGAAGTCAAGCTTAAAGTTAAATAAAATTATTTTTATATTTTATGGAACTACGATTTGTTGGCGAATTGCAGCATAAATATTCATCCCCCCCTCTATTCTACCATCATATCATACCATCCTTAATTCCTGTTCATTTTAATTCGAATTCTATTCATATATAAAAAATATTTTATTATACGCTTATGAAGTAGATGGCATAATAATTAATTTAAAAAAAAATGTATACTTTAAAAACAAATAATAAGTATATTTACGAAGACGATATAATCGTCAACATCTTGTAAAATGTAAAATAAAAATAAAATCACAATCCGTTTGTGCCCAGAAACGCTGTGTATAATTCATATCAAAAGTAGGGGAAATATAGTACAGTTAATAGGGCCGATCGAGGCAGTCACGGATCCAAAGTGTAGCCACGGGTCGAAGCCCCCCCTCCTAGCCTCGGCCACACCGATGAATTATAAGGCTCAGGCTATACATGGCGTTTTTCGTCGAATTTAAGATTCATTGTCTTTAACGGAGTAGCTATATACGACGGACGTAATACGCCGCGTATTCATCCGCGGTGGAAAATGTAATTTTATAATACGTGTGTTATTAAAAATGTACAAACAACTTTATGGAAGACGTTAAATGTAAGAACGTAGTAGTATAAATTATTTAATTTTTTACTTGTAATTGACTTGACAATGACGACTAACAAGTATAAAATGGTTAATGTTATCGCGAAACAGCTAATTTGTATTCTAATTCCTCGAGCACTCAAATGTTGATACTGAGTGTTTTTTATATTATCGTAATAAATCCTATAATATGTAAATAACCTCTCCACATCAACAGAATTGATAGGTGCATATTTCATACATGTTAATTCTTTTGGATTGTGTTCTATTTCTAAATTTTTTTTTGGAGTTTTGTTCAATAGTTTATTTCTTATCGACATTACAGCGTTAAATCCTGGATTTTCCCCAATATGTTTAGTAATTTAAAATTGGTCAAAACTCCAATTTCTCCAGAAAATTCTACAATAATATAGATTACTTATATTGATTTGTAAAATTTTTAAAAATATTTATTTATTTGTAAAAAATTTAAAATAAAATTAGCATCAGCTTATTCAAAATTAAATTAAATGTACACATATGTCAAAAATCTTCTGTTGTTTAAACTACATAAAAATATTTATTTCAATTAAAATCTGTGCCCTAGTAATAATATAACACGACAAGTTGGCGATAGAGAGACATATAAAGAAAATCGTTTAATTCTTGTTGAAATAATACTCTAAATAATTAATTAAAAAAAAAAAAAAATAAACTTAAAATAATAAGCTGAAATAAGTACCTAAATAATAATAATGAAATCAAATAATTCAGAGCTAAGAATACAATTTTTAATGATTGGAAGCCTTCATTATTTTTCCATAGGGCCGTGCGTGTGGCCGACGTGCATGGAATGTCTCCGAATTATTCATCGTTATACAGTTACACGTAGTATGTTTCGATATAAACTATAATAGAAAGTATATTATAAATTATAATATAATCCAGCTCTACGGCAGTGGCCCGGAGTTAAGTAAAAAAAAAAATAGCGTAGTAATCATTAACGTATAGTAATAGCCAACAGGAAACCGAATTGTACCATTGAAAACTCATACTAATTTGTGTTAATCCATCGGTTACCTCTACTGAGCAAACGGCTGAACATAAAAAGTCGTAAAAGATATCAGTCGATCAGAAATGTTGTGCAGTTGAGAACAAACGAATTCTCAAGTATATTGGATAGCAAAATTAGATATTAAGACGGCTTAAACGTAATAGCCAAAAAAATTCAAGTAGTTTTAAGTCCAATAATTGTAAGTGCTAATATTACTTAATGGAATTTTACTTAATTTACATATTATATTATTACGTCTTTTAAAGATTTAATAATTACCTACTAAAAGTAATGTCTCTATTAGAGATTTTTTTTTTTAACTTAGCTATTTTTACACGGCGTTATAACGAAGTGTTATTGGTGTGATATAAATTACACACTAAAACATTCATGTTATAATATTTGAAGTATGACCATTAATCATAGCATGCTGATTTTAATAGTAAAAAATAATACGTATAATATTTGTACAACATAACTGCTGTGTATTGAATATTTAAATACATTAAAAAAAAACCTTAAAATGTGAACTTGAAATCTCAAAAATGCACTGAAATCCTTTTTTAATACTTCTAAATTGCAAAAAAGTCAGTGTACAAAATACATTACAATACAGAATAATAATTTTAAAAATTTAAAAATTCCAAAAGCATTAAATATTTTAAATTAAAAAAACGTGGAATAAAAACTTAATTTGACATGCTCTCAGAACGTGTAAAATATTTATAAAACTAAATTAAACAAATTATCAACATATCGCTCTGTTGTACAGTACAGATGGAGAGTAAATCACTATAATTGATGTGTTAAATTTGAATGCAATGACAGGTATCATTGTATACGAAAAACGATTCTGAACGGAGATGATTTGTCAGTCTAGAATAATTAGTAGGATATATTATATTATCACCTATATTTAAATTGTAATATATCGTTATTTTACGTTCATTTTTTATTTTTAAAAATTAAATTTCATACGCTTATAAAATGTTTTCTATATTGACGCTAGAATTTTTTTTTACAGTTATTTGTAGAAAAAGTTATGGAGAACCTTGTATTGGGTTTTTTAACCTTAGGTATAAATCACAAAAATATTATGAATTTTCAACTTCAAATTTTCGCAATTTAGACATATTTCGTAAACATTTTAACTTTAAATTTTTATTAACAAAAATTGCGACTAACGACTTTTTATTTTTTTTTTTTTATTACAATATGTACAACTTATAATAACCCTTTTATTAAATTTTAAAGATTTTTTGAAGTGTCAAATTTTTTTTATAGGTATTTCAAGAAATAAAATTTAGAAAAATCGAAAATTTCAATTTTCTATAAATAGCTTAAAAAAAGTTAAAATATTTTGAAAATTTAATTATAAATAGATAATGCTAATATAAACATTTAGTGAAAATTTTGAGTTTTTACATTGATTTGTTTTTGAGTTACAAAAAATTGATTTTGACTGGAGTAAAAATTCCCGTTTTTCCGTTACTTTTTATGGTTTTTCTTGAGGCTTTTGAAAACTACTGGACATTTTTTACTTTTATCCCCCCTCCCTCCCCAAGTGTAAACAAGATGAAATTTCCTTTTCAAAGAGGGGCTAAAGTCAAAAATCAAAGCATTATTTCTACTCGAAAACTTGATGACAGACACAAAAATAAAAAAAAACATATTTCATTGTAAAATCAATACATTCATCACTCCGTTCAGAATCTAAAAAAATACTTCAAAAACAAAAAATTTCAAAAATGCAAAATTGACGGTTTAAAATTGAATGCATTATTATCAAATTCTATCTTGGTGTTAAGAAAACCGTTTTTTATAGTAAATGTAAAAATATTGTATTATTCTATACAAATTCACAGCATTAGCTATTATAATAATTATAATTGAATGTATTATATTCACAAAATGTCCTTTGTTGGTTTCTTTAATTTTTCTTTCATTGCTATAAGTGACAAGTACTGCTGGATACGTCGTACGTGGTTTCCGTACACGAGAACAAATGCGCTATCACAAACTTGACAAAGTATCAATATAGTATTCATTATAGTATTATAATAAATATAGTAATACAAAATTATTTTGTTATAAACGTCTCGACGGCACGTAGTGAGGAGCGGTAAAAACATCGTTGTACAGCATATTAATTTAAAAAAAGATGACTTAGTGACTGGTATTATTATAAAAACTGCAGTACTCAGTAATCAGCTTTGATTTTAGAATCGTATAGCAGATTTCTTTGTACGTGTATTGTGTCACTGGGAATCTTAGTTAAAATGTCCGATGAAAATTGTCCACAGTAAAATTGTCTAAATTCAAAAATGTCCGTGGTAAAACATTTATCAAAATTGTATGACGCCGACAAAGATAAAATGGATATAATGTAGAAGTGAAATACTGTTAATTTTGTTTGGTTTACCATCAAGTTTATAATAAGACTGAACTATTAAAATTAAATGAAGTGTTGAAGTTCAAGATACCTCGAGACGTGATTTCTACATATTATCTAAAGTTTTATACCTGCTTTGACACTTTGTATAAAATATTTTATACACTTTCAGACAGCAGTGCAACTACAGGAAGAAGTTTTAGACGGCTACAACTTCTCAAAATATACCTTCGCTCAACTATGACTGAAGACCGGCTATCAAATTTAGCAATATTGATTATTGAGCATAAAAAGCAACTAAGCACAAACAATTAATTTTAATAACGTAATAAGTATATATTTACATTAATGAAAAAACGCCAAAAATTATTGTAATATTCTTTACTATACTTACTTTTATTTTAATATATTATAATAAAAATATAACTTAATGTGTGAATTATGAATTATTTTTCTGTATAATTAGAATTTAAAACCACTTTCTACTTAATAGCGGCACAAGATACGCGCAAACCGGGTGGTCACTTGAAAGCACATTTGATAGTGCTGGAAAAATTGTAAAAACGTATGTCTTTTTATATAATTGAAAATTTTTTTAAATAATAACAGTGTGTAATAATAATACATTCATCTACAATAATAAACTGTGTAAAACAATAAAAATGTTATATAAGCTATATTTTTAAGGGTATTTTTAAAAATTTGCCCAAGGTGCCATAATATCTCCGGTACTGCTTCTACTGTGAAAATGAAAATAGTTATATTAAACTAGAATTAAATAAATATGCTGCAACCTACAATTAGCTAATAAAATAATAAATATGTATAAACTCTTATCAAAATCTAAAATACTCAAAATTATTTAAACATTCCAGGTTAATTTGTTAATTGAATATCAATTTTAATGTAATACAAATAAAAATAACAAATAATTAATTAATAATACCAAAGTTTATAAGTAAGTTTTAAATTTTACTTAAAACTTAGTTGTGATTTATGTCTTATCTCATATAGATTTATATTAAATGTTGGTATTAAAATATTATATAAATATACATAAAACGTAAAAATCGTACAATACACTTTAATTATGGTCTTATAGAAAATCAAAATTACTTTCTCTAGAGTGGTTTTAGAGTAAAGCCTAAAATGTGATTAATTAGTGGCGTAGTTGTGGGAGGGCTATAGATGTATGCCTCCCCTTGGAACTTGTTATTAGTGATGTTTTAATCATGGTTATAGCCTTATACCTCACAATACTTATATGTATAACAATCTTTAAATAGCCTTCTCCCCCTAGATTGAGCTCTAGCTACGCTACTATGATTTATGATTATATTTTAAAGATAATTACATATCCGTATACTTGAATTATTCCTCGATGAATTTAATGCATGAAAAACAAATTAATTTTTTTTATAAACATGTCTTTTTTTGTGTATTATTTAAAAAAAACATATTTTTGGTTGTCTCCATAAAATTATTTACTTTAAATTTTGTTATTAGTGATTTTGCTCTAAAACCACTATAGAATGCGTTATCAATATTGTCCGTTTGGATGTTTTTACGCTCAAAATCGATAGCAATCGTGATATTATGAGCGTATAGTACTGAATGGAATAGAGGAAGAGTGGTGTTCACCGAGTGTTGGCTTACAGGAAATATCTTTCCGCAACGTCAGGCCCACGGTGTGGAGTGCCGCCATTGCTGTTTGTAGTCGTCGGCGCCAGAGAACGCGGCTAAGGTAGTAGGCATGGTTATTCTGAAATCATGGCATGGCCACGTTTAGCTACCGCAGCGTGCCCTTCTGTTATCAGTGATAACTTATCGTTGTTATTGTTTCATATCGTGTAATCGAGAGACGCTAACATTCGGCTATGCTAATACTCAATGTTATGTTGTAATATACCTAATAATATTATAGTTACGTTGAATTCATACGACTTTTGGAAAATAATTTATAATTTCTTATTTAGACGATCTTTCTGATATGAAATCGTCCGAAAACCCGCATTTAATAGACGTCACTTTCACTATAATACGGGTACTTCGAAACTTTGAAAGCAACTCCGGCAATGAGGCTATGTCGCTATGAATCCCGGTCAAAATCGATAAATCAAACAGCGAAAGTTCCACTGTGCAAGATGAACCAACAACATCAACAGTAATCGTTCAGTGATTTCTATGCTCGGCTACCTATGAATGAACGTCAATAGAATGGTCTGTATAAATTATTAACGAATCTATGAGTAGATCCTTAATAAGTAATAACTATATAACTAGTTTGAATACATAATACCATAGATCTAAGTCAAGTAAAACATTAACACAACAAATAAAATTTAAAAATTTATATATTATTCAAGAAAAACAGTTGAAGCACAGGGGTTAATAAATTAAATTTCTTTTTTAGTACCTATTGAAATAAAGTCTTAGCTTATTTAATACATATATTACTAATGAACTTAATATTATTTCTAATTGAATAGTATCTATTTGATAAGTAAAACGCTTATAGAGGCAATATCATAAGTATTAAGGAACAGAAGATTGTAGAGCTTTATAAACAAAAAATGTGTGTAAGAAAAACACAATATAATACATTTCTAAGAGATATGAAAACATAATAAATTAAATTCTGACCTAGTTCCAAATTTGTATTGTAATCAACTAAATTAAATAATAAAATTTTTACCCTGCATACTTTTGAGTTTTGCTAAGGTAAATGTGTTTAAAATATTTTTAATAGACATGTATGTAATGAAAAAAAATTAAATTATCTTCATAAATAAACATATATTTATGTGTTAGTATAAATAAATATATTATTAAACAAATCTATTATAAATTGTGGTTTTTTCTTCAAGTAAAAGTGAAAATGATTCATTTTAATGTTGATTTTATTATTATTTAATATTTTAGTTTGTGAATACATATTTGTGTAAATATGATATATTTTGCTAAAAATAAAAATAAAACCAAATAAATATATTTTTTTACTAATTTGTAATGTTTGTTTTGTATTATCAGTGTTATATTCCCAAGAATGTAAAAATATCAGTACTCCAGATTTAAAAGACCAATTTAATCTGGTAATAAGAAGAAATACAACATTTAAAGAAGTGATTAAAGATTTGTATTATTTTATAGTAAGTACCTTAACTCCTGAGAATATACTTTTAATAGAATTACTACATACAGTTTAATGATTTAGTTGTATGCAGTTATTACATAATAACATAAATATGTTTAAATCAATTTTTTTGAAATAATAAACAGCTAACAATCATAATCATTAACATACAATTGCGACAATTATTAATTTTCAACTATTAAAATTTAAAATATAATTGTGTTAATATACATAAAAACATTATTACAACAGTCCATCTGGTCTATTTATTGGAAACGTTTAATGACAGTAGAAATTTGGTTAAACGTTACTATTTGTTATCCATCTTTATCAAAAAATATTCAAATTCAACTGGCCATCTTAGATTACCCTTGATGATGGTTTAAAAATCTAAAAAAACCATATGCATTTTAAAATTTAAATAATTTGACAAACTGGCCAAAAACTTTTATTTACATTGCACTTGGATATTGTGATCCAATTAATTTTCTTCAATGCTGAACACCTGTTCATTTTAATATAAAAACCATATAATTTTACATAAAATAACAACACTAGAAATATAGTAAAAAACATTGCATTGACGTAGTGGCAGCAATAACTAGCTGCAGCTACAATTAGGCACTTGTTTTTATATCATTTTTATTTATGGATTATAGACTATGGGTCTTAGTGCTTTACAGTATACAGTATACATTATAAATTTAGGACTTTGATTGTGATCAATAAACACCTATCACATGTTAACTTTTCTTAAAGCAGAAGATTTTTAGGTTCTTTGGGAACAATGGGACACAAAACTTGATAGCAAGACATATGGTCATGTTACGCTTGGATGAACCTAACAATTTTTTTTGGATTGGTTTCCTTAAGTGTTAGTACCTATACAGATAGTAATTACTTATAGACTTATTAGAGAGTTTATTGTAGTTAATAATAAAATAAAAATTTGTAATTATAAATTTGTATACATAATATACACTATTACTCTAAAATGTCTGTTTACCACCTCAGTCAAGGTCTCAATATTGATGGTTAACTGAGTTTCTACTGTATACTAAGAAAAATTAATAAAAAATGAAATTCATTTAATTGACTTTACTTGCAATTTATGTAATTCAAACCATTGAAAACTGAATTGTGACAAGTTAAATTAAATATATATTTACATACATATATTTATTTATTTGTGTATTCAATACCTGCATTATAGACAATAATAAAATTATAATATTAAATATTATATGAGTTACTTATCAAAAGAAATATATTTTCCAATACATTTTTATCAAATGGTAACAATTTAATTAAATTACATAATTCGTTACAAAAAAGTTATCTTGTTAGTGTAATTAGTTATTTTTATGAAATTACTATAGAATTTTGTGTATTATAAATTTCATTAGGTAGATACCACGGTTATAACTGTGGTAGATACTAAACAAATATATATATATATATGGTTGATTGGCCATTTCAAACTATTGCATTTTATACCTTCTATTTATAAATTTATTTAATATTTAATGAGTATTAAAAGTTAATTTAAATTTATTTTGAATGAACAAAAATTAATTTAATTTAACCTTAATTTATTTTACTTGTTGGTATCATTGTGTTCTATGTCTTGATCCACCATTGATATTGAATAAAATAAATGTTCCCTCACTTTGTTATTTTTCCATTTTTATTAATCACCGACTCAATTATCACTAAATTATTTACTTTTAAATGTTTTACAAAAAAATAATTTAATCATTTTTTCAATATGATACTTAATTGAAATAATAAAGATTAAAAACCTCATTATAATATGATAATCTGCTTAAATACATATAAAATATTACATTTTTTTTTGCTTTACATAACCATTATTATTTCATGTTATAATATCATTAATTTTAGCACAAATTTTTTAATGTATTTTGCTCATTAATACATAATATTTATATGTTTGGTGACATTCATCTTAAGTTACTAATGACTGGAGGTTAAGCCCTTAAGAAATATTTATAAATTTATTTAATTTAAAAATATCATGTTTAGAAATATGTCAATTTAATAGCCCAAGTAAAATTAAATAATATTTAAACCAATGGTTCTTGAGATAATTATAATGAGACTATTGTACTAATTATAATACCAAGATAAGTCAATTATACTATTTATCGACTGTTGTTTATATACTTTGGTGTTTTATACTTTATACGTTCAACAATGACGAGGGTAGAATGTAATAAAAAGAAAAATTTGAATTGTCCAATCACAAAAAAAAGATCCTGTTAATCAAGTTTTCAAAATATCCCATTATATAATTAAGGTACTTACATTAAATATACCTAGCTGTAAAAATAGAGTAGTTGATGAATTCAATGAAATTAATTAGTGTATTTACTCTGGAAATATGTTTTTTGTAATATTATAATTTTTTAATTTTTAAACATTATTTGGTTATAGGATGAAGATGGAAGACGACAGTTCCACGGTTATCTCGATATGTCAAAGAATGATTAACCACGATACTTGCAATAGTACCAGGAAGGAGTATGAAGAAATCATATTATATTGCTTTTTAGATTATTGGGATTATGTTTCAAAGAAAATAAATACATGGAAATAATATCTATGTATTTGTACTGTACAATCAATATATATAGTGAAACTTTCATACAACAATTTTCCATTTAACAAAATTTTATGTTCAATGAAATATGGGACTTTGTAGTATGAAAGTTTCACTGTTGTGTAGAAGATGTATATTACCTGACAGATAAACCAAGCCTTAAATCTACATTACTTAATTTTTTATATTATTGTTACTGTAAAAAGCTATGGATTATTAAACTAATATGACAATATCAAATTATATGTTTAATGTTCATTTCCAAACCATAGATTTCTCATAAAATATATTAATAGTAACTGCTTATACATTGTAATGTATTCAAATGTTTTATATGATGTAAAACAAAATGTAAATGGTTAAATCCATATTTTTTGTGTTATTTTAATTGTACATAATCTTCTTTAGTAATATTAAAGTAAATATATTTTTTTTAAAGCTAAATAGGAAAATTATTAATTAAAGTATTTTTATTAGTTAAGTATAAATCTTAAACTTTATGTAATATAATTAAATGCATTTAATGTATTTAAATATTAGTTTTACTCAAGTATTTATTACATACAATTCCTGATATTATTTTGAAATGTTTTACTTTTAAACTCTTTTTTAAGTACTAAAACTTAAATATTCAGGTATTGGGATAGTCTATACACAGTTGATTTTAAGAAGACATTATACCTAAATGAGTTGTTTTTGTTCTACTAATGTATAACATACCTAAATGAACGTCCAACAGTTATCATTTAAGAATATTATTTGTGTTCACTCATTAATTGCTAACAATATTTCAATTTTTAAATGAATTATAAATATTTTTAAATACTCATAATTTGCATACTAAAATACCATATAAATCTAACAAGGGAACACAAATAGTGTTCTTACCTATAGGTTTGTTAATAGATTACTTAACTTTAATATTTATGCTAACAACATAAAATTAGAAATGTTGTACATATATTTTGGTATGTTATGTGTTAGTATGAAAGAGATAACTCATGTGAGTGACAAGTCCTCTTAAATTGTTACACAATACAAAAAATGAAATTCATACTTTAACTTTCATTGATATTTCACTATAGAATTCCTGGCAAGGCTGAAAGTAATATTTATGAAAAGTGTTGTTAATGAAATTGATAACTTAACAAATGTATTAATTCTTGTATATTTGAAATGTATAATAATAACTTTATTATAACTGTATAATTTTTCCTATGGTAAAGTAATTTTTGAATTCAATCAATTATTTGTAAATTTAAATACATACATACTAATAAAATAGATATTAGATTAAAAATATGTGTCTATTAAAATAATTATTCATTTAATACATATGTTGTCTTACAAAGTCTTAATATCATTTGATTATTTTATGAAGTGCTTTAATAATTTTAAAATAGTTGCTATAAAATAATTTTAATAAATATTAAATATACATTTTTTTATAATATAAGAACTTTTTCAACGCGAGTTAAAAATATGGTTGTGCAGAGATTTTTTTGTAAGTGAATGCCTAATTTTAACTTAATCCAAATGTGTTTTAATTGTTTTAGTTACACATTTTTGTTTCATTATTCATTATTTTTATTATTATTATTATTATTATTATTTATAATATTTACTATGCCCTTTGTATACTTACGTATACTTTTTATAATATTAATTGAATAATTAATAATTATAAATCAGTAATAAACAAAAAGTACCTAATTTTGCAATAAAATGAATATGGTGAGATGGTAATTTTTATGTAAATAGTAAATGTATTTAACGTAAACGTTATTTTTGTCATTGATGAAATTTAACAATTGTGCATTCAATAGTCTACATTTACTATTTATAATACATACAAATTTAAATAATAATCATACATTATTATATTTTTATTTAAATTTTTTGGTACATAATTGTAATACAGTATTACTCAAGGGATTAGAAACATGCCGGTTTAAAGGAGTTTTATATAGGCAATAATAGTTTCGTTTAAGTATTATAAACGTGTATATGCGCCATACAAGGCAAATGTATGATTGTAGTTAATAGTTGCAAATACCTATCTATCTTATTTCAGAAACTATACTTGATCGATTTCAAT
This sequence comes from Rhopalosiphum nymphaeae, assembly GCA_036289425.1. NCBI lineage: Eukaryota > Metazoa > Arthropoda > Insecta > Hemiptera > Aphididae > Rhopalosiphum > Rhopalosiphum nymphaeae. The sequence continues at coordinate 16,965,554 of JAZAQC010000007.1, read as the reverse complement.
AAAAATTTCATCAATACATTTAAAAAAAATAAATACATTTCTAGAAACTCGGAAGGTGTTATTTTTTTAACCCTGTATTATATACTGTTAGATTGGCTCACACAGTCACGCATAAATTTCATTTTGGATAACGAAAATCTAATACATAATTTTTTTCATATAAACAGTTACCTGTAAGCTGTAGTTACAGATATTATTACTATTATAATCATTAAAAATATGGCATATTTTTCAATGTTTTTTATGCGATACATAATTCTTTGAGAGACCAGTTTTGACTACGATAAAAACCGGATTTGCGCGAGACATGAAACATTAATAAAATGGTGACTTGGTCCCACACTATCACGTGAATTATTATCATTGTCAATTATTGTTATTCTTATCAGCTGTTGTGTTATCGCAACCCAATTCCTTCATCGTTACTCGTAGCGATTATACCAATATGTAAAATTTGGATAGTCTTTATCACCGTTGTTTATGCGTATCATTGAATTGTATTCACCTACTCGTGTCCTTCTAAAATGTAGAAAATATTAATAATTCGCCCTCGTTGGCCAACTCCGCCGTTTTCCCGCTCGAGTTCGACCTTCTGTACGTCACCCGTGGTCTCGACAACACCTATGGTCCACGCACACGACCGGTGGCACAGTTATCGGGAGTGTTTGGTGTGCGATTCACGTTGGCCCTCGGTTTTGAGAGGCCTCTAAATTAAAAACCTCATGTAGGATATTCCTACTATAATCTATAATACACACATATTGTATTATTTGTTTCAATACAATAAATAATTATGTATTGACTCTTTTGAATTTAGAAAATAATTCAAATTACGAACACCTGTGTGAGAAACCAAACTAAGTGTATCGCAATACATACAATACAGTATAGTGGGGCCGAACCCTATTTTAACGAGGTGGGCCGTTGGTAGGTAAACAGTTTTACATACTACCCTCCTTGTATAATATATAATAGACTAATGTTCTATGTACGTGTATGCTGTACGGCGTAATATGCACTGTTTTTATCTTTATAATTAATAAGCTAAATGATAAAACATTTAGCTTTTACTTTATATTTTTATGAATTATAATCGAGTATCAATCTCATTCTTCAGAGGCTCAAACATACATCACGGGACCACCAACGCCCACGCAATAAAAGAAGGGTGGCAATCGCCACCCTTCACTTATGGTTTCGGCGCCATTGGTGTACCGGAATGCGTGGGTGTGACACGACCGCGACTTCGTCTAACAACGCGTTTTATTCGATACGAATTGTTTTACAACGTTAAAATATAATTTCATAAAATTTTAAAACAGTCTTCGCTCTTTTTTAATTTTTTATGCTTTACTAGTGTTGTTACCACTAGTTAATCATCTACCAACCACTAATATAATAATAATAAAAATTATTAAAACGAGGGAATTATGATATCAGACTCATAAATGTCAAACTGTTAACAGTGTTAATGTTTGATACACGTTTAAACTGATAATAAGGTGGTCGATATGCTAACCACCGTCCAAAAAATAATATTTAAATTAATTTAATAGGTGGTTATAAAACGTAGTAACTACCATCCTTGAACGAAAAAAAAGCGGTCAGAATACTAACCACTACCTCTCAAAGAGGATAATCCGTTTCATCTAAAAAGCATTTGGATGTTTAAGTATAAAAAAATTATCCTGAGTACTGTCTAACTGGCTCTTAACTTCTCATTTTATTTATTTATTTATATATACTTTATCATACATACTTATTTGACATAATATATTTATATTTATATATATATATATACATAAATATATTGTTATTTTATTTGTTCGTCACAATATATTTATGTATATATGTGTATATTATATTTACATTTTTAATATTTTAATTCATAAATACTATTTTAATTATCATTATTATTAATAAATAAATTCACTCGTAATGTCGAATAATATGCTATACACGACCTCTTAAAAATGGCGAGTTTTCAAGGGTCTATAAAGTATAATATTATTATCGATATCGACAAAATTCTGCAGGCTGGTAGAAATACATGAACATTTTATTTTTAAAATATTTTAATATTTTTTTATGCTTATAATTTTCCACATTGGTATAATAATATCGTCGATTTTTTTAACAAACACAATGCAATAAAGCAATATAATATATTATACGAGTATCGATGAACACCGGCAGCAACAAACTAACACTAATAATAATTTTATTAGAAGATACAGTTGTTAATTGATTTTAATTTTAATTTTAGAACATATTGAATAAACTGGCCATTTCACAGTAATGTCTACCACTTACCAAACATGAAAAATGAAGGTTTTTGACAATACAATTTAAACGAGAAATTAAAATTCTTATGATGATAAAAAAAAATTAATTAAAAACTAATTTTTACACACTTTTCATATTCCTTAGTCTTTATGCGTGTAATATCAATACATAAATATGCGTATAATATCTCTTCCTTGAAGAAGTCCTAAATACACAACTACTGCATATCAATATAATGTATGTTAGGTAGGTAGGTACCTACCATTATTATAGGCGTAAATATGTAGTAATATTACCGACTTACTGGGAATATTTTTAAAACCTATTAAAACCGGTACCTATTAATTATATCGGTATACCGCGAGACGTCAAATGATTGGAAATGTTTTTCTAAGTCTAATTAAACCAGCAGATAGCAAGATGGAATATTAATTACATTCATTAGGTGCATTTTAAATAGGTATAGGTGATATACCTACAAAATTTGATGACACAATATATTTGTGTATAAAAATGCATGTAGAAATAGCAGTGACGAAATCAACAAATTATTATACGATTCCGGTACACTGCACGACGTCATCTACACCTGCCAGTATACCTATATAAACCACTCACGTCTCGAGCCTCTATAGTCGTGGGGCGTTTACATTAAATATTCATGCTCGCGCTCGCACTGACAAGTCATAAGATTTTAGTTTATCCATAATGAATAATAATAAAACGGCCATAGATGGCGGTGACGAAAAAGTGTGATATGATATTGTAATGATAATAATATGTAGATTTAATAAAACGTTTATAACAAGCAATGGTATTATGTACATATACTCGGGACTAAAACACTATAAATACTATAGGAACAGATATAAAAATAATTATTATACAAAAATTAAGATTATTAAGAACGAATAAAAAGAACTATAGCGCTTAAACACCTGTCGGTTCAATTCTCTGTTTGCGGCTAGAAGTATGGAATTACGACGCGGGGGGAGTGCCCTGGGCAAAATCGATATTTCAGTAAAAAAATCTCAGTATAAAAATGTATCAAATATTTTAGTAGTTAAACTTAGAATTTAATGATGTTAAAATGATAAAATTCATTTTTTGGGCGTATAATAGTTCACAAAAATATTTTAAGGGTAGCGTGCGAATTTTTTATGTAATTAAAAAAAAAATATACGTTGTGACAATCGGACGCGGCCACGGGTTTCGTCAAACACGTTTGAATTGCGTTCACGTATTTATTTTGAACATTATTTGTGTATCCAAATATTTTTCAGTCTTCAAAAGTACTAAAAAGTAGACTACAACTGATATTCATATAAAAATGTGAAGTTCAAATCTAACATATTATAAATGAAGAAGGAATGTAAAAAGAGAAGTTATTATTGTTCACGTTACATTTTTATTTAAATATAAATAATTTATACAAATAATACATATTATCATCTTGTATAAGCCTCAACTATAGTACCTGTTACATAGTAAAAATATATTAATACATACCTACCTATAATATATAACATTACACTAATATTTTATTTTATAATTAAAATGATTAATTATCAAGTGTAGCAAATTAATCGATTTTTATTCTCTTATGTCTTATGAAGATATTTTTCATACTCATTTTTGTTTTGTAATAATATGTTTATACTTTTTTCTGTTTTTTATACTAGGTATTTTTTTCGAATTATTAAAACGTCGTTTTTATCGTCATATTATTGCGTCTCTTCTTAGATGTATTATTTTTATTTGAAATACTAAGGAATAATATTTTTAAATCTTGGGATACATCTACAGAAAAAGTATACGGGCATATTACACTATTGTTGTTATTTATAATACACGAATTTGGGGGGTAAAAATAAGGACCGGTTATCGGTAATATATATATATATATATATATCTTTAATGTGTTATTCCAAACTAATGTCGGGATCAATGTGAACACAGGTCAGACATAATTTATTACTTTTTGGAGAAAAAAAGGTTTTCCATTAATTTTGTACCCGCCGAGAGATTAGATCTTCGGTATTATGTCGCGATTGTATCGTATCTGAAACTGAATATTATTATACACTGTCGCCGTACTCATGACAGGCATAGTAAATAATTGTAATCCTGTAGACTACTACACGACCAAATCTTTATTATCTTATTATTATCTAAGAAACGATTTTCGAGGAATACATATTTTTCCATTTAACACTTTTTTTTGTTGGAATAAAATGATTTTATTTGATTTTTTTTATAAACGGATTGTACACACAATACCCAAACGCACATATTAAATAAATACCTATGTTATATACCTACGGACATGTCTATATTATAGTGTATATGGTATACGACTAAATACGACGGCAAGGCGACGCCAAGGCGACGGTAAGACGACGCCACGACCCAAGACGTATAGAGATACTTTTCGTGTTCAGACGATGAATCATCAATAGCGATTAACAAAATAAATAAATGTAATGAGATATTAATCCAATGTGAATTTCCATTCCCGGCTATTACCCAAACTCTGAACAATAATTAGTTAATAGGTGATGGTTAACGACAACGTGTTGTTTGCGAATTCAAGACAAATTAAACCAAGTGCCACCAAACAAATGTTTTGGAATCTACGTGACTTGATACGTTCTAAGTAAAATACAATATCGGTTTTAAGATTTGCGCCTATTGCTGTCATTACACGACTTTTTATATTTTAAAATCAAAATATTTAGCCATGCCTTTATTGTTATTTATTTATTTGTGATAATGTGGTGGTATACTGCGTTTATGCAATTTAAATTTTTCTCTTATTGCTGGGTACTTGTGTGTAGCATCGAGAATAGCTGAACACTAAATAAAACTGTTTTTATTATATATCCACGCAAGTCAGGACGTCTGGTTACAATTTACAGTATAACTAAAATAAACAAATGTAATGATTATCATAAAATGTATAATATAGTGTGTCATATAAGTCAAAAGCCAAATTCTAGTCATCGTGATCATAGGTCATAAATTATGACCTATGAACGAATAAACACGATAACTTGGCTCTTTTTATCACCCCACAGTTACAATTGTACGTGTAGTATATATGCCACCGTAATAACATACTACTCGTATATACATCATGTCTTTGATCGTAGTATAATACGTACATTGTATTATATAGACGGCCACGTATAATGTCATCGAACAGCCTTTTGTAGAAGTTAGAAACCAATAAAACGTTTTTATAACGAATTTCGGCCTTCGGTGAAAACTAACCGTAGAAATAATCAAATGAATAAGAATAAAAATGAGAGTATAAAGTATGAGTTTATTATGATATTATATATATTTAAGTATGAGAATTCATAGAGATGTATTGTAGATTATTGCAATAACATAATTGCTGTGGGCAGGTAGGCAGGGATGTCCAAAGTATCATTTTGATTATCCAGATATATGCTATCAGAAGAAGTCTTTAAATCTTCATTAAATGAATAAAGAATGCAGTGACGCCCATGTCTACGATTTCATAATTGTTTTAATGCAATAATACCAGTATAAGCTAGTACTATTATCCGTAAACAGCCAAAAATCCGTAAAAAAAAAAAAAAACGATTTCGACTAAACATATTTTTAATTGGACGAACTCATCTCGACGGCCCGCAGAGATTGAACATTTTTTTTAACGTCTTTAATATTTTTTTTTCTTTGTAGCTTAAAATATTATTATGAAAATGGTTACTGAAGAAAATGTTGGAATTATATATATATATAAAAAAAAACTTATGATCCATACATAGTGGGTCGATCGGAACCCCCGATGGGCGTACTTGGTTTAAGAATTTCTTTACAATATATATATATATACATATATATATACTTACATCACGCATTATTTATACGACTATGTATTGAAAACACTTTGTACAGCCGTTTTATAACAAAATAACAAAAATGCGACTCAAACCCTCCTCTTACATTGTGTTACTAAACTAAACCGGTGACTAAATAATAAATATTGTTGTACGGCGGTCGAATTCGATTTTACCCTGCTATTTCGGGATATCGTGTGTATTGTAAACCCTCTTGGGTAGTGGGTAACTGCTCTCTCTGTCACATACACATATAATATATTAGATTATTATTGTTTACTATACTCAGTACAAAAATAAAATACAGTGTTTCTCAACCTTTGTATTATGGCGACACACTATTAAAATTTTTCATACTTTGTGTACATTTTGTTTTATTTAAATAGTACAATTTAGTACTTCCCGAGTATAAAAGAACGAGTAAAACATATTTTTGTTAAATTCCTATCCAAATATGTTTTATATTCTTATTAACACTTACCATTATTTAATAAATTTTACATTTAGAAGTATCTATTTTACTCATCTTCTTTGTTATTTGTAGTATTAAAATGAATTGATTCATCTCAAATGTTAAAGATACTAAGAATACGAATATTATGCAATAATAATCAAGTATAATAGTATAATCGTATAATATGTAATGAGCATTTTTAAATTTACAAAAAAAAATATGTTTCTCTTGTAGCTCTGGATACTTATCTTTCATTTTATGAATACTCCAATTCATTCTAATATTAAAAATAACTGAGTAAAATGGATTCTTATAACGTTGATTCGCATGTGTTATTTCGATTTTAAACACGTAAAAAATATCAAATATATGCTATAAGATACTTAATAGTAATTAGTTATTACAACTTACTTCTCATCTATGTGTAATAATTGAACACATTTACATATTATCGGATTTGTAGAGAACAATAAAAATTGGAAGAGTTTTTTTTTTAAGTAGTTTTAAAATAACCTTATGGTAAAAAAAAAACTTTTTGCTCGATCACAGTTTATATTCCCCTCTACAAATTCAATAACATGTGAATACGCTTTAATATTAACTTTAAATGAGCTGAAGACCCGGAGTAAGAATTCGTTATGTTATACTACGCATTTGTAAGACGGAGACAGCTCATACGAATACGACATACCACGTCTATCTTTTAAAAACGATATCCTAAATAAAACGAAGTCGCCGGAGCGCGTTACATAAATTGTATGTTAATTTATTCATATAATAATAGGCGCTATTGCCTATGGTTTTTACATTCCATCAATCTTTTATTTTGAAAAAGAACAATAAAGATAAATAGGGGGGACAGAGAGGTAGTTTATTATCAATAGTCTATCTTACAGTTTATTATTACAATAATAATAATTTATGAAATTATTTTGAATTACTTAATTACAATTATTATATTATATTATATTATATAATTTACGAGTAAGTCATAAATCATATATTTAAATCATACTTTGTTTTATTTAGAATAAAAAAATGGGTATTATTACTATAGCCTTGGATAATTGATGTTAATTGGTTCTTTAAGTGCAATCGTGCACAATACAAATTATTTTTAAAGTAATAGCACATTACATCAGTTAGTGTAAACAATATAATGTATAGTTATTCATGGCGTAACATAATATAAAATTAAGAACGATCGGGGAAGGTAAATAATTTATCAAAATAAAAAAAAAATTATTTTTTCTTGTATACAAGTTTTAAAATTAATTTTATGGCTTAGAAACAAATCTTAAGTAAGTATCCCACATCGTTAAATAATATTAAGTACCTATATAAATAGTTTATTAAAAAAGTAATACCATAACATATTTATTAATGAACATAACTTTGTAGTATAAAATATATCTAATATTGGCTGCATCTGTGTTGGATTATTTTAGGTATTACACTAGATCCTGGATATTTTTTGGTAAGTACTACACCATATTAACATTTTTCTTCCCATTTTAACAGATTTAGGATTGTCTATGATCTATTTAGATCACATTTTTATATAATAGTATTGGAAAGTTAGTATAGTGTAATAAAAATATTATAATAATTAAAAATATACCACACACCCATTAAATCGCTTTCAAAAACTAAAAATAAATGGAAATTAATACAATAATGCTTTTTCTAATATGCTGCTATTATTAGCCAGTGTATTAATTACAGTGCCTATGTCAATTTGAGTATAATTTTTGCATGAAAGTACAATTAAACTTTCAAGCCATAAAATTCAGAGTTAGCAGTTACTACTCTAGAACCCTCTAGTGTGCGCCACTAACAGAATCCATTTTGTATAGTTAGTTTTAATATTATATTAAATTTAGTTAATTATACATTTAAAGTTAAGAATATTATCTGTATTCTCTCGCCGGTATTTTCATACCTATTTCAATTTTATACCGAGTGGTTCCTTCATGTTCTGTACCACATATATACGTTATAGGTGTCCTCATAATGTATTTAATTTATGTTATAGGCAGTATTGTATTAAAAAAAAATATATATAAATATATTAAAACGCATATAAACTGGTAATATGCATTCGTTAATAGTCACGGTATGCATCTCGTACCTACGATCTAATATTCTATATTATGTATTGTAATATTACGCCATCATCCCATCGGTGCGGCGTGATGCGGTTGTGTTTTATATCGCTTGAGAAAACTACCAAAAAAAAAAAAATATATATACATATATGTGGTGTGTGTGTGTGTGTGTGTGTGTGTGTGTGTGTGTGTGTTGTGTGTGTGTGTGTGTGTGTGTGTGTGTGTATCATATAATTTAATTGAGAAACTTTCTACGAATAATTTATGTACGAGATCCATTAGTCCTTATGTATATTATCGTTTGTCAAATAGAATACAAGTGTGTTTATCGATGATAATCCGGTTTCCGGCAGTAAAAACACTATATAGGTATAATGCATTTCGAAAAGCATTTTTGATCAATCCAGCGCGGCGCTTCCAAAACAACCGTATTATAACATAATTTATAATATACCTGTTCATCCTACCGCTCCCGGCATCTGATCATACCTATCATTCCAATCGGTAATCTGAGACTACGAGTGATACTCTTGACATAGAATGTTAATGAAAAGAAAAAAACAAAATTTTTTTAACTTATTTCTACGAATATTATTATTCTGCTGCAACCGCTTTTTTGTAGATATTTAGAGTTAATATTATATTATTTGTATATAAAATTAAATAATAATTATATATATATATGTATCAATGATCTATGTTATATTATGAACTAATATCGAATTAATTAAAAATGTTTATTATTTTCTTATACATTTCAATTGCAACTGAAATTAATAAAATACTTTGGGTCGAGGTCTTATAATCAAAATATGCCGCGGACGAAATATCTTAATTTATTTTGTTTTTACGATATTATAAAATTAGCTCATTATAATTCAACTCAAAATCTGTTTTGTTTTTTTCGACATTACATCAAACACATATAAATAATATATCTATGAAAGATATGATTATAAATTAATTTCAACTATCACCGTTCACATTCGCCAAAAGTGTATAGTTAAGGCCAGGGATTCATTGAGTATGATTTATTGGTAATTATATAAAAATATAAGCATCATCAATAAAACATTATTAAATATAAACCATACAAAAGCATTTAGAACAATTTAAAAACTAATAAATTATAAAAAAAAATGTATTTGTGTTTTATTTGATATTATTATGTCTGTTTTTTTACGATATTATATTGTTTGATAAATTAATTTGGTTATCAGTTGTGTGTTTTTGTCATATTGATCACTGGACATTGATACACCAGGTATAAAACCTGATAAGATTTGTATTTGTTATCCAATATCCACAAATACTGTATTATATTTTCAATACTTTTATGATAAACTAGTACGCGCTGTCCAAGGTTAGGAATTAAACTCTTTCATTGTTAACCTATTATTGTAATTTACACAACGCCGGTCAATACACCGCGCATTGGCTTATCTGAAATTGATACATAATATACATAAAAACCAACTACGTACAGTACTTATGTTGAAATGTACAACATTTATATGTAAATTATCTATACAATATTGAATATGATATGTTTGACTCTTTATGAGCTAGCCATGTTAATTTACGATTTTTTTTATTTTAGGTTTTTCCTATTTATGTCGATTAAAAAATGTATGTTCTTACAAATAACTAAAAAATTTATTACAAGGTTCCTCCGTGGGCCGTTTTTTGTAGATTAAAAAGCAAAATAATATCAGCGCAGAATGTGAATGTAAAAGATATGTGAATGCTACGGTATAGGTGTGAAGTGACTAGAGAAAATAGAATAAAAATATAATTCATTGGAAGGAGTGTACAAGTATTATTAATTGTAGACAAAAATAAGAGAAATAAGTTGAAATGGTTCAATCGTGTTATGGGACGGAAAAAATATGACTCAGACAGGTGGGCGGCTATGAAAAAAATTGGCGGTACCGGTTTGTGTACATATTTATTATTCACCCTATTTTGCAACTCGTTTGCGCACAAACGCACAACTAGATTGCGCGCACTAATTCCGAGTTAACATTATACATTATATAATTAATTTTTAAATATGAACGAAATTACATGTTTAGACTATGGAATAAGATGTTCATTATTATATTTTACATAGTTTAAATCATTATTCGTAGGTGTATATTGTGTACTCGTATATTAATTATTACATTTTTTAGACACACAATTATATTTTTAAATGCAATGTTTTGGCCAAAATGAATTTAACCTACGGCAATACAGATAAATCATTTTACCTAATAGCGATATCATAACATGAAATATACTTGGTGATCCGTCTCCGCTCAGAATCGTTTTACTCATTCGACGATACATCGTTGTATTCAAGTTTAAAAAAATCATGGAATAACAAATCACACAAATTTTGTTTTATTATCTTCGCTTCGCTCAATGGCCGCATTCCACTAGTCCGGCGCGGGGAAGCCGTCTAGTCTTATCGTTCAAGACCACGTGCACATATCTCTCGTATACTGTGTGTGTAATCGCATACTTGTGTCTCATAAGTGATATGTGAATTTGTGATCCGCGTCTTTATCACCCGCGTATCACACAATTGTCTGTCCATCGTCCATTCTACTTTATTCAGTGACTTCATGTTTTACTTAAATATCTGATTGTGTTTTTCTGCTGTCGACAATTAAAGTATTCACGTTCACCAATTTATTGGTGGAAACATTGTAAGAATATATAATATTAGTTATATTCGTTACCAATTAGACTCGTGAATAATTATCATAACCAAATATGGATAACGACAATGGCTTCAGCGATAGAACTATACGCAGACACTTCTTATGGTAAATTCAAATCACTAATTATTACGGTAAATATATTACGATATTTATTATATATTATTGTGTTGTATTCTTTCAGTAAAATCTACGGTATTGTTTTGTGCCAACTGCTAATCGCCATAGCATTTATGACCGTGGCAACTTTACATGATCCCACTAGACTTTTTTTAAAATCGTATCCAAGCCTCAGGATCATCACAAGTTTTATTACTTTAAGTGTTTTAATAGCACTCGCTTTCAGTGAAAAATTACGCCGGAAGAGTCCTATTAACTATATTTTCTTGTTTGTAATTACTATAGCTTTATCATTTTTATTAGCAGTGACTGTGTCTCGTTACTATCCCAAACAAGTCCTTTCGGCTCTCAGCCTAGCTACAATAATATGTTTTGCTCTCACAATATTTGCGCTTCAGACTAAAATAGATTTTACAGTCATGGGTAGTTCCTTAATGGTAGCTATAATAATTTTAATGGTTGCGTCTACCGTTGTTATATTATTCCCTGGAAAATTAATGACACTCATAATTGCATGTGCAGGATCAGTAATATATTCGTTTTATATTATTTATGACACCCAAATGATGGTCGGCAGTAACCATAGATATTCAATCACCCCAAAAGAATATATACTTGCAGTATTAGCCATTTATATAGACATAATTAACATTTTCTCCGATATATTTACCATTATTGTTGTTGGTGATTAAACAATATTTATGTGTTAAGATTATGAATAAAGTAACACAACTTTTGAATGTTTACTTAAGATAACATGTAGCTTATTCCTTTTGTCAATTATTTTTCTAAGTAAGCAATATAGTTTATTATGTTATAAGCAACGAGGTATTTTTTATAATGTATGATATTTACACACATTTTCTTACTAAATATTTAGAGACAAATAATAAAGAAAAAAAAATTAAATATACTTGTTTAATAATTTATGTTTTTAAATAACTTTTGTAAATCTAGTATGTATTTTATCCAGGGTAATTCATTTTATGAAAAAAAAAATATATTTTTTAAGAAATAATTGTATTTGTTAAATGAGCATACATAATAATACTTACATTTTAATTTAAAAATTATACTACTATTAATTATATTATTAGATTATGTTAACAAATGTTAATTATTTTTGTACTCAATATAATAAATTGTTTACATATTTATGTATAATTATTGGTACATATTTATACATATTTTTAATTTATTTATATTTTCTCATAACTTGATATATTTTTTAGATTATTGAATTTTATTTAATGAATATTTTACATGTGTAAATTAAAATAATTGATGATATACAATATAAAAATGTAATTGTTTTGTTTTGTATTAAATGATCTTAAAATATTCAAGTTAAACGATGATATTTTGTTTTTATTATTTTACATTATTAACCCAGATAATCTGATAAATAATTATTATTTCAGTACACTAACTCATGAAATATGATATTTGGACTCATAGTAGACATTTTAATTGATTATTTACTTTATACATATTAAAAGAATTTATTGTAGTTGTTTTGTTAATTTTTCATGTTTAAAATATACAAAAATAAAGTTAGGATTATGCTAACAGTATTTTAGTTTATTACATGTTTATGCCAAGCTAAGCTCACTTTTATGTTAAATATTAGTGAACATAGCTAATAGTTTATTAGGTATATTTAAAATAAGGTTAGTAACTTAAGTTAAATAATGGTATAGGATAATCTCTGACATGTTATAATTTATAAAAATATCAATGTTTGAAACTTTTACCAAAAAATAATTAAATCATATAAATTCCTTAAAAAAATCTATTGCAATAATATTAACTTGTTCAACGTAATTGATTATTTGTAGACGTTTCCTCTAAAATACTTAACATCATAGTGCTATAAACAATTTTGTATAAAATAAAAATGAAAATTAAAAATAAAATAAATAAATATACAATTGGAAACATTTTTAATTTTCTGCTCTCATGACTTTTTTTAATTTTCTTTTCACTTCTTAACTTTTATTTCTATCTCTATTGTTTTATATTTATCCCAGAATTTTCTCTCTATTGACAGTTTTCTAGTTATAATTATAATTTTATAAGTCTTAAAGTGTATTTTAAATATTCAAACTTCAAACCTTGTTTCTTGGTGGCTTGGCGTAGACAAACACTTAGAATATGTTTTCTCTGTGGACTGTGGATTTTAATTTTTGTCAAATTTAGTACTAAGCTAGCCATTATTAATTATTTTTATATGAAAATCTTATGGAGATACTTATTAAAATATATTTGTGTTGTTAAAATGTGATTTATGACATTATTGTTATTTTTTTAAGAAGGATATAGTCATATTAATAAATGTATTTTTTAAGTTTCTATTTAATGATTTCAATTATAAATAGGTATACAATTATATATTTGTATAGATACTATATTGTACTGGATAACCTCCATGAAGTTATAATTAGTAATAAATTATCTATATAATATTTTATTAACATATATTGGGTCTTCAATTTTTACCCATTCGGTATAAATATTATATATATTTTATACATTTATAAAATTAAATTTGATTATTAAATATACAGTTATAATATATAAAATAAAATATTTATCACGATGGTTATGTGACTGATAATAACTATGAATATTATACTACAGTTTAAAACAAAATTTTAAGTAATATGATATGAATATTCAGTGATTCTGATTATATATATATATATTTTTTTTTTTGAGAATATCAAGTAATTTATTTAGTAAAATGAATATTTCTTGACTGGATGTCTAACAAGGCTCAACTAGATACCAATTCCTAAGATATATTTATAATTAATTTACTTATGATGTACCTATATACCTCACTATAATTTAAAATAACAAAGGTTATATCTATAGTATAAAGTCCAATTGAACAGTAAGGCAGTATAACACAGTAAAACTAGATAATTATAGACAAACAAATATTAAGTTTTAGAATTATTAATTAGTGGTATCATTATTTATAAATATGTAGTAATAATACTAATGCTTCATTAAATTTATATTTTAAACTTTTTTTTTTTTAGTTATTATTAAAACATCACAAAATACAAGTTTATGTACTTAGGTATAATTTTGTGATAATTTAAAATTTAAAAAGTATGGATTCATACTATTTTAAAGGCAGGAGATAATATATCATATATATATATATGTATGTATTCGATAAATACCTGCATTTAATATCGTATAAATATATTTAGGGTTTACAGAGTGACATATGAATTATGTTGAAATTGGAAATCACATTTGTTACAAATATTAAATATTTGTACATTATTTTGAACTAATAAGTTCTTATTTAAAAAATAAGAATTTTGAATTAGTACATAAGTAGTAAAATAGTCGTGTATTCTATTTACTACTATACTAAGTAAATTAAGAAATTTATAGTTTTAAATAATTAAATTATTTAAATTAAATCATAATATACTTAATAGTACTAACCTAACCTTTGGTTTAGAATGATTCAAATCATGACAAAATTGATAAATAAAGATTTATCTTTGTGTGAAGGTCTTCACTCTTCCAATTTTGTTTTTCTTTATTTACCGGATCTGGTTTGTTTTTATTTTGATTTAACTATATATAATTAGTTCACAGCTATCAATATTATGATTATACGGTTTGGTTTAATTTTAATTGGCATTGTGTAAATATTTTACTTTTAGTAAGCTTATTAAAAACTGTTGACTGAATGTTGAATAGAAAGGGTATACTTGTACAGTTGAACGAATCATCCTTGTGAGCTAAATTACTCAATCGGTTACTTGAGTAATACAAAATACAATAATTTAAATTTAAATGAAATATCGTCAATAATTCATATTATAAAAATAAAAACAATTATTTTAAACTTTTCTAGAACCTAGAATTTTAATTTCTATTTCAATCTCAAGCATATTATGATTTTAAGATTAGATATTAGTCGTAGACAGAGTTTGAATGATTTTCAAAAAAATTGTTTTAAACATTGTATATATATATTCATATGAAAAAAAAATATATAAAATTGCATTGTAATTTTTTTCTGTGAATCGTACATCTTTACATTTTGTTAATAGATCACGTTATGTAAGTACATCATATAATTTTTAAGGGGGATAAGTCGATGAGGTGTCCTATCTATGCTCCCTCCATGTAGCTAACGCCGAATATAAATTATTTATATGATGAATTTATGCAAATAAACGACAGCGGCGTCGTGGAAGTATTGCGAATGCTGTTACCTCGACGCCGTCCGTTCTAAATTTAAAACAAAAGGTATATCGTATTATTATAATTTTGATGAAGATAATAAAAGAATAATGTTAATTTATATTTTATAATAGACCTATGTATCTATGTTAACTTGAAACAAGATATTGTTATAAATTAAATTTTTTTTATTAGTTGTTTAGAACATTACAAAAATAAAGGTTTTGCTTTATTCATAGAAACATGTTTTTTCAATCCCTAGGTGTGGTTCTTTTATATATCATATTAATACTTATAAGAGGTTTACCCTTAGATCATATATTATGGATGGAGCTACAGCGTATCATATCAATTCAAAAAAAAATGTTGCCGATATTAGCGACAAGTCTTTGAATTGGGTGTTCGATATGCGCAAGCGTAACGCAACTTCTCGCATATTTATCCACAGATAAATTAAATTGTCCATTGTACCCTTAGGGCTTAGATTAAAATTGTGATCTAAGACTGTACCTATGGATAATTATGCAAGGAGTTGCATCGCGCATGCGCACATCGATCACCTAATTCAGAGACTCGTCGCTAATATCAGCAATAAAATAATATGGTGTGGCTCTCTATCCATAGTATACGATCTAAGAGTATACCAATTATTATAAAAAATTAAATTGTGATAAAATATGTATTATCAGTGCACACGTTTGGTGTTTGATTACTGCTATCAGCCCATTGAGTAATATTACTACATCATAACGTATCGGCCCAAATAAACGACGTAAAAACGTCTGCCGCAGACTACGATGGAAAATTATGTATGCAGAACCAATAAATCACCGATCAAAAGTACAGAATTTGCTTCATTCCAAAGTTCCCAGACTGAGATAATAACAACAAATTATATCGGTCCTTGGACCATAGGTCTACTATGGACGGTGGCATACTCGTCTCGCCTGTGGCCTCAGGCCTGCGCAAACTATTCGACACGTACAACATTTCAAGCGACAAGACGCGCCATCTGCGCATGCGTAAGTTCACTCGTCGCATATTTATACCTTATACCTAGAGATACCTACTCGAAAAGCGTATAGACCCTCGACGAGACGCGTCGTTGCGCATGCGTGAATTCGTCAACAATGGTTGGCGGACACGGTCCGTTCGAGTTATAGATATAACTGATATCGGTGATATCCGTCCACTGATCGGGAACCGCGGTTAGTGTCGTGAGTAGACTCGTGTGGTTCGCACGTTGTTAACAGTGGTGTCAGTTATCAATTAATATTTAAATCATGAGTGTCGGCGGGATTTATGACGCTAGCAGAAATAATCCGATAGTGTTCGACGTGGGATCTCATTCAATACGCTTTGGGTTCTGTGATCGCAATTCGCCACACTCGGATATACCAGCCGTGGTCGGTACCCTATTGGATGGCACCGAGTCGACCGAGCGTCGTACTGATCGTATCAAGGAAAGTTTAACGTATTATGTGAACACCAATACTTTGTGCGTCCCACGTGAAGGTAAGTTTTAAAAAACGTACTTCGTATGAAAAGTTTAATTTTAAAACAGTGCAATAAAAAGTTAGTCTTAAAATACAAATTATTCAATCAACAAAATTTAAATTTAAAAAAAAATATTAAAATACCTATATAAGTATTTCGTTTTCTTATTAATATTAATTTACTATTCCTTATACCTACAATTAACAAATTATAATGTTTCATAGGAAATTTGAAATAAGTTAAAATTCAAAGTCTAAAATTACTTACTAATTATCCATTTCAAAAAATTAAATTCTTGTTTATACAAGTGTAGTTAAAAAAATTATAATATCGTACAAGAAATTTTTATGAATAATTTGTGTTTTTGGATAAATTGTATAACATTTGCTCCGAGTTTTTATAAAACAGTAAAAAAATTGAATCCTAACTTTTTAATCAACTATTTAAAATCTGATATTTTGATTTATCACCCTTTAAAAGATTTTTTGTATCTATTTCTTTTTGTTTCTTTTTAAGGCATGGAACTTAAAAACATTATGGTCAATGGTTTAATCGAAGATTGGGATGCGTTTGAATTCTTAATGGATTATGCTTATTCAAAGTGCTTGTTCACTGATCCTCAGCTTCATCCTGTTTTATTTACTGAATCTCCATTAAATACAAAACAAAAAAGAGAGAAACTTGTGGAATTAATGTTTGAAAAATACAATGTACCAGGGATTATGGTTTGCAAGAATGCTGCAGCAGCAGCTTTTTCTTGTACCATCTCAACAGGTATTATTGTTGATAGTGGTGCTACACATACATCTGCCATCCCAATATATCAAGGATATGTAATGTGCAACGCTATTGTCAGTTCTCCAATGGGGGGAGATTTCATTCTGGAAAGATGCAAACAACACTTCTATGTAAGTAAAATTATAGTCCTTGTACTTACCTACTTACCTGTTTATTTAATTAGAATAATTTTATTTGACAATAATTTTAATATGTTTTACAGAATAATAACATTGATGTGATTCCAAATTATCTTGTTGCTAATAAACAACGGGTAAAACCAGAAAAAGCACCGATATGGTCTAGAAAAAATATGCTCCCCAAAGTAACTGATACTTGGCATAACTACATGTGTAAATCAGTTCTTGAAGACTTTCAGCATACTGTGTTAGAAGTTGCTGAAAATCCACTTGATGTTACTAAATTATCTAACTTACCTACTTGTCATTATGAGTTTCCTAATGGCTACAACCAAGTAATTACTTAAATCACTAATCATAAATTTTAAATGTAAACACATAAAAAGTGAATGAAAAGAATATGATGATTATTTTTGTACACACAACCTAAAATAATATAATCCAAAATGTTATTATATTTTCTGAATGTTTTATTAAAAAGTTATATTAATTACATAATGTATTATATTGCCATAGATTATTACTTTGGTAAAAAAAAAAGTCTAAAAATATAACTAAAAGTTATTGTGTTTTGTTTGTTTCAATTAGCTGTTATAATTAAGTATTTTTTTAATAATTTAAACTTTTATTACACAATATGCATTTTTTAAACCTTATGAGCATACAATTTTGAGTTCTAATTTTAAGATTTAATTGTGGTTAAGACTTTTCAAGTCATATAAGAAAATATATATTAAAAAGCATACCCTTTTTATAAAATATATTTAAGTTAAAAAAGTAGACTATTTGATTATTAATTAAAATAAACATTCAATTTTAAAACTTAAAATTGTTATAACTACTTACTTTAAAAAACGACTCTTCTACATATGTTGTTTCTGTTTTACTAACATACAACAGCTTATTTGCGTTCAGCAGAATCAGTGTTATATTGTTAGCTTTTATATTAGAGTTGGTTTACCCTATTATAAAACTTAAGACGAAAAAGTATCTGCAGGCCAAGGTATATTATTTAAGATACCTCATAGGATCTTATTAATATTATAATTATGAAACAAGTTATGGATATTTTAAAGTAATTATAATTAATTTAATATATATTAAATTAATAAAAGCCTATAATATGCTATACAAAATATTCTAACTTTAAGTTTGATAAATGGTGAATCAAACATAATATTAAAGCTAATAACATAAAATGGATTATGCTAAACACAAATCTGATATGCTGTACATTAGCAAGACGGAAACAACAGACATGGGTAAAACATGCTCTTAATTATCATAGTAAATATTACATAGTCTTTAAGCAGGTATATACTGATAGTAAATACATAAATAATTTTTGTATAATATGTTCTTCCAATTTTTTTATAATATTTGATTTCAGTATATTGAAATAATAATTAATCATATTTAAATATAGGTACTATAAATTGTATAATAATGAAAAATTTTACACATTTTAGGAATTTGGCGATGAAAGGTTCAAAATACCAGAATTATTATTCAATACTGATATTGAAAAAAGTAATTTGTTTAACCTAAGTGAAATTGTTCACCTTTGTGCATCAATGTGCAATAAAAACATGAGAAATGAATTATATGGCAATATTGTACTAACTGGAGGAAATTCTTTAATAAAAGTAAGTTATTAACATGTAAATTGTATATTGAAAAAAGTTGTTTATGTATTGATACCAATATAAAGGGTTTTCCACGGAGATTACATAAAGATATTTCTATGGAATTAAGAACTACAAGATTGAAATTAACTGCACCTATCAATTCAACTACTAGAAGATTTGGTGCATGGATTGGTGGTTCATTATTAGCCACAGGTGATAAATTTAATCATTTGTGGTTTAGCAGTGGCGAGTATCATGAAAGAGGCACAGATCAAATTAATCTTAATCATCGTTATATTTAATATTATTTTTATATATAATGAACTATAATACTTTGGTGTTTTAACTAAGTTTTTAAGATAGAAATAGTTTAAGATAAAGTAGGTTATAGTTTAAAATGACCACACTTCCCGCTTTCGAGCTTTGTGTTCCGCTATTACCAAAGAACCTAAAAATGTTCCATTTTAAGAAAAGTTGACCTGTAGTAGGCATAGGTGTCATTACGGGATAGCGAGGGGTAGCAATTGCTTCTCTGGGTTGCTACCCCATGATTTTATTCCAAATGACGCCCATGGTAGTAGGTATTTATTGAGCACAATCGAAATCTTAAATTTATAATGTATACTGTATACAGTAAAACACTAAAACCCATAGACCATAATCCATAAATAAAAATGATACAAAATTAAGTACCTAATTGTAGCTGCAGCTAGTTATCACTGCCAATGCACAATGCAATGTGTTTTACTATATTTCTAGTGTTGTCATTTTATGCAAAATGATATGGTTTTCCTATTAAAATATATAAAAAAGAAAAAAAAATTATGGTAATATTACATAAGTTACATATTATTAGGATTTTAAATTTTTTTCATTTGAAAAAGTTAAGCAGATAGTTAAATAGATACTGTAGTTATTTAAGTTATTAAGTTAATTAGAAATTAATTATATATTATATGTATATATTCTATTCAAATTAAGTAGACAACTCTGTGGTTGTCTATTCCATAGGAACATGATTAATTACCCAGCAGGCGTGCAGATAGATGATTTAATGTATTTAAAAAGTGAGTGTTGTTTATTTACCACCCTACAATGAGTATTCCCACCGAGTTGTCTTCTTATAGAATATCTAACAATAATATAGAATGTCTAGATAATAAATATTGTAATATTAAATCACCCACAAAATAGAAAAAGTGTTGACAAATATATGAAAAAAATAATAAATAAATTTAACCAATGATTTAACTCTAATAAATAATTTATCATTGCATAAATAGAATTGACATGATAAAATATAGGTACAGTTGTAGAAACTAAGTAATTATAATCTGCTTTTTTATAGCATAAAAATATTTCTGCCATTTTTATTTAAATTTAAATAATCTAATTTTATGTGAAATTATTGTAAATTATATTTTAATAAGTCTGAAGTATAATGCATAATAGTATGATTAATATGATGTAATTTTATTTTATTTATTTTTACTTATTAAATACAATTAAAAACGTTTGTTGTACTTACTGCATTTAATATTCTTTGTAGAGGAGATACTTTCTATTTCCCAATAGCTTATTACTGTTAATTCCACATGAGTATTCACAAATACAGAAACTAATAAGATGTCACTATAAGTATATTTTTATATAAATTTAATACATGTTATTTAATTAACCGATTATTTTTTTTTTGTCCTTTTAAAATAATAACTAAATTCACTTTTCTACTAGAAAAAATATTGTATTTAAAAATCAAAGTATTTTTGCAACTATACAATTTTTCCACACATACACACACACACACACACACACACACACACGCACACATACAAATACATGTATGCTCAAATACGGTAAGAAAATATTATTATGACTAAACTATGCTATAGTAAGTTAGCAGTGTTGGTAAGCAAATGCAGAGAACATATAAAAGTTACTATAACTATTTATGTATGGATCATGTATTGTTTAATGTATGTAGTATTTTTCTTTACAATTGTATTTATTCATTTTTAAACTAACAGGAAGAAACTAAAAAATGTAAAGTTAAATTGTGTATCGGTGCTGATGATGGTGTAGTGGGCCAGCAACTGGTCGTCGAAAACAAGTCATGAATAAAATGCAATGAATAAAATGCCAAAATAGTTCTAAGTGTTTTTTAAACTTAAAATAATTCTAAGTCCAAATGACAAGATTCTGATGTAGAATGCCGTGAAGGTGCTTGCGTTAACTCTGGTAAATCACGTCTGTCGGAGTCCTCTCCAGGGCCCCCTTATAAAATCGGTGTCTCCCCCGACTTACTACCCGTGTCCTTCCAGGCCTATGTGCCCGGCTGCACGTGCGATGATAAATTTTAATGTGTTTCCCAGCGTTGGTCTGCCTGTATTTGTGACCAGAATCCTTGCCGTGTTCGAGTCTCCCAAAACTCTAATGTAATTAAATATTAATTTCGACGGTTAAAGTGAACATATTTTATTATTTTGTGAATCGTTTGTTCCCACGTCATGGCATCCTTATATTGTGTTATACTATTCTGTAGTGTATTATTAATTTTGTTGTTTTGATACTTATGCCTACGTCGCAATACCCTTATTATGTGTTATGTATTATGTATAGGATATCAGAGCACGTAGCAATGATATTAATATAAATGTACCTTTTTTAAAATATTTAATTCATCAATAAATTTGGAATGATATTATTACTAAGATATATGATTTTGTAAAAATATTTTAAACCTGATAAATTTTTAAAAAAATATTTAGGGTGGTCCAGTAATAACACTAATGATGAAATATGTTAATTTTGTTTATAAATATTTGATGAAATTGTACTTAAAAGTACAATAATAATAATATTATTGTTGACTCCTTATACATTAAGAATCGAGGCTAGTATGAAAAATGTTTTTCCCTAAACAGTACAGATTCTATATGCTATATTTAAAATTTTTTTAATGAAACTAATTAAAAATTTCAAAAAAATATTGTTAATAGATATTTATGACTTTACCTCTACCTTCAGTTTTAAAAATAAAATAAAAATAATTCCTACCATTTGAAAAAAATTACCAGTCTCATGATTACAATTTAGAATATGTAAATACAATTTAACTACATTGTGAGTCATGAACAGTCCATATTTTCCTAGTGACCTAGTTCATCCTTCATAATGATTACTAATAAATATAAAACATAATTAATCAACAAATATTTTATTATTTACAATTGTCACCAACGGTATTACTCGTACAACATTTACCTTTAAAACTAACAGTTTACACATGGACATTGGTCACGTTTAAATGTAGTATTTTGGGGCGCGAAAGGGGCGGAAATACGGAAATTTTACATAAAAAATATTTGAAAAAATGATTTACTTCATTGGCTTATTACCTTATTTCCACTAAATTTTTACACAGGCATTTTCTATGCAGACGAATTGATGACATTTAAAATTTTAACTATTTTGACATTTTTTTCTATAATTTTCAATTAAAAATTTTCGTTCAGACAATAAATATCACTATAAACAATTTTAAAATCAATCGACAAAAATATATTTTACGTAGTATGTTTTTGTGTATGAATGATTGTTGTTGATAATGGCCAATCAGCAAAATCACGCACAATGTTCAGTGATTGTTTTATCTTGTATAAATCCCACGCAAAAACGACGATCAATGTCGATTTATTATCACGAGTAGTTTGCAGTCTGTGTTTATATCACAATAATATTATGTTTAATGAGTATATATTTTGGTAAGGGCAGTGCGCTCTACACGGAACGTGGTCACAACCGTGAACTGGCTGGCTAAATAGCGCTAAAATATATGCTTCCGCCAGAGTTCGACGACGTTCGAGAGAAAAATTACCTTGCGCTCTACCTTGTCGTCGCGGGGACCGACTTGCTATGTATATAAACAACCGAACCGACGCGTAATGAATGCGAGGACACTCGTGGTAGTCGGCGTCAACTCAGCCGTATGGCAGACCTGTGCTCCCTGCGCAGTGAATTTTCATTATAAGTCATTTTCAAAATACACCTCTCTAACCCAGGGGCATTATTCCTCCACTGTGCGTCGCGGCCAACACCCGGCAACACAGGAGTAATATTCCACGTTTAACGACTAACCACATACGTTTAATCCTGTCCTCGCCAAAAATTTTGCCGATTTTCGGCGTATTTTGTTTTCGTGTCCCATAGCTGCTGTTAATGTATAGGAGTAATCGTAATCGATGCGTCAATACATTATAATATGTCATTAATATTTATTGCGTATAGTCTGATAATCGTCGACATTGATCGTTTTCTATTTTATACACCTAATTAATGATTATGCAACGACGCAATTTTCTTCGAGTTTAATAAATGACCATTATTAGTGTGTACTTAAGAAATAAACATATTCTTCAGTTACTTAGAAAGAGACACTTATAAGTTAGGTATTCTCGAACGCAGAGCACAAATCATATACAATTTGCGAGAATAAAAATGTCGGAAATCTAAATGCTTCACATCAGAGTGGAGACGAGAGACGTGTACGTATTGGGTAAATGGTTTTCCGCGAGCCAACAGCTAGCTAGGTAACTTTATAAAGTTTCACTAGTCGTGCAGAAATATACTAATTACATGCCATAAATGTCGGTGTCGTTCATACGCTGGAATACGTGATAATTTGTTAAAAATAACAAAACTTGAATATTCAACCATATAATTTTATAGATCTGAATCAGGCGCGAACGCAGAAAAAATTTCGAGGGAGTTTTGAAAAAATGTTCATAAATATTTTACTATTCATTAGGTAATTTATGTTTTGTTCTTGATATTTCGGTGGTGAAGGGGTGGGGGGGGGGTTAAACACCCCTACCACTACCCTGCGTTTGAACCGGGTTCCAATAAAATCGTAGGTAATACTTATATATTATTCAATCAAATGATGATTAGTATTTCCCTTGTATTCGAAGTATATCACACTCTGATGTGTTGTTTTGTTTACATAAAACACATGTACATATAAGTTTGGTGTTAAAACGAATAATTTAAGTGTGTATAAAATGTTGTTTAGATACAAATAGACGGTACTATTTATTCTTCGTATATATTTCGTTTATACTTAGTAGAAGATATTATGTAAATATTTTGCGATATAAATTATATACATATATAATATACGTAGAGTTCTTGTACAACTTTCGTGTTTATAATGAATAGTTTTGGTTTCGATATTGCTATATTATTATACGTTTAAATCCAATATTAAAAAGGAACATTTTTCATTTATAATACGTTATGGGGTTTAGTCAGTGCTGTAGTCCTAAAAAAGCAGAGGGTATACTATAAGTTATAATATTAAACATTTATACTATCAATACTTTGATAGAGGATAAATAACACAACACACATACATTTGTAAAAATTAAAACTAACCAATTTTTTTATTAAAGTACCTTTTTACTAAAATATTTTATTGAAAAATATTCCATAAACATTGTCTGGATCTGGATTTTGTTGAATTATTCTTCTCAATCTTGATTTTGTCGTCAGCTGAACAATGGTCTTCTAGCCACGACCTCGCGTACATTTCTGAGTTTAAAACTTTAATAGGTGGCCCGTTACTTTTAATAAACATTAAACTTGATACGTTTGAAATTAAAAGTGATTATATATACATAATATTATGATATTGCATTTAGATTTGAATTGGGATTTTTGTCCGTTAAAAAAAAATAATAATCTAATGACTTTAATCTTTTTATTATTTGGTGATTTTACTACAACAGAAAGTATACGACCTTGTTACCTCGACTGGGGGTCGCGTAAGTCAAAAATAATAAAACACCGATTTACAAAATGAACATTTTATTCAAAATTTGGCTTTTCCAACAATATGATACTTTGATTGTTTAAATTTATACTTAATATAGATAGGGAGGGAAGTCACGAAGTGATTGACTATATTTTATACTATACATTAGTAATAATGTAAAAGTTAAGTTAGTAATATACCATTATATTATATAAGTAATACGAGTATATAAGTATAATGTACACATGAACAAATCAATAGTATTGAGCTTTAATTATAATTAGGGCCCGAATTTATATGTTTTAAAAACTTTAAAAATATACACTATAAAATATAGAAATCACAATTTCTAAAATACTCGTAAAATGGTTTTCTGAAAATAACTGAAATGTTTCGAAAAACTTATAAAATTTCATCAAAAAAAGAAACAAAAACGTTTTGCTTAAAATTAAAAAAGTAAAAGTGAAAATGAAACAATCCAATAAATTATGATAGTTAATAATCACACTACATAAATTATTTATATATTATAAACTATCAGTTAAAGTTTGTATAGTTAATAAAACACGTGATAGTATTATATCGGTGGTGCGTGTGGCCACCTAAAAATAATTTGAATTTATTTAATAAATAATGCATTTTTTTGAAAGGGCATTTAAATCCGAGTCCTAGTTTGAAATAGTATTATTATTGTTATTATTTCAAATATGATATGTGTATCTAGTGCTTGATTTGAAAAAAAAACTAGAAGTGGGGGGGGGGGGAGACTCAGTGATTGATGTTGGATGAAGTTCAACATAAAATTTACTTACAAATTACCGCGAGGGGAAAAGACCAACATACCCATAATCCCGAAAAAGTATTACATTTATTATATAAAAATATTTTAAAAAAAGAAACATTTATTTATTATATCATTCAATGACATTATAATTTAAATTACGATTCATAAAGATATAACCTATGCCATATAATATCTAATATTTATAATAGGGGCGGTCAAATGGTCGACCGCGGAAATTTCAAATTCAATCATGTTAGAATTCATTTTAGTAATTAGTAATTAGTTTATAATACTTGTTGTATGTTTATATACACTTTATGCAAGTATGTTTCTTAAAAATTATTTACAAATTTACTATAGTAAATGCTGCGTTTCCAGCGTTCTGTTTCAAATAAATAGAAGGGGTATAACAAAATTTTTTTTTTAAATTAAGCCATTTAAGGGGAACTCCATCCCCCTACGCCCCCCCCCCCCCCAATACACTGTGTATATTTGTGTTCAACACTAGCTATTAATTTCTGCACACCAATGTTACATAGGTACTTAATACTTTATCCTATTTTAATCAGAAATCATTTATTTTTGTTTACATTTTTAATATATTTATTATAATTTATTATCTAATAATATGTATTTTTATTTTCAACTATTTTATTAGATATTCTATACTATTTAAAAAGTAGATATTTTAGATAACTTTTTATAAAACCTGTTCATGTAATATTATTTTTTGATTATGCATGTTCTTCGAGTCAGGAGCTTATATTTACAATTAGGACGAGTGATAACAGACGTATACATTTTGGAGCTAGTCGTATAAGTTCATAATAAACTGTTTGATAATTATTATCAATAAACGTATTTCAAAATCACAATTTGAAGCTTTTTAGCTATATGTATGTAAGTATTTTTTTTAGAGTAAATATCAAGTATCTACCTATTTCAGTTACAAAGCCACTTATTTTTATTTTGAGATTTTTAGTGTATGTTTAATTCTTGTGTATAATCATTTCGAGAGAAAAGAGAAAAAATCCAAGAAGAAATTAACTATGTTATATATACAGTGCTCGAATTGGGAAAAATTAAGTAGAGGAGCTCAATCTAATGATTTGAAAACTGCATTCCAAATGCACAATTACTTAATAAAGACCCGTGGGGGCACACCCCTCCCCCCTCTCTAACCTTACTTATATTTTGAATACCACTTTTCGGCTACACAGAATTTTAATTCTACTTTCATACTAGTTCATATGTACAATAAATTATAGGCAAACAATAGTGAGATATTATAATTAATTAATAAGCAAACTCCAAAAAAAATATATAGGGCTATAAAATTGATAATATAATAAATTAATAAACTATTATTAAATATAATTTTAATATTAAAAATTGTAAAATTCGTTATATTATAAATTGAAATCTATATTTTAATAAAAATTATTTTGGACATAAGTTTGTGCCGTCCATCCGTTTCTATGAAAAAATAAAGTTGGGGTACGCAAAAAAAAAAATAAATAGTAGGGGAGTTCCGTCCCCCTGCGCACCGCCCAATTCGAGCACTGGGTTTATATATATACACACATTGAATATTGTAATTTCTTGGCCGATAAAATATTATTATTATTATTATAAATCAAATTTTTAACCTTTGGCACAAAATGGCTTAATTACGAGAATTTACGTACGATTCTTGAATAAAAAATAACAGCTTTTTAAAAATTTTGCCAAAAATATAACATTTTAGTTGGAGTGTTGATCTTTGCCATCTCGTTCGACAATAACAATAAATTTGGTCTTATGTTGTTGGGTCTTATGTCCATTTCTACCGAATCACATATCGTGTAAAATAAAAAAAATAACAGCTAATTTTAAAAAGATTCTTGAATAAAATACAAAAACAATAACATGATAAATGTATTCTAGTTTCTTGCCATTAGAGTATTAGCCTATATTGAAGACTGGTGCTTTACGATGCCATTGACTTTTATATCAATGATTTAACTTCAAATGTCTATAATTTTGTTTATATACATTTTCAGATACTTTGGTTTCATTCAGATGTACTTCTGAGTTATGTTATATAAAACAGTTGGCTTAAACAACTAAACTTTTCCAACTGCATAGATCACACATTATCTAGGCATTACCATGGTCAACGTCTTACCGGGTCTCCTCATCTTCGCAAAAAACATCTATTCTTAAATAACGATCGATTTCATCTTTCCCACTCTCTCCTAACTGTGTATCCTAACCATAACCACCAGCATCATAAAGTTACCAATCTAGCTACTTATATACAAACTCTTTTTCAAATCGATGTGGATATTGCTACAGAATCCAATGATGAGATTCTGAAAAAATTTCAAACATTAACTGTATTCAGCACTTCCAATCAAAACCCTTTGGGTTATAAATAAAGCACCCTTCTACGTTTCTAATCAGTCCTAACATAATGATTATGTCATCTCGACCATCCATGATTTAGCTAGAACTTTTTATAGGCGATTCAACTTAAATGTTCAAAATCACACTTATCACTTAATTATAAGGCTTACGTCAACAATTATACCCGATTATTCCAAGAAAAGATTAAAAAGAAGGTGGTATCTGGATTTTCCTAATCTAGTTTAAGTTTCAAATTGTATTTATAATATTATTATAAACGTATATACCTGTGTATATAAGTAACTAAAAATTTCTTTATTGGAAAACTTCTTAATCCGCCTATTTTTCAAGTCATAAATATATCCATCTTGTTTTCTTATTGTTCTATTTTGTAATAGATTGTAAATTATATTGTGAAAATAAAAAATAAATAAAACAGTTAGAAAAATTGTGAATTTTTATAAATTTTGTAAAAATTCTAATTTCAAATGAAGATAAAAATAAATTGTGCATATTATGCATTTTCAATATATTTATACAGATACAAGAACAATTTAAAAGAAACTTTGTATTTAATTTTCTAATATTTTTTACCTGGCAATAAAATGTTTTTTCAACATTTAATGGAATAAATCTAAAAATTTCAAATATTAATACTTAAATAGTTCATAAAGAGACAAATTAAATTGAAAATGTTGTGATTTATAGTAAATATATATATTTAGTCAAAATATATAATTAGTCAAAATGTTGAATATTTATGATTATTCATTTTTGAAATACTACAAAAAAAAAAAAAAAAAAACAAAATTGATTGTTAAAAACTAATTTTACATAAAATTACAGTTTTTCTATGGGTTTTCCGTTATTTTAAAAAATA
The DNA here is from genome assembly GCA_036289425.1 of Rhopalosiphum nymphaeae. NCBI lineage: Eukaryota > Metazoa > Arthropoda > Insecta > Hemiptera > Aphididae > Rhopalosiphum > Rhopalosiphum nymphaeae. The sequence goes on along the minus strand of JAZAQC010000007.1, from coordinate 16,935,888 downwards.
CTGTGTATTCTTTATTTTTGACCCTCTAAACTAGATTCAATTTTCTTCCAGAACCTATAATATATTTCATAAACTATTCTTCATTATGGATTTATAATATATTAACATGCTAGTGAAAAATCTATATCAGATATGAAACAAAGAAAATGGATCACATCATAATGTTTCGTTCAGCTAGAAATGAAAATTAATGTATAGTTACCTAAAATAAATATAATTATAAAATAATAAATGGGTAAGTGATTAGATTTAACCAAAAAAAATTCTAATGATTAAGAGTTTTGACATTAATAATGAGTATGTTTAAATGTTTAAATTTACCTTAGACGTTTGATTTAAATCAAAATGAGTTAGAATTTAAGATTTGACTATTGATTTTACATCTAAATTCTAAAGGCGGCAAGAATAAATGTCTTAATGGAATGGAATGGTCAACTTAAGATGAAAGATGTATGGTGTTTATAAATGTATATGAAACTACATAAAAACGTTACCATTTTGTATTACTAGCTGTATTTGTGAAAGGTCGTTTTTTAAATCATGTTTTGTTAAAACTTATTACTAAACTTTTAAATACAACAAAAAAAGGTTGCTTGGATGAACTATTGACAATATTTATTGAACAAGCATCAGTTATTATAATTGATGATGACATTGAAACTTTTAAAATCTTAAAAACATACAATTTATACATAACATCGTAGAATTTTTCACATCATTTATAATTTGCGGTAAGTAAATTATAATTATGATATTAAATTTGTAAACATTGATACTTTATGTGTTTTAGTTGAATTAAATTATTTACTTATCACAAGATTATAAATGACTAATATTGAATATTTGCTATCAAGGACATGCCTATCCAATATAATTATTTTGTAAGTTTTTTATTTTGACATATCATAAGAAGAGTTATGTACTAAAAAAAGTACTATCTGCTTTTCTAGTCATGAAGATCTGGAACTACTATACATGTTACCAAAAAAAAGCAGTTTTTATTAAAGTTTTATACAACATACCTTCGAGTTGAACACAAATGTATTTTTTTATATTTTGTTGTTTTATACTTAAATTAATAAATAGGTAATATACAGTCAACTTAAATATAAAGAATTAATCTGTTTTAAATTTTTATTTTTTACCATGTTAAAGTACAATTTTCATAGTTTGCTCAAAATTGAATTTATTATAATTGAAAAATAATTTGACGGTATTCAGAAATAAGCATGATATATAATACACAATATTTCTAAATTAACAACATACTTACTTTAATATTTAGACATAAAATATAGATTTAAGTTGGAATAGTTGATATACTAATATACAGTTTCAATGGTGAAATAATTAAATATATACAATGCTAATTATTTGCCTACTTATTAAGCACTTTGCTAAGTGACGGAGCAGACAATTTAACACCGTTTGGTATATTTCTAGCAATATCTTGTACATTAACGCTCTTCATTAAGTTTTTTTCTCTAGTTGTTGATGTTTTATCTTTTAAAAAAAGATTCAAACATGTTTTGGATGCTTTACCTCTTTTTGTGTTTCCCGGTGTTAATTTTAACTTGTATCTAGTAAGAAAATACAGCTTTAGTTTAATTTCAAAACATTTAAAATAAAATTAATTACTTATAATTTGTGAGAGCAGTGTAAGGTGCTACTACTGGTACAGCAAATAGCAATTCATCTTCAGCGTATGGTATACCAGTTAATGAATCCAACATTTGTGTCTCAGTTAGATCAGTTGGTTTATCTGTTTCATCATCTTCTGAATTTTCATTATCCTCAGATTTTTTTATTTGATCCTTTTGAACTTCAAATTGAATTGTATCATTTGGTGCTTCTAGAAGCATAGGCAAAGGTTTAATAAATATTTGTTTATTTCCTGTAGCCTTATTTTTATCCGATGACTTTTTATTCTTCTTATCTTTTTTTTTGGCTCTTTTAAGTTTTTTGTCTTCATTCATTGATGACTAGAATAAAATAAACATATTTGTATTATTTTTTTATAGTTAAAAATTACTATAATTTATTATTTAAAAAAATAAAAAATAATTTTTAGATTACTAATAATATAAAACAGCATCATGCAAGTTAAAAGGGTAACTTTATAGATAGAAGAATAGGAAATATATAGGCTAACCAACATCAATTACCAATCAAACTAAAACAACTATACTTGGATATGTAAGTTACAATCTGGCACAATCAGTTGTGTTATATTTATTATTTAAAAAGAGGCTATTTTGATTCTCACTTAAAATATGACATTTAGAAAATAAATAATGATTTTAGTTAGTTTTATATAATTTTTTAAAAAAAGTGTTATTTGTAAGAACTTGAAACTTTTTGTTACTATGTTTAATTTATATTTTTATCATATGAAGTAATATTTAATAATCACTATATTATAACATAATAAGAGCTTTGTTTTTGTTGAAAATTAATTCAATCAGCCGTATAACAATAGCAATATAAAATAAATATAATAAAATATCTTTAAAAATATACTCTGATATACGCTCTCTAATAAGAATCAGTTTTCATTTTATACAATGTATCATTGAATTCAAATTTAATATATCAATTACAATAATTACAATTGATCTACTCAAAAACAAAGTACACTTTGTACTTGATAGCACAGCAAGTTGCCCAATTTGTTTTGATTTATTTTTACTACTGTCTATGAAACTTAACACATAAACATAATCACACATTTAATCAAAAAAAGCGAGTATGAATTACATTAAAGCATAACAGAAATTAAATACTACAGTGTGTCTTCACGCTTGTTTGAGAATAAGAGCATAACGAATATTGAAACATCCTATACTCACTCCAATGTTGGGTTTCGGTGTGAGGAATGAGGCATTTATATAATATTCTCCTTATTTCCACGCCACATTTAGTACTTTTACTGTACCTACAGGCCCAATCTTCAACATTTCACTTATCGTTACACTCCTATTTCCCAACATGTCAATTTGAGTAAGTTATATGTGATAGATTTACCATAACACAAGTTTAATTTCAAAAATTGTTAAATCAAAAAATAAAATATGTAAATTATTAAACATATATTTAAGACATAAAAATAAATTTTAGTCTTACCGATTACTTCTAAACTCCTTATAAAATAGTTATCAATTATTAGTTTTCTTAGTTTATAATAAGCGTAAGATCTCTTTAAATGAGACTAAAGGCTAATAAACAATGAAATAAACTAGGATTTTACTTTAAAGGCAATTGTGCAACATTCACCTATTAGCAAACCTAAATCCTACTATCTTGGATTGATATTTTTTCATTACTTAGATACTTTTAGTATATTTATAGTGTTTAATATTTATTACATGTAATAATTTAATTCTCATTTCTCTTTCATCTTCGTCTTGATCTTTGTATTTCTCTTTGATTCTCTTTAACTTTCCTCGTTGACCACGTTTCAGAATTAAAGGTTTCACTGTTTCATTTTTCTTATCTGTAAATTAAATATTTCTCGACTATTAAAATGTAATGGAATATTATATTTTATTCAATTTTTATACAACTATAAAAATAAAATTGTTTAAATAAACAGAATTAATGGTAGACAGTCAATTATCCACACTAATTTTAATTGGGCTAAACAAAGAGGGCTGATAATTAAATTATGTTAAAAAATAAAACTAATGTATGGTATATAAGTTTAAATGTATAATATTGTTCAAAGTAGGATAATTATATAGAAAGTTCATTTTTTTTATATCTAATATGTATTTTTTCAAGATAATGTTGAATTTTGAAATAACATAACTGAAATCTAAAATAAATTAATGCAAATATTTTGTTAATTTACTGATCATTAACATGTGAATTATCTACACTACACTGTTATATTAGACTAATTAATTCAAGTTGATTTTTTTTACTTTTCACAAAGTCTTACCTAAATCATTGACTTCATTTAGCTCGTCATCATTATCATCATCACTATCTGAAGGTACAGAATTAGATTTTTCGATCGATTCACATGTATTATTACAATTTTGAATACTTGTCATGTCTATAATACTGATAAATAAAATCATAAATTAAAAAAATATAATTTTTATCTCTAAGCCTGACACGCCACCTAAACATCCTACTTCATATAAATCAATCAGTCACCTCTCTACATTTTCAAAAATGTTTGGAAAAACTCTTCTCAAAAGATAACTAACACTGTTAGATAAATTCAACATAATTCCTAATCAAAAATTTGGTTTTAAAGCCAACACTCTACCACTCACTAGCTTCTTCATTGTATTGATTTAATATCCTCTAGTATGGAATCCAAGCATTACTGTACATCTGTCCTAATTGAAACAATTTGACTTTTCATGGAGTGTGGCACAACGGTCTCCTCTACAAACTTATAAAATGTCTCCCAGCTCCATGTTACCTTATTGTAAAATCCTAACTTGAAAATTAAACTTTTTCATTTAGAGTGAACAATAGCTATTCAGAAAACTTTCCTATATTTTCTGGCATCTTTTAAAGTAGCGCCTTTTCTTTACTCTTTCTTTGCATAGGACATCTATAAATCGTTCCACATAACACTAGGTACCTATGCTAACAACACAATAATTCTGGCTACAAATAACAATCCCCAAACTGATATGTTTGATATGTAACTAAGCAAAAGATGTTTAAAAGATAGAAAATAAAGATAAATGACTCAAAATAGTCCAATACTACTTTTTCACTATGACTAAATGACTGTTCTTCAGTTTCATTTAATAATAACATAATTTCAACAACCTCTGTAGCTAAATAAATAGATTTAACGTTTGACAAATGACTAACCTGGGATAAAAATCTTTAAAACAAAAAGAAATCCATAAACTTATGACTACATTTGTTTTGTCCACTTCTTTGTTCCAAATATGACATCAGCAATAAATTGTTAATTTACAAAACTATTATAAGACCATAAAGTATTCAACTATGAGGTTTCGCTAAACCTTCAAATCTGAGAACTAACCAAGTTTTTCAGCCCAAAAAACACTAATTTTCATAAAAATCTAAAACCCCAACATTATCTCAATTGACTAAATTCTATTTCCTCTCATTCCACTAGAAGCTTTTCTCCTTTCACCATAAAAACCCAAAAATAAATTGATTAACTTCCTGTTATTTCTGACAATCCTCAAAGAAAATTAAAATGGATTTAGCCTAGTGATTTACTTATTTGGTATGCCGAATGGTACTACTAAGTACTTTCCTACCCTATAATTCTCCACTATAATCTAATATAAAAATTACCTATTGTAGAAACTAAATGTATGATTGTAATTGGCTGTAGTTATGCTTTTTAAAAAAATAATAATAAAAAAAATTATGTCATTACTTTTTTGATGTTTCATTATTAGATCTTAATTTTTCTTCTTCATCTTCATCTTTTTCTTCTTTTTCTTCATGTTTGTTATTTGTTTTAACTTCTACATTGTCATCATCATCATTAACTACATATGGGGTTTCTTTGTTTTCCAATTCAATATTTTTCTCTAGATCTTTATAATAATCAAATAAGTACTTATTAAAAATGTAATCAAATATAATATAATAAATAATTAGTTAATTAATTTTAATATTATAAATGTTGTAATAAGTAGTACCTTCATCACTTTCATTTTCACTCGGTACATTTTCAAATTCATCATTATTTTCTGCAATGTTATCTAAGCCTTCATATTCAATACCCTTAACTTTACGTTCATTTGCATGTCTAAACATACATTTTTTCATAATTATAATTGTATTTATATCGTTTAAGTATATTTTTTAATATTTACCTAGGTACTGAACTATCTTCTAGTTTAAACAGAAAGCTTATACCTAATATAAGATGAGTTGCTGGTAAATAGTTTTTTTTGCCACGTATCATAAAACTGCCAGTAGTCAAATATTCTCCAGTGGGCGCAGTTTTGGATACTTGTTCAGGTTTCACCCAAAATGCATTTTGTAAATTAATTTTCATAGACCAAGAAACACTGTAATTTTTAAAAGAGCAATATGTTCATTTATTTTGAGCATGGTTTGTCATTAACTATTAAATGAAAAGAAATTACAAAATAACTCATAAAAAATAAACATAATATAATGTAAAAGTTATTTTAATGAAAGATTTTTTATATGAACAAAATCAAAAACTATATTAATTATTTTAATGTAAAATACAATTTTTTAGTTAAGCAAAGATTTAATAATAACAATGAATTTTAATAAATTGCTATTTAAAATTAATTAATTCCAAAAAATCTAGGGCAATGGGCCGGGTGCCAATGTATGAATAGTTCAAGTATTAAGATTATCATTATTATATCGCCCAAAATGTTTTCCTATCTTTCCTAAACTCTATTAAATACACATATATTAAACAATTATTTTTATTTATTTTTAATCAAATCTAAAATATTAATCTAAAATTATGTCCTTACACTAGTATCGAATTACACCAGCTCTTAGCATATATGTATACAAAATATAAGTCAACTATATTCACTATTTACAAATTGAAAAATAAAAAATTGTATAATAGGTCAATTCACTATAATGTCAAAACTGACAGCTCACTATGGAAACTGATGAACAAAAATTTGCCATGTCATACGTATGTAAGACAAAGACAACACATGCGGGTACTATATCCTTTTAAACATCATCCCATATAAACTACATATATTTTTAACACATACATTTAGGTAGTTTTGACCAAATTTAAATAAAGGTCTAAAATTAAATCTAATTGTAATATTTCATTTTTTTTTAACTAATATTAAATGTCCATTTGTCAAAACAAAATCTATAAGAAAGTTTACCATTAAAATCCTTTCTTATTTCACTACTTCATCATTAGAGATTTATACTACACAAATCTTAAATCTCTAAATCCATTGATTTGATCTGGGCAAATGAGTAAGTGAGTGTATTGCAAATCTTTCTTTATATATAGATTTAGGCTGATGATAATTTATAAGTAAAACCTACAATTAGACATTTTTGAAAATAGTAAATCATTAATATTATTAGTATATCTCTAGTATAAATTAAATAACTAAAATACTAAATAAAAATTAGTTTTTAACTAAAAAATATTTTTTTTAAACTTGTTTTTATATTTGTTTAAAATTTTCTTTGCCATTAGTATTTTTTCCTGAATTTCTGATTTCCTACCAAAACAGATATGAAGTTATACATAGAAAAAATAAATTAGATTGAAATAAAACCAATAAAATTTGTGTTTTTTTTACTATTTTCATTAGATAAAATAACCTATTTTTATCCAATAAAACAGAAAAATTTGGACTGTTTAACCATTAGTGGATCCTAGTTTTTAATATTTGATAATAGTTATTAAATCTTTGGTGAATTTTTGTTATTTTTTTATTAACATTCATTCCATTTAAGATAAGAAAGTATGAGTTATTCTTTTTTTTTGTTTTGATAAAAGAAAGAGAATATATTATATTTTTATATATTATAATACTAACTTAACATTTTAAAACCTCTGTGGCTTTTCTATGTAATTGATAAATTATTAAACTTACTAACTTTTGTGTTACAAAAAATTATTTTATAAGTACACTAATTTTAGTAAATTCCGTATAAATATACTAACATTTCTATAAAGTTGTGGCTTTTAGTCATTTTGAAAAGTCTTTAATTACCTGTATGAAATTGCCATAACAGCTGCTTCATTAAGTGTAGCAGGGGGGACAATTTGATTTGTTGGATTTTTAATTATAACAGTCGTAGCTCCACTAAATCCAGCATGTACATAAACATCTGACGATTTCATGTATCGTTTTACAATAACTTCATTTTGATGAGCATCACGTCCAGCAATAACTAAAAATTAAAAATTAAAAGTAGAGAAATATTATAAATAAAAAAATATGTACATTATATTGTTATAAATTTAGAATAATAAACTTTTAGATTAAAAAATATATATATTTATAAGTCATTAGGTAGATATACTAAATGGTTAGGTTATAGTGTGTCATATGTTCAAAAACCAGGTGTTCGAAGGTCAAGTACATGAAAGATTGTCTGTTTGAAAGGTCATATGTTCGAAATTATTGATAAATAAAAATGTATAAAAATAAAAAAATATATAATAACAAAAATATTAAAATATAGTAAACTAAAAATTTAAATTGTAATATATTTTTTGACACTTATAGAAACTTATTAATATTGAAATTTAAATTTTTTAATTAAAGAACTACATTTTAATTTTTTGTTCCTGGTTTTCATTACATGTTGTATGCAATGCCAGAACAAGTCCTTGAATATTTAATCAACGAATTAAAAATTTGATTCCTCAATTATATGTAATTCTGAATTGTTGTGAAAATCATAGTTATCTCTTTCAACTACATTTTTCAATAGAATAGGTTGTTTTTAAATGGTATTTTGTAATTCTAAAGGAGGTAAAAAATTTAATGATACTGGTTTGAGTTTGTTTCCTTTTCCTTTTGTTTATCTTTTTATAATTTGCTTAGCTGTGTTTTAAGTCACTTGAGATGAAACTCTCACATTGCAATTCACTATTTTCTTTTGATGTATTTGATTTGGCTAATCTTGTGAAGCTTTAGAACATATTTTCATTTAATTTTTGAATTTCGTAATGATATTAAACTTTAACTAGTACGTGAGAATATTTGTCAATAATTAAATAATCATCTTTTTTATACCAAACCGTACTGATAGATGATAAACAAAAAAAAATCAACGCAATAAAAATAAGATTAAGTGAAATCCAATATTATAAAAACACAATTAGTGATATTTTTGTTAAGTTTCATTTATGGATAATTTTGAGTATATAATTTTTCAAACAATCTTTTATACACTTGGCATTGAAACATATAATATTCAAACACATGGCCCTTTACCATATGAAATATAATGGAAAACTATTTTTTTTTTTGTATACAGTATATTATTTATAATATGTATCTAAATAGTGATTGTGAATATAAAGCATAAAATAAGTCTAAACACATAAATCACTAAACTGAAGTTTTAAAAATTATAGTGTTGTTAAGAATACGTAGCTGTCTATATGGTAATTTATATTTTACAGTATACAGCTTATATTTTTGTGTTCTACATTCCATAGAACATTTCATTTATATAATATTAATAAAATGTTAAACACTAGTAATAATCTAAGTATTTGTGAAACTTAACAATAAAGTGCGTATAAGATGTTAATTGTTGTAAGTGTGTACAATAAAGTTAAGTCAGAGTTAGTTCAAAAATTGTATAGGACTTTTATAAGCATTGACACAACTTTGGAAAAAAAGAGATATAATATGTTAAGACACAATGTATCAATTTATGCTATTAAGAAGTTCAATATTCCTGACAAATAAAGAATAGAAACAAAAAAATAAGTGCTAAGGTGAAGAAATCAATTATTGAAATAATGACAGTTTTGAAGTACTTATTAGCTAATATTTTTATCACAGACTACATACTATAATAAACAAATATACCATATATTGCAACACTTATGTAGCTTCATATAATGATAGACAATCTAGCATGTTTTACAAATTTGTATAATAGAATTAATCAAATGTTTAAACTATATTAGTTTAGAATTTAACAAACTAACATAATGGTTTAACACAGTATAATGAGCCATTTAAGAAAATAGTATAAATAAAATATATTATTAAACAATGAAAAATTTAGAAAATCAATTTCACAGAGAATAATGTTTAACATCACTAAACTTAATAGAGGTTAAATAAAATCTGCACTATTACATACAATTAATTGGTCGATAAATTATTGAATTGAAATACAATTAAACTTTCAATAATAATTATTAAGCATAGAAAGTATGTTGAATAATTATTGTATCAAATATCGTTATATAATATATACTATGCATTAGAAGAAAATATGAATGAAAATAAAAAATAAACTATCTATGATAAATATATCCTAGATACATGATGAATTGTAGGTAATTTTTTTTAATGTAAATGTGTCCACAACTATAATAAGTGACTTTGGTGAGAAAAATGATGACTCCATATTTGTTACTGTTTACACAATAATCAACATTAAATGGTTATTATTCATATTTCATACTATTATTAATGAACGAATTATCAAAGTATGAATCAAAAAAAATATTTTACTTATGTTTTTAGGTAAATAAAAAATAAAATAAATTAAGTATATTTTCAATTATTGGTGATTTTATCAAACAACTTAATCACTAGAGTAATATGACCTAAAAATAAACATTAAATTTTACCCAAATAATTTTCGGAAGATATAAACCAATAAAACTTTTCAAACCAATATGTTTTGCGAACTTTATTTATAGAAGCAACAACTTGCATATCTTTCAAAGTTTGTTTAGTTTTTTTTTCAGCCATTTTTAATACTGTGCTTGAAGAATCAATGGTTTTTTTTTCTTTAATAGCTGATTGTTTTTTGGATCCATAATATCTATAATATTAAAAAATAAGTATAAATACATATTTATTATAAAATAATAATTATCTTTTTACCTTTGAGCATTTCCAAAAGCAGATTGACCTAAATCTATATCAATTAATTTACTGTTATCTTCATTTTGGTTTTCTTCATTATAAGGATCACTTAGGTAATAAAAACAACAATTATAATAAAATAGTACTGATAATTTATGCAAATTATTTTAGGAATAACTTACAACAGTTGAAGTGTAATGTGATTCACACCCAATTTTAAATTCTTAACTATTGCATATGTACATCCATCATCTTCAAAATTTAATTGTCTTATCATATCCCAAATTTCATCCCAATGAAGTTGTTTCGCTACTGCTTGCCTTACAAATTGTATAGTGTTGTCAACAAGATCCAAATTATTGGTTATTAATTCAGCTTTAAATTTGTGTTCATCTTGTGCATCTTGAAGTTTTTTAAGCCGCTCTTCGTGGTCTTTAACAATATTTTGTAATTTTTTTACTGCTCCTTTTTCCTTTAAAAAGTATTATTTAAATTGGTAATTAATTATAACATTATTTTAAAATATGAAGGGACAATATTGTATCAGAACAATTTGGAACAAATCACTCTTACTAATACTAAAATTGTTTAAATTTTAGAATAATGAGTGTATTGATTTTTAAATGTGTTTTTTTTGTCTATCATCACCATTTGGGGCTGTAAAAAATATTTTAATTATTAACTTAGAGATTAATTTCAAATTGTAAATTGAATCTATTTTGTTATTTTATACTTTATTTTTTAAGATTCCCAGTACTTTTAAAATAACCAATAAAAAAAATTGAATTTTCATAGAAAACCAAATTTCACTGTTATCATAATTTGTTAAAATCAATAACATTTACAAATTAATTTGTAGTTAGAAACTTATTAAAAATTTTCTTTTTGATTTGTAAATTTATTTCAACATTTTTTGTAAGTTTCTCTATTAATAAGAATAGTTTAGTTTTAAATAGTAGTTTTTGATTTTAATTTGCTGAAACAAATTCCCCATTTTAATCTCTTATTAAAATGAGAATTATTTAAATTCCTACCCTACCTCATTGCTACACTTTAGAGATGCTACTAAAAAAATTTCAAATCTTTAGGTCCAAAAGTTTTGTCTGGGCATTAATTAGCGAATGAGTATATCACACATTTTCTTTTATATATTATATATTTATATATGTTTAGATGAAGTTTGATAAGTAAAACATTTTGAAAATAGTAAATTATTTATTATTGGTACATCTCTAATTTGAAAGTCTAGAGACCAAAATTATATACATTTGCATATTTATTATTATTCATGTAGTGTATGCAGAATTATAATGGTTTGAAATTTGGGTGTTTCAAATCAAACAGATTTCATGGATTAAATTTAACTTTGCATATTGATGTATATACTACAATATATAATTGAATATAAAAAATGACACTGTATTAATAACATAAATGCATTATGCAGCTATTATTTACTAAAGAAATAAAATAATTACATGGTAATGCTACCATGGTTTTTTATGGACATTTGATTGAATTTAGTTTACTTGTCTTATGTTTGTTAATTTATATCAGATACTATGATTTGAATATTTTCAATATTGTGTAGAAATTAAAAATTATGATCTACAGCAAACCATTACTTTAATATTTTATGATATGTTTAAATTGTTTGTATTTTATATTTTTTTATCCAAACATTTTAAATATTTTCTAATGAATACAAATACAATTTTTTTAAAGTTGTTTTGCATATTGAAAAATATTTTGCAATTTTTATCATACTTTACACATTTTAAGTGGATATGATTACAATTTCTACAAATAATTGTAATATTAAATAAAAATTTGTTTTTAACTAAAATCTTTTAATTAATGTATATATATTATAAATTAATAAATATAAATTTATTTTAAACTTGTTTATAATTTTCATTACAAATTATTTTTTTTCTGTCTATTCAAATAAATGGAAAAATACCTACTGCACAGCAAAATCGTACACACTTGTCCACGTTATTAATAAGTAAGTTGAGATAAATTCTTGTTTAAATATACTAACTTGTTGCATGCACTTAACATCATATTTCTGGCTTTCTAAATTTGAATAAAATTCATCTACCGCTTCATTAAAACTTTCATAAGTTTTTGAAGGTAAATTCTGATGCTGAGCAAACAAAAATGGATGATATTCTTGATTGGTACACAATTCTTTCATGGTACCATCAGGCAACAATTGTCGATCAATTTTTTGAATTATAAAACCCTAAAACATAATATTTCAAGATATAAATAAAATAAGACTTTATATTCCTATAAGTCTGACAACATACAGTAGAAAACGTTTATAATGACACCGGTTATAATAACATATTGGGTGTAATCAGTGGCTACAACCCTCTTCCCCCCGAAATATCAAGAACATTTAAAAATTATTTTAATTTTTAATGGTCTATGAAAATTGTTACAAAAACCTTAAATTGTATTTTACAAAAATTGATTAACCCTCCCCAAAAAAAATCCTAGCTACGCCACTGGGTGTAATGATCTTAAATTAAAAGTCCCAGCAAAACTCTTATATTTTATGTACTAATTTGTATCGATTAATATGACATCTGCATAATGGCTATACAGATGTTATGACAATTTTTTTTTTGTTTATAATAGTAAAATCTTTTATCTTTAATGACTTTACTTTAACGAAGGTACTACTATAACCGGTAAGCATAATTTTAATTGTTCCACTGGTAGGATTCAAAGATTAAGATCAAGGCATAATATTGTATTGTGTTTTTAAAAATAAGCGGAGAATCAAACACAGTGTATGGCCTAAATTACAGGAAGGATACACAGATGACAAAATGTATGATGTATATGAAACTGGACTTTTTTACAGAATGCTTCCTAACAGAACATTAAAATTTAAGAGAGAAAAATGTTCAGGTGGTAAAATGTCTAAAGAATGTTTGACTGCCTTAATTTCAGTAAGTATGACTGGTAAAAAAATGAAATTGGTCATAATTGGAGAATTTGTAATTTGCGATATTTTAAAAACATCAAAAATGACTGTCTACAAACAAGCGCGGTTCTAAGACTACATTTTTGTATAGGTAAGGTTAGGATATTTAAAATATGAATTATAATATTAATAAACAATAATATACATTTATTTCTTACAATTTATAAATATAATACTCGATAAGTGTGTATGTCTGAAAGAGCACTTGTTTTATCAATGTACAAACAGTAAATCTTATAGATACGTGATAAATTTAATCAGAATAATAACATTAAAATTATTTTTTTTAATATTATACAAATTGTCTTTAAAATTAAAAATTTGAGAAAAATGCCCCCACATTATACAAAAACTATTAAAAAAATGACTCAAAATATGAAAAATGACGTTAAAAAACAAAAAAAATGCATTTATTGATAAAAATGCAAAATAAAATTAAAATAATTTGAATCAAGTGAGCATGAAACAAATTTTTAGTTAAGATAGCATTATACAAAGTCAAAGGAAAAAAATGCAAAAGTCATCCTAACTCTAGTTATTATAAATGATTTTTACTGTAGCCTGTAACATATTATGTTATTGTATAACTGAATTTTATACAGACAAAGAAAAACTTTATATTTTAATTTGATTAATAAAAATTGTAAAAATTATATTAAAATCTAAATAGTAATAATACATAATTAACACTATAGTGATATATAATTTATATTTTAAAATTATGTGATTTAGTTAACTTGTATAATTTTAAATTATTAAATTTTAACTCTAACATTTTACTCTATAGAGTGTTATCCCAGTGTTGATAAATAAATTAATTCATTGTATGATACTTAAACAATTATCTTAATTATATATAAATGATTGTTAATTACATTTACATTAAATTAATATAATATTTAAGTTATTTAAGTATTGTTTTTTTTTTCTAGAGATATTTACTGAACATATAAATGTATTATTCTTTAATAGAACTTATACAGTTGTTAGCTGTAAATTTTCAGAATTTTACGATCCACCTGTAGCACCTGTAAGACTAAATCTTCTTCATCTAATTAATTTTAAAATAGAGATAACAACAAAGTTTAATTAACATTGAAATTATTAACCACAAAGTTTAATATTAAAGCTTTGGACTTTAGAAGCCAGCTTATTGATATTAGTTGGTTAAATTATTTAATAAATTCTTAAATGAACTGTCCTGAATTACTATCCTTAATCCCTTTAATTACATCAAATCTCAATTTATAAGATCCACGATTCATAAAACCTAAAAATTAAAAAAAGAGAATATATACCCATTAAACAACATAACATTTTCTAAAAAATTTAAATCTAATCTCTTTTCATTACTATGTATGTTTAATTTACTTCTATACTTTGCATATAACAATAAAACTTAAAGAGAGGTTTTTTGTTCAAAGTAATTATTTAATAACTAAAAGCAAACAATACCAAAAATAGACAGTACAACTGTAATTATTTTTATAATAGTTTTTAGTGAACATCTGGATAGGAAAGCATATTGTACAAAAATATATTTTGCAACAAGTTAAATTATTAACTTACTTCTTTTAATGTAGTTATATTATCTAAAAACTTCTCAGCAATCAAAAAACAATTCATAAGCTTTTGAATATCTGTATCAATATTAAATTCAACACCAATTTTGGTATTCGATGAAAAACCACCACTTATTAACATATGTTCCAATAAACAATTACCATAATCTATAAAATATAAAAAAATAAAGAAAATTATAATAGAAAATGAAATAAAAATTACTAATATTTCTAATGATAAAAATGATTATAATAATCCTACAAATCCTAACCTAAACAATTTGGAAAATTTGAAAAAATAAATTTTTTTAAGTTTGTTGAAGGTTTAGCTGTTTTTAGAATTTGAATCAAAGAATCTTCAGTTGGTGGATTAAGTCGATTTTTTGGTCTGCTATTTGGATATACCTCTTTTACAAAAAACCTATAGTATAAAACATAAATAAATAAATTTTATAATTAACTAATATACAAACAAAATACATCTAAGAATTTAATTGATTATTTAGAATAAATATTTTACTTCTGCTTTTCATCCTCAGTGTGTGGACGTAAAATATTTATCATAATATAATCTTTATCTGCTAAAATAATATTGCCTTTATCATATAATTCTAGTATAACATGATATGCTGCGTCTCCGACACCAAACTGCAGATCAATAATTCGATCAAATCCCATTTGTGTTAATTTTTCCAATCGTTTATTTGATAAGTGTTTTCTTAACTAAATTTAACAAACGATTTATTGTTATTTTAAATAGAATTTAATAAAAACTTAATCTTAAATTAACAATTAAATATATAAGTACATAGTTTAAATAGTTTTCATTGTTAATTAAGTCAGTTTATATCAAATTCAGTACTATTAATTCTAATCATTAAGATTATGTAGACAGTATATTATTATAATTTATTAAAATGAATTATAATGTTTAATGGTTATCATTATTTATGATGATTACATAATAAATAATAATATTTTGTAAATAGTTCTAAAAATATATTGGTACATTTTGAAAATGTATTTCAATTTTATTTGTTTAATAACTATTAATATATTTTTAATATTTGAATTTATTAAATTACAAACCATAAGAAGTTAGAAAAAAAAATATTCATAAGATATAAATTTGACATAGTTAAAATAATATACCTTCATACTAAAACTACTAGGAGCTTCATTCTTAGTCCATTCATAATTAGTAACATGTAATCGAACACCAGATTCCAATAACAATACACACTTTTCGTTGTTAAGTTGAAATTTAAACAAATATGTTTTATGATCAATGTCATAAACTCTTTGTAATCTCATGCCTTTGTATCTATAAAAACAAAAAAAAACACTCATGTTTAAATTATATTAACAATTAAAATATAATTAAAAATTAATGATAACAGTTATATTCATAAATTTAAAGCAACTTGTTTAATTGTAATATTATTTTAATAAGGCTTAACTTATAATTATAATAATAACAATATACAATAGTATCAATACTTGGTATTTTTATTTGATAAATGTATATTTTACAATTATTTCTGTTAAGGAATTGCTTGTTTTTGTAATAATTTTGAAAAATAATTATAATGAATAAATAAATTGTGTAAATAGTGATTTACTATAAAATCAAAAACTTATATTTATCATGATTTTATGCCTAGCATGTTTAAATGAAACACAATTATTCTAACATATATGACATAATATTAAATATATAGTAAATACAGTGGATTCCGCCTAATGTGGGCACCGGTTAATATGGGCATCCACTTAATATGGGAAAACTGGTCTGATCCCAATAAAAATAATTAATACAACTAATTTCAGTTTTATAGGCAAATGCTTAATGTGGGCAAACAAGGCTGGTCTCGGCATGCCCACATTAAGCAGAATCCACTGTACATAAATGATATATAAAATTCATTAAAATCAAATCATAAAATAATTTGGCAACTTTTAAAAAGTAAAGGTTCAAACAACTATTTTCCAACTTTGATCACTTACAAAAATCAATTTATAAATGGCAGTAAGGAAATAGTTCACAGTTTTGTACAATATTTTCAAGTGTGTATGAAAAGTCAGTAATAGCCTCAGATGCACAGGATTCTACTACACTATACTTGGTTTTTAAACTTATTTAAGCTAAATTTATTTTTTTGAATGAAAATAAAATTGAAAATTATTGTCTTGAATGGTCTTGAAAAGGTGCAGATATGATTCTAAGTATTTCTTTATAAACTGAACAATTGTATCAACTGTTCCATTTTATATTTATTTAATGTATTCATGTGTTTGTTTTCAACTTTTTGGAAGTAAAGTTTTATTGCACCTATTTTAAAAAGTAGTGATATAACTAGTCTATCAAATTATAAAAATATCATACCATGTGCTTACTTTCTATAATACTAAAAATGTTTAAATAATTTTATCTAAAACCAATATGGTTTTATAAGAGGTAAAACAACAGCTACAAATCAATTAGTTTTTCAAAAATCATACTAGATTCTTTTGATTTGCACAAATAAAATTGATGAAATTTCAACTAAATTGTATGTTTTATTTTTATTTTTATTTTTAATACGGGTTGCAGCCCAAAGTACAGAATATCAAATTAAACATAATATAAGTACAATACAAAAATGTATAAAAAATATAGGAATTGAAATAGAAAAGGTAATAAGACAAAAGAAAAGGATTACAAATTATAACTTAAAAACTAAAAGATGGATCCCTCGTTGGCAATACGCATCATCTTATTACTTAAGTTATTGATAACAAAAAATAAATTTCCATAGTTGATAATAAACTCTTCAAAATGCAAAAAGAGATTGATTCAATAAAGTTGAGCCATAACAATAATGATATATAGGAGCTAAGGGAGAGCTTGGGAGAGCTAAGCCCCTAAGTTTTCGATTAGCACCCCTCCCCAAATATATACCGTAGTTATGTAACCTAATATTTTGTATCATCATTCACAAATATACTATTTAAAGGGCATATCAACACTATTTTTTTTACGTTAAATGATTTGATATTGTAGCCAATATAATGATAAACGTTTATGTAAAAATCCGGGATAAGAAAAATAATTATTCAACTAGATAATAAGATATAATAACCACGTGAAGTCATAGAGCTGATGAATGAATAACTGTCTGGTTAGTTGTGTGGAAAAGTATCTTAAACCTAATTAACACAATGATTTTAATAACATATAATAGTATTTTATTATATTACAGTATATTTATGTGTTTAGACTATGGTGTGATTTAAAATTTAATGTATCTTGTTATCTTGTTATTATGTTTATAACACAAATTATAATTCGTAAGATTATTGAGTTTGTATCATCTTGTCACATGGTGCTACTCACTCATACACATCACACACTGCTTCTATTGCATGTTGTAGGTACGACTATGGTATTGCAGGGACACAACGCAAGGCTATTTATAGTTGATACATACCCATTACCCATAAGCTATTATTATTATTATTATTAAACATTGCTATAAATATTGCAGATAATCAATTGATAATTGTTTACATAATATTATTATTTAGTTTTAACTTCAGTATTTGTGATTACGTGAGTACGTTTGTAATTTCAGTATTTCACTAGTAATAACTAATAAACATGAAATATTTTGGCGATATTAGAACATTTTTCAACAATACTTCAATAAGTATTTCAACAAATAATCAAAATGAACCAATAGAAAATTCAGAAACAATCCTGGTAACAGTTCTTTATGTTTAAATAATTCTGAAAATGAAAGTAATTGTATAAAAGTAAATAAGCAAATAAGTAGTAATCCAGTAATAGATTTAAGAAGTTTAGAATTTGGCCCAAAACAGCCAATTTTATCTTATCCATTAAAAGAATAGGTAAACAGAATCATTCATTTTTTTGTAAATACTATGAAAAATACTTTTGGATTGAATATAGTGAACACCAAAATTAAATATTGTTTTGTATGTATACAGTTTAATAATTTAAATACATCAAAAGATATTAAAAAAAAAATTGGTTTTAATAATTGGAAAAAACTAAATGAAAAATTATAAAAACATTCCAACTGCAAAAGTCATTATAGTAGCATAGAAAAATATACTCAATATAATCAATTAAAAATCCATGGAAATGTTCATACTCAACTTTCAGATTAATTTAAAACGAACATTTTAAATAATCAGGTATATAGACAAAAGATTATTGATATTATTTTATACTTACAGCCAGACAGGAGTTGGCCTTTAGAGGTCACAATGAAAAACAAGAAAGTTCTAACAAAGGAATTTTTTTGGAATTATGTAAACTATTATATGTAAGTTTGATAATATTTTTAGTATAAAACATCATACATATATAACATATACAAGCCATGATATCCAAAATGAAATTCTCAATATTATATCCAATTCATCTATAAAAGTTATAACAAATGAAATTAGAACATGTGGAAAGTATTCATTAATGTGTGATGAGGCTTGTTCATTTAAAGAAGAACAATTTAGTTTGTGTGTGAAATATTGTAATGGATTTGAAGTATGTTAACGTTTTATAAAATGTATTGATTGTTCTCAATCAAGGGATGTAAAAAGCTTAAAATATTATTATAAGTGAACTAAAATAATTAGAAATAGCTGACATAACTATTGTTGCACAAATATATGACAGTGCTAGCATGATTCCAGGCACAATTGGAGGACTACAGGCTAAGATTAGAGAAAAATATCCAACTGCAGTATACTTTCATTGTGCAGCATATAAGCTAGCCTTGGTGGTTATTGACACTTGTAAACATATAAGAAGTTCAATAACTTTTTTTAATTTATTAGAAATGCTATATATTTATTTTTCTCAACCATCCAGCCACAGTACATTTATTCAAATGCAAAAAAATTGGGGTTAAAACCACATGAACTTACACAGCTAAGTACTACTAGATGGACATATAGGTACAAAAATTACCACAACATTTAAAATTAATTATAAATCAATAATAAATGCATTAGAAGAAGAAATAAATAATAACAAAAATTAATATGCCGTTGAAGCTGTTGGTCTTTTAAAGGAAATAAAAAAAGCACAATTTATTTTTAATTTATTTGTATTTCATGAAATTGTATTAACTATTGATCTATTAAGTCAAACATTACAAATACAGATAAATAATTTTACAAAATGGCTATTTTAGAATTTTTAAAAAAAATTTTTGAATTAATTTATAAAAATGTTAAGTGGTTTATAACTTTTTTTTATTTTAGACCATTGTAAAAGGTAAACTATTAATTATATATTACATTGAAAAAACTGAACTATAATGTCTGTATTATTTTTCAAATAACAGCTACTGATTTTCCAATTAATTTACATACTGTATACAGAATATAGATCACCTAATAAGAATTTGGTAGAATATTTATAATTTATCATCCAATATTTTGCATATATAATACCTAATAGCTATCACATAATATGTGGTGATATTAATAATATATTTCTAAATAATTAACAAGAATCCATAAATTATTTATGGATATGGTTTTACACTGCATGTAATCTTTATACTAAAATGTGTATTAATCACCTATTTATAAAAAATATTCATCATCAAAATATTAAATCAAACATCCTTAAAGTAATATATTTAACTGATTGCTTTATTATAATTTTGAATATTAATGTAGATTACCCAAATAAATAAATAAATTTAATGATAATACTAAAACTCAACTCAGCGCTAAAAGTATTATTGTATATTATAAACATCTAATGTTTTAATAAAAATAGAGAGTTGGCATTCATATTTTCTACATAAAGACGTTAGCCAATCAGTTTATGTTTTTAATAAAAAAAAATGATAATTTAATTAAACTATTATCTAATTAAACCCATAGAAATTACAATAATAAAAATAAGTGTTAATTGAAACCATAAATGTCTGCAGGCCTAATAACTTCAATAAGAATGAGGAAAAATGTATGTAAAAACTAAAAACTATTAAACAACTATTTAATACAACACTTAAAAATTATTTTTTACTATACAGATATATTAAATAAGTTGATCAAAGAATCTAAAAAATTGTATTGTGATAATAAAATTATCAAAGCTGATAATTCAAAGAAAATTTTGAATTATATTAAGTAAGCATCTAATACTAAAAAATCTCATAAACATACAAGTGTAAATGAAATTTCAAACAAACATAAGAGTATAGTTGTTGACATAAAAGAAATAGCTAATATTATTAATACATTTTTATTAAATTATAAACCAATAACTTTAATATCAACTATTTCTAAATTAGTTGAAAAATGTATTAAAATAAGACTTAAAGAGTTTTTGAATAACAATACATTTTTTGATAAACATCAATTTGAATTTAGAAACAATTTATCCACAAATTATGCACTGTATTACTCAAATAAAATCATTTATGATAAATTAGATTAAAAAAAAAATATGTACTAAGCATTTTTTGGATCTTAAAAATGCATTTGATTCGGTGAATCATAATATTTTAATAAAAGAGTTAGAATATTGTGGTGTAAGAAATACTGAGTTAAATTTATTTAGGTCATACCTCAGTAATAAGTATTAAAGAGTAAAAGTCATTAATGTACTTGGTAATTAATTATTTGTAAATAATTCAGTCCCTCAAAGAACAGTCCTAAGTCCCTTGTTTAATATTTATTATTTACTTAAATGGACTTTTAAATCATAATATTGATAATTGGAAATATTTTATTTTGCTGATTATGCTATTATTTTATTTAACAGTGACTGTCAAAATAATATTGAAATGATTGTAAACACTGGTCTTGATACAGTTAAAACTATGTTTGATAATTCACTACAAATTAATTGTGATAAATCTAAATTTTTGTCATTTAAAATTAAAAATAATGACATACAAATAGAAATTAAAAAATTAATTTTACATGATGAATCTTGTAAACATAGTAACAAAAACTGTAAAAGTGATAGTGGAACTATTTTTAAGACAAATACAATTATATATTAAGGTATGTATAATGATGATTGACTAAAATGGAATGTACATATTGATAAATTAACAATTAATTAAAAAAAAATTATTTAAATTTTGCTCAAAGTTCTGATTATGATATCAATTATTAATTACAAAATTATAAAATACATTTAATTGTTACAAATGAATAGAGGTTAGCTCATTAATAATGAGCTACAAAAGATAAAATATACAAAAAAAAATTAATATTTTTAGAAAATATTAATGATGTGTTGTCGTATTGTCAGTAATTTAATATTTTAAGTTTTACCATGTGGAACAAATAAAACTAATTCAAAATATTAAATCCAGTTAAATAAAATACAAAAAAATAAATAAAAATATTCTTATTTTTATTTTTAAAATGTATATTTTTTATTTTGCATAAAAATGCATATTTTGGGGTTCAAATGCATATTTGGTGTTTTTAAATGGCTACAAGTCCTCTGCTCTAGACTAATGACTAATCTGAATACAATAGACACAATTATAATTTCATTTTAAACATTAAATGTATATAATATTCTAAAAACTAATGGTTTTGATAATAAAATATGAAGAGTAAATATTTTGTATAATAAATACGTAGATATTGATTTTTAGTCAACGAATAATTATTGTAAAACATCTAAACACTCACTTTTGTATTTCGTTGACGACACACATAATGTCCAACGTAGAGAATCGTGTTTTCATTTTTGTGTTGTTTTCGTTCAATCATTAAAAAAGAATATTTATAAATTTGCAAGTCGCCCGTGTTCTCGTTTTCGTAAAAAATCCAACGCTAAAATCGCGTACTATATCGTTGCACTTCATAAACACATGAAATAGTCATTATTTACGTGCATGCATAGTTGATTGTAGAGTTTCTTGATTAGATATCGTGACCGTTATCAATAGCAGATAACTCGTCACGGTCTACGATTTCTCCAATGAGCGGACGCGTCGACCAAAGTGAAATTAGTAAACCGGTGTCGGTCACCGATCGAAGTATTTTATGTTCAAAATAATAATATTAGATACCCGCTAAGCAAGGTTTATAGATTACCTACTATAATACAGATTGCCTCATACAGAAAATATATCAAAAAACAGGAGTAATAGGAGAAATTCTTCCGTGACGTCAACCGTAGGAGACATTATTTGCTTACAATAGTGAACAATGTAAAATATACAGTTTTCACAACCGTTTCTTGAAGTTTTTTCTGTAAAATATCATGTCCGCACAGACTAAAAAACTTTACGGCGGGTCATCTTGTGCCGTAGCAACATGTAAAAATTACTCTAGCAAGATTAAAGGGCAAGGACTTGACATATCGTTTCACAGGTACCTACCTAATTTTAATTACAAATAACACTATCGGCCACTATGTTAGCAGTTAGCATTTCTGTAATGTTTGCCAAAGGGACTATTGTGTTAAATGTGTTTGCTGAAAACATGTAGGTTATTTATTTTGTGAACAACAAAACTAAGAATTATAAATTATGTTTAGATTCCCAAAGAATCCTGAGATCTGCAAGAAGTGGGTACATAAATGTCGACGAGGAGATAAGTTGAATCCTAAAACATCAGTAGTTTGTTCTGAACATTTTACTCAAGATTCTTTTGTTCGAGATTTGAAAGCAGAACTTTTAGGTAACTATTTTTTGTAATTTTTTATTGGTAGTCAAAATATAATATATATATATATATATATATATATATATATATATATTATCTGAATGTATCACAAAGTTCTAACAAATTAAATAACTTGTGTTCTCATCAATATTTTTTATTTTTTTTTTTCATAAAATTAATAGTCACTTGTACTATACGTATAATATAAACATTTTTATTTTTTTTGTACAGAATATAAAAAATTTTAAGTTTAATTTAATTTTTTTTTTTAAATCAAAAATAGCCAATTTATAAACATAAAAAATATTTTTTGTATTTACAATATTCAATTTGAGTAATTTGTTTTGACTTTTGAATGTTTAAATACTTGTTCAATTTTCTGCATATTATGCTACTAGGTATTTAATCAAAACAAATATGATAACTGTTCTTTATTATCTACTAGCTGAATAACCCGGCTTATTATTATTATCAGTATTTGAATATGGTATCGTTAACCAGTGGTCAAATAGTTCAAAATAAGTAGAGGTATGCCTAACAATTCAAATTTTCTCAATTTATCATAACATTCTTCACACTTTTTATAATATTATTATTTATAAATTTAGCCATTGATCGACTCACACATGATATACCCAGTGGTGTAATAGGGGTATATGTCATATACTCACTTCTCTAGATTTTTTTTTAGCGTATTCTCTTTAAATTAGCAATAATACGCGGGTATAGCTCCATATACCTATTATAATTTTCGGTGATAAAAACAAAATGTTCTGTATATTTGTAATTTTCATTTCTCAGATAGTATATACTAATTATTAGCTGACAAAAAATATTTTGAATACCAATTACCAGTATCAGATAGAAAGACCATATTTAAAATATTTGATTATTGTGTAATTTCATTGAGTTTGTTGTTGAAAAATACTTGTCTAGGTAGTTGTAATGCAATAGTTAGTAACAATTAATAAGAATTGTAGCTGTATTCGAGTGAAGCGAGAAAACAACTTTTTTGGCTTAATGTTAAGATTATATTATTGACACCTAAGATCTAACCACGTCAAGAAGGCTTATACCCATGAATAATTTTAGCAATACACCACTGGATATACCATTTACATCCACTTATCAGTTATCAACAAAACACTGTCAGAAATTACATTTAGACTCAGAATAATATATTATATATATTATTATAATAATATATTTTGTGGTTGAGATATTTTAGCATATATCTAGCATATAGTAGTATGTCCCTACTTATCATTAATTTTATTATTGTTATATGATATTTTAATTTATTTTGATTTGTAAAAACATTTATTTTTATATTTTAAATGTCAATTGGCTTTAGTTAGAGTATAATATTTATTCATTATATTGTATTATTGACTGTAAATAAGGTTATAGATAATATAATTGCAAAACGGCCTTTACTAAACAACATAATGATCCAAGCCAAAATATTGTAAAACAATTATTTTTACCGCAAAATTAAAAATGTTCTCTTTAATAAAAATATAACCCCAGTACAATACCCACTATAATTTAAATTTTTTAAAAATGTTGATATGTATTTAATTTTAAAAAACAATTCTTAGGAGGGATATATTATTCTAGATAAAATAAGTATAGGGATTCTTTATTACTCAAATTAAGTATTGTAAATGTTAAAACTGTTTTACAATATACGTTTATAAATTGGCTATTTTTATTTTTTTATTTTTTGTACAAAAAGTAAAAATAAAAAAGTTTATATTACACGTTTAGTACAAGCGTCTATTAATTTTATAAAAAAAAATTAAAATTATTGATTAGAACATAGGTTATTTCATTTGTTATGTATATATGTTTAATAGTAATATATTTTTTCATAAATGTTTAGGTTACACTCCTAAGGTTCGTATGCTGAAACCTGATGTAGTTCCCACTTTACATTTACCACCAGATCATTCACAAAGTGTAACTTCTACTGCAGCTATCAATAGAAATAAGAGAAATGAAATGAAATTAAAGAAACAGGTAAATTTAAAATTTTTAATACTTCTAAAATTATAACAAAATGCAAATATTAATAATTAGATATTTTATTTGCTAATATAATATGTATAGTATCAATTATTAGCTTATTTAGTTAAGAGTTTAAAACACAGTATTTTATTTTAGACCATGGTTTAGAATTTTTAAATTATATTTATTTTTTGTCTAATTCAATCAATTTTGTTAAATAATAATAATTTGCTTTAACATTGGTATAGTTAAAATGACCTTGATTTATATTAATTTTGAATATTTGTTTGTTTTTTATAGATCCATGATCAATTAATTTTATCTATCATTGCTTCTACTTCATCAGATTCTCCATCAGTTGAAATTTCTTCTACAATGAATATAGACTCAATTCCATTCCCAGAAAAATCATCTTCAAATATTGATTATGAACAATCATACAATGACCTTTTGAAAAAACACAATGAATTAAAAATAGAAAATTATGAGCAGAAACTTAAGATTTCTTTATTGGAAGAGCCTCTTGAAAATTATAAGAAAATTAATGAATGTCTTCAAACTAGTTTAGATATATTACAAAAAAATTTAAATTCAACAAATTCAATTTTAAAAACAACACAAAAAAAAATGTCGGAAGAAATAAAAATTCTTTCTTTGAACAAGAAAAAATCTATTAAAAATCAAGGAAAAAAATTGTTATCATCAGTTTTTTCTTATAATCAACTAAATCTAATGTTAAAGAATAAAAAGCGAATGCGTTGGACAAGAAATGAGGTAGCCAAAGCTTTCACATTAAGATACCTCAGTAAAAGATCATACATCTACGTTAAAGATGAACTACATTATCCTCTACCTGGTAATAGACAGATTTTTTTTATTCTAGATCATTTCTAATTTATTTATAAGTTCATATTTTTTTAGGACTCTCGTCTCTTCAGCGATGGGCAAAAACTATCAAAATGAGAAATGGTATTCTTGGTGATGTGCTGAAAATCATGAAACTGAATAGTGGTACTTTACAAGATTATGAGAAACTTACAGTTCTAATGTTTGACAAAATGAAAGTATCAAGAACTGTAGAGTATGATGCATTACATGACGAGTTTATTGGTCCGCATAATCAGATGCAGGTTGTAATGGCTCGAGGAATTTCATCTCAGTGGAAACAACCCATTTTTATTGACTTTGATAAAAAAATGACCAAAGATATATTGTTTGACATGATTGAAAAGTTAGATGAAATTGGGTTCAAGGTTATTTGTTGTGTCAGTGATTGTGGAGGCGGTAATACAGAATTATGGGAAAATTTAGATATTAACTACCAAAATCCTGTATTTTGCATTCCTAATGGTAGACGTGTAGTGTACATACCTGATGCACACCAAATATTAAATCTAGTTAGGAATTGGTTATTAGACACAGGGTTCTCTATAAATGAGAAAATAATTAATAAAAAACCTTTAGAAGCGTTAGTATTTCATTCAGCAACTGGATTAAATTGCACTCGTTATCATAAACACAAACTTACAAAAGAACATCTATCTTATGAAGAATCTCAACAGCAAGGAGTTAAATTAGCAACACAACTATTATCACATACCACAGCTATTGCACTTTTAAATCAAAAACTTATTAATGACACAAAATTAAGTAATGATACTGGCTTTTTTATAGAATTAATAAATAATTGGTTTGACTTGGCAAATGTTTGTCACCCAAATGACAAGCGGACTCCTTACACGGCACCTTATGGATTATATTTTGAAGATCAAAATTCATTATTAAATAAAGTGCATGAAACAATTTTAAATATGAGATGTATTGGAAAACAAAATTTACAACTATTTCAAAGAGCTTTACTTATGAATATAAATGGAACTAAATTATTACTTCAAGTGTTAATAGAAAACAACTTGAAATATTTGCTAACTAGTAAAATAAATCAAGGCGCCTTAGAAAATTTATTCTCTCAGTTACGGTCTTGTGGTGGATTAAATGACCACCCATCTCCACTAAATGCACTCGATAGGTTGAGAATGATCATTCTTGGAAAGAATCCTGTTATGGTTACATGTTCATCCAACACAACTGATCCAAACCAAGAAGAATTTTTAGTTGCAACAGCTTTTAAAAAGGCTGATTTTGATGTTAAAGATGAATTTCAAATACTTGAAAATCAACAAAATATAACCACAGATTCTGAAACAGATACAGCCAGTGAAAATGAGTCACAAGTTATAGAATCAAGAAACAACAGTGAAATGACAAATGATGCTGTGGAATACTTAGCAGGTTGGGTTGCTAAAAAACATAAATCAACATTTCCTGAAATTAGTTCTACAGCAGCAGCAACAAAATCAAGAGCTCTAAATGACCATGATTATTTAATACCATCTTGGATTAGTCATCTTTCTTATGGAGGATTAATTACTCCAAGTAAACACTTTAAAACAAACATTTTTAGAGTAGAAAGATTATTCCAAAAAATCACAAAGAAACTTCTTCCTAGAGGATCAGGAGTAGTTAAACGGCTAACAGAAAAGATTTTCAACAGAACTGAAATTGCACAAAAATATAAGCCTGTAATTCTGTCTTATATAAAACAAAGGTTGTTGATTCGAATGAAATATTTTAACCAACATGCAGCATTATTAGCTAAAAAAAAGAAAAGCAAAAGCTTAACTAAGGAGACTAAATAAATTAAAAAAATAAATTAATGACCTGATAAATTTATTGAGACTGAATATAAAAAATTATGTTTTTTTTACTATTAATATATAATAATTAAGGCCAACACTTGTATGCATTTGTTTATTTTCATTAATTGGTCAATAAAATAGCTAGTTTGTACCAAAATTTGTTTCATAACCTAACAATGCTGTATATAAAATTGTATTTTGCATATTGTGATATTATTGCATTTTCAAGACATATCTTAGGATCTAAGGATTTAAGAGCATATTTATGATTTTTAAGACTGTAATCACTAATTATTTATTTCATTCATAAAAGTTATTATGGATAATTTAAGTTATTAATAAAAATAGGTAAAATAACTAATCTTAATTGATAACCGGGAATGTCCAATTTTATTGATATTACATAACATATTGTAATGCATTATTAAATCGA
The DNA here is from genome assembly GCA_036289425.1 of Rhopalosiphum nymphaeae. Lineage (NCBI taxonomy): Eukaryota > Metazoa > Arthropoda > Insecta > Hemiptera > Aphididae > Rhopalosiphum > Rhopalosiphum nymphaeae. Next base: position 16,906,960 of record JAZAQC010000007.1, on the reverse strand, counting down.
TAAATAATTTTAAAATGCCTGAAGTGAAAACTTTCAACACTTTTTAGAGCATATTTTAGTAATTTTCATGGCATAACTGCATACATATTTTATAGGTTTTTTGGGCATATAATTGTTGACCCTAATAATAATAAATTTGAATGTTAATAAACCGTTTAAAATATTATTTATGATGTTATTCAAGTGTTATAAAATTAATATCTTGATATCCTAATGATGAATTGAATAAGTTATCTTTGATATACTGATGACTATTGTCTCACATGCTAACAAAAATAAAATTCTATGAATATTATAATTTATAATTAATGAAAGTTTATTTATACTTAGATTAAGTACTCATTTTCATAGATTATTATTTCAATGACCTGCCTAAGTTTTATTTACAGATATTATAATATATAGGTATATAGGTATATCAAAGATACCATACTATACGTACATCTAGACATAATCTACCTACCTAACACCTCAAATTTATAGATAAGTAGTTACGTGTTAGTAGTTTACTAATAGGTACTAATTTATTAAAATCACACCGAAAATATATTATATGTGGTATTATATATCTACCAATATATACAAAGTATAAATGTGTAACAGTCACATAATAGTATAAATTTAAAATAGATTTTTATTTATTATATTATTCAATTTACGTATCTGTCAAATATTCACCAAAAATACTTCACTTTTAAACGAAACATGTACCTACCTATTAATAACCTATAAATACCTATTTCATATTTGTAATAAATGTGCGTATAGATATAAACATTATATGTATCGTTATTAATTTATTGTATCTGAACTGCTTAATGGCACACCTCTAAATTATCTTAATAAAAAACCTAATTCCTTCGTATGCAAAACGTTATTTAGTGTTTTTTTAAGTGTGTACAATTAAACACTTAAATATTTATAAATTTGTTTACTGGGATATGTCGATGGATTTACCACAAAACCGTGTTTCCTTCCATGTCACGTCGAGTCCCGATAATAATAGTATCATTCCGCCATTGATAAGTCCGCAGGACTTACGAATGCGGCTTGGATTAAAATATATTAAATTATTTCAACTTTGGATGATATTATTTAGCTCTCAAGAGCTGCTTTAAAGCTTTAGAATCTAAAAATGTAGGTATATTGTATAAACATCATGACGTACAATTAATAAAAAATAGGTAGATACTTACAATATGACGCATTGGAACTATGCTTCATAATGGGAAAGTTTTCAGAAGAAAGAAGTCCATAAATATCTACGTGTTAAAACATAAAGAAATGTATACGGTTTTGTATGATGAATCGTCAAAGAGTATAGTAAATATTAATTGAGTACAGGTAGGTACTAAAGATTGACGAAAAATCTATGAAATAAATATTGCTCACAAGAACTGAGAATATTACAATTGTAAAATGAAAATGTTTTAAAATTATGATAGAAAATTGTATTTATAAAAAATTAGTGCAAAGACTGTACGAGGAAAACCACGATAATTTTATAAAGGTATTTGAGAAAAAGAGTTATTTATTGATAGATATTTATTCAGTATGACTGATGGTAGGTATTCTAATAATGTATAAATGACGCATGACTAAACATGAGTTAAATAAATAAGGCTATTTTTAAAAAGTTAGAATTTCCTAGTAAAAATTATCGAAATTTCACTTTCTTGAAATTATTATTAGTATTCGCATATGTTTTGTGAAAATAGATTTTTTTGGTTAAGTACCTACCTAAATTTTAGCGTTGTCAACTTCGTTTTTTTTTTGTATTATTATTATTATTATTATTATTATCTATTCAAAGTATACCTATAGTAGGATTTCAAAAGTTTTCATTATTTTGACTACGAAATGTCGATAAAAAGGATAGTTATTTATTAACACCAAACTCAAAAACTATAAGTTTTATCATAATATTATGTTCTCAATGTTTTCATTTACTTAAATATATTTTTAAATAGACAGAGTACCTAACTTATGTTTTAAAAAAACACTGTAGCAAAACTATATATTTTGTTTTGATTATAAAGTTTTTCTCTATTACTTTTAATATTAGTATCTATTGTACAGCTTAATATGTATTATTATACACGATCTAAGGTACCTATCATTTTTTAATCAGTTCTTAATTATTTTATTATCATCACGTGATATGCAAGTATAGTAGCTGTAACTGTCCTGAACGTTTAGGTAACTATTAAAACAGTTAAAAAGATTACTTATTGACATTTCGCACAAAATATTAAAGAGATATTTTCTTTTAATAGTGTTGTAGTAAGCATTATACTCACCTATTTATATACTAATTAGGTTAAAACATATTTTTTTAATATATATATATATATATAATATAATTTATTATTTAACATTGATTTTAAAGTTGCCGATAATAATTGTTTATACCTAATACTTAATAGAATTAAAATAATTACTGTGAAGTATGAAATGTATTATTTAAATTTAACAATTAAATTGATATTATGATGGTGTATTTACCAACCTAATTAATTTTAAAATTCAAACAAACGCATATAAAAACTGCTTATACATAGGTAAGTTATTATTGTTTCATGAATTCATAACTAACTTATAAGTTTTAAAGATTGACATTTTAATTCAAAATGTAATAAATATGTATTGTAATTTTGGTAAACTGTATAACTAAATAGTTTGTAGTTCTCAATAGTGTCATATTATTTATATACAAATGACAATGTATTGTTAAATATTAATAATAATAATATAATAGCTAAAAATTCAAAATTTATATTCTTAATAATTATTTATTAGTTACATAATTTAGTAATATTTGATACCGTTGTAATTTAAGCACAATTTAAAAATATTGTTTATTTTATTTTTTTACGTATTCAATATCTGTCATAACTGTATAATTATTTTTAACTATCATTTTGTAGTTGAAAATGTTTATATTTATGATAAAAAATATTAAAATAAAATAAAGAAGTTGGTAAAGAAAAAATAAAAATTATGGAAAATAAAATAACGATGTTAATAAGGACCACTTAATTTAATTTTATGAAGGGTAATAACTAAGACTATTGACTATTTTTTTAGGATTGATACCTTTGCATTGATGTAGTCTAAAACAATTAATACAATAATAACTATTATACTATTGTGTTTATTTTGATTATTATAATTCTCGCTCACTCGCTATGTTCCTTATTATTTATAAAGAAAGTAAACACAGTAGGTAGGTACCAAGTATTTTAAATTAAATCATTGCCGATTGAATAATTTTATAGAACAAATTCCAACAACCGGAACATTATTAAACATTTTTTTCTTTTTTTGTAAATTAAATTATAATGTGAACTACGATCACGAAATATTTGTTGTAGTTTATTTTCGTCATTGACAATTGGTATATATCTGTAAAATAATTGATTTTTCATTGTAATAATGTTTTTGCATGGATAAGTAATTATATGTACCACCGCGGTGTTCTCGTTAAAAACTTAGACGAATTAAACAAAAATAAATATGATTTTTGTAAATATAGTTATTTAATTTGATAACCACGTTTAGTATGAATTTTAAGTTTTTTTTTCTGTGTGTAAAACTCAATAAATTAAATATAAACATCACATTACAATAATTCGATCAATACTCAATACTCAATATAGTTAGCTGCGCAAACAAAGAAGAGCTTCGTAACCTTGTTGATATCTGAGCTGTAAGCTCATTCCAAAAAGTTTACAATCTATACTTAAAAAATAAATTAGAAAAATAACAAAATTAAATTAAAAAGAATTGTGAAAAATATTATATTTTCTTATTTCATTTTTTATTTTAATTATTATTATAAGTACCTATAGATATAAATATTTTTTATTATGCGGTTACAAACTGGATATCTACCTAATTTGTTTTAAAAGTCGAATAAATCTTTTTTCATTGAAAACAAATATGCTTCACCAGTTTTTACTTAGGTAGGTAAAAACTTACCAGTGACAATAATGTTAAGTTATTGCACATACTTGTATTTTTATTTTTTACAGCAAAAATATAAGCGCAATTTGAGGGGGGCTTGTGCAGGCTAAATCACCTCAAAAGTAATCACAGCTCCTCCCAAAATGGTTTGTTTATATCCACTTCCACTTTTATATATTTCAGGGAGCATACACTCAGTACATACATGGAAATTATAATAGCCCCCCAAATTTAAAACTCAAATTGCGCCTATGAGCATAAATTAAAATAGTCAATAGATTATAAAAAATATTAAAATTAATGTTTTCACCTATAAGTTAAGGCAAACCATAATAAGGTAACTAGCAGTTGAAAAGATGAATTTAATAAGTAATGAATCAATACAATTTTATAAGTTTAATAAGTAACGTTTTAAATGTTTTAATACATTGGACTATTGGATACTTTATTGTACTTGATAATACTTTTAGGACGGGAGACATGTTTAATGTGGTTAGTTTTTGACATTAAAGACTACCGATGGGTAAATTATTTATAAAACATTTCTATCGGTGGATAATTCATTCCATATTTAAAACGGGAAGTCGGGAAACATTTTACATCTCAAGGACGAGCATTACGAATTTGTGTTTTAAAATACACATATTGATTAAACATATCGATATTCTATTATGTACAATTATAATATAATACATTAACTGTATATAAAATATCGTAACAAAAATAATGGTTTCGACTATTTTTTGATTGTATTAAGTTCTAGTCAATGTTTTTAGTTTAGATATACCTATAACTGTCACTTGCTAAACTTACTTTGCAGTATGATACACAATTTCTAATTACGGAATATTGGGAACAATAATGGAACAAATATTTTTCCAAGCATTTCAATAGTGAGTAAAAATAAAATTTCTGGACTCAAAACTATTGATAATCTAATACGTGGATTGTTTTCGCACCAGTAATCAGTAAAGAAATTCCAAGAAAATCAATTACGAACTACAGTACGATGAAATAGGTACCTATTATTTTAACTTTTACTTATAACAGTTATAACTTATTAATGTCTTACCAATGATTATTATTATTATATTTATATTTTTTTTATACCAAGCGTTAGCTATTGTTGAATTTAACATTTTTTTTTTAAATTTCAAATTTATCTGTTTATAATATATAGTTATTATTTTGATATAAATTATTGATTTAACCTTTTTCAATTTCGATATACATTTTGTATATTATAAACAAACATTTTTCAGGAAATTACCTGAGGATGATGTAAGTTTGATACGATTTCAGCTATGACCTATGATCCAAACAAATAATTATATCGTATTTCAAATGAGTTGGTTTGATAATTCAAGAGAACCTACATCGTTTCCATGAAAAAGTAATAATTACTCAATTTTATTATATAGATAAGTATGTTATATATTTAAGGTAAATTTAAAATGTTACTATTGTACTCGTACAATGCTGACTTTTTTTGTGTACCTACATGCAATACGCATACATGATACATATATATATATGCATAGGTAAACCAAAATTTGATGTTTTTACCTATTATTTTGAAGTGTATGTAGATAGTACTTATTACACTTACACCAGAAATGATAAAAGATTTTGCTATAAAACTATGTGTATTTATACTGTAGAGGTATATTCTAAAAGACTGAATAACATGTTTTTATGGATCCTGGAGTTCAACAGTGCAACAGGCTACTGTGCCAATTATTTTAATAACGATATATTTAAGTTTTAACTTTCAGTTGTAAAACGTTTATTTCTTAAGGACCTCAATATTTGAAATAAATACCTACTTACACAGTAAGACTACTTTCTTTATTTATACACATATATCATATATGTACAATATTCATATTATTATACTCCTTTCTTCTAGATTTGTGCACATCCAATTTAAAAAAATATATTTGTTTTCATAGATCGCCAGATAATAGCAAAATACATTCTCGTGAAATTCTTACTAAGAAAATGTAATTATATGGTTTGGGTTATGTGACGAGTTAGATATTTTGGAGACCAAATTATTCAACCAATTTATTTAAGCCAAGAAAGTAGTAATGATCATATGCGTATTGTCGGGAGAAAAAAATATAGCAGCTGACCACTAACTCTCTCGATTTTCATTTGACATATAAACAGTAATATAATACAATACGTCTACAAACAATCAATACATTCAAATTGCAAATATATATTAAGTAGGTAATAAGTATATAGTTAGTACAGAGAAAACTAACAAAAAAAAAAAAAAAAATTAATAACTAACGTAGTACATGATGGTCACAAGCTAATATATAATCATAGTAAAATATTATTTGAATTACAAAACAAAAACCGTATAGCAGGTAGTACGTAAAAAAATATACTATTTTATACACCTACTTACTATACATATTATATTATAATTTGAATTATTATAATGAAATTTAAAAACTGCTTTCAACTATCAGTGTAGTAGAATGTTTTATAATGACATCGGTTCGGTTGGCATGATGCTATTATAATTAAAAAGTAGATCTTAATATTATGTGTCCTAGTAATACTGATATACATTTCACCGCATTTGTGGTGACACTACATAAACACAGGCGGATAGCAGACGAATTACATTAGACGCACCCACAACTGATACCTATCTAATCATAATGATGATGATCCCACTCCCCGAAATACGAGTATTTAACGTTGTACGAATTAACATTATTTGTGATGATATTTTATCATTTTATTCTTTTTTTTACTCCGGAATTCCCGAGTAATACTAATAAATACATTTTTATAAAACTTTGTTTTATCATCTTCAAGCAGCCTTTGTTATTATTTTATGAATCAGAATAAATTATAATTAATATGAGACTGTGATTCAACAAAATTTAGTACAAAGGCCACATTGATTTTAGTCGAAAACTATTTATTATGTTATAATATATATATAATAAATTAAGTAGTGCGTGATTGGAATTTGTAAAGACATTTTTTAATTAAATTTAAAACCGTTTTGAATCCTCTATAGTTTATACTATATGAAATCAATTACGTCTTATAAGTTTTGGTTATTATTAAGCCATAGGTAGAAGTATTATTATATGTATTTTACATTTATATTTATATTATATTAACGGGCGGAACCTTACACAACAATTTAAAACATAGAACAAATTAGAATTTAAATAATTAACACAAATAACACATATAAGTTTAAATACGATAATAATTCCAATAAGCAATAGATAAGATAGTATAAATATAAATATATAATAGAAGTCATTAGAATTTAGAATTTGGTTATTTCGTATTTAAAAGCATAAGAATATATTTTTTTAATAATTTTAAAATTAACCACTGAATTTTAAAAATGGTATTAATAATTATTTTTATAGTTTATAGATGTAAGTAATTTACTATCAGTATATAAGCTAATAGTTTTCTAAAAATTAGTAGGTGTGTACCAAATATAATATTAAAAACAAAACGCTGCAGTAAACACTATTAATGTGGTATTACTGAACAGTAGCATTTTAAAAATGATGACGAGGAATACATATTTGACAAATATATTTTTATGGGTCATATTACATTTTTTAAATTAGTTTGAAAACTATTAGAAAATTCAATACATTTTTTGTATTGTAAATTACTTATTGTATACGTATACATAGTAGGTTTTGAATGTACATTCTTATTGTAATAGATGTATTAAATTTGAATTTTATTATAAACAACTGCATACAAAAAATGACGCATCAACTTCTATTTTTGATAAGAATATTTTAAAATTTATTTATATACTATTTACCTACAAGTAATTTATTATTTTACCAGTATAGTACTTATGGTATTTTTTAAAAAAAATTAGTATATATTATATTATTATAATATTATACAATTTGTTATCATAGATATATTATTGATATTATTATTCATTAACTTAAAAAAGAATATCACGTGCCATAGAATGGTGTGAATATATTTGTGTTATAAATAGCTTAAAACGAATTTAAATATTTTTTAAATTCATATGTGTAGGACCTATATAGAACATAGTTTATTAATAAATGCATTATAACTGATGAGTTATAATATCATAATTACAATCGTTTATGGAAATATTTTTTGTTTAAATAAATATCAAATTTTGTCAGAATTAGAACTTCAAAGTATTCAAATAAAACTGCAGTACCTATGAACTTGATAATTTAAATTAATTGATACAAGTACAACTCTCATATTAATCAGAAATTTTGTCTTAGAATTTAAAATTTTTTGACTAAGTATAAATATATATCAATAATTTAAGTAAAAGATAAAAGTGAAATATTTTAAGATTCTCTGATTTATATTTTTGATTGTTTGAAAATAAATTATTGTTATACGTTTCAATATTTAATATCATTAAAAATTAAACTTGAATTACACATTAACATTGTATGAGGCTTTATGGTGGGTCGCTAGGATTAATCTTAGAAACTTGAATAATTTGACTGTTACTTAAGATTAGATTTTTATATTTAATAACATTTCAAAATATTTGGACTTCGGATTAATTTTATGCTATTTATAGAAACTTATAAATTTTGAATTTTTGTGTGATATAAGATTCCCTATAAGTTATTCTTATAGAATTTATACCTATATTATAAAAACATTAAAATTACATACACAGTTTTTTTTGTTATAAGCATTTGAAGTTTAAATTTTGATAAAATTAGATACTTAAACAAAGAATATCAATTTTAGTTATTTAATTGAATTTTAAAAATTATATTCTTAATAGACTTGAAACTTTTTTGTAAATTATTATATTTTAAACTTGCTGATTCTGCACAGATTACCCCTTTTTAATCTCCGTTAAATGTAAGCTATACACACGCCTTTAATATATTAATTTAGACTATTTTTATCAAATATAATATACAGATTTAAAATGATTTTTAATTATTTTCTGTAACCAATGCCAACCTTATACAAACAAATAAACATTTGTTTTTCAAAATTATTATATTTTTTTTAAGAGTATTGGTTAAATATGACTAGATTATTTTGCTCTAGAATCTAAGACATCGCTAACCTTTATTCTAGCTCCGATAAAACATGAATGTACAGACAATTATAATACATAAAATATGCATAATATCTTATAAATGCTATTCTATAAAATTATACTTATTTATGCTTAAATATTTAAAATTGGGACAGTTTTAATTTTTATAAGGAATGTTCAAATTATATACATTATATTATAATAATTAAACATGGAAAAATAAACGTATTTTGTGATTGTGCACTATTAAAATAATAATAAAAACGAAAATACCAACTATACAATTTTTAACCTAATAACAATGAAAAAACTAATTTTTAATCTTTTTATTGACAAATAAAGCAGTTATATTCCTAAAAATAATGTCAGTTTAATGTTCAATTGTGTTTTGTAATCATAGTTATTGTGTATATAAACATTATAAACTATATGCATTTCCACTGAAATCAATTGTATTTATTCAAAATAGCGTATAGGTATACTGAGAGGTAAATTTTTCTTATGGATAGTTGTAAATTTTGATTAAAATAAGAATAATTAGTCTTGAATTTATAATTGAAAAACCTTATTCAATGAAGCATAAACAATATATTAAGAACGAACTATGAAATACATACATACAACAATATTAAATTTGTTTTAGCATATTAATTGATTTTCAATTTCCCCACTTCATTCTGTATAATTTATATCTAATATTGTATAGTACAGAATCCGTGACCGAATCCATCTTCGTGGTATTGATCGAGTCATTGACGGAAAATCGACCAGCTAGCGCGGTGTAACTATATTAATACGGGTAAGCACTAAGACGTTTTAAAAACGTGTTACACGACGTGATGCTGCATGGTAACCGAATTCGGTAGATCAATGGTCATCGGTACAGCAGGTATTATACCAGCGACCGGTTGCGCAGTCGAGTCATTCCGAGACGTGTTCCAGAGGTGACTGTGTATCACTGCAAGTGTCAAGTCCTGACTAGATGTATAAAAGGATTAAAACCATTAGCTATAGTCACACATTTCACACTAAAAGCCTATTAAGTACATTTTCAATCACTTAAAAAATATAATAACATATTCCTTTAAATGTTATAATGTGACCTATATAATATTATTATAACTGTCGTGCTTTATTGTGCCTACGCAATATGTATAGCTTATTATAACTTATATAATACAAATTATTTCATACGATAAACGATATTAACGATGGCGTCAAGAATTTTTTCAAATAATATTAATTGAAATAAAATAAAACAACTAAATCACAATGTTACATTAACTAAAAATTTAGTAAAAAGTATTTACTATTATTGTGTGAATAAATCTAATCTAATGATGTTTTTGTCCTAGATATATAACACGAGTTATACGATTACTTTAAAATAATGAATATCATTATACCATAAAATTTGTAAGATAACAATTTTTTAAAAGTTGGTAACAAATTAAGTAAAAAGTACGATATGTTTCACTTTTTTTTTAGTTTTTAATAATTTGCGTGATGAGAGGGAATCGTTAGCTTGTAATTGAGAAAATAATCAGTACTCAGATGTGGTGAACGTCTAACGCAAACATGTTGTTCCAAATTTAAAAAATAAGGTTAAAAGTATTTTTGAAATAGTTTTTTTGTGGTGGGGAAGAAGACCAATTCCATACATGTGTTTAGAACATAACAATTATAACACATTTGGGATGTAAAATAAATATATATATATATATATATATATTATATAGTATATACATATTATATCTATAGAAATTGGTTACTTTTTTAAATTGTCTTTTAGTTAACTTTTAGAGTTTAAATATTCCCACATGAATAATTATTATTTATTATCACAAATGATAATTGTTTTAGCTGCATATTGTATAATGTATGTACAACGTGCTACAACCATTGTTTTGACTCGGAGAGTTAAATGGATCATGAATGGTACTAAGTCTGTTTTCTAAAACATAGTACAACTATAATCAGATGAATCAGCCAAAAGGTATTTAGTGTAAGACATAAATATTATAAAAGCAGGGAAATTGATATTATTATTGTTCAACAACTATTGTCACTACAATAATATATTTAGACGTTTAGTCTCATATATAAGTTAAGTCATAAATAAAAGTAGCTACCTATATAGTTAAATTAATGTATACTTACAGGTATAATATAAAAAAAAAGCCAAACTTGTAGATCATACAAAATATTTTATACTCAAGTAATATGAAAATTTTCGTTTTTGGTAAAGTTTCTGTATTACTCGATAATCGATACTACTTTTTTATGTCATCAAACATTTGTATAATTAATTAAACATTTAAATGCTTTTATGTGTTGACCAAAATATTATCATATGTAAAAATTATAATTAAAATTATTATAGACACCTACTTAGTCTTATTCATCATTAATATCTATAATGTATAGTCAATTGTAATTATAAAATCAAAAATAATATATTTTATAGCCTTGCTGATAAACTTTAGTTAACAAACATCATATAATGTTATATTTTAATTTAACACTAGTCACATATCTCTGTTTTATTTTTTATAGGTAATATCTTAAGATGACTATTTATATAAGAAAATCCAGGTGTACGCGTATTATTATTTTGTGCAGTATTATTTTATTCATTACACTAGGTTGTATACTGATCGCTTAAAAAGATGAATATTTGTTACGAGCTAAATGTTTGATTTCATTATAAGTATATTATACGTATAATATATTCGAAATAAACGCAAGTTTTAATGTGAAGTTTAAGATAAACTGGTATTCTGGTGTTAAAATTCCGTTTAGATACCGTTTTCAGACGTGGTAGGATAATATTATGGTGTTTATTTTTAATTTTTATAGTAGAATTGCATCAATCTGAAACATAAGAATTAATTAGTTCAATTCAAACACCGTCAGTGGCGAGGGGTGCTTCCCCATTGGCCTTATTTTTTATATTGTTTTGAAATATTAAAAAAATTAAGTATGGAAATTGTCTTACAAATTTTAATTATTTAAAATAGTAAATACGTTAACGGTAATAATCAATATTTTAATATGTTATCAGTATTTTTGTTTTGTTGTTATTTTTGATTTTTAATAATTCAAGTTAAAAGTATTTAGCCCCCCCCCCTCCTCCATAAAAAATCCTGGCTACGCCTTCTGGGCAACGTGGAATTAGTATAATATACTATAAATACTAATTAGTAATTACTAATATATTATATTATAATATTCAATATTCTTTGAAATATTAGTGTGAACTATCCTAACTATATTTCGGTTGTTTGTATTTAACACATAATGAGATACCTATTTTTAAATGAAAAAATTTTCTAATTTTAATTATATTCATTATTATATTAATTATTATCGTTATCTTATATGAGAGATTTTGTATCGCCCTATTTCCCATCTTGTCACTTTCTGGACATTATTATTTAATTTAAACATAAGATTTTATGCCAAACATAAGAAAAATTAAACAAATCCGAAATTAGGAATATGATTAAAAGTTCTTCTTATGTTAATTATAATATTTAGGAAAAACATACTAAAACAATATTCCTTGAAAAGACACTTTAATTTTAATAATATCTTATAAAGTATATATTATGGTATAATGTTATAGCATTTATATTGAATAACGTTGACATTAACTAACAATAAAAGTATTAAAATAATGTTGTTCATTTGTTTACGTAATTATAAAACCAAATATCAATTATATGATAATAATTTGAATAAGCCAATAAATTTGCAGCACTGTAGTTTATGTAAATATGACGAGGTACATTCAATACCTAATATATAGGTATAGCGCAGAGCGGTTATTAACTTTCTTCCTTTTTAGTTTTTAATTATATTTACTTATATAATTCTAAATATGAAATTATAATTTCTTTATTTCTTATTTTTGGAACTTAAGAGGAAATTGCTGAGACTGAGTTTGTTAAATTTTACTTTTGCAAGTGTGGCTAATTCTAGCAAAAAAGAAAAACACGTTACCCAGATAATAATAATTAATCAGAAGTGGTTAATGAGATAAAAGACCTATAGGTATTATACAAATAAAAGAGCTCATATTGTGGAAGATCAAAGATGTAATACGAACTAAATTATTTATTGTGAAGAGAGTGGTAAGTTGATGAATTTAAAGTTTGAATGATATTTACATTATTAAATAATAGCCAAAAAATCATGAAATTTTGTATGAGCATTGTTATAAATTTCAAGAATAACGTGTAATGATTTCAAGCTTTAATATTAAAGGAATTATTACTTACAAATTTTTCAAAATAAAAACCTCATACACGGGGTAAGTTGACTGGTATATATCATACAATATATAAATCAATGAAATTTAGAATGAATATTAAATTTATGTTATCCGTGATAATATTAAATATATTATAACAAATTACTCAAAGTAAATTAATAAATATTATTTTTCACTAAAATATTTTTGAGGAATTAATTAATTTATTGTACTAGACGTTATAGATGTAATAATTTGTTTATACTTAACTTTAAAGCTATGTATTTAATGAGATAACAACAATTAGGTATTTAATGTAAAAAAATTACCCATGGCACTTGCCCCACACATTCTTTTTAAATGTTTTAATTATTTATCAGCACATACAATTTATCATATTTTACATAAATATATTCAAAATATAGCATAATATATTTAGATTCTAATGTATAAAATCGATTTAGTAATTATACTTAGGATAGTTCTAAAATTCTTACAATAAATGTATATTAAAAATGTTATCAAAACGTGGTTTGGACAATACGTTTTTATAAGACGTTTAATTTTGATCAGAATAACTTCTGTATTGAAAAATAAGTTGTTTCTAACATTATGTATGTGATTGGTAAATAATATTAATTGATATTATAATTTGTTAAAAAAATATAATCAATTTGTCATTTTACCCGACTCGTCAACTTATCACACTCTTCCTACCTATATTATATTCTTTGTTATTATTAATTGAAAATAAATATGTCTTTTTAAATATCAAATATTAAGTATTATAACAATATTATAATTAAAAAAATATTAATAAATAAATAATAAAATATAGTAAAAACTTTGTCAAAAGAAGAGCTTTTTAGACGAAATATTGTTATTTCAAATTAATTTTGATTCTATACCAAACAACAAATATATTTATTGGTGTTATGTGTTAAAATGTATAAATATATGCGATAATTTTGTAAAAAATTAGTTCAAGTTAAACTTATCATTTACTATAATATTTTTAATAAAATAATATTTAGTTACAAAAATATATTTTAAAATATTCTACTCAAAGACAAGGTACAATCAAAACTATACAGCAGAAAAATTTCACCACTGGGTATTCAATACGCTTTATAATCATTGTTGTTAGAAATATTGTTGTTAATAGTTATTAGGTACATATTATTAACTATGCCTAACATAATAAAATATGCCTATATTAAAAGTAAGCTACTATAAGAATCAAAATTAATTATATTAATATTTGTAATACATAACATTATTAACATTTCATAATATGTAAAATATGTTCGTAAACATAAAAAATTATTTTTCAGATATAAATTTCAAACGTCTACAGTCTCCTACCTCAATATCCAATTGGTTAATGCTATAGGATAAGATATAAGTATTTATTTAGTTGGTCGTTTTCCATCTGTACTATATAATAGATGTCTACCGAATAGTCAACACATTAAAGCAGTCGTTAAATATAGTATACGTATTTGAAATCAAACAGGTAGTTCCCGTTATGGAGTTGGTGTGTGTACTGTGTGTTAATGGGTGTGCAAGTATGCTCGTCCTGCGTATGCATATACAGGGCGATCGAATTCAGAAATTATAGCCTTAACGAAAAACATTATGAACTTGAAATCTAACCAAATATGATTTGATTTTAGACATGAGCAAAAGTCCGATAATCACGACTCACTGACAAAATTCACTGAAAATCACAAGATTTTAGGTAGTTGGAATCTAATTTTAAACCGATTGGATATATTTATATTTGTAATAATTTTCTCATTCTAATAGCCAGTAGGTAATAAACTAATAATATTGACATAATATAGGTATATACTATCAATCTACAAATTATACATTAAACAAATACTTATAAAATCAATTCAAATGCAATGCAGATACTTAATAATACAGATATAATAAACAATAGAACAGGTTATAACATAAAATTACCTTATATATCACTATCCACTACAATAAGTGCTCCCGATTATATGGTCAAAACTATATTCAACAATTTGGGAAATGATGTAAAGTGTCTAATAAAGTATGAATGTGAAAATCAGTCTAATAAAACCAATGTAAAAAATATAATTAACAAAAATCATATAAAAAATATAATTACTAAAATGGTAAATGACCTAGATGAGAATGTATGTAAAAATCAATTATTAAAAAGTATCTATGTGTAAATATAAATGATTATCTACTAGTATCATTTAGTTTTACATATAATTATAAGATAATGTTATTTAGAGAAGTAAAATATATTATTCTCAATTGTATAAGACACATTTTATTTTATTATATTATATAAGTAATATGTATAGGAACTCTGTATACCAGAAACGAGCTTGCTCAGTTGGTATACGTATCAGCTCTTATCACTATTATTGTAATAATTTAATTTTTGTAATTTGATTATTGTATTGAAATAATGATATTGATTTTGCTGAAATAAATAAATAAAAAAAAAAAAAATATATATATATGTATATGTATATAATATAATAGTTGCATTATTGTAGGATTCACATTTTATATCTTTATAGACGAAAGTAAAAAATACATCTATTATACATCTGTGTATTTAGAATGATAATAACCATTACAATACATCAATACCTATAAATACCTATATAATGCAGTGCGATAAAATTAGTGAACGTCCCAAACACGATGTTATTTATATCTATATTATACAGTAAAAATTAGTTGTAGAGAAAATAAATACTAAAAAAATAGATATAACATTAGCTACATGTTTTTGATTGAAATATTAAACTATAAGAAACTGAGGTGAGTTATCAAAGCATGGTAGACGGTAGTTTCTTTTGTAAATTTTGCTATTACACGCTTAACCATTTTTTTTTTTGCATATTTAGACAAACATCTTTTAAGGGTTGTAACTAGTAAACATAAACTTTTTTTTTCTATTTGTCATTTGCTACTGCACACTGTGTGTGTTACTACACATAAAAATAGGGACTAGTAGATGGTATAGTATTGTGACTATGGTAGATAGAATGATAGTCGCCTCATTAGGCCCGTTAGCCCTGTCATTTCGATTACAGTCTAGCTAACATTTAATACAACCAGTATATGCGTACCCTATCTTATATCATTATATCTATTGCTTAATCATCGATAGATATTATGGTAATTAATTGTAAGGGGCCAAGCAGAATATTTTTTATAACCAATAATTCACTAAAGCAAAACTGTGTTTATTTTTATCATACAAACTTATAAAATACAATTATTAAAATCAGCGACCAAATGAGTTACAAAGGTTATATTAGCATTTAGTATCTATGTAATATTTACTGTAATCTCAAATAACCAACCACCCCTAACTAAAAATAAAAAGTTTGAAAAAGCTACCATTTATTTATATCTATGTTTATTAAAATTTAGATGTATAGAATAAATAACAATAACTTATATTTTTTTATTAAATACTTTATAAACAGTTTTTGTTAGGCCAGATTTCAATGTAAAGTACATTTTTTTATGTTCTAGATTTCTAGAAAATTGCGGTTCCACAAGTACATAATACAATTCATATAACAGATAGTCAAAAGTGAAACTTTTACTTTGATTTTTTTAGGTCATTTTTTAAATTTTTAGAGCATATTTATATATTTATTGAGATTTTAGTGTACATTTGGTGATTAAAAATATTATTTCAAAAAAATGTTATTATACAGGTGTATAATGAATATACAAATGAAATTTAAAATGTAAATAATCAAAACTTAATTTAATAAAATTATGATTTGAAACTTTTTTATTTATTAAGAATGAATAATATAGCTTTATGATTATGTGGTTTCCAATAAAAAACAATCGCCTATCGTTATTTATAATTTTTCATATTTTTTAAACCTTAGAATTATTAAACATTTTCAATATTAAAATATGTATAAAATGTATTTTTGTAATAGAGTAAAAATTTAAAAAAATGCTCATACAATTTTTTAATAGCGTTATGATCTCAAAAGTGTATTCTTTAGTGAATTTTAACCATTTTTAGAAAATTTCTTATCTATTTTTAGAGCTCATCTGTTATAATTATGTAGTTAGTCATATATAAATCTAAAAATACAAACAGGATTATCAATTTCGAGATTTTATCGTGGGTTATTATAAGAATAAATAACCTAAGTGATTGATCAATTCTTTATTTTGTATAATAAGAATACTTATATATATATAGGCGCTCACAGAAAGTTTTCTCGGGGGAGGCAATGTTAGAATTTGAGCAGAAATATTATAATCTTACTATTTTAAATCAACAACCTTTATTATTATTTATATATATATATAAATTATTAAGTTACTAGTAAAAGTACATATAGGTATAATCAATTGACTGAAAATAAATCTAATCTAATGTTTTTATATTATTTTGTGATTTTTATTCATATAACCACTTTCAATATTCAATTTGTTATAGAGTACATTTATCTTGATATATTCAATTTAAAAAAATATTTTCAAAAAGCCAGGGAAGGGTAAATGACCCAGCTTGCTCCCCCCTGCTTTGGGTGCCTTTATACTTTTACAAAATATACCAAATATGTATATAATATACATGGCTAAACTCTATACAAATAAAAATAACCACAATTTCAATGATCTTGGAACATTCGATGAGTGAACGCAGTTATATATTATGTACGTATATTACAATATTCCGGTCTATATACTGTGTTACCTATACGTATAATATTAGACATATTTGTTCCTACAGTCGTATAACACACACTGGTGGAGAATAAATGAAAAAAATGTTCAAAACACACCTCCCGAATCGCCCTGTATGCGGGAGCGTTCCGATGTCTACATAAGTATCTACGTATATTTAAGTATAAAATACTATAGAATAATATATAATAAATTATTTTACGCGTGCCCGAGCGGGAGAAAACGCCGCCAACAGCCATCCTCCGTCCGACCGATCGAGCGAAAAAAAATTCTTTCGCGCGCCGACCGGTACCCCCACCGTCGGGTCGCGGGTTCCCCTCCCCGCGGCGGTGGTCCGTCGAGACGCCGCCGCGTCGTGCATTCCGTTCGGATTTCGTCGGACTGAGTCAGTAGGGCAATCGCGCGCGCAGACCGGTTACACTCGGCGGCGCGGTTCAGTTCAAGGTTTCCCATTTCGGAGAGTTCAACGCACATATATTTATATATAATAATAATAATATAAAAAATAATAATATTATACGCGTGCCTCGTAAACCGCCCGCCCTACTGCCTCTCTATACCTGATAATAGAATACCACGGTGGTCGGCTCCTCCCCCCGGAATAAAATCGTCATCGCCCGTCCGCGGCTTTTTTATTCTCTCGTCATTAGCCGGCCGGCCGCTGTACGATCCGCGCTCCGCTCTGTTCCGCTCCGGACGCGTAAATATAATATTATAATATAACAATATTATATATTATTCTGTCTGTACACAGTATTGTAAACCGAGAGCGCGAGTTGTCCGCCGATCTTTCGAGTCTTGCGTATCGGTTGATTCCGGACCCCCGTCGTCGTCGAGTCGATTCGAACAATTTTTCTTTTTTTTTTTTGTTTCTTCCCCCAAAGTTTTTGATTTCCGGCCTCCGCCAGGCCGCACCACCGCTGACACATCGTCACCGGTCGACTAACGTTCCTGACATTGATAAACACTACAGTGGTGACAGTCAGAGCGAACCGCCCCGCATCGTCGCTCGGAAACAAAAGAAAATCGTCTGTAAACGACGGGAAAACATGAACAAAATCACGTAAAATCGCCCGGCGCACTGCAATTAGATCGCGGATCCTCGTGCAGTCGATTCCTTCCGATCGCATACAAATTGGAGCACGGTGACTGGTAAGAAACCAAAATTAAAACAAAAAATTCATCATACCTACTTATTATTTTTTATTTATTCAATTTTTTTTTAAATATATAATTAGAATTTGTACTTTTTAAATATTTTTCTTACGTATCAATGCAGTGTGAATAGCACACCATTGTAACGTCACGCTAAACGATAACAAGACGTGTACCTATAATACAATAATAAACATATATTATATCAATGATTATATATATATATATATAATTATTTTGTTTGTTTATGAAATATCGATTGCACTGCATAACATCATCTCATCTTTTTTTTTAATTGGTATATAATATTTAACATTTACGAATACACGATGTACATAGCCGCGTTAGTAAATTGATTGCTGTTCAATAACGTGTTTACACTTGTTGTATTTATAGTTAGTGGATTAACACGACGTTGAGTCTTATTCATTAAAAAATTAACAAAAAAATCAAACATGCCGATAATCGAATAAATCGAATTATTTGCCAAATTAAAATCTGCAATGGATTACATATTTAGTAATTACCGCATTTGATATTACTTATTTAAAAAAAAATGATAAACTAATCAATAATTTAATAAATATATAATACGAATTCAAATAAAATTAATTATAGTTTATATAATAGTATACATAGTAATGTTATACGACTATACGAGTATATTTAATTATTAAGGAAACAAATTCTAGGTACCCAAGTGCATAAGTACAGTTTCCTACTCCAAATCTTTTTAAAATTCAGAACAATTTGTTTAGTTATGTAACTAATTCACAATATTGTGGTACTTTAGGTACCAATATTATGATGTTTACGTGATGGTTTTGTTATTTATAGTAATACTTAAATTAATTTTTATTAATAAATATCTCCTAAGTATTTCATTCAGAAATATTAATGCCGGAAATAACTAACCTAGCGATGTTTTTATTTAAATTACTAGATACCACAAATTTTGATCATCCTTTAATCGTCTACATAAAATTATTTTAAATGTTTAAAGTTTAATTTAAACGAAAAAATATAAAATGTTTTATAAAAGCACATATAGTTCATACAATTATAATTTCATTGTTAGTAATTGTTCAAAACACGAACTAAATTAGAATGCAATTATCTAGCTATTTTATTTTAGATTATATAGGTAAAATTATAGGTTATACGAATATACAGGAATAGAACATTAAGATTGCGCTTTAATTTATAATAATTACTGTGTAAAATTTAAACAGAAAACTTAAAATTGGTGCAGTGATACTTTTTGTAAGATATTTACTAGATAAGTTAGATATAGCCTCCGCCTATATCATTATATAATTAATATTGTCCTACATTATTAATTTTGGTGGTAAGGTTCTTTTTCAACTACAGTTTTAATTTGTAATTTTCAAATTATAAGATTACCTATATACCTATTTTAATATACAGTCTTTATTTTTAAAAATAATTTGATTTATAACTAATTAAATAGAATTTTTTTAATTTACAATTATAATAACTGAAATTGACAATTTTTATATTTAAGTAAATATATTATATCCATAAATTTAATTTTTAATTATTAAAATTATTAAATACAGGTAAAACTTTTGAAAAAAATATGCCTTTTAATTAAAGGCTTATTAAGTTTGTTTGGCAAATGTTTGTGTGAAAATACAATAAAATAAAATGTTTTAACAGAATATTATATTAGTCAGATTAAAAACTAATTTTGTTTTGAAATTAAATTTAAAAATTTCCAAGCTTGTACATTTTAAAGAAATCTATAAACTGGCAGAAGAGGGACAGTAGCCAAAAAGATTATTGTAAGTTTTGGCCAACAAGAGAAGGGTAAATTTTACCCTTAGGGGTAGGCACTTTAAAAAATCTATAGGTACCTGCTAATAATATACAATTAATTAAATTATTATTTGATGTATAAATTAAGATAGTTTTTAATTTTATGTTGTATGAATATAGAAAAAAAGGATTCCTAAATTACGATTAATGAAATATAATTAAAAGTAGCAGCTGGGTACTTGTGTATAGATATACTCGTATATTAAAATACATAATATTATATAATAAAGTCTGATAAATCTAAAGCCACCACTTTTTATTTCGTATTCATTTTCTAGTAGAAATATTAAGTATTTTATTTGTGGATATTAACAATAATATACGATTAATGTCTAATAAAATATTAGCATAGAATACTTAACGACTAATATACGTAATTTTTTTAAACAAATGCATATTTTTATACTTTTAAGATATACATTTTTTAGTTGTTTCAAAAATATAATCATTGTTTGTTGACGGTAACTGAAAAATAAATTGAAATCTATGTAGTACAATTGTATAATAATAATTTACCTCCGTCCGTCTAAGAATCTTTAGGTCTAGCCATTGACACGTCAAAATAATAATAACTGTACATACATTTTTCGTCTATTCATATTTTCAATGAAATCACATTGGTAGCTATACCGTAAAAATTGGAATACTTATGAAGGCCTTTATCCAATAAAATATTTTTTTAATACTCAGTAGTTAAATATGTTTGATAATAATAGACTCATTAAAAAGTGACGAATTTCAAATAGGCATTGTTAAAAAAATGTAATAATTTAGTATTATAGTATGATTTTTAAATAATATGGAAGTATTTTGTACACAGTATATCCTAGTAACATAGTATTATATGTTTTCACGTAAATTCTTTTATATTCGTAAATATATAATGCTATAAAACAATAATTTTAATGTTAATATTTCAATATTTTTAATATCTTAAATTATACCTTAATTAACTCGTCATCTAGTCGTCTATGTCCATACACACATTTGTACAGTAGATACTTGAGAAACTTAAATTATAGATAGGGAGATAATTGAAAATAAAATATTTTATTTATAAATAATAATAGTCGAAATATTTCCAGTAAATCGTTTAATATAGTAAATCTGTTTAAATTGTTCTTACTCTTCTATAAACATTTATATGTTGTATAATTTTAATATTTCAATGGATGTCATTCAAGACATTTTTATTGGTAGATCTTTCATATTATAAATTTTCCAGTAACTACTGTAATTGTAAAAAAAAAATTCAAGAATAACCTAACGTTTTAAAAGACATTAAATATTTATTTGTAAAGGGAAATTGAATGAAACCATTTTATATTTCTTCTTCTAATAGTGCCACACATGAAATTCGATATGATATATTTTTTTATAGGTTATTATATCTATACAACCTATACCTACCTTAAATTAAGAAACAACAGTACATAATATATATATACTAATATCCGGCCATATTATTCATATATGATGACATAATAATTAAAAAATTACACTTTTTGAACTTATAGTTATTTATTACTATTAATATATTTAATAAATAAAACAAAAAATAGACCTCAAAGGATTTAGAAAAAAAATGTAACATATTTTCTTATTATTATATTATTATCATCGTTACAATGGATTATTTATTTCGGGGAATATGAAAAATATATTTTTTTTTAACCTATCCCGCAGCAGTATCTAGGTATCTTGCAGTATTTAATAAAAATAATAACACAATAATAATTCAATCTGTTGTCAAAAATAATCCTATGTGGCTATGTCTAATGTGTGGGTGGGTAATTCGATGGGAGTGGAGGAAAGCTGAGCATTGTAATAAGATGAATACATGACAGAATCGGAAGACTGTTGCGTGAAAGGATCCAAAACGGATATTCGCGATGCCGTTAGTCATATATAATACATGTTATAGTAATACACATTTAGTATATGAGTCTGCGCATAAGGTGTGAATAACGTCGTCTCGCCCACTTATTTTATTTTGTATTTACATCAAATCAGATAACACCGGATCTGACAATCGATACTCTTAAATGTATGTATATGATATGCATATGCATAGAAGGTACCTTCCTTCTATTAACCGGGTGATTTAGAAACTGCAGTATTAACGACAGATGATTATGTACACAATATATATATATATACGATGATTGTACCCGCACGTGTATATATAAAAAAATAAAAACATTCAAACGACATGTCATGATTATTATCATTACGTTCATTATATTATGTACAGAGTGTCCCATATATCAGAAAATGTTTTCGTGTGGCTTTACGGTCGACGTCCGCACGTTACCTGTTTATGAGCACGCATGTGTTCGTTTGTGCGTACACGCGTCGTTCTCGCGATATTATTATCGTGTGCGTGTGTGATGGACATAGGACCGACGACGACGATGTCAATGATGGTAATGGCAATGGTGTCTTTGTCGTCCATATCGTGAACTGTTTGGAACTTATTAATTGCGCGCGTATACGGTCGGTGCCGTGTAGGTATATTTTATGGTATATTAGGCGCAACTTGGACGGCTGTAGTCCATAGGCGCAATTTGAGTTTTAAATATGAGGGGGGGGGGTATTATAATTTGCATGATTGATTTTGAGGGGGCTTAGCCTCCCTAAGCCTCCCTCAAATCGCGGTTATACTAGAAACCCAACGAAAAATTAACGCAAGCAATGGAATAATAAAATATCATATTTTTTATAAAAATAAAAAAAGCAATTTTTTAGGAAGCTTTTAAAACTGCAAAAATAAATTCTGTAAGGGAGGGAGGGTGGGCTAAATCTATGTTCTGCTGGACTAAGTCTCCTAATTGTACCAATATGGTGACGGTCATTATCCTGTCATTTACCGTCGTCTGCACGTGCGTTCTCATCAAATATAGTCACCCATCCGGTCCTTGATCCGTTCCGACGACGAGTGACGAGTGACGACAACTGTCGAGTAGTTGATCCCGTTTCATTTTTTTTCTAACATTAAAAAACCATATATAATAAATGGATAGGTCGGGTCCCAAACATATTACTTACGCGTATTTTTGTCATTGTATTATATCTATCGTCGTTGGTCGTCGTCTTCGCTGGGAAAATAGAAACGCTAACGGCGGTTTTGTTTGTTATACAATACGACCTGCAAGAACGTCCTAATTACGAGTTTCTCATATTGAAAAAATGATTCGATTATAACCATAAAACTCACAATATCATTGTATAGGCACTTTACGCTCTCGTCGGAGACTCAGACCTTGAACAAGTTTACATGTATAGGTACTCATTCATTCTTGTTCAAAGTAAGAATTATACGAATGAAAATTGTAGTGTTTACAACGTTGAAGAAGTTAAACTTTGTAATGGAAGTTTGAACTGATTAAAAGTTAACATTAAGTTTCAACAGGAATATAGGACAAGACAAATTAATTGATTATAAAATTAATAATTTAAATAGTTATTAAATAATAAAAAATTAGAAATCAAAATGTGTTATCTTAATTAGTATTTATATTAGTTGGGATAATGTAAAAATAAAAAAATAAATTGTTAAAACATTAATGCTAATTTCTCATTGTTGTATGGGTAATATTTTTATCCTAATTAAAAATTCGTTCAGATCAACCAAACAAGTTAATGAACTTCATATTTTAAATGAATTTTCCAAGGTGTCCATGTATAGTGCATCTACCAACTCGACATATCGAATAGTATAATAATAATGTATACGCAACGACAAGTGCATTGATGGGTCGAAGAAATACACAGTTTGACAAAGCTTAATATAATATTATGAATGTCGGATGTGACATAATATTATTATTATTTTTTATGTCGTTTACTATTCACGTGGCGCGTGCCGTGCGATAGTGTTATTATGTTTATTAAGGGCACGCATCACTTATTATTATTGTAACATTATATACCTGCATTGAATTTCTCTAACAAAACCTTACGGGCACTACTATAATATAATTAAATTCTTTGTGATAAATTATAATGTATACTGCGCAGTAATCCGAAAGGTAAATGTATAAACGTGTGATTTAAATCGGGTACACGATATTTATAGGTATAAGGTATTATATATTATATATATATATAATGTGCATTGTACATAACGCATAAGTATACATACGTATAATATAATAAGCTATATATATAGTTGTCACACCAATTATTGAACTATTTTATATACA
The DNA here is from genome assembly GCA_036289425.1 of Rhopalosiphum nymphaeae. Taxonomy (NCBI): domain Eukaryota; kingdom Metazoa; phylum Arthropoda; class Insecta; order Hemiptera; family Aphididae; genus Rhopalosiphum; species Rhopalosiphum nymphaeae. Next base: position 16,881,738 of record JAZAQC010000007.1, on the reverse strand, counting down.
TTATTATAATAGTGTACACATAATATACGAGTATACTATGTAATCTTAACGAATAAAAAATACCGATTCGTAATGATCATGTTTGTGTATAGAACGATTTGGTTTTTTTTTTTTCGTAAATTGTATTCGTTTATGTTTATATATATAATGCTATCATATATAGATAAACGTGTGACAGTCGAGTTGATTGAACTTACAATAAATCGTCGACAAAAAAAAAAAAGCACTCAAACTGCAATTATGATTATACATGTGCATGTGTGTTACTGTGTGGATATTTTGATATTATAACGGAGTTTTACTAGTATTACCTATTATTATGATTAATTACTGTGAGCTCGAGATACATATATGACGGGCAAACCGGTATTAAAATGTTCGACTGTATTATTTTACTATTATTATTGTAGCTGTGCATAGAGCGTGTATACCGTCGTATTGTGTGTATCCATAATATATGTAATACTGCTCGAGTGCTGTGGTATAAAGAGAGATGATGGATGCGGTGCGATTAGTGACATTACCTATAACATAAGTGAAAATTGGTGTAAACATAATATAATATTATTATACATTGCCGCTTCATCAAATACAAAACATTATTTTTCTTCATATATTTTTTTTTTTTGTAAAATCTGGGGAAAACGAATAGAACTGTAGGTTGCAATACCAAACGTTCTGGATATAAAAGAGAAATTACTACAGTAAGCAAATCAACCAAAACGATATTAATAATAGTGATAAACATTATACACGCTACCACATCGAAGGCTGAGTAAACAAATGAAGATCATTTAAATAATATTCTGTTCGCGCACATTGATTTAAAATGATTACAATTCTTTTTTAAATTATATAATATCTTAGATATATAAATTAATATAAGCATCTAAATGTATTTTTGTTACTTTTAAGTGAAACATCTCGGTTACAAAATCATTTAAATGTTGTCATTTTTTATTAGAGTAATAATAGAGGTAATGTGCGTCGTTATACACAGTAGGAAATGCAGATAGGCTGTTCAATTAAACTAATGAAGATTTTCTGCAGATAGGTACCTATTGTATTTATTATTGTAATAACTCCTTGATATTGTAGATTTGAATAAATTAATAATTAATCACAGTTCAATTCATAAACTATTTATTTAATGAACAATTAATAATGTAAATAGTAATATTATAAGACACGACAGTATATACGCGAAGAGCTATAGAGTAACAAAAGATAATATATATATAAAGTAACATAACCAACAAAATAATAATAATTAAGCACAGTGATTACGTTTTCATTGTTATTACAATTATAATTGATTTCCAGCAAAATTTATCATTACCGATTTGTTAGTATTAGACACAGATAATAGTGAACGATTTATATTTTGTCTATTATATTAGGTACAAAAGTAAATAGTGTAAACAGTATGTACTTTGTTGTTGGTTTGTGATATATCATAGTATTTACACCATAAATGATGTGTACAATAATAATTAGGTACAATTTTAAAATCTTATTAAGATATAGAACTTGTTATCGTCCCTTTACTGAAAGTAGTACAATAAGTCAGTAAACGAGTGATTTGTTTCAAAGTTGTATTACGTGCTACATTTTGTACATAGTCATCGGATATTATAATGTTTGCTTTTATTGATACGAAACTATTGTGATAAATTTTGATCGTATTCATATTATAACTAATATTAAATTGCATTGTAGGAATATATGAATTCAAGTATCGTCATTTAGTAGTTATTAATTTATAAATACGTGGTCCACGATTATTCTTTTTAATTTAATTTAATCATATCACAAACAATGTGAATAATATAATTATCGATCGTGAATTAGTGATTATTAATTAGCTTAAGAATAATGTTTGAATAAGAACTTATTCAGTATAAACTATGACATCGAGTAAAAATAAATTATAATAATTAATTCCTTTATTAAATAAAAAGAAAACGGATATTACAATACCTGTGTATAAAACAATTAAATTATTACTGTGCGAAAAACCTTTATTTATTGTTCAATAACGTAGATTATATAGCTTTTCAAACATCTTTGAAATGTTATTAATAAACGTATAAACAATATATGAAAATGTAACATGGATTCTTAATGAAAGTTTTGGACAAATAAATAATAAAAAGTAAAATATTATTAATAATTATTACTTTAACATATTTTTCCTTCAAATTTGGAGTTTAAAAATAAGTTAAAATAAGTATCTACTTGAATAATTAATTTATTCAAATGTATGTAATTCATTCTTAAATGAAAATTGGTCGATTGTCTGTATGCGTACGAGAATAAATAAAAAAAAATATTTATTTTTTTATTTCTTTTACACGAAATTGTATAAGACACTAATTTACGTGCGTTCGCAAACACACAGACACAGACACAGACACAGACACAGACACAGACACACACACACACACACACACACACACACACAAACTATGTATAACGGATTAATAATTTAATTTTGGGATTGATTTTTCTTTTAATTATTTTGAATGTTGGAAATCGTACGAGGGTAAAGTAAAAGCGAGTAACGCGCCATGATAAATTGATCGTTATTGTCTTTCCAATTCGATCAAAACCGTTGTGTCTAATTATTATTATTATTATTATTATTATTATTATTATTTTGCTGCCATCGTCGATATAATTTATTCAGTCACATATACTATATTGCTGTCTAATGCAGGTAGCACACGGAAAAAAAACGAAAAAAAAATATTGAGCTGATTTTATAATGACAATAACGAAAAAATGTGTACCATATTATCATCGGTCAAGTCGATATAATAATATATTATGTACAATGTGGATAATTGCGTGCCTATTGAAAACAAAACCGCCAAAATGTCAAAACATAGTTGCGAACGATTTAGTAAAATTCACTATGTTTTAAAATGCGGTTTATTATTAATATAAATGATTGTTATCTCTTTTTCTTTTCTTTTCTTTTCATTTTTTTTTACTCTTGATCTGTTTCACTTTCGCTCATTTGAAAACCATATCTATAATACATAATATATATGCACGGATACAGTAATACATTATTTATTATACACATATCCATTAGCTTAACCGTAAACATTTGACGATGTCGACCAATATGATCGTATTTTCGAGATGAAAAAAATATAATAAATTACGAATAATATAATATGCATCTGATATTATATCTATAGTATGTCTTACTTTCACGGTTTTCATTCCATGTGAACATTATTATAATGTACACCGGCATATATCTATACATAATATTTTATACACACATTTATATATAATACACACATACACATCGTAATGTGTTTACTCGTTGTCAATCGGTTACGGTTTATTCTTGAAAACCCCTTCGATTAATAAAAATAAAATTACTAATTTTCCTATTCTTCGTATTCCTGCGCGTTTTCAAGATTGAAAACATAATAGAATATTGAATTTTTTATTTTATTTTTATTTTTTATTTATTTATAATATATCATTGTACGTTTTGAAGTAGGTTACGCGTTCTTCGATGGCCGGAAACATTTATGATTTTATGATTGTGATGTTACCTTTCTATTTTCTCTTCAGTTATATGGCGTTAACTTGATAATAATAATACACAATATGGGAAATATGTGTGTTTGGGTACTCACCTGAAAGGTTATATTATATAGTCACAAAAAAAATAATAATAATAATAAAACCACTTTAATTCATCTAGCATTATTGCAACTCACAAATATTTAATAATATAAAATTAATATCATAATTTATAAGGCATCAAATTATCATTAGATTATTATTTGCAACAAAAATTATTACAGTTATTTAAGAAGGTTACTAAAATTTATAATACACAATTTAATGTATGTATACAGTCAGTGTAATGACAATCTTATTTTATAATGCACATCAATTATTTTTTTTTTTAAATATTGAACCAGTTCTTTTAGTATTTACAAATAACATTTTTGAATTTAATAAATATATCGAATGAAAAACTCTATGTGAATACCTTATTGTTTTTATTATTATAAAACAATATTGTTATGACTTGGAATCCTCTTTGACTGGAAAAAAAATATTATCACAATAAACATACATTTGAAATGTTATAACAGTTCTCAGTGAAAATAACAGAAGAAAATTTTTTTCATATCATCTGGGTTGGTCACATGCAGTGTTGTTGCATTCTCCGGTCTGTTTTTAACGATATGTCCTATAGAGATAAGTCACCTTTTAGGGTTATCACAGTGGATTTATACAGTAAAAATTTAACTTCATTATATTATATATCTACCTGTGTATATTTGTATTGTAATACCGTATTTTACGTATAACTCATCACATAAAGTCATTAAGGTCATAAGTTGGTATTTGATAGAGGAGATGGGATTAAAAACTGCTGTAAATATTCGTTTTGTATGCATTTTTTCATTTTTCAGGTTTTATATATGATTAGCGTTGGTATTAGTATTTAAATAAAATATGTGTTTTTTTTTAAATTTGGAATATTCATATAAAATGGCAATATATCGTACTTACTTTTTAGTATAGTTAAAGTTTAGGTAGTACTGCGGCAGAATAAAATTCTGATATCTTTACTAAAATACTTCTATAAATTATAGTATTTGTCCTATAATTTTTAAAATTAATTTGTATTGAATTTAGCTTTATAAATAATATACAATATTATTTATTCTAGTCTTGGAATATCCGACTATAGATTAAACGTATGAAGTTCATCGTTCATATCATACATCGTAGTTTATATAGTAGACGTGGTTCACGTTTTTTGTATACATCAAAACAAATAATGTGTTGATATTATACAATAATATATACATTTTTATATAAAGGATACTGGTATAAAAAGAATGATACAATAATATGTAGACGGTGATAATTTCTCAATGAAAAGTTATTGATTAAAAAAAAAAATAATGCCTTTGACATATTATATTTGTATTTAATTAATGTTTTTATAGAATTATTTTAATTTTTTTCTTTTATTTTTATTTCACAATATATTTGATTAAATACGTTAAAACTTTTTTTTTTTTATATAGACAAGTAATGAATCTAAAAATATAATACAATATAAAATTTAAGTTTGGTTCCAATAAGTAATTTCATCAATTTTTTAGGTAAAAAAAAGATTTGTTTTTATAATCAAATTCTTAGGCTTGTTAATAATACTTAGTAGAAATAAAAAAGGATCATGTTAGGATTAATAAATATTAATAAGAAATAAGTAAAACCGGTGTTACAATAATGTGTATAATGTATATTAAACATAAAAAAATAAAAAAATGAATGTAGGTACCTATATTATGTATTTTTAATGTAATTCTTACTTTTTTATGTGATGTCAACACCAGTCCCCAATTTGAAAGTATCTAATCAAAATTGTCACATATGGGAACGATTTCCCCTTTTCTGTGTACAATGAAATATAATCGTTTGAAATGAAATCTGTACAGTACAAAAAGAAATACATATTTCCATTCTTACATCGGCGTAGGTATGTGTCATTACTCATCTTTGCCATACCATGCAAATTGCAGACTAAAATTTCTCAATGCACCATTGAACTGAATTTCATATATACTTATAATCAAAGTTGCTAAATAATATCAAATAATTTATTTTTTAAATATTATAATTATTATATTTATAAATTCACGGATTCATGTAAGACAGTGTGTTGTAATATTATACGATTACAATATAGTTAACTATTGGTTTTGATACAAATTATAATTTTAAACGAACTAGGAATAATATAGAAACTTAAAGTCATATATTTATATATTTTCTTTAAAACACCGATAAAGAAAAGTAGAGTCAATAGTTTTAGCCTTATAGTTAATTGCATATTGCTATCAATCTTCACCGCAATGTTACAAAATTTAACGATAAGACATGGTAATTTGACTTAAAGATAATATTTTTAGTTTATGAGCGTTTAATCATGCTATGATTTATTAATGGTATTTCATATAAATCAATCAAAATTTAATTTTCATTAATTTACGTATTGCAGCCAGATTGGGGGGCAATTTTTTAAAGTAAAAAAAAAAATACAAAATATTGTATATTTAATCGCATACTGCAGCCGGATTCGTATTTTATATTATAAAATAATAGTAATTGGTCGACACTCGACATTCTTCTACTCTTCTATAGATTGAAATTTCAATAAAACTTAATATTATTCTAAGTCATCGGTAAAACCAATGAACTTGCAAAAAATATTTAATTGTAGTATTTTTAGTTAGAAAGATAAAATAATTAATTTTTCTTAATTATTTCTGGTTATATGTAATCAATTCCAGAAGTCTCGTATTTCATTATTTGAGTTTTATCTAAAAAAAATGTATGATAATTATGACTAAAAATTAAAAATTGTTTAATGACGTTTTTAAGTACATTATAATAATAAAAAATAAATAAATAGGTAATTAGATTCATTTTTACATTATGATAATTTTGTATAATACCTAGTTAATATAAATTAATTTATTAACATTTTTCAGATTCTAATTTATTATCGTAATACCTATAAGGAATAAGCGATTAAACTTATGCAACTATAATGACTTAATGATTGTTACGATTTGAGGTCATTGTGTTATATTTTTTCGACAAATTACTAAAACTGGTAGGTAATTATATTATTGAATTTTCTATACACTTTTAATAGACGACGTATATATATATGGCCTATCATTCTTCTATTATGTTGTGATTTACTTACCGGCCAGTAATTTTCTGACACTGTTTCGAATTCCACGAAATATATTTTTTTTACAATACGCATATCTACTGTCGTAGAATAATGGGAAGAAAAGAATAGGAATAATAATTAAAAACTTCAATGCATTTTCAAATTAATAATTTACTAAAAAGAGGTTTAATTTATTTACAGATGAAAATTCCTTTTTTAGAATATTGACAATATTTTTTGTTTTTTAAATACCTTAATAAAAATAAAACGTAGGTAGATATAATTAATTTGATTTATAATTCGTAATTTTAATAGATCAGTTTGACATTTCTATACAGGCACATACACAGTCAGACAACAATGTTTATTCGTTTTTAACTATTATATAATAAACAATTCTACTCTGTTTAATTTAAAATAAAAAAAATTAACAAATTAACTGAAATTTTAACGATACGTGCTTGTATAATACTGTAGTTTATTTTAATGGGCTAATTAAAAAGATTCTTGAACAGTTTGGACCATATCATACAGCTGATCACATGTTACTTTATTGTTTATTAATATTTGATATTTAATATAACTATATAATTTTAGACTTTATATACAATATACTATTTTAATATATTATTTGAGTGCAAAATAAATTATCATATTTAAGAATGTCAGTACTCCATGGATTAAAAACGTTATTAAGTATATGTATGTAGGTACTATTGTACAAACTGAAATAACGTTTGCTCACATACAAACGAGTATTTAACTACTTACCTAGTTGTAGAATTTATGATTTTTTTAGAATTAAGTGAAAATATTAAAACTGTTTTTTCTTGATATATTTTAAACGAACAAATAGCAGTAATATAGTAATATAAATTTATAGTAATATAGTTTTTGAATTCAAAAAATGTTCAAACATCAATGTATAAAAAATTATAACTATATTATTCCATTAAAATTAATTTAGATGTATAATATGAAAAAAAAATATTCCATTCCTACGTAAAACAATGTAATATGCTATGGTGGTAAAAACAAACGAAAGAGTGAGAAATATTTGATATATTATTTTTGTGGGAATTTAACATAAATTAATAAAAACTTATAGTTTGTACGAAATGCAAAGTAGGTAAACGAAAGTTATTTAAATAATGTAGTACAGATGAAATCCTTTTTTAGGGTTAACCTATGACAATATCCATTTCCAGTTAATATTTATAAAAAAAAAAATACATTGGTTAAAATATGAAAGTTTATGAATGCTTCACGTTGAACTTAAACATTACGATTTAACGTGTAGGTAGGTATTGTGGCAATTGAATAATATCGGAAAAAATATCTTAGTATTTCGAATTACGTTTAAAAATTGCATTTCTAATAAATTTAGTTTCATTGATTTAAAAATTTAAATATCTCCATTACAGTAGACATTGTAGGTATCGTTTTAAAGTCAATTATTACTTTATTTCGTAATCGTAAGACCGTGAATTGGTTTGTATACAGTTTATATTGCTTACTATTATTAAAAAATGGTCAATTATTTTTCCCAAAGAACAGACTATCTGTAATTGAGAAACGAAATATCCAATATAAATTCCAACCGTGGTAATTAAAGTTTTCTGGTCTTTACCCGTAATAATAATATGATTCAAACCACTGACCTTCAAAAAAATTATTCAGCGTAAACGTTCGAAGTATAAAATATTTTATAAACATGTCATTACAGCATTTAATACGTCCACTATGTACTTATTATAGATCATTATTTAATCGCGTGTCAGTAATAGAAGTGCCGTCGATGGCGGAAATTTTGAAAATCTTGGAATTGATAGTGATGTACCTACTTACAATAATATGATAAGAACCATCGTAAAACAATACACGTATATTATAATATAGGAACATCGATGGCCAGTAAATATTATTCCAATTTTAAAGAGACAAATACAATCAAATGTTCACGATAATATTTTGTGAATAAATATATAAATAATAATTATATATATATATATATATATATACATTTTATTTTTTGTGTCCGAATGTAAGGAATTTGACACGTGGATATACCGTATAAGACTATAAAGTATATAGCTTAGCTATTATATACTATGATATATATTATATTTATACATTATACAAACTACATATATCTGCGATTTATCTATTATTATTATTATTATTTTAACTTTATAGACGGCGAGTGTGTTAAAGGCGAAATCAAATTAATAATAATTGTTATAGTGTTATTAAAAAATAATAATACGTGTTTATATATATAGTACGGCGGCAGACCGTCCACCGCCGCGGAACAGACCGTAGGCCGAAACACGACGTCTAGGTCGTTGGTCCCAAAGCCCTTGAACCAGAATTTAGAGACTTCCTGTTTCACGATATATATGCACATCGATATTACGGTAGAAAATGTTGAAATAAAAAACTTGTTTATAGATAAACACTGAAAATCTGGAATAATTCATTATTATTTGTCTGTACCTATAGTGTGACACATTACGTCACTACGTTACTCTGATGCGCTCGTATTATTTATTACTGTTGTTACGCTCGTTGTTACGACATCTATATCTTGGAGTGAAAACGATTTTTTACAAATCCGATGGACGGCAAATATCTACACGTTATACCTAAATTATAATATCATACAAAAAAGTCTGACGCGCATCTATATACTATACGCGATATTTCGATGTAAGTATATTGTTATAATATAATAATAAATAATAATGATCGACGTAGGTATGATTTAAATTCTTTCGAAACACGATAATGCAGAACGATCCACGGAAGAGGAAGAAGATGACGTGTAGTTAGCATGAGCAGTGGTAGTGGTGCGGAGGAGGATGAATAATAGAGTAGTAGGAGCTCGGGTGGAGGTGGAGAAGAATCGTAGTCATCGTCGCCGTCGTTGTCGTTGTCGTCGTCGCCGTCGACCGCCTAAAACACATTCACTGCCGGAACTGTACTGACCTGGATGAACGTTCATTTGCATTGTACATGTAGGCTAAACGGTCCAATGAATAATAATTACCAACAAAGTGAAACTCCACAATAATATCGCGTGTTGAGGTCAACAAGGGAAACCACCGCGCGGATTCTAAATTCTAATCGAATAGAAAGTAAGTAGGTAGGTATTGCTGTCGTCAGAAGTCACGAAATTAATTTACTGTATGGTATTCTCGCGGATTAGACACATGCGCAAATATGTATCAAATGCATATTTGTTTAAAGCGAGGAAAAAATAATAACAATTAAGCGAATCTAACGAGACGAGGCTGTGTACGTTAACACATTTTTATTATTATTGTTATTATATCATACTATTATTATACCTACTCCTGTACGCATACGACTCCACGACCTGTAGAGTGCTACTACTCACAGCGTGCTAGATAATAAAATACACTATAAACACTGCACGTATCACTCGACTGCACACCGACTTCCAAATAATGATTAGGTAGCGAGTAGTGACATTCATTAAGTTAGATTTGGGAAAATATACGAGTGACTTGTAACGAGTCTATATTAAATTTCCGATTATACGCGTTCCGTCGTAGCCCACTGCTTCCGCTTCCGCGTAATAATACGATATATTATATAATATATTATTATTGTTTTCACGGCGAGATCGCAGCGTTACGAACCTAGTTGCAATCGCTGCTGATCGTTGTCAGGATCACGTCGTTATTATTAAACGACGTCGTATATCAGAAACAGATCTATAAGTATTCATTGTTGTCTTCACACCGATATCGTCGTAGAGTGTACGTATTTTTTCGGTCAGCGCGAATTGTTGTTTGTTGAACACCGTCTCAAGTCGGATGTCTTTAAATCACTTTATGAGCTGCAATATATCATCATATTATTATAGAGTGTTTAAATTGTCAAATTGTTGCTTTTATGATAATACGTGCACAAGGGCTGAACGGTTGAAGAGATGTACCAACTTTGACTTTTGAAAGTATTTCAATAAACTTCAAATATCAATTTTTAAAATCTTCAGCAGGGTGAGGATGGACACTGTGACGACTCTACGGGGAGCACTCCGTGCAAATGCCCTGGGCCCCGTAGGCAGGCTGCCCAATGTCTACTTATTTTATGATTATTATTAAGTATTTACCATCTAGTTCCATAATCATCAAGGGCCCCACCAAAAATATTACTCAGGGCTCCAAAATACGTAGTGTCGTCACTGCATGGACACGATAACAATAGGTATTTATTATAATTAAAAATATTATTATGATTTATTTTCCTGTTAATAAACACTACCTATAGGTATGTATCACAAAATATATTATAATATATCCGCGTCTGAAGTTCAGAGAAGTGTCTGTTTTCAAATGTCGTGGAATGATTCTGAGCATTGAATTTTTAATGATCTCGAATGATTTACTATAATATTTTAAAATTAAAATATACACTTATTTCAATCATTTCAATTACTTATAATGGGTGTGTACTGCGTAAAAATTCAAAGGGTCACTAGGGATATTAGAATAATACTCTTGACTGACAAAATAAAATGTACTTTATCATACTTGTCAATAATAATAATATTTATATTAAATAATAGTTAAATATGATTAATACAAATTAGATTGTTCAGCCTTTTATTATATAATAGTATATTTGGTATCTGTAATAAATAAGCACGGTCGTGGGTGGTAAAAGGTGTTACTACCCTTTTGCTACGTTCTGATCTAAACAATTTATTGAGATTTATAATGATATACTAAGGCTGTAAAATATTCTATTTTAAATAATTCGAGGTACTTACTTATTTTGCCAATTTCTAATAGTAAATACGGTTGAACAAGATTGTGTCGCTTTTGTCTTACACACTCATCCGTGGGTTAGGTAAATTTATCTATCCGTCTTTAACCTAAACGTTGAACAGTGCATAAGTATTTGAATATTCATTGGAAATAAATTATTGAACTTCTGAAATATTTACCTAAATTAAATGTATAAACAGGCTGTCACTATAATATTATATTAAAAACTAATAAAACCTCAATTTTAACTGCATATTTTATTTATTTCGAGTTTAGCTAGTAAAAGAAAAAGTTGTATACATTTCAATAATACTTGTATTAAGCATCCCCAATAAAATTATAATTTTTCTAAATCACACATCAAAAGTATAATAAATAGAAAGAAATTGCCGGAGATATCTATAATACGAACACTGTATTATATATATATATATATATATATATATATATATATATATATATATATTATATGTTATGATTCATAGAAATAGTCGCAATATAATTCTGCAACAATAATATTATCATAAAATAAATCTTTTCGTATCATTTGTAAGTAAGTACGTGTTGGCCCGTACGAGTTTCATTCGAATACATTATATTATAATGTCGTTTTTTAATATGTCAGTGTGCCAAACACCGCGATCGCCATCGGAATAATAATAACATAACGTCTGCGTCTGTGTAGTACCTAAATTGTGCGTCGGTATATTATATATATATCAACATCGTGAAATATAATAATACTAATGTATATCTATATAGGTAGTGTAATATACTATTGTACCGATTTGTACGCCGTCACCGATCGTCATTCGTTGGTCGTCTCGCCACGGCTATTTCCGACGTAACGATAGCGTCCAGCGCGTCACTGCAATTCTATATCAATAACAATGATGTTAAGTATTAATAAATATTGATAAGAGTAAGGGGTAATAAAACGATCAAATAGTATTAAGTGACCATACACTCGGATTAATATACAATAAACTGTCTATAGTTAAGTTCTTGAATATAAGTGTTCAAATTTCAATTACATATTTTAAATAAAATAAAATATTAAACACTTCGACGTAGAATATCGACTAATTTTCTAAAGTTGATACTAATTTTTAATTACTTTTAATATATAATCATAATATGTTACTGAAAAAAGGATTGTTTACATATTTTATATACCTAACTATTTGGTAATGTTTTACATTTTAATGTTATTCTAAAATAGCTCAAAGATAGACTTGCATGTACATTTACAAAACCTTGTCCATTGATCAGCGTAGACTATTGGCTTACTATTGTTCATAAAGCAAATGTATTTTCTATTGGAATTTCGTTAATCGTTACTCATTATTAAATTTTTTTGGTATATAATGAATTGAGATTTAAAGTATAGAGTCTTAAAATAATCTTTTTTAGTCCCTAAACGATTATACCCATTAAAAATTATTATTACCTGAACAAATAATAATATGGTTTAATAATTATATTACGTATTATTTTATTTTCACTTCTATAATAATTACAGTTAAAATAATTGTTTCTTGATTTGTTTTTCAACATTACATCTTAGTTTTAACTATGGCTTGACTTACTGTGAATACAATTTTAAGTTACAAGTATTTTAAATTTAAACAATTTTTTTGAGTATTCGTATTTGTTATTAGTCTGTAAGATTGATGAAATTCTTTTAAGCGATAAAACACGATTGAGCATATATATTTTTAGCAACACGATTGAGCATAAAATATTTTATGTGACGTTGTCACATTCACGTTACCAACATTTTGTAATTTATTATTTTCACGTATTATTACACCAATTATTACGATATCAGACGCGAACTATAAGCTATCGGGCTAAGCCTTTAAAAATATGAATTTTCGATTTTTATACTTAATTTAGTATAAGAACGTTCTAATGTTTGTATTAACACTATTAACACAACGAAAAACACTCTAAAAGTGAAAATAAAATAAAGACGTAGATATATTGAATTTTTCCATACAGAAACGAAAAATAAAATTTCATAACATAATGACGATAATACATTGAACGACATATCGTATCTATGTGATATGATAATCGTCAAGTAAGTTTTTCAAAAGTACACTAATTTACTAATTTAGTAATATATATATATAATTGTACCTATATCAATACGATATGTATGAAGCTTGGTAATCTATAAAGTTGTGATTAATTTATTCTTTTCCTACTTGGTATTTTTAGAATGCCTATACATTGTTAGACTCAACACTTTATCGCTACACATAAATTAACCATTTTCAATTCAACCATCTTAAAAACATGTGATTAAAAAATATAAAGTATTTATAAATACGTATACCAATAGTTGCCCACCGCGTGAGTTATTAATAAATTATGATAAAAAGATAAATACTATCACTGTATAATTTACGAAGATTTGATAATTTTGCTGTGTCTTTCAGCTGTTGCGTATATTATAAAATCAGGTATATCATTACGAAGCTGTTTTCATTTTTTCCACCATGTAGGTACCAGGTACCTGTTATTGTTGATGACTGGTGAGTTACATATTAAATGTAGTGCATATTCTTTATGCGTAATAGGTATAACCATATATATATTATTTATATAATATAATGTTTAATGTGTATACTATAGATATTTACTAGTTTCGCTTATGGTATAGGCATATATATTTAAGTAAACACATAACAGTGCGATGACGTTAGTATAGTTATAAACATCTAGGAAAACGATCAAACCGGATATCGATTTGCATCAGAAACTTATTACATATAATCGCATCACCACAAGTCGTCATAATCTGGATTTACTCTAGCCTTCCAGGTTTTAATATATATATATTTTTAAGGACTACTCAAATTGACTACGATACATTATACTTATATACAAAAATGTATTTATTAGAAATCGACTTTTAAAAAGTCTACATTTATTTGCAACATCTGCATAGGTAAATGAAATATCAGTCAAAAATACTTTAATAAATCATATATTATAAAACTATGAATTATATATCTTGCTCATAAGTAAATTAATAAAAAGTTGTATTCTAGTTTTCATAGTTTTCATTTGTACAATCGTACATATTGTAAAAGTCGACAATTGGATGATAGATATAATATGTTAAAAAGTAACAAACTATTAATTTATAATATGAGTATGATATCATGGGAGGAAATACAAATAAAAAAATTTACCTACTTAGATTTGGGAGACTTCTCGAGTACATCACGTCTAGACGAGTTAAACCCGTACGACCGCGTTACCATAGAATTCCATTTTTTTACGTAGCAAACGTATAGTATAATAATGGAGAATTTATTTTTTTCAAACCGTCATGGTATATGTTATATTATAGGTAAATGTGAAGTAATTTAAAATCACAAAATGAAATATTATATAAATCCACTTGCTATAACTTTATAGTTATTTTATTTAAAATGACACATATTTAGGCGATCATGCGATGGCAAACATGGATTGGAATTGTTTTAGTTTTATATTATCAACGTTTTAATTAAAGACGTATGCCAATGCTATTAAAAACCTAGACACAAAAATAATAAAGTGCAAATTTAATTTAATTTTTATAATGAGCAAGTCGATCTTGACTTAACAACAATAATAATAATATTTGAAAAAACGAATTTTCAAAGGTATATTAGAGTGTACAATGTATTATAAATCAATATTATAATAATGGAAGGAAGCATGGACAGTGCTGGTGCTGTTAAACAACTGTAGAAAATAAATTATGAATCGCAGAATTTGGAAAAAAATATTTCAATAATAACAATATAATATTATATTTTAATGATTTGTTTTTACACAAAAGATTATTGATAACGATCTAGCTGGATTTATTGCCAATATATGTTACTTATAAATGATTTGCATATTTATTTAAACACGAACACCGTGACAATAATGATTATCCATAAGGTACTTTTATTCTTTTTATAAATTTTTAATGTTCTAATTGGTCCTACCAATTTTTTATCTGTTTAGGTTAAAATCAAAGTACAAAATTCGATTTATATGTACGATTGGCAGATGTATCTTCTAAGCGTATTCTCGTAGGATAATCGACGAGGCTAATGTTTTTAATATTGTCACGGTGAGCAGATCGGCGCGTCTTTAAAAACTATTTTATTTGTTGTCATAATTCGATTATATCGTTCACACGCATTAGGGTACTATTATTATCTGTATTACGTATATAATGAATTGTGCGATTAAGAATTTAACGGATTTTCGATGTGACGTCTTCTCTGTTTGGAAAATTGAAATACGAATTTCAAACGATTCGTAAGAAATTGAAAAGTCGAGATAGTCTTAGTATAAAAGAGGTAAATAATTATATATTATATAATGTCACTGTTAAGGTTCATCCTTGTTCGATGACAATACTCACAATAGTATAATAAAATAGATAAGTAAGTACACTGAGAAAATTCTAACAATGGCGTTTAGTAAAACTAAAATGTTTCACAAACCAGATTACAACGGTTGTACTGATAAAATGGAATTTTAATAGGTTAATTTAAAGTTTTTTCGCTAGCCTGTAATATTATATAATAATACATACCTATTCATTATAATTTATATTATAATCATAAATTTCAATCACTGAGAAAAATTTGCAAACTTGAAATTCTTATTAAAAAAAAAAAAATTGCATCGATATATTTTGCACATCAATATTCTTAGATAAGTATTCTACATCAGACAATGCAATTTAAAATATAGATTATGATTTAAAAATCAAAAGTTAGTATAGATGTAGTTGAATAGTTCACTGATATACACAAGAATGAAAAGAAATAATAGAAACATCAATGTACCTACTTATTATATTCAAATCGAATCCAGTTTTGAAAAATGTCGTATAGGTTAGATCCTATAGATTTAGAATTTTAGGTGGTATACAGTCCTTAGCAATAGGTAGTAAGTACTCCTTGGGTTTAGGCCTTTTAAACAAAGTTTATCACAATATTACACAAGTGCGAATATTTACGAATATTCTAATATTATTATACCTATATTATATATATTATAATATACAATGTCATATTGTGTGACATATATATTAATGTTTAATACGTATACCTATACCGTGTACCATGTTACACAACTGCATCTGCAGGAATGTTCTACAAAGAAATCACACCGATCTACACGTGAGTCAGCAATCGAGAATTATTACAGTTATATTGTCGTTGGCGATTCATCGGCTACGCCGATTTTAACGAAATTCCGTGCACACCAAACGGATGGTTATAATAACGTGTAGGTACACATACACTTATCTGAAAATATATCATCGGTGGGATGCAATACGTATAAGTAGACACTATTACAGCGTACCAAGTACCCAAAAAAACCGCACGGACCACATATTAGTCCGTGTACTAACTGTGCGTGTACACACACGCACAGTATACATTGAGCGTAAAAAATATCAGGGTCATTATAACTTAAATTCATTCAGTCTTGTCCAGTCTTGCAGTAATTGATTTATATTATAATAAAATAATATTATTAAACTAAGAAGAAAAAATAAATTGTCCAACATAATTAATTTGTCAACATACCTAAATAATCTTTATGGTCAAGATGTGTGGCCTCCGACAAAGTTCGGACGTTAGTTATATTTGATTTTATCGATTTAGGACATACTTCATTGAATTTTTAAAAATGAAAGGGACCTGCAAAATTTAAAATTATATGTCAAAAACCTGATACTTATATGATACAAGTGATTACTTAGACTTTAAAGCTTAGAGGGAGGTATGGTTCATTTTAAAAAAGGGTCATTATTATATAAACAATTTTATATAATATATATTATATATATTTTAAAATAAAATCTAGCTAGGTGGGTTATTAGTTATGTACAATTTTTTTCAAACTAGTTTTTTTTTTAATTATTATATTATAGAATTTGGGATTTCTTAGGAATATCATATCATATTCTAGTTTATTTTTTTAATTGTATTATGTTTTCATAGTTTTAATTTTGTTGTTTATTATTAAATTAACAAAATAATTTTGAATGGTTACCTATATATTTTTCTTTTTTTCTTTCGTTATTTTTGTTAACAAAATGTTTTCCTAATCACGATTGTTACGGTAAAGCTTCTCTTTATTAATACACTATTAGTATTACAATAAAAATCCCGGTATATTTCAGTACTTACTCTAAAAATAAGCTAATTTTGAAATTGAAAATTAATACATGACAGGGTTGTTATAAGAAAAAATAAATATGACATTCCTTATGTATCTATGCGGTGTCAAGAGAACATCAACATTCTTTTATTATTTGTATTTTACATTATATGACGAAAGAAACTTATATTAAGACGTTTAAACGTAAATACCATAATATTTTAACTAAATTAAGGAATAGTAATTTATTGTATGAAACGTCATTCTAAATAAATAAGTAAATTTTTGAAATTCATATATATTAAAATTAAATAAGATTTTGTTCTACTTCAGTCAAGGATTTAATAATATAGTTCAATTTTTATTTTTTAAAACAATTTTTATACACTCTTATACTTTGCTTTATTATTTATAATATAGAAATCGAATTGGTTAAATCGTGACTTTTAAAGTTTTAAATTGTAAAATACCTTTAAAGTAACATTTGTTTAATTTCAGTTAAAACTGAAAGATTTAAAGAATAATAGATTAAATGTTACTTTAATGTAATTTTTCTATAAATATAAATAATTCTTTCAAAATATCTTAGTTTTACATTAAATATTTTAAAACATAAGTTTGATGGAACTATAATATGTTAATTTAATTTTAATTGGCAATTATTAATCAATAGGATTGTACGCAGATTTGCAATAATTTTAACTATATATATTATATACAAAAAAAAGGGAAATTACTCTGCTGTATAGTAGGTTTTGAATGTACCTCATCGTTGAATAGTTCACTAATGGATGACGTTCAATTTGAATTCAATGATAAATAAAGGCACAAAAAAACGATTTTGAGTGAAGACGGTATGTCAAACCTCTATTTTAGAATTTATTTGTATTTTGTATTACAGTAAGTAATTTATTTTTATACTAATAAAATGGTATGTTGAACTAATTTTTGGTAAATTATTATGTACCTTATATTATATTACCAATTAATTATTGTACTTAAATTATAAGTCAATACCGTGTATCTTATACGTTATATATTTTGAATATGTTTGTGGTTTAAACTATAAATACCTTAAAATGAGTAAACTTATGATACAGTATACCTAAATTGTTTTACTGACACAACATACAATTTTTTACCAATACAAATAGAAAGAAAAAAATGTTTATTTAAAGCTCAAAAAGAACTAATATATTTAAAACATAATACAATGATTGAAACGGTAATATTAATATTTAGTGAAATTTTAAGTCTCTATGGTTATAATATTTGTAATTACAACATAAAAAAAAATCCACTTTGTCAAAAACTGGTTATGCGTACAATTTTATGTTTTCAGCAGGTTTTTATCGATGGTTTTAAAAAAGTAATGGGAATGTTAAGAACACTTAAATTAGGACTTAAATGTATTTAATTATGTTACAATTTCTATGCTTTTTAAAAATAATAGGTATACCTGTATCGTATCCATAATAAACGATTTAGGTCAGTGGAAATTCGCGGAGTTTTTAAAACAATTCACGCAATAATAATTTTTGTATGAATTGATTGTAATGTCTCGAGTCTAGATTCTAAACACCATTGAAATATGTATTAGTTTTACAATTGCGTTTTTTTTTTCATAATTATTATTATCTTTTATTGCGAACACTTTTTAGAGTAGAAAGAATGATAAAAAAAAAAAAAAAAAAAAAAAAAAAAAAAAAATTTAGCATTTTTATGTACCGGAAAACAAGACCGAACATTACTTTGACGTGGTTATTTTTATATTTTCTCAATAATTGCTCTAAAAATGAATTATAAAACTACTAATAATAATCGAGGATTTTCTGAAAATTTTATAGAATCGATTTCGTAATGTAATGATTTTTTTAATCGATCTTTGATTTATTCCACCAATAATTATGTAAAAATGAAGACTTACCTACAATAGAAATAATTGCAGTACACGATGTAGTTATAGATACAATATAATAATAACTATAAGACATTGATTAAGACAATATGTCCAATTCTTAATTACTTGAATTAATAAAGTACAAAAAGTATGGAACTTAAACTATAATTAAAAACATCTATTTCAATTTCTGACCGTGTTATCTAGATCGTTAATGTTTTTCAGAAGAGTAGGTATAAGAAAAAAATTTATATTTTAGCAAAGTATATTTTACACATAATTATCTATTCAATAATAATTGCACATCGTGTTATCGATTGTGTCCTAGTTTAAAAATTAAATTAATAGGTAGCTCATGTTCAACATCGTATATTTTTTTAGTTGTTTAATTTATCGTATAGAGAAATACAGTTTCGAATCAGCGGAGGTCAAGCGAATTAAATTAATTTTCAAATTGGCATTATTCGCAGATCTCGTGTAACATCACTTCTTCTATGATAAGAAAAACATAACCCCCGGTATGTGAAATTAAAACAACAGTAATAGATACGGTCTGAACAACGAGTTATTTGTTTTTGTTATATATCTATATACTAATGATCAAATAATTTGCGGGAGGTCGGTGTTAATAATCATACATGAATCGTATTCGATTAAATAGAATTAATAATGATTGGTTCTCAATTTACCATTACAAAATGGTTGAAGATTAGCAATTTAGTTTAAGCGCTATTGCGCTAAGCTTATTAGTATTCAATGTTAATTAGTGCTGTTTACTGATTTTTGCATGTTATACGCTTATGTTGTTATCACAGTTGTTAATTGTTTAATTTTTAAACACTTACTTCATGATTTTATACTTAAAATAAAAACCAGTGTGACGGTTAATATATCCTGATTTATACTAAATTTCTTAAATTTATCACCTTGTAATGTGAAAAAAATCATTAAACAAGTAATATATATTTTAAAAAACATTTTATTGATAAATGTTGGTTCTAAAGAGCTTTTTATAGAATAGATAAGTTAGTAATCAAAAATATTTAAATTATTTTTTAAATATTTTTTAAATACTTATTAGAAATTATATTTAAATATATATTATCATTCAAGTATTTAAATATCTGATTGAAATACATTTTAAAAGTATTTTTAACAAATATGGTTATTTAAATTTATTTCTATTATAATAATTGTAATAAACATACGTAATATGAATATTTGGTGTACCTATTTTTTAGTTATTCTTTAAGTGGTGTAAAATATAATTCTAAAAATTATTCAATTTTTTTTCAAACAAAATTTTGAAGCTTAATTGTTACATTTTTATGATAAAAATTTAACTATAAAATTATTAGAATTACCTATCGTTATGAGGATAAAAATGAATATCTTACCGTAGATATACGATTTTTTTTTCCATTGCAAAACGTTATAATTACCTAGTTTCTCAGTTTAATTCAAAAATCACTCCCGAGATATTCATCAATCCAAGGTACCATTGTCGATTTTATCTATATAATATCCGCGTACTTTATTACTTTATTGCAAGTACTTACATAAAACAAATTAAAATAAAACCGTAAAAGGAGACGGTCTCGGTCTCGTGTACCTGTCACATACGTGTAGGCGAAGATCTCTTTTTGCGAACACCGTACATCGCGATTGTTATTAGCACATTTTCTACGACGTTTTATAAGTATATATTCCGAATTCCAATTGACGTGCTAATCCATCGGATCCCGGATAATGGGAATAATTGTAAACGATCGACGTGTACGCAACACAATGTCGTTTTAGACGAGCGTTTTTGAGCTTATTATTGCGATTAGTCACACGGTTTGATTGTGTCTCTTCGATTTTACGCTACACGACCGTGACAATAGTTAGGGTTGTTAAAATATTACGCGTCTGCAATAAAATCGGTAGTTATAATAAATACCCCTGAATTAATGGCGAGCGACGATATCTCGTTACCTACTATATAATATGCATGCGCCTATATTTCTACTGGTAATAATTTACACATGGTGCAAACCAGCGCATCGACAACAGACGAAAATTGCCGCAAACACAAATCCATTATACTATTATATAGTATACTTCTTATCGAAAAAATAAATTCAGTGTCCCAAAAAATTTAGTAAGGGAGAGATAGTTGGATTCCATGATCTAATTAAGAAATTAAAAATGCCTAAAACAACATTATAAAAACAATTATAATTTTTCGAATTTATTACGAGAAAAAAACAACGATAACACACATTCATATTATAATTTAAATCTTATATTTTACTTATTGTGTTGTTCTCTAGTACTACACTTACGTCAATACAATAAATTATGGTTGTATTTCTTTAAAAATAAATATTGAATTAGTAAATACCTGTCAACGATAACCAATGGTTATTTATTTAGTAACCATCATTGGTATAGTTAAGTTTTAATGAATGGAGTGGAAGGAGCAAGGCCGTAACTGAAAAAAAAATTCCAGAGGGGTCCATCTTTTTTTATTAATATAGATACCGAAATGTTATAGTCAATAAACTATATTCACCGCTAAAATGTGTCTACTTATAAAAATTTCCGCGGTGGGTCCGGCCCCTGGACCCTCCCCCCAGTTACGGCCTTGGGTAAGAGGACGTGTAGCCTAAACTTTATATTTATAAAAATAAAATTACCTATATGAAAATATGGTCCTTATAAATAAATATAAAAATTCAATTCTGAGTATCAAAATTTGAATAAATTCAAATAATATTTTTTATTGATGTTAGCCTATTATCGTTTCAAACGGGTCATACAAATATAAATATTTCTATGGAAATTCATCCGATTCTAATTGTTTACAGATCATGTAATTAAACATACTAAAAAACAATTTAAAAAATAAAAGATAATAAAAATTAGTTAACTTATATTACACTTGAAAACCATTAAGTTATGCATTAAAAGCCTATAAAGAAAACAAATACATTAAAAAAAATCACTTAGGTAATACTTACTACATACGAGTTCAAGTTTTCACCAATGAAATAATTTTTAAAGTTTTAGTAAAAACGATAGGAACACCTCTTAGGCATGATACTATAGTATTCAAATCTATATAGTTTTTCTAATCAAATATTGCTTTTGCTATTTGTTTTAATAATTTAACATATCATACAAGCGAATGCAATCGTTGTATTTTATAATTATTAGTTTATTACCGTTATAATTTATCAATTATTGCCGTACGGTGTAAAATTGCGATAATAACAGCGGTTAATAATTACTGTTAGTACTCTATACTCATTTGCTTATTAACCCATGTACATTATAACCACGGTTGTAGCATAGAGCAATAGCTGTAGATATCACTATCTACAGCCATGGATGGTACTACATTGGTGACAGTGATAGCAATAATATATCGATATTTTTAACTATAATATAATAATATTATATGTTTATGCAGTTTAATAAATAAATGGAACGTTTAATACAATTTCAAAATATTTTTATCTGGTTTGTTCAACATATTTTATCTGTTCCGAATGTTCCGATCATAAAATCTCTAAGATCCGACTACGCGATGTCCTCGCCCTGTTAAGGTGTGTATGGTCTTCATCGAGGTTTGGTTACCTAAGGTTATGGTAGTCGTCAATCCATTCCCATATGGCCATATAGGTATTTACCATCATAGAAATTTTAACAGGTCTTGCGTGTTTGAACTATGATAAATTATTGATCGTTGGAAATCACGCGCACGGTTCTGTTTGAGTTTCACGAAAGACAGCCGCAATTCCTTTTGGACGTTATTAAAACAATATAACACTATACCAACGGCGGTACGCACCTCTGTGTACAGTGTGCGCATGTTATTATAGGCAGTTTACGCGTATTGTAGCGTGTTTGCGTACACCGAACACACCCGCGACGTAAGTGCGATACAGACTTTCGACGATTGAAAAGTACATATTATTATACTGTGGATCTATGTACAGCCGCGAGACGTTAAAAATAAATTAATACGTCTATATATTATATACGTCTTGAAATACTGTATACCAATATATACCATAGGTATAATACCGTACATAATGCGCACAGTCCAGAATGCTTAGAATTCATATCGCGGTATTATTATCTTTAATGATATATTATATTTTACGATCTCCGCGGGTTTTTCTGCACGCCTCGATTTCAAATTCCGGGATCTCGAATGTTTTATAGACGCGCATAGTTTGTGCACATATTATATTATTATTATTGCTGGATATGTGCCGTAGCTAATTTATTAAATTATTATTATTGATTTTATAATAATATTATATTATAGGTACAGACAATAAAATATTATACTCTGTAACGATACAGTTGGGAAATTTTTTTTTAGTTTTTAAAAGTTATCTTTGAAAATAGAAGTCAATTTTTTTTTTTTAATTAGGAAGTCACAGTCTTATTGGTAATTTGAGAAATAAAAAAAGATATTCTAACAGGTTAGAATCGATGTATGAGAATATTTTAAGTTTGGCGAAATGTACCCAACCGAGTGATTGGTGCAGGTCTAATGATTTGTCGCATTTAAAACAGGTTCAGATGTAAAATAATTGAGCGTACCTATATCGAATTACTAATGTATAATAAATATCACATACTTATAATTACCGTAATAATCTTATATGATATTCGACAATTGCAGGTATATTATTTTAATGTTTGAAAAATGTGTTGCAGAATGATACCTCAGCATGTCCCAGGATCGCTTGACCGCTCTTCGGCTACTGTCGTATTGTTGGCTGACCGTCATGTTGCTGTCCAACACTTTGGCATTTAACGTCGTCTACAACAAGGAACCGCTGTCATCTTCATCGTTTCAGTCATCTTCTTTCTATCAAAGTACGTGCATACTAAATGATATATCCGTTACCTATAGTTTATGGTGTGTGCAGTGTCATATAAAAACGGAAACAACATTTTACTGATTTTTATTAATTTTACAACGCTTCTTATGATCTATACACAATGTTTTTCTTTTTCTAATAGCTTACACTCGATTATTGATACTTGATAGCATCGAGTATCGATTGACAATTATCGATTATAACTTATAATTTATAAGTTATAGCCGCTATAGGACGAATTAAATCTAATAATTATACATACTTTACGTGTTTTTTCTGCACCCGTCACTGACTATATAGTAGTACTTATAACTATATAATTTACTAACACACGGTAGTAATTATCTTCTTATTATATATGAAATACATATAACACTTAAGGGTGGATCACAAATACTGTATTCATGTATTATAACGTTATAAATAAGTCATTTTGTCAATATTTTTGTATAAATATGACGAACCATAACAAACACCATATCCGTTTTGTTGTCAATATTTTTATTAAAAGTGGCTCGTATAATTTAAAAATTAAAATATAGTAAAAAACAAACAAAAAACACAGATAATGTTTTTACTTTTAACTTTTAAGTTTGATCGTGGATAAATAAGACTAATAATAGAAAATTGGTTTTATAAAACATTAATTTTCTATGTTGTATACCTACATTTGTAAGCCTGAAACAACATCTACGAGTATTGCATTTTCTCAATGTAGAAAAAAATTACAAAACTATGTTCAAAAGCCAGTAATGATAAAGTATGATAGAAAATATGTCAATATTATAACTTAATAATTCTGTCATTATGTCATCTACTCGTGTGTATTCAATATATATCCGTGTTTACGTTTATGATTTATTTATAAGTGTATACCTAAGTCATTTTTTAAAAAATTATTTTGTATAAACATAATATACCATAATACTACATAAGCATAACCGTATTTAAATTTGAAGCTATTGAGTCTCATAACCTTAAACACTAATGATTTTTTCGGTATTTATAATTACAATTTTTAAACACCTACTTTTTGTACCTATATAGGTTATAACTAAGCTTCATAAAATTCGAAATAAAGGCAGTTTGTTTGAAATCCACTTAGCAAACTTATATATGAGATAAGAATTAGTGTATACATCGTATATTTTTGAGTAAATTACGCATAAACGTTTGTGATCCACTCCACGCTAGTGTTTTATTATATTTATAATATTTCTATATTATTACATAATACGTTTATCGGTGATTTCATAACGTCCATCACGTTGATTTTTTTGTTTTCAGCTGGTAGCAGGAAGTTTGGCGGCTACCGAATCGTACCCCGCGCGTGCAAAGACGAATCTCACCCGTTCAAAAATGATGTGTCCATCACTACCCCTACAGGAACCGGAACCGGAACCGGCGTGTGCATGTTCAACTATGAGTGCACGCAACTGGGTGGTTCGGTGGTTGGGTCGTGCGTGGACGTGTTCCTTTTCGGCGCCTGTTGTCGACTTCCGGCTGGCGTAAAAGTGCCCGCCGCAGTCGAGCAGAGCGCGTCCAGTGCCGCGGCCGCTACCGCGACCGTCACCACCTCGACACCGGGCTATCACTATAACGACCTACCACCGCTATCGTTTCAACAACCGGTGGCCGATACCATACTGATGCACCGCAACGGGTCGGCTGTGCAAAACACTTACAGGCCGGACGATTTGTTCGGTAACTTCACGGTCCTGATGCAAGCCCACCGCGATCGGCTGCCGTCGGTGGCCGACATGACGGACGTTGTACAACAATACACCACTGATGGTGGTTACCACCAGTACCATCACCATCAGCACCGACCGCCGCCATTTGCCGACCACAAGATTACGTCCAAAGTGGATTACGGTGACGCGGCCACTGTCAAACTGCAGACGTTGCAGTCGTACTCGTCGTCGTCGTCGTCGCCGGTGTCGAAGTCGACGGACTCGGTGCCCAATATCCGGAAAACGACTCCGTCCGCGGCTACCGTCCAGGCGACCACGTCCAAACAGGGTTACGGCAGTGCGCATCACCACAACAACCACAAACACCAATACCCGTCGTCGGCCGCCGACGACTATTACGACAATATGGTGTTGATACCCACGTTGACGGTCAACGACCCCAACATCAAGGAAAATAACTCAATCAACCACATATTGTCGATACTCAATTACACGCCACCCACGCCGGACAGGCACCACGCCGACCCGATGGACGCGTCGCCTTCGTACGTCGTTCACCAGGTGCAATCGAGCAGCTCACCACCGACGTCACCACAAGCGCTGTACACATGGGGCTCCATCGACGGCGGTGATTCAAAGTCGCCGAGCTATGGATCGTCCACGTTCCCGGTCACCAGGCCCTCGTCCACGATCCACTCGTCATCGACGTCCGCGCAGCAGCACTACGACCGACCGGCCACCAGCTATTACGGCTCAACGCCGTCTACCACTTCCACTACGTCTAACCACCATCTGCCAGGACCGCACTTCCATGTTCTATCCACGACCACGACCACGGCCAAGCCGTTCGAACCAGTCGCACCCACCGTCATAGTGCTGAGCCCGGCCAATGATTCGAAAAATCCCAACAAGTACACTACACCCGCGTCCACGGTGTATGCGACCGCCTCGTCGTCATACCGTCCACCACCTTCGTCACACGTCAAACCTTCGCAGAGCATTATCGTGACCGGAAAACCGTCAGTTAGCGCTGCATATACGACCACAGCCACTTATCATCACCCTCAGCAACACCATCAGCATCAGCAAGACGTGTCTTTCGTGCCGGTCAGCTCGACCACGATGGCCGACAAATATTACAACGCCAACTATCAACCGACTACTGGTGCTGTACACACGTCGGCCAAACCGCTGGTGTCCACCAACTACGGACACAGGCCCTCCACCACCACGACGACGGTCGTGCCACCTTCGACGGTTAGCTCCAACAACAACGTGTTCACCACCGTCATCACGTCGGTGAACCATCAGTACCACAACAAGTTCCAGCCGACGGCCACGGGCAGCGGTAGCTCGAGCTCGTATACAACGGCTAAACCAGTGGTAAACGATGGGGGTGTGGTGGCCGTGCTCCAGTCGTCTAGCAGTGGCTACAGACCGTCGACCGCTGTCGATGAAGATTACCCGACACCCGTCGTGACGCCGGCCACGCAGGTGTTCATCACCGGCTCTGACGTTCATCATCTGCAACAGCACCATATCCAGCAGCAGATCCACCAACATCTACAGCACCACACGTCGTCGTCTTCGTACCCAGCCACCGCGGTGCACGGATCCACTGCTGACGATGATCCGAACGCTGTTCCGTTCAACTCCACCGACACGTTCGCTTTCCCACCGGTTCGCGACCCGAACGTCAACCTAACGGCAGCCACACAACAAGAAAAACCAGATGTGACCATTGTCGATGCGGCCGGCGATTACGACGCCGATGCCGATCCCAATCCACAATTGACGGCCGACGACAATCTGGACGACAAGGTCCACCTGTTTGTCGAGAAAGTCGTCCAATCGCTGCAGGGCAATTTCGAAGACCTGGAAAAGGTCCTCATGTCCGGCGACCCATCATCGTCCAACGTGACTGTCGCCAACGATGATCCGGCAGGCTGGCCGAATAAGAAACCGGCGACCGCTACGCCGACAGCCGCTACGCCTACGAAGAAACCGTCCAAACCCGCTACCACTAAGCCCACGAAACCCTCGCCGCAGCCCGTCAAGTGGACCACTACCTCCACGTACAGGCCGACGCCAATAATTCCACTGCAGGACTCCGCCCCGTTCCTGGAAGTAACCACTGTGTCCCGTCCGGTCAAGTACCCGACTTTGCTTACCCCTGTTCAGCTTTTCCAGCCAACTACGTACGCCACGGACAACAAACGGCCGACCAAGCTACCCGTCAAGCTGACGCCTTCTACGACGGTTGTGCTGGACACGCTGAATGTCGAACATGAACATCACACCACCGCTGAACCAGATTACAGAAAAAGTACGTGCAATCGTTATCATATTAAAATGTATAGGTTGGTGGTGTGAGAGATGATTGAGTAGGTTAGTCAAAACAATTTAAGCGATTGATATTACTAAACCACCCGTAGTCACGATTAATAATACTGTGAAAAAGAGAATAAAATTCTTTAGTAAAATTTTTTATTTAAATGATTTTCTCCCTATTTACATAGGTACCTATTAATTGCTAACTCGTGTAATCGGCCATTTCCGCTTTTAACCATATATTTATAATTATTTGTTTATTAAGCATAATATTCAAATGTTTTTTACATCGCTTTTGAGACGTAAAATAGTTTATCACGTTAAACACACAATTACGTGTATCATGCGAAGTTAAGAATTTAAATTAATTATTTGTTTTAAGTTTAAGGCTAAGTATACACACCAAATATACCTACATATTTTTTGTCCATTTTAGAAAAAATAGTATAATAACAAATAAAAACAGTAATGATTGTTTTACCACAATATTGCTTTCCAGTGTCCGATGATATCATACAATAATATTTACAGAGTTTAATAAGCGTACCTACCAGTTTTGGTTCAAAAATTTGTCTGTCTGATACGTGGATCGTAACATTCCTATTATAGCATGTATTTAGTTTATTACAAGATCGTATATATACTGATATAATGTAGGTGTGTTTAGTCAAACTGTGCTTAGTCCTGTATACTGCGTCGCTAAATGGAGTCGTCGGACGTGTACAACAATCGATAAGTAAAGTGCTTTTCTTAATATTACTCCACCCCTAAGATAACAGACAGTATATATATTACGTAATAACACAATATTATATTATATCCATGATGACGCGAATGCATGTTTACTGTCGAGACATGTTTTTCGGTGAGCCCTCGAGCCCTCTTGGCTCAAAAATAATCACAACGATAATGTTTTAATATTGCTCTCATACCTACCATATATACTACACACACACACATACACACACAGCTGTATAGCTGTTACGAATTCTCGTCCAGGTAACTTAACGGTAATATTTATTACAATATTTTAAAGCGCGTAGTAAATACGTTGACGGCATTACTATTACGTTTATATCATACGACGATGATAACAACGACGTTCGTGTCGATTTTTTATTTTAGGTATAATATTCATTGTGGCGGTTCGTGAGTTATTATCATGCTAATTTCCCAAATCTTTACTATACAGATCAAATCCATCATAATATTATAGTCAACTTACAATATGTATTTATACGAACATGAGAGATGCATTTAAAAGCGCACATTACATGAATTGAATATTTTAATAACTACGTTTGTCGTAACACTCGTAACGCCGCATCTTGATTGAAGCTTCATTTGAAAATAACAATCTTAAACATTAGCCTTTAGGCTTCTATAATGTATGCTACACATAAACTTAATATAATACATATTTGAGGTGTTTCATAATTATTATAATTATTGGATGCAAGACGCATTAATTTTCCAAATTAATTTTTACGTCATATTTATACTAATTTGGTTTTAATATTTGCGTGATTTTTGAAGAAAGCCTAGTATAAAATTTGGTATGCTTGATGTTGGCAGCTTCAATGATAATTCTCGTGGCGGAAATTAAAAAATAATATCACGCGTGTAGGGCGTATAAAGCGATTTCTATATGGTATCGGTTCTGTGTGACGATGTATAACGGTCCGGAGAGTACAACACAATAATAATATGCCAAACCGGATAGATAATATGATATTATAATCGTTTTGGCGGCGCGCAGCAACAGGTTTTCTCTCGCATAACGTGTAATAGTACCTAATACGATGTTACCAAATATATGAAATAATATGGTAACTTATCGTAGATACTGCATTCGATTTTTGCATTAATCTGTGACACGTTATGTTTACACACTTTAGCGTGCGGAGTGCGGCCTTTGGTGAGGAAAGGCGGTCGAATCGTCGGTGGAACTGGTTCGACATTTGGCGAATGGCCGTGGCAAGTGTTAGTCAGAGAAGCCACCTGGCTGGGACTGTTCACCAAAAACAAATGCGGCGGCGTATTGATAACTCAGCGACACGTCATAACTGCCGCCCACTGTCAACCCGGGTAAATATTAAATCATATTATATTATCATATTTTATATGATAATATATAATCAAAAGAAGTTTTACTAGTTAATGTACGTATAATTATCAATTTATAGGATTGGAATTAGAATACTAGATGCTTCTGAACACAATTTTTTTTCAAGTATTTTATTGTTTTCAAAATATTTTAAAAAATGTTGGTTTCGCAACAGTAATTGCTATAGTTTTTATTTATTTAGTTATTCCTCAAGAAATATAAACAGAACTAATTGAACTAGCCAGGTTTTTAAAATATGAAAATTACATTAAAAAAAAATAAATATCCAAATGAATATCTCGCTTATGCCAAGCATAATTTTAAAGCCTCATGTTTGTTATTTCGAGATTTTTTCGAACTTTGACTACAGCGCTTGAAAGTTCCAACTTTCGATATATAACAAATTATCTTATAATAATCATAAATATGATTTTGGAAAATTATTAAGTAATCTGTACTTTAATAGACAGTTACAATAAATTATTTAATTCCGTTTTATATTTGGGTTAATATAATTATAAAATAAATAAAAATAACAATTATTACTATTTTATTTTTAGAATAAATAAATTAGTTTTAACATAATAGTATATACAGTATAGAAATACCACTGATTTATAGGTACTAGGTAGTCACTAAACAGAATGGCATCTAATCGTCATTCGCGTTTCATTTCTTAAACTTAAGAAATCTATAAAATATATATTTTATATTCACTTTAAGGATTAAGTATTGCAGCCAAATTATTGTATACAATCATAATGATGGCAGGGGAGACTTTGTTTGATTGATTCCAAATCTGGTTCCAAAAACTTACAAAATATAATTTATATTATTCCCAAAACATTTTTAAAAATGTTCATATCGACTTGTATTTCACTGAATTTAATGTTAGTCAACTTTCAGTCTGGATTTAGAATTCGACTGGTCTACACTCGCTATTTCCTATTGTGTACACCGCTACTGCTATGCAACATTACGAATAAAATTGATTAAACTACTCCTCGTATTATAATTATAATAATTATTATTATCATAATCATCATTACCATTGTCCATTATCATCATCGTCATCGCCATCATCATTATTATTATTATTATAATTGTTTAAAGTGTAACGTCGTGCAATTTACGTTCTAACATACTTTTACTAGGTAAGGTAATTATTTTTTCCCGTCGCGTGTTAAGATACGCTCGTTCGCTTTGAAAGTTAACGCGAACTAGGTCAGCGCCGAGAGGCTCTTTTCGGAAAGAGGTCGTGCACGACGCGCGCGATTGTCTTATCGTCAAAATGGGTATTGTATCTTAATCGAAATCGATCGACGTAAGATAATAACGGCCGTTGGGTGGACACTATATTATACGCTTTACTGATAATAATATTTACGTATTCACTGCGTTTTCATCAGGTTCCTATTGATCGACGTTCATAGTTAACAGATACAGATAATACTTTTAACTCCCAAAAGTCTGAAAGTCGATATGAAGGATGGGGGAAGAACATTGAAGCTACAACCTTTATATTTGATTGATTTTTTTTTTTTGATATATTCGTTTTTTAATTACACACCACCCACCCGTGGGTCACGTCGGTGTCATACGTAGTGATCGTACAGCTTTCGACTTTTTTTTATTTGTAGCCAACTGTTCAATACTCATATTATTAAATTTAATGTAAATAGTCTTTAGGAAATTATACATATTTTAATGTTTGCATCCATGGAATTCATAAATTCATACATTTATATTTATTGGTTTATTTTAATTTATATCATTATAGGTGTATACCACAAATATTAATTAGCTGTATACACAAATACGAGAACACAGTTTTTATTTTACGTATTGTTTTTAAACTAACAAAAAAGTCAAATTTTAATTTATTAATTATCTATTTTATTGTTTGCTTAACTAGTTATTAAGTTAATTATTAAATAAACTTACCAGTTAAGGTAAAAATTGATTATACACACACACATATATTTCAAAAAATAGATTTTAAATAACTAAGTTGAAAAACGTGAGTCATAAATATTATAGAGAGGACAATATTTTGTTGAATACATATATATTTTGTTGAAGTATAATATGATTTCAACGAAACGTTATAATCGTTTATAATATGAAAAATTTACGTATTCAGAACTTTAAATATCTCAGAATATGTGTCTTGACGTAACAAAAAACCGATATGATGAGATACCATCTATATAAAAAGCCGTTATAGTGAATGCGTGTCAACGTGTTTATGTACTTACCAAAAACCATCCATATAATATTCTATATTAGTTATGCGATGGCTAGTCAGAATAAACCAACTCAAAAGGTCAGCTGTGTGAATTTATCAAGGACATCGCAGACATTATATTATTTTATTTTCTATGTAAAACGGTACAGTAGTTACTAGAAATCGTTTAATAATGTCACGATTCACAATGGATAGGTCAGACTTCCATACCACACTAGATAAAGAACTAGTGTCATCAAATTAATAATATTCAAACAATATTTAATCGGTTTGCGAATCGATACGTATATTATGTAAATAATAAGTACATATTATAATAAATCATGCTAGGTATTTCGATATATTATAACTACCTAAATAGTTTGTAATCTATGGACGTATTCCCAACACACGCCGGATGAGCTTAAATAATCTCGTATCCGTTTATTCAGTTTTATATTTGAAATTTTTAATCTCGTATTTTAGTTTAATATATACATAAACCTGTCATAGTCATGACCAAAATTCCAAAACGAAATCGTAAGCATTACACCACAGTGTAAGAATAATTATTAATTATAAATTGTTGCAACGGATATGCACGACGAATGCGGATTTGCCGTAACCGTAATAATGAGTTGTTGTCGTTTCCGGTTGTCCGCAGATTTTTGGCCAACCTGGTAGCCGTGTTCGGCGAGTACGACATCAGCGGCGAGGTCGAGTCCAAGCGGAGCATCAGCAAGAACGTGAAACGCGTCATCGTCCATCGGCAGTACGACGCGGCGACTTTCGAAAACGACATAGCCCTTCTAGAACTCGAATCGCCGGTCAACTACGACCAGCACATCGTGCCCATTTGCATGCCAGACGACGAAGACGACTTCACGGGACGCATGGCTGTGGTCACGGGATGGGGACGATTGAAATACGGTGAGCGAGAGTTTCGTCGGTGGCGGTGCACTATTATTGCCCACCAGTCACCGAAATAAATACACATCTTTTACCATTCGTTGAATTCTAATTTTATGATTTCCCCCCGCCATACTGACAGTAAAAGGTCTTAAAAAGCGCTCGATATACTTAACTTTTTTATTTTTGTAAATTTATATGTATATTATACTATAGTACTGCAATGACTTAATAAAACTAGATTCACCGCGATCGCTTTGAAAACACCACAACAAATTTACTATATTATACTAATTACATACCTATATTTATTTTTATACTTGTTTTTAACTCATAAATCTATATGAATTAATTTTAATTTCGATTTTAATTTTGCAATTTCATCCTGTGGTGGTCCCAACATTATTTTGACAGTACTTACACTACTCTACCCATTTTGTTAGTTGTACAATTACATTAGATTATTTTTAATTTTTAATATTAATATAAACGTAAAAACAACGGGAACTATAAAAATATAATTGTACAAAGAGATTCGAATTTAAAACCATTCGTTTTTTTTTTGTAGCAGTTGTGCTCATCTTATAGAGAAGAAGTGTTTGTAAATTAACTAAAAAATTATTCGTTTACTACCGAAAAAACCTTGATACATGATGTACATGAAGGATGCTCTAATATAATATATTGTATCATAGAATGCTTAAAATGGATTAAAATTATGATAATTAACAAAATGTACAAAATAAAATAATTCACCTATCTCTAAATAAACTGTTTTGATAAGCAATCCGTGGAAAGCATAATCAAAAAGAGCGTATTGAGATCTCTCTCACGTAACAGTTTTATTTAAACGAGTATAGTGTACGGGTACTTCGACTTTCGGCAAATAAAATACCGATCTTTCTGTCAAAAATCAATCGATTTTGACGTCCGAGAACGAATCGAATATTATTATTTATTATCAGATAGATAATATAATATATGTATAGATTGTACTCAACGTGAAATGCCTAATTCGATTGTGAAACTAATTTTCAAATTATTTCGATGATATACGCTCTAGTCAATCGATACCATGTTACGCAGACCGTCAGGATTCACCACGACTAATATTCTTACATTTGCATAATAATATAATAAAACGTGTTTCACAATCCTTCGTAAATTGCTCGTTCGTACAATATAGAAGAACCTACAAAGATTGTTTTTCATCGAATTCAAAATAGGTGGACATCATAGTATAATATTTTCATAGTCCTTACTTTATAGCCCTAGACATATGTATAAATATAAAAGACGAGGGGAAGCAATAACTAGATCTTAAACATATTTAGAATCTAGTCAGTCTCTAAATGTAAGATTAGGCAGATTTTTGTAGATTTGACGTTCATACGCACTTGTTTAAATGACTGAGCTCTTTTTTAGTTTTAATGTACTCATAATTTTATACTATTATTGTATTATACTTGTTTATATAAGTATAAACGTTTTTTTTTTAAACCATTATGTTTTAATATAAATAACTAGAGAAAGTTTAATACCTACCTACTGGATTAATCGACTTGGGCGCGTGTAGTGCCGTTACTATATTTAAAACACGTAACTACCGATGTACCCATGCTAGTTATGTATAGTTTATACCAGTAATATAAGATTACAGACCAAAAAACATAATATCAATATGAAAAAAATTACCGTTGTAAACTATTGACAGTGCAAAATTACAAGACATCGATCTAACAAATTTGATAATAAACTATTAGACCTAATTAAATATCTTTCGAAATTAATTTGCCTTTATTTTTCTAAGTAACTCATTTAAACTTTTGTGGTGCTGGAGTAGTTGTATATTAGGAACATTTTTTGATATTATGTTGAATATTTTTGAACGACTTTCAAATTTGGTTGTCCCAAACAATAATTGTGGAACCAGCGTGAACTTGGCACCACACAAGTTTAAATTACAAGTTGCAATATTGATTAAAATATGAGAAATATATACTAAATAAATAAAAATATATTAAAAAATGTTTTTTAAAGTTTCAGTGAATGTTAATTTGTAAAACCGATTGTCAACAGAGTTGATGTATGATTATGTTCATAATATGTAGTTATAGTATATAATTTTAGTTATGATCTATTGAAAAGTTAGCTCCGTTTGAGTTAGTGAATATATTAATAACCCTATTATTGTCTGTTTTCATCGAATAATATTGAATATTAATAATATTATGATGTTTATTTTCAAACAGGAGGCGGAGTTCCGAGCATACTGCAAGAAGTGCAAGTTCCTATAATTGAAAACCAAGTATGCCAGGACATGTTTGAGACAGCAGGACACACAAAGACCATACTTAGCAGTTTCTTGTGTGCCGGTTACGCCAACGGACAAAGAGATTCTTGCGAGGTATGTTCTATCGTTATAATTTCATGGTAGACTTAGAACATAAAATTCGGACGAAACTAGGTATACCTACTTGGAAAGTTCCAATTTTTATTTTGAAATGAGTTAAAATACTTTAGGTAATGTTATCGTGTTTGAAATAAAAAATTCATGATTTTGATTAAATTATTTAGAAAAGGCAATCGTATCATTGAAAATTTAATACATATGTTATGATTTGACCCACGAAATAGAGACTAAAAACAATTAAAGGTTGTACAGTGTATTTTGAAGATTTATTTTTGTATATAACAAATAATTTTCAAGTATAAAAATATTTTAATTTCAAATTGTAAAATATATTATACCATATTATTTTTAAATGAGCCATTATTCCACTTAAATTACATATCTATTTTAAATGTTTATTCGTCATCTGTATACACTTAATAAGTTACTGTAATATAATTAATGATCCTACCGAATAAAATTTTTCATTTTGACGTTTTAACAAAAACGCATAAACAGGATTATTTTTTTATGGTAAAATGAAGTTTGAAATCACGAATTTGTTGTACAAAATCATATAATACTACTCAATAGAAGAATTACACTAAGCATTCATATTGTAATAATTGAATAATTTTATAATAGCTTTACTTCAATATTTTACTACCGTTGACTAATGCGTACCTCGTATAGAAGTAATATTCCTCATACATAGACGAAATTACTAAAACATAGAACAGTTTTAACTTCAATCAAACGCACACCATAATAGAACCCCCTTAGAATATGATCAATCGTGGTATTAATTTTTTTTAATTTTTGTATCTGATCTCGTGACAGGGTGACAGTGGCGGGCCTCTGATGATTGAAAAGGACAACGGCCGTTGGACGTTGATCGGCACAGTGTCACATGGCATCAAGTGCGCCGCACCCTATCTGCCGGGCGTCTACATGAGGACCACGTACTACAAACCGTGGCTGCAGACCATCACAGGCGTACAGTAGACGAAATGTCATCGCCGAATCGTCAATACTATTATTGTTATTGTTTTTTGTTGTTGTTGTTGTTGTTATTATGATCTTATGGTTACACCGTTATAAGGTACGATATAATAGTAATTATTATATATCAAATAAAATATAGACACCGAACCCCTCTTCATATGTCAGCAGACCACATATCATCGCGCATCTATATCTTAAAATAATAATAATAATAATATTAATTATCGAATTACATGACGATGCCCCACAGCAGTGTTGGGAAAGTTACTTAATAAAAGTAACGGGATTAGGTTAAAAACCTAATCGGGTAACAAGTCACTATAAAATAATTTATCAATTTATTATCGATATAATATTGAAAATAACTAAATCACTGTAGGTACTTTATCAATGAAACACAATGCGTTACAAAACAAACTACACTATTAATTTTATCTACAATTTGTTTCTTGATTTAAAATTTTAAAAAATGTAATTTAAAAACAAAACTATTTTGAATATATCTAATTATTTTTTTTTATTTATTCAGAATAATATGATATTTTACTTATTGAAATATAGTTAGAGTAATAAATTGTGATTGTGAATATTAATTGAAAATCAAATATAGACAGCACAATAAATAAATTGTAATAACGCGTTTACATACGGAATTTGGAAACGATAATGTTTTAAAAATACTATCATTTTTTAAATCCTGTCTCAAATATTATATGATATTAAAAACATGTTTATTATACTTATTTTGTGTTTGTTTAAACGAAATATTGACAGAGTACTATCAACTTAGTTACTTAGCGTTACTTAGACTTACTTTTGTTTTTAATTGATTCCGTTATAATAACAAAGTGTATAGCTCGTTTTAATTTCGTTACGGCTAGTAATATTTAATGTCATACAACACGGCGCTGAATCTATAATCTATATGTGTGTGTGTGTGTGTGTGTGTGTGTGTGTGGATTGGTGTGCAGAGATTCCTTCAACGACCACATAAGGCATATCTAACGACGCGATCAAATGTGCAGCGAGTATATTATTATGGCGAATAGAGGACGTTGGTGAAAAACTTAGTCACCCGTCAACCCAAGGATACAGAGAAAATAAATCATGGGGAGGGTGACGGAAAACTGATCGAAAATGAAAAATACTGACACACAGCTATTAATAATGTATTAAACAATATATCATAAAAATGTACTAGATTGCAATATCATAACACAGCTGACAAATGTATCTATTTACCTCGCCGACGATTTGTACTATTATTCTCATCGATTCGATTGTTTTCGACGATTTTCTACTACTGCATGTGATAATCATATTGACGACGTGTATACATATGTTGTATACCCGTTCAATTAAAACATCATAGTGATTAGAATACAATTTCGCCATAATTTATCACTGTAAATTATTATTTATTTGTTTATTTATATATATTATATATTATATAATTGTACATTTTATTTTCATTTTTGTAACTTTATACGATATGTAGGTATATATAGATATTGTTTCTTTCTTTTCTCTCTACTATATTTTTATATTTATAAGATTTTTGTACATTAATGTTTTATATTCTTATAATTCTAAATATTCATATTATTATTATTATTATTATTATTATTATTATTATTATTACTATTATTTTTGTATTATTTTATCATAATATAATATACTTTACTGTAATATGTGTCGCTTAAACGCCAACACAATATACTATATTATTATATACTAGAGATAATGTTATTTTATATACGCATAATAGCGCACGTACATTATATACTATAATTTATTATG
This sequence comes from Rhopalosiphum nymphaeae, assembly GCA_036289425.1. Taxonomy (NCBI): domain Eukaryota; kingdom Metazoa; phylum Arthropoda; class Insecta; order Hemiptera; family Aphididae; genus Rhopalosiphum; species Rhopalosiphum nymphaeae. The sequence goes on along the minus strand of JAZAQC010000007.1, from coordinate 16,842,769 downwards.
TCGTTTGACGATTTTTTTTTTATACATATAATATGAACATTTTTAATAAAACATTAAAACCCGAAATACTACAGTGTCTTTTTAATATTATAGTAGTTAAATTGATATTATATAATTTGGAACATAAATTGGATAAAACGAATATAATAGTTATCTGACAACATCTAAAAATTGTGTGTGAAATTCTTGCCGTATTATAAATTGTAATAAATCCTCATGTTATACAGCTATTTCCTTTATCATATAATTTAAGTTACGAAAAAAAAATATCAAAAGCAATTATTAACCGATACTAATATTAAGAATAGAAATATAATGATGAGGCGCGGACACTCAATATCAATATAATAATATATAGATATAACGAATAGTAAACAGTATCACGTGGAACCGATGTATACCGTTTTTCCAGAACGAGATCAAAAGATCCACGTTAATAGTATAAGGTATACAGCTGTCCCATTGGCCGTTATACATTTTTTCATCGTCTTTTGAAATTTTCAATATCCCGGATGTATGTTTTTGAAATCATTGTATTCTATTTCAATAATACAATTTTGATCACACGGCGTTATAGATAGGCTATTTATCCTACACAAATGTTATTGGTTCATTTTATATGGCATTTTTTAAAATTCATTATAATATGAATTCAATATTAAAATATAATAATAATATACATAACATTTTTAAGTCCCCCCACGAATAATGTTTTTAATTATTAAAAATTAATGAATATTGTTATTCATGGTCTGAGTATATAATAAAATCTTCTAAATTTGAACTTAAAATATCTATAGCTGTTTAAAGTACAAACTATTAGATTCAGGTTATCACACGATAATAATTATAAAATCAATACATTGATTGCTCCATTCAAAACCTAAATAATTATTATTTATTTTTTATATTAAGATTTTGTATTTTACCAGCTAGTGGTTTATTATTATTAATAATATAATTATAACTACTTAATTATTTGTATAGAATAATTTTATTAAAATTTATTATTATTTTTATAATACACTGATTTTAAAATCAACAGTATATCATACTCAATACTATAGAATTTTTTTTTTTTTTGTGAAATTAAAGCCAGTACCTATCAAATTTGTGCAGAGAACAAGTATTTGTGGAAAAGAGAGAGTTAAATTTTTGGTAGAAACGGAACATAATTTAATACTATACTATACATATACTAGTATTATACATTTGGCCTGAATGAAAACATAAACACAGGCCACAGTGCACGACGACACATCGCCTTGGTGACCTGTCCAGGTTTGATATTGTTAATATTGTTACAAACAACATTAACTCGACAGTTGTATTTTCGCCACGCGCTTATTTACGGGAATTTTTTCGATATATTTTTACTCGTGTCATTTTTGCCGTTTTTTTCTCTGATATGGACGGCGAAAGCACCATTCACGTCGACGTCGACGTCGGAGCGGACGATTCCGGGGACATCGAGACGATCCCGTTACTGCTGGCGTTCGATGAACCAGAAATGGTGGATTCATTGATCGTGGATAACGATTTACCGGAAAACGAAACACAACCCAGACCACAGCAGGAGCCAGTCGAGGTATCGGCAATGCCGTCAGCAGATATGGCTGTCAGCACTGTGACTGCCGTTCGGTTGGGTTCAGGGGCGGACGACAATCCGTCTACGGCGGCGGTGGCGGGGGCAGTGTCCACGGACGACGCGGAAGCTGAGAACATGGACATGCGCGGCCGCCGCACCCGAAGCGGTAGCCGACGGCGCCGAGGCCGACGCAGCCGGAGCCGTCGCAGCCGTAGCCGGAGCCGTCGCGTTCAAATCCCAAGCAACGACAGCGAACTGTCCTTCGTCGTGGAGATCGGTGAAGACGAGGTCTCCACCGATATGGTGGCCGGTGGCAGTAGTGGTGACAGTCGTGGTGGCCAGAAGGTAGCCCGCCGCGGTGGTCGCAAGACCGCGAAGACGGCTTTCAGTGGTCGCCGTGTCGGGAAGACGGTGGCGGCCCACGGTGGTCGCATCGAAAAGAACCAGGCGGCTCGTGGCCGCCGGAAGTCGGCCAAGCGTAGTCGCAGAGACCGGAAAACCGCCGACAGTGTGCCGCGGCGGACGATGTGGACCGAGCGCCTACGTTCCCGCAACACTCATCGACAAAAGAAATCGCAGCCAAAGTAAAATTTTCCAACCAGAGGAGGGGGAGGGAGGTCCCGTACGACGTGATATACATAATATAATATAATAAATTACGCTCGGGACAATGTTTTCGTAATACAATATTGTTTTCTAAAAAAAAAAAAAATTAAAAAAAAACAAAAAAATATTGTGTCAAGATGTTCTTTTTTCTAAGTGCTCCTAGTGCGAGCACCGATATTTATGTAACCGAGCAAGTTATGAATAGTGAAGGCCGTCATAAAACGTTTATTACCCTAATATTCAAGGTTGAACCTAAAACCAACTCAAGTTTATTTAATATTTTAATATATTATACAGTTGTTTGAATTCGAAAGATAGTTAACGTTTAGGTTTATAGTTTGAATTCATTTGAATCGCTGACAATCAATTATGGCTATTTTATCATGACAAACCAGTAGATTTCAGTAAGGTAAATTTAAAAATAAAATTAATTTGATAATATGTATGACCTTCCCTTATAATTTATAATATTGTTTAGTAATATTTTACAGTGCAGACTGGCAGCTCTAGTGTTTGATTTTAGGAGGAATCATAAACTTAACACAATTGGTTTTTTTTTTATTTTATGATAAGTATTATATATCTGTCATAGTGTCATATCGAAATATATTCGAATGCTTCAAAATCAGTGTTATAGGTAACCACATTTACAATGAATCTTATTATTTATTAATTAAATCATTGAACAATTTTAAAAATATAATATGTACATGAAGTATGTCTCTAACAAACTAAAAAAAATTATTGGAAGTTAAAAAAAAATGCCGTAATTTAGTTATATTTTTTTTTTAATATTTTATTAGTATTTAATTATTTTAATTTATTGTGCGAAAATTTACTATTGTTGAAATTTGACATTTTTTAGGCAAGTCATGAAAAAAAAAAATTTAATTCTATGAAGGTTTGATTTTAATCATGCAGATACTGGCGTACTGCACGGAAATAAAAAATATCTAACGAATAACGACAAATTACAATTAAACGATACCAAGTATACTAATATAATATAATATTATTTATAGTAATAATAAAAACGTATATTATATTAATTTGTATAGTACTATAGTAGGTATAAGGTATTCTGTAGGTACCTGTTCTTTTTTTAAATTTGGTGGTTGGGCATTGCCGCCACTGAAATTTTAGTTATTGTTTTTTTACCTATGCCCTATGCCTATAGTTTATGATTAAATGTATTCTAAATAAGATTATTTCGTTTCATCTTACCATTCTTCTCATCAGTAATTTATGTTTTATCGTTTTGTAAAAGATACTCTTAAAAGTATTTGTAAGATAATAGTACTGTTAATAAATTTATTTTACGAATACTTAATCATTTTTAATAAAAACATATATAATATATATATATTTAAGCTATATGTATATTTATTGATTTAACTTAATTAATTTGAGCTTAATATTTTAATACACACTTATGAGTATCATGATCGATTATTGTATTACCTATGTACAATATACTCATACTAAATATGATGTATGGTTCAGATTTCAGTATTCGAATACAAGAAATATGGATCTTAATCGTGTAGTAAAATTTAGTAAAATACGAGTATAATATTTTAAAACATTTAATTTTATGTATTATGGTATCTATGTAATAAATAATCGTATTCGAATACTTTACAAGACTGATATCCATAGGCACAGTCATACAAAAATAAGTATACCTAACTATATGTGGATAATATGAAGCAAAAAATACCATCATATAATAATTAATAACTATTTTTATTCCACATCATGAGGAGGGAATACATAGATCAGTTATTTTGCTTTTTAACGATAAGTGTAATATAGAAAATTCATAATGATCACTAAACATTTATAGTTTAGTAAATTTACAATTTTAATATTATTTTAATATTTTGCATTTACATATTATTCATTTTAAATAGAACTAAATTTACTATAATTTACTATGTTCTCTTGTCAGTTAATTACTTATCTATACATAAAAAAAACTTAAAATCGATGATCATATTTATTTTTTTTTTTTTGTTAAATAGTTCATAGTTTAATTTAATATAAAAATTTCAAAATTGTATACTATTCTTTTGGAACATACAAAAATACGTAATTCATCAGTCTTAGATAGACCAACAGGTAAGTATTTAATTAGTTTATTCTTCGCGTGAAAGATTTTCTTGAGTTTAATTTTTTTAATCAATTATTCAACAGAATTTCTTAGTTGAATAAATTGTCTGTTCAATATACAATTTATGTATGTATTTACATATTAATGAAAACAAAATTCAAATACTGAACAACATATTTATCATGTAATATCTGGTTGTGAGCAGATAAATGTAAATCACAAACATAGGGCAGTTATGTACATGATAGGTATAAGACGACAGTAATTTATCAAAGAGGCTGTTGGTGACAAGCGATGAAGATGTTTTCATTTTCAAATATCTAACTTTGTTTTTTTTTTTTTTTAGGAATCTGTGTACACTAATGTTTATTCTAAAATTATATGATAATTATATAATAACGGCTTTCTCTATTGTAATTATTTTATATTAGCCTTTGTTAAAAGAAAAATGTATCAAATCAACTAATATATTATTAGGCAAGAAAGGTATTTTTTTATGTTTGTAAAACAAAGTCGCTGTGGTTTTCCTTACGAATGAGTTTGAAATGATTTATTGTTGATTATTGTAATTTATATTATTGAAACATATTATCAAAATAATATTGTTAAAAAGTCATATACGTTCATTGAATTTTACACCTGATGATTGGTGTGTGAAAAGGGTGAATATGTATCTATATCACGCATTTGTTAAGATCCTATGTAGAAAACATTATTTGTGGAACATATAAAGAAAACCATTATCAAATAAGTATAATATGTATCGTGACTCGTGACATCTTCAAAATTTATTTAATTTTAGGAACAATATTATACATAGAAACAGTTGATTTTAATTCGAATTTTTAGTTACTATTTTGTTTTAAAATAAGTCAAATATGCTCTGATATTAAAAATACAAAACATAAAAAACCTCTAAATCATAAAAATTACAAAATAAATAAGTTTAAAAGCAGAGTTAGACAATTTTTAAACTAAATATATGACTTTTTAATAAAAACGTACTATAATTAAAAATATGAAAAAGTTATAGTTGTATTGATCAGAATTTTGGCCTCAAAATAACTAATACTAGGATAAAATGTTTTAAATATCTGCATACATTGTGCGTAATAGTGAGAATTAAAACTAATCTACATTTATATTAGCATTAATGCATGAAATTATATTATTTCAAGAAATATCCAGATACTGAGATACCCACTTTATACACTAAATAAATTAAGGCAATAAACCATAACATAACATTTTTGTTATCGATAAAAAAGACGACGAATAAATTTATCATTGTATTTAATAGTCAATAATTATTTTTTATATTATTTATACTATATTAACTATACTGAAATCGTCATATTTTTATTTTGTCTCTTAAAAAGCATGTGAAAATATTACAAGTATAAAATATATTATTATTCCTGAATGTAATTAATATATTTAAATATAAAAACAATAATTTAATCTATTTAATCTACTTTAAAACAATTCTTAATCGGAGATTGTACAGAATAATTAATTATTATCGATGTTATTTGACATATTAAAATTGTTTGTAGAAAAGTATTTTGCTTTACATAAGGGTAAAAAATATAAGTTGAGATTTGAAATGCAATAATTGATTAACATTAACCCTTAACAGACATACGAAACAACAAAATTAATTTAACTATAAACATTAACATTGCATATAATTGAATTTTTTTTAAAATATCCATAAACCCGCTAAGATTGTTATTTTGGGATTCATATTTCACCTATAGAATTTATTAAGCGCGCCTGGAGCTTATTACACTTACGGGCTTGTATTGTTGTATACAAAACGAAGTAGTACGCCTCGATAATCTTCGCATTGCATAATGCAGCAGATCACTCGTGTGTGGAGGCTACCTATATGGCTTATCCGTTTATCAGCAAGTAGTATATTGGACAGTTTAATAACTAAATATAAATTATGTACAATCTTATGTGACTTTATGAGCGTTGCGTAAGTCTCGACATAGTCAGACGTCCATAGCGGGTCACTATACATCTAACCATTGCAATTTTCACGTGAGCATTAAACGTATACGGATGGTCTTTTCATCAAGAATCTATTGCGGAGATGATAGCTATTGTAATCGTTTCCATGATATGAGTACAGTCCACTAGTTGACTGGGGCTTGTCGGTGACTTCTACTACCCGGAAACCAGGCAGCAGATCAAGGTCGTTTTTGGCAATTTTCGATGTGGCGGTGGCGGCCTCGGCGACAGGTTCGGGTGACGAGACTACATTACTGCTGACATCCGTCGACGAGGACGTGAATATCGACAAAAATTTATCTACCAGCGACTGTTCGTGTTTTACTTCAGTTTGTGTGATGTCGTTTTGTCCGTTATGATTGTTGCTGTTGTTGTTGCCACCATGGTGAGGCAGAGGACTGGAAGGGATTTGACCAATTGGTGGACCAGTGTGATGGATGTACGTCATCGGCCAAGTTTGCGGGGACCCGTCTGTAGAAGGGAAATATTTATCACTACATGGTCGCCACTGATCCATAGATTTTCCCACGTAACACCTATGATAAACGTGAAAGAAAAAATACGTTAAAATCCGCCACACCGCCAAAAAAAAAAATATAAGTATTTTTGTGATTATTTTTATAATATTTTTTAAACATACGGTATTATTTTCTTCAATATAGAATCTAATGACTTACCATGGATAACTGACCCCTTCAGAATAACCACATTTATGGTCAGGCCGACAACAGTAATCCCAATCACCTTGATCAACCGGACAAGACCATATTCCCATTTCAACATTTTCGGTGCAGTACGAACCAGGTCTGCACGGTTGTCCATTGACGGTGAATCTCAACCATGTCCACTCTAATCCGCCCGAAACTATTTATAAATAAAAATACATTTTATTTAAAAGCTCAACAATTTTGAATTATGTTTTTTATCTTACAATCATTGGCCGTAGGGTATTTTGCTACAGGAGAGCTAAAGCAATGGACTTCACTGAAATCCCATGTATACAACACGAATTGTTGGTCTAGACTAAAATGCTGATTTGGTTTTAAATCTCTCATCTCGATATCACTCAATTCACAATAACCTCCGCTATATAAAAGTGGAATTACGTGAAATACTAAATGTTATATGAAAAATGCACTTATATATAGTCTAGTCACCAGTGCTATATGGTGTTAATACTAAGAAAATCTATACCTACAAGTAACTGAGTGTAGAACACCGAAAATATTGGTTTTCCCTAGCCTTGTTGCACTCCATTTTGCATTGGTATTCTGACTCGACGGTCATAGACTTTTTGATGGCCGACGGCAACAGTCTGGCAGTACCTCCAAAATTAATGTAACACACTGAAAACAAAGGAAATGAAAACGTGAGTTAAAAAATAAAGTTTAATAATTGTATTATGTCTAATTTTTTTTTTTTTTTGCGATGAATGTAAACTGTGAACGAATAATTTTTTATTTATACAAGTATAATAATTTCATCCGCTTAATAAAACGCATATCTTACGCTTTTTGACCGCCCCGTAGACAGTTGGTACTTGAGTAGGGTTCTGTCCATACAGATTGAACGAGTTGTACACACCTCCCGGAATTCCAGGGTCGCTGTTGGTTGGCCTGGTAGACACAGGGGTGTATTCTCCCGGCATCTGGAAAAATGTGGTTGGTGGCATGGATGGCACATAAGTACCCGTGGGTCTTGTGGTTGTATGGAAGACAGTCGGTGTGATGGGATAATACCCGGATGGCGGTGATAGAGTTGTTGGTGGAGGAAAGTACTGAGGTGGTGGTGATGGAGACGATTGAGGACCGACAGGATAATACTGCGGTGGTGGTGATGGCGATGGCGATGGTGATGGTGTTGGTGACGGTGATTCCGATGGTATCATAGGGAAGAATTGTAGTGGAGGTGATGGTGGTGGACCATACTTTGGACCGTATGATGACGGGTTCAGCGGAGGAGGCACGCCGTACTGTGGTCGGTACGTGGTGAGCACGGTGGGCGTCAGATCTTGTCCAGGGACCAAAGGCCACCCGGATTGAGGCAGGACCTTGTCCAGTTCACACCCGCGACCGTAACTACCACGGTTGTAGACATCGCAATTGGAATCTTCGACAAAATGTTTAATCGGGTCCATGTCGAGTACCGGGTAATCGGTTAGGTAACAGTTGTCTGACCATTTATCAGTGACGGGCAATCCACGGCTGCAAAACACACGAATAACATGGTATACCACATATGCTAATCACATGGTTACAATAATGGTATGCTATATATATATATATATAATAGTATATGATGAACGGAACACGTTATTTAAAGTTAAGTGTTGTCACACAATATCGTATACATACCGAAAGCTAAATACTCGACAAGTGAAGTGTTTTACGTGGAGGCAAATGAGTTCACACTCATGCAAGTTCTCCGTCTGCACTGAGAATTTCACTATGGAAACTTCCAACGTTATACCGCTCCGAATTCGTTCAAAACAATCTAAAATCCGTACATAAATAATAAATATCTAAAATTACATTTATAGATACATAAATCAGCATCGGCTATGATATAAAATTAAAATCAAGCAGAAAGTTCCTTAATATCCGTTACGTCAACCAATTACATATATTTAACTATTCTTCAAATATTTGTTTTAGTTCTCAAATCAATATAATGGTAAAAACTAAAAAGTGCATTTAAAATTCTAGGATTTATAATATTCAATTCACATTAATTTTTCAATGCAAAAAATGTAACTCTTCACGTTATAGCGATACAGATAAACAAAAATTTGTGATAGTCTCACCAGTGTCCCAGTTTTTTGAAGGTTGACATCCGGGCTGGCTAAGTTCATTTCTTGCAAATACATCACAATCTCTGTCTGGGACTAAATCTTGGAAAATATCTAATAACCTAAGCATTTTATCGCCCAAATGACAATTGTCCATAGACGACGTATAACTATATCTGTTGAAAAAAAAAGATCAACCTTATTATTTAAAAATATTCGATAATTCATTTTGTACTTCACCTGTAACTGAATACATTGCATGTAAATGTCTGTTCATTAGCGCATATAGTCTCACAGCCGTAAAGAGATGGAGCATTAGTTGATTTTATAATATTGTCTTGCTGTAAATGGTGTCCCGTTCTGGCTTTTATGAAACATTCTGTAGAAAACGATTTGCATTTCATCAACACATAATTAAAATACTTCAGGATAACAAAATAATACAATACACGTAACTTTATAGTCACAACAAACGAAAATAACATAATACATAAACTAGAAATGAAATAATTTTTAGGAAACTTTTTAATTATTTTCCACTTGTTGCAAAGAGTATCCATACAGTCAATTTGACATATAAATTTAAACATTGGACATCAAAATTTAAAACATTCATAAATATACATACAAGAAGGAAAATTATATAATAAAATAACAACCATCGTACTTTAGAATTTTACTATAACTACTAAACTACCTAATATAAGTATAGTAGTATTATCATGTAATAAGAATGTATCAACTATTATCAAAATGCAATACCCTGCTTTTATTATCCTAAGTATTTAATAATAAACATTGTAATTTAATAAAACAATTTGGTAAATAATTCAATTATTGTGAATGTAAAATGTATTCAAATATACTATCTAGTATTTATATTATAAAATATAATACTAATTAAAATATAAAATGAATATGATATATATAACAAATGTGTAGCACCTGTATAAGTTTCCTGCCCCTTTCATTTTTAAAATATTTTATTTTTTATACGAATAATTACATACATGCAATTAACATAAATTTACACTATTTTCAAAAGTTTTTAGATTTTGCAGAAAAACAAAATATTACAGCGAGTTTGGCTAGAAAAATGTTTCCCCAGCCTCACCAAAAATAAACATGTTTGACCCAAAATTTATTTCTGTGCCAATAGCAAGCACGAATTTACATTATCAAACAAAAAATATTGAACGTCACTCCCTTGTCCATCCGTTTTCTGATTTTGCACATTTCCCCAGGCCCCGTCAAAGTATAATGATGTGATTATAGGAATGTATGGGTGTGTTATATTATTTTTTATGATGATATTCTAACCGTTAATCGATGCCGGAAGTCGATTAACTTCCGTTGGTGTCAATGTTGGTTGTATATTATTCAACAGAAAACGGACATCATTGTTATACAGGTCGGTTGGTCTAATTAATGACACGCCGCCGCCACCGCCACCTCTTCCACCACTAAAAAGTTCCTGCACGCCTGGTTTCAACTGGTCATAGAACACTTTGTCGCCACCACCATATCCCACTTCGTTGCCTTGTTGCCACTGTGGATTGAGATCTTGCCATAGGTCCTGTTCGGACCCACTCCATTTACGCCTTTGCCCATACGGACTGGCAAGCTCTGTGTACCGACAGCTGGGCGAAGCATTTACATTTTTTTCGAAAAAGTCGTATTCCACGTCCGATTGGAAGTCCGAGGATAAGTCTAGTTTATCGGACGATACAGATGATAGTTGGCAACTGCTATAGGAATCCAACTTCATGTCATATCTATTGTGAAAATAAAGTAAAACGCGATAAATACGGTGCAAATAATATCCATATTATATTATATTTAATTATTTTAGCTATGCACTCACTATATAAGCTTATAAAAATTCTCTTTTGAGAGATTCAATTTTAATGGCTATTTTAAACAGCACAAAAATGAATAATGAATATATATTAAATAAGTGAGTTTAAGCTCATTATTAATTTTTCAATAACTATTTACTATTATGGTAATTTTCTGTTTGAAAAATTGTTAGTGATATTACTAAATTGTACTGTAGATCGTTTAAACTTACTAAAAATTGTATTTATTTTTGTGTGTATGACTGTATTTTATTTTATATAGATATTAAAAATGAATTCAATGAAGATATAATTTAACGACTGAATTCAATTAAATTTAAATTTTTTATATATGTACATAATATAGGTACAGCTTATACAAATTTATTTTATTTATTTAATTTCCCTATCAAATATCTTTTGGTGTGTTCAAAAATAGCTAGTTATTAGGTTCTAAAGAAATATATAACCGTTATTAAAATATAGTTATTCTTTAAAAAAAAATAATAATAAAAAAGTACAAACCTGAAGTTAAATCCTTCACAACGAAATTCTTTTTCGTATTCACAATATAATTCACAATCGCTTTTTGAATCAGCTGGCAAAGTTCTTTGAATGTATTTATCGGTCAGTCGACGACCTCCCACAAGCTTAATGAAACACACTATTCAAAAATAATATTATAAATGTTGTCGATGTTTTCATAATCTAATAATAATAATTTTAGAATCTGATGCAAATATACAATGATCGTCTAGTCAGATGGTGTATATTGTAAAGTATGAATAACAGTATTTTCAAAAGTACGCTAACAATTAATTTAGATGTTGGAAAAAAAAATATTTTTTTTATAGGCCTTATTATTTTATGATTAAAAATATATTACGGTTTATTTTTCTATTTTAATGCCCTGGGCTTTGTTATTTAAATAATCAACATATTCATAATTTAATAAATTAATAATATTTTACAAGTATAATTTCAGTGATTTAGCACAACTGGTTCAAAAGTAGTAAAAGCTCGTCCACAAAGCTTTAATACATATTTAAAAATAAATATAATTACTATTTAAAGTTAGTTTTATTAATCATTTGCCCTTAAAAAAAATCTTGAGTTCGCCTTTGCCTGATTTTAAGATAGGATTTTCAAATTTAGAGCTAATTCCTAGTCAAACAATGTATTATTATTATATTTTAAATATTTCTATAAATTAAAGAATAACGATAATTTTTATTTAACAATATCAATATTAGATATTTTATAACACTTTAATTTTCTATCTTAATGATACATAACATTGATGATGGTAATATATTCTACTTATTTTAATTAAAATAATAATTTATTTTTTAAACCTACGTATTTGTAGATTCTAAAATATCGATTTGTTAGACATATAATAACAATGTGAAATAAAAACGTAACAAAAAGTTTTTCTCTGAATAATTTCAAACGGGTATTGGTATCTCTAACAAATATTAATTATATTATAATATAGCCACTATCAACTGTATCGATCACCTAATGATGCGGTGCTCACATTTCCTATACGACAGCTGCAGACAGTGCAGGCGATAAAATGTCCACGCTTGTCACTTACGTAAAACATTAAATTCGTTATTTCGCACGAGGCATAATATAATATATAACACACATTACAGTAGCTGGTAATCAGCAGAACCATATTATTGTTCTAGTGTCGAAAAATATTCATACAATAATATTGTTTGCAATATACAGCCTACAGTGAATTGTAAATAAGCATGCTAGTTAAATGGAGAATAATACCTAGATATATGTTTTTATTTTAAACAGCGTATAGCAATACACAATACGTGTTTCATACTACAATATTATTATTTTCGAATTCTCATTGGGTCTCATTTAGTAATCAAAAAATTATTACCGTATTTCAGTATTTGACTTAATGTTGGATACTGCAATGTAATTAGTAATCACTAGATATTACATAGTTACTAGCAGAGATGTGTTGGTATACGGTACCAAATATTTCGATTTTAATATACTTCATATAGTCAATATAATTAAAAATAAATATATTTATTTGTTAATTATCAATAGACTTAATAATTAGTTCTTTAATATTTTACTTTATAGACGTTTCTAATGTAAAACGACTTCATGTTTTCTTCGTCATTCCACATATTATATAGTATGTTGTACCATTAACTATTTGCTCGTTGTACACCCTAGTATAAATAGTAAATAAACGATTTAAAAAAAGAAATAAGTACAAAGATTTAACTTTTACTGCTATTTTATATATAGTTAAAATTTGACACTATATACTTCTGCATAATATGAAATAAATAAATATCTTTAAATTTATTTCAAATATTTGTTTCAATACTTGAAGAAACATGTATTTAAATATGTTGTCCATTAACTATTTAAATACAAATATATTTACAATAAAAACATTATTCATATATTAACTTTAAATACTTATTAGTTATTTGTCTATGAAAATTGTTCAGAATCTGAATTTGTCTGAATAAGTATTTATTTGTTACAAAAAAATATATTTTTATTGAACGATTTAATATTTTTTAAATAAGTGATGCCAAAATAAGCTATAGACTAATCTTTGTAGGATTTAATAAAAACTATAAAAGTATAATTATTTTTTATTTTTAAATATATTTAAAAATTTATAAATTTAAATATAATTTTATATACATATAACATTTTTATTATAATAATTGTATTTGTAAAACCTGTTAATTAGGTGATGGATTTCTAAGACAATTCGATTAGAATAACACTTAGACGGCTACCTTTCTAATATTAAAATGTCTCAATATAACCAAATAAAATTATTCAAACGTCAAAATATCAACAGAAGAACGTTATAAGTTAATAAATACTTATTTTTATGAATGTTAGGGTCACTAATTCGATCTAGAATCGTTTATATATTATCATATTCAACAACCACATCGTATTTGATTGTACAACTAAATTAAATATTACAATTAATATGGTTTAATATTTTTAGAGATCGATAGTAGATAGATACATACTAATATATTACTCACTTGTTCTATCTCTACATTGCAATATTTTCATGAAAAGATCGTACTCCGGATCGTCGTACGGTCCAGATTTTGGTAGATCTAAACCAAGTAGACAAGTGCCATTTCCATTTCCGTTTAATCTGTAGGATACATTAGATATGTTTAAGTAACGTTTTTTTGTTTTTGAATTACTGTTATTAAACTTTTCGATAAACGGTCGAAAAATATTGACACGATATTATTTTAAACTGACCACTCAAACTCACCCATAACTGTATACGTTGCACAACATTCGTTCACATTCGTTACTGCATTGTTTTATGTTTGTGGTAGATATTGTTTTTGTCACATCTGAACTATTCAAACGTTTTCCAATAGCCACCCTCTCAAAACAATCTATTATACAAAAATAAAACTTATTTTATTATTACTATAATATTACTTTTAATACGAAATGAAATACTATCGTAAATAGTATAACAATATTGTTTTAGTATATACATTTTTACAAACTAGTTTTAAAGTTTTCTTGGATAATATATTAACTAATATTGTTTTACTGCACGTTTATGCCACAAGACAACCAGATTATATTATATTATACTCTCCAAAAGATCCAAATGTGATATTATTTAGCTATTAAAATGTTGGACTTAAACTCGTTAAAATAACCACCTACATATTTACATTATAATTTGTTTAAAAAGAACAGTTTAAAAAAATACCTATATTAGTTTCTAAACCATAAACATTTGAAATAAATAATTCTTATTAAGTATAGGTATAATAGAACATTTGATATATTACTAGACAAGTGGAGGATTCAGACATTAAAAATAAGATATTTTATATTTTATATCTAAATGTAAATAAGTATTAGTTCGTCACAGATATTGACATATTATGTATATTAATTATACATATTTTCAACACACTATAAATATATAAATATATATAATGAATCTTGGTAAAATACAATTTTATAATTTATAATTTAATATTTTTATTTTTATTTAAGGTGGCACTATTTAATGTTTATTGTTTTATTTGGAATTTATATTATTATAATTTAATTTAATAACGTTTAAATTGTGACTATGAATTAGTGTTTAACAGAATATTTATGTTTCGGTGTTATAACATAACAATATTTAAGAAATATTTTAATACATTCATAGTTAACTATCAATATTATTTAAATTTTATGTTTTTAAATTATTTAAGTATATATTTTTTATGTTGTTAAATATTAATATTTGAATTGAATTATTGAATTTTATTACTTATACTTTATACTAAACATGGTTCAAATTTAAATTGAATGTACAATGATCATATAATTTATGTGTTGTTTTCAAAATGTCGTAACAATAAAATGTAAATTAAAATATATTTTTTTTTTTACTTGAAATGTGTCGCAACATTTTTAAAATGTTTAACAATTAATATAACATAAGTGTTATTTATAACATTATATTATAGTAATATATTAATTATATAATATTATATTATAAATTATAATTTATACTATATATGAATTCATCTTCTGTTTAGAATATTTAAACTGAAAAATATATTATGTGGAATAAGTGAACATTCACTTATTTTGTTTGCAGTTGTTTATTTCGATTTTCTATGATTTATAAATTGATAGCTTGAAATATTAAACCATAGATGATGAACTTGTACATACATTTAAATAACAAACCGTAAGTATAATATAAGGTTATTATAATATTATAAAACGGCTGTATCGTCACGTACGATTTAGGTGGAATGATAGGCATAGGCTTAATACAATATATACCTTTGTTAATAAAACATGTTAAATTGTCATATATATTCAAATTAATTTACCTAGGTATAATTATAAATGAGTCACACGAGCAGCTATAATATAAAATACAACCGCGTTTCACAATTGCCACTGCTCAGATTACGCGGCACGTTAAAATCTTCACACATCACACGCGGTTCACGTATTCGTTTATCTACGTAGGTGTTATATCAGCGTATCAATGCCTCGCGGCTCATAGACTCCATCTACTGGAATGTATCCGGGATGGCGATTTTCACTTGAAATTAAACGATTTAATTTGTCATACCGACAAGGCTGCTGTGTTTATTTTTTTCTTAGTTTTTTATCCACGATATGGTTGCGTACACATATTATACGTATTATATGGATAGGTAAAGGTAGATATAGGAACACGCATGAACTTCCGTCTATACGAGGAAATTTTTTCGAAACTGCTATAGCGTTTTCATGTCTTCACAATATGTCGTATAATAATGAAATATTATTATGCATAATTTTACATGAAATGTAAATAACGTTACGAATATTTTTTTTACTATCAGATCAAGGTTATTGATGACAAATGACAGCTATGTACAGCACAGATATTTTTAAAAAGCATAGCGATAGAAAGAAATGTTAGAATATTCTATTAAGTTTAAGACATACATAATACAATATTATTAAAGCAATCGTGGTTCACTAATATAATAATATATTATTTTATAACTTTTAATTTTTCGAAATAATATTTCAAAGACGTATTATGTATATTATTGTATATACTTGTTATTATTCCGATGCGTGATTCCTTGCGTTAGTTAATTGAAAAAATGGGTAAACATAATAGGTATAGGCAATAGGTCCTGTTGTGTTAAACCATTATTGTACACGTCTATACATATACACTATATACAATATAATTATACATATATACATATATTGCTACAAGAAGGTACATTGCTAAATAAGATAGTATTATATAGTATTATAGGTAACTAGCAAGGTTATATACCTCCTTACATACATAGAATATTAACCATACATTCACGCTTTGTAAAATTAACTTGAAGCATATAGCATATACTTATAAATAAGAACAAAACTGAGCATTTTATTAAAGTGATGTTTTGCGAAAAGAATACCTAAATATAATATTATAAACGACAATGAATTAAACCAATTGAACCGTAAAATCGAATGTACAGCGTAATAGCTACAACTATTGTTTCTAATTTAGATTTTATATTCATTTTTATATCAAGATACATAACGATTAAATACATATTTTGGTTTATTTAAATTTAAAAAAATATTATTTTATGGTTTAGTTAATTAGTGTTATTACAAATTATAAATGTCTGTTTAACCATTAATTCAATTATTGCAGTTATACTTTGTGATATTGGCATCAGTTATAAACATATATTTAAATATATTTTAAGCAAGTTTCAACGATATTTAAGAGTCTGTTAGACAAGTACGTGATTTTATTATTATTATACACATTAGTATATTACTATATTAGTTTATAGACGTGGGATTGAGATACATATAAAAATTAATAGATGACATGCGATATCGCTAGTTTAAGACACACACAGCGTATAATATAGTATAACTTACTAATATTGTTATGTCACTAATTATTATTTATTTATCATTCATATTGTAACGTAAATTATTAAAGCTCATATTTGTACTTCTAATTTTAAAAAAATAATAAAAAAATACACTCAATTCAATTTGAAATACTTAATTTATATAATTTACATTACTTTATAATACATATTATAAAACGTTTAGGTATGCAAAAGTATATTTATTAAGTAATTTTTTTCTACGAGTATGTGCTATTATTCTGCTATAGTGAAAAATAAGGGTTAAAGAAATTTTAATAGAAGACTTTCAACAATTGTCCGTATAACCAGTAAAATAAATGAAGGCCATCGCTTTATGAAAGTATACGATATATTTTTATCTCACAGGCGCCCGTCATGGATATCGATCCTCAAAATCGTCGTTTCATCGTTTCTAGAAATAATAATTTAACTAACAATCAAAAAAGGTAATATTACTCTTCTATATGAACTGATTGTGAAACTTCCAGGCACATTAATTATCCATATATATATTTACATTAATTTCATGATATTTTTAAATAATTGTTTAATGTAGTTAGTTGTATAATTAATTTGATTTTGGCACAATAAAATGTGAAATGTTGGTTATAGATCTAATACTTGAATAATCAGAAATAATAGTAACCTATGAATTTAATGTTTTAAAATCCTCAAAATATGTTCAAACGTCGATGCACCCATATATATTAGAATAAATATTGAAGTTACCTATATATATTTTGAGTATAAAGAACGAATTTGAATGCAAATTGCATTTTCTTCTGAATGTCTGAAAATATTGCTTCCTAAGCACAAAGTTCATTTTATATCTCAAGTAATTGAAAAATGTAACTTTTACTCTGCATTTTTAGTGTATTTTTATGTTTTTAAGTCATTTTTAAATAGGAATTGATAAAATTCAATAACAAATTAGTTAATATTCATTCTAAAAGAATAAAATTAAATATTATTCATAATATAATATGTCGTAATTCTATTTTTATTATTTATTATATTTTTACCGATCAGATAACTTTGACGCCAGACAAAATTATAGTTGACACATGTAGACACTTAGGTATATGCATAATACATACATACATCAAATATGCGTGATGCGAATAATATGAAATATTATAAATGAGTAATTAATAACTAAGAATAAGAATTTATATAATTAAACAAATTTTTTCAATGTCAAAAATAATTTTAAGATTAGTTAAGTTACTTTTTAAAAAAAATGTCTCTTATAAGTACATTAAATCGTATTTTTTGTGGTATTTTTTTTTTTTGTTTTTTAGAACATTTAAATCCATTCCCTAATAATTATAAGTTTAAAATGACTTCATTTAATTATTAATATATGAGATACCTACATGAGCGGTTGAGAAATTATTTTTTCTACAATTATTCATGGAAATAATATCGAACCTATATAGGCACACAGTTGGTGTTTCGGAGCTATGGGTTCAAGAATTTCTTGTAGAACGTAAAGGACGTGAATAAATCGATTGCCAAAATTCGACCTTCAGGCTATAAATTAGGTACGTACCTATCACATCCATTGGCACGCAACGATTATAAACACATTTTATCAAAACGTTATGTTATGGCTCAATTAATTCCATTTTTTTTTTTTATTTCAGATGTACACATATTTTTGGATTTGAATGAAAAAAAAAATTGTTAAACGTAAAAATATTAATTTGACGACCTATTCAGGCTATTCATAAACACGATATTATTTATTAGCTTATAGTACTTACACGGTTGCGAGTTTTACATTGGCCGCATACCGATATAAATACATACTAAAGATGCAGACTAAGAACACTTAATATAACAGGTTTCAGTAAAAAAGTCTTCAAAATAAGAACTTATCAGAAAATCGTATTTTTAATGATATGATAGGTACTAATAATATTATTGTTTTCATAGATAAAAAACAAAATTTTCCACTTAAATAACTCAATTTTTATATTATTTTATTATGTACAATGTACATTTATATATTATATATTCGTTTAAATCCAACAAACGTACTTTAATATATACAATTATACGTTGTTTTAGAAAACAAAAATAAAATTAATTCATATTAGGTATTACTTAATATGTTATGATCTTCAACATTGATATGATGATTTAATATAATATGGACAATGCAATATGACAATCATTGTTTTATTTGAATAAAAAACCAATCAATTTGAGTAATACATAAAATCATTTTAAATAATAGACGCTTAAATTAATAATAAGTTGATAAAATGGTATGTAATAATAGGTATCTAATATATTTTTATTGTATGCTCTTGATATTTTTAGGACAAAAAATGCATAAAAACTTTATGTCACAATTTAATATTTGTTTTAATAGTTTTACTAGGTGTAATAAGATAGAAACATGTTACAATTAGTGCATATCAGGAATTTCAATTCACCAATATATAAAAACAGTAAGCAATGATGTTAAGTAATAAATTTGACACAAACATGTCAAAACCATTAAAATTTAAACTTGATATAGATAAGAAGGTATATTTTATAAATAAAAAGTAATTAATAATAATTAAACTTTATTTCATCAACAACCTCTATTTCTATTTTAAATAAAAGTTTATTATCATTTCAAGTATACTTTGTTTCAGAAAGTAATTATTAGTGAATATGATGTATTCAACATTAAAAAACGGCATTATACGCTGTGTTTTACGCTTCACTATGAACGTTTTATAGCTACCTACTTCTTTACTTCTTTAAAAAAGTAAGGTACTAAAAAATTCTACAACGACTACAACTGAAATAAATGTATTTATTTTTTAAATTGTCTCTTCAGCTTACTATAAATTACATTGTAAGCTGTAATTAAAGTTCAAAATAATAAATTGTTGTCAAACAGTAATTTTATTTTTAATGTTCTATAAATAATAATTCTTTTAATTGATTTATTATTTTAGACATTTTATATATTAAATACTTTTGTTAGATGAGTAGAATAAATAATTATCTTTATAATTGATTCAATAAGCTGAAACAATCTATGTACCTACGATTCAATTTTCATTCGTATGACGATTACTGCGATGTCATTAAAAGTTACAATATTATGATACAATTTTCGCGTAATTAATAAAATAATAATAATAATACTAATAACTAATAATACACACCGTTGATGCCCTGCAGGTTGAGAAAAGAGCCGGTGTTGGTGACAGTGAACACGTGGAACAACGACACGACATAAGCGCCAAACGTACGCATCTCGATGCCCAGAAAAAAACGTAGCTATAGGCACCGTAAGTAGACGTGAAACGGATGTAGGTATTAAAGTTGCCACAGTATAATAATATTACGATTTAATATAGTTTTAAAGGCGATCGTGACGACAACGGCGATTAAATTCTCGATATTTATAATGCAATTTATATTATACACATTTGTTTTTACACAGCATTTCGACGCGTTCGATGCGCTCGGACCGCGATCACTGTAATCGCACACACATCGTAAGGCTCTTCCGAGTACTCGACCGATATATACGCACGCGCGGATGTAAGTTAAAAGTAAAATGTATCGCCCACGTCTTGTCGCGTGGACGTGTCGCGTACAGACGTACAGACATCGGCCAGACGCGGTTTACAGTACACGACAGTATATAATGTAGTTCAAAGCGGTCAGGACATAAAATGCCGTGATTTGCCAAATACCCATAATAATTAACGTCCGTATGACATATCCATAATAATAATAATATTATCTACCACTACCGCTGTACTCTGCCACTATACCGTATTACAATATGTACCACTACCACGCTGCTGTACAATCCTATACCTACCTTCCTACCTGTGCCGCCACCGAGAAACCACCCGACCATTTATAATTCGGCATATCACAAATCGATGTCGTTCCGGGCGTGAAATCGAGCTCGCACACACGCGCACATTGTCTTAAGATAAAAAATTATTCGACGAAAAAACTCGTTCGAACGCGTGCCGCCGTCGCCGTCGACGAGGACAGACAGATAGGCGACAAAACCTCGTGCGTTTTTAGTCGAAACGTGTTGTACCTATAAAGACGCGGCGGGTTATCGAAGAAAGTCTAACCGGTACCTATAGGTTTCAACGTATTTAAATAACATAGGATAGCGGCGGCCAGTTATATCAATTACACGCGTATGTCAAATAATTACGTAGCTCGTAGGTAAATAGGTTTATATTAGTGAATGCTCGTCTGCATATTTTCATTGTCACTTTCGTCGAAAGTACATGATAAGTAACGTTTAAATAATTCCATGATTCCTCGTGTTTCCATGAATATTTTACTGTTTTGATTCGATTATAATTGGAACCCATATAGTATCTAATTGTCAATTATAACTTTTTTTTTTTTGATTTAGAAAATGTTACACAGACCTGATATTACTGCTGCTAGTAACAACCTATAGTATTTATTATACGTATATAATCAAGAGAGTACACTATTTTTAAGAAAATTCCATATTCATTTTTTTTTAAATGTATATTTAGTATGTAATTTTTTTATAATTTAAGTAAAAATAAAAGTAAATAACAATTTTATAAACTATAGTTCCATACGCATAATAATATTATAGCTGTAGTGTAGCTTATTATAACGTACATTAATTGTGGTCGAAATATTTTCATAAGATTTTCAGTTAAAATAAAATAGCTATTATTAAAAAATAAATAGGTACTAAAAAATGAGTTATTTAAACTACTTTTTAAAATATTTTTCTGTAATTTATAATAATAGTGATTAAAACTTTATTTTTACGTTACTTCATTATCGTATATTATTTTAAGAATTTATTATAATTAATAAGCGATACACCTAATGGCAAATCTGATTAAAATCGTGCTTAAATAATAAAAAAAAAAAAAATCCTGGTAGGTATAATTAACAATTAATTAGTTTTATTATTTTATTAGACCAACTGCATTGAGTTATCTTAATATTATTGTCAAACTTGCGTGGTAGTAGGTATAAAAATTATTTGTTATTACCTACGTATGTGCAATATTTAATATTTTTTTGGAATCCAATGTTTCATTATCCAATACTATCATGAGAAAAATAAATGTTTCTATATTGTAATTATATTCACTTATAGAATGTACTTTCAAGAACTAAAGACAATTAATTACTGTTGTTTTGTTGACAATTTGATTGATCAAATATTTAAAAGTACTTGAAGACGAGTATACGTATGTGATATGTGTGATAATACTAATAACTAATAAGTGATAATCATACGCAGGCACGCATTTTAGGTGTGAAAATCATTATTTATCATTAAATTTACAAAATGACGGTACACACAATAATATTTATATTTTATAATATGTATAGCTTATAAATGCTTACATAGCTACGTACAAAAAACTATAAAAGCAACCACTTAAAATAGCTTTTTAGTTTTAATTTATTGATAATATACCTATGTACTATGTGTATAATTACTGTATTGTTTTAATCGCTTACATATAAATAATAACAAAATATTTTGAACTTTTATAAATCCAAGCCATTTATTATTAAATAAAAATAAATATAATAATGGCTTGGATTTATATAAATTTGAAATATTTTGTTCTTTATAATAATGATTAAAATATTGTTTTTTTAAACTTTATCTTTATTATTAAAAAGAAATTACGAGTCTCAGTATTTACTATTTAATATAAATTCCAAAATAAAATGATTGTATCAGATAAATATTTATAAATTTGATCAATATGTATATTTTTTTTTCTAACCAAAAAATCCATAGAATAGTAGAATATCTAAGAATCTATTTGTGCTTGTATCATACTGACATTATAATCAAAGTTATGATACATGATAATATAAAAATTTACATTGGAAAATACCTAATCATTTATAAAATATAGGTACCTATGTCTAAAACTATAGATGCTAAATATAAATACGAAATTATAACATATGTAGTGTCAGCTATAGGTATAGCAGGTTAGATATTGCAATATTTAAATCGGATATCAATGTACAGCGAACCTATGCTAATGCGCACGACGTCTAGCTATTTAATGAATATTTAATGGTAGATTGAACGTTTTGCAACGTTTTAGTTCTGGTGAAAAAAAATAAGTGTATATAGAAGGACGAAATATAGCGTATATAGGTACGAGGACTCGGTAGAAGGTGAAGGTCTCCGGAAAAGTGAAATCTTTATAGTAAAAATATTTAAATTATATTATATATAATAGATATTATGTAGATATAGCGTTCTATCTACGAGTAGTTATGTTACGCTGTAATACCTACATCATTTGTATTTTATAAGCACATTAAGTATAAGTAATTACAAAACAATATGATCATTTTAAGCAATAGTTATTTATTATTACTCCATATTATTACCAATAATATAACATAAATTTAATTACTGTTAAGAATGTTAAGATTTATGTTGATATATGTATTGTTTTATCGAAAGCTGTTTAGGCATATTGCGCATTAAATTTAAAAACTCAAAATACTCAGTAATTAATAATATGATTTTTTTTTAATTATTATATATTTGTAATTAATAGGTTAAATATTAGCTTAGTAAGTACATCTTCAATTTAATAAAAATAATTTTTTTTAAATACAAATGTGTTAAAATTCTAAGTACAATTATTAAAAAAATTAAGTATTTATTCTAAAGAAACATTCAAATTATTATATTATATATTTATTAAATAAAATATATTACATATATGGTACAAATAGTTTTCGAACATTTAAAAAAATTCTCATTTATATTCGAAACTTGTTTTTACACAGAATATTATAAAAGAAACTACTAGTTTTCACAAAAAATATTTTACAATTAACCACTTATTTGCATAATAATATACTATGCTCGTATAAGCACATGTTATTTTCCTATTACTTACAATTATTTATTCAGCTATTTACATACATATTATTAGGAGCACTACTCGTGTATACTTAAAAAGGTGCAATATTTAGACAATATACAATCTCGTCGCCATAACTATCGGTATTTGAGTTAAATTTTAGTTATAAATAATATCGATCCCGCAAAAATGAAAAGCGTGAGTTTTTGCTCAAAACATGGTTCACAAGAAAAACTCTTAAGCCTCGTAGAGTGGTCTGATTATTTTATGGTCATTGTTTTTTCAGGATAGTTTTATTACAGGGCTGCAAATTTTACTTCAATTCATAATAAATGTGTAATGACTTAAAAATTTAATTTTGATTTTGAAAACCAAAATCCATTATAAAGCCTTCAAAAAGTCTTTTCTTACCGAAAAAATATTATCTTAATCAGATCGAGGAATAAGTTTTTCCTATAAGGCCTGTTTTCGACCAAAAAATAAGTCACTTACAGGCTCGTTATGTGAGTTTTAAAAATAACTAATATTATTAATTATTTATAAATAATATATAATTATATTTATTAAATATTAATAATTATTTAATTTTATTAAATGTCCGCAAACTAAGGCTATCCATATTAACATTATTAATTACACTTGTTATGAATTTGACCTTTACCTCCTTCATTATATTCATGACAACTAAACCACATTTGTTGAAATGTACCAGTTGATGCTATTATTGAACCACCAATCCAGGCACCAAATCGCCTCTCGGCAGATCCATTAGGTGAAATCATTTTCAATCTCATATTGGCATGTACACGTGTTGTAAGATCTCGATTTAATCTCTCTGGAAAACCCTATTGATACATAAATATATGTATATTATGTATTAATAAAAATTTGTAGTTAAAAATATAGTTAAATATTTTACTTGTATCAATGAATTTCCACCAGTGATAACAATGTTGTTGTATAAGGAAGGTCTTATATCCACATCACACATCCCTGCGCTAGTGACAACAATATGGCTCATGCTCAACATAGAACCACCCATATTAGGGCTAGGATCAAATAACATTTCAGGTATTTTGAATCTTTCATTACCAAATTCCTTAAAATTATAACATTATTTGTATCTATATTTAATTTATTTTTATTAAAAGTTATATTAGTACATTTGTTTTTTTGGTTGGAGAATTTTCATTTATATTTTGAGAAATTTCATTTAAAATGTGTTTTTCTAACTTGCATTTATAATTAATGAATGTTGACTCTAAAGAAACAACTTTTAAGATAAGTAAAAGATACTATCAATTATCATAATAGTATAATATATTGAATTCACTAAATAATTTTATGTTAATATATTTTTAAAATACAATTTGGTAAGATCTTATAGTTTTATACTATAAACTACGAATGAAAAACATATACAAAATTGATCAATTTTAAATCATCAACTTGTTTGTTTTTACTTAAATATATAGGTATATTCTGAGTGGAGCGATAGATATATTGATTTTACAATAATTTGTGTTTTATTTTATTTTTGTGTCAATCATTATAAATGCTGTAAAATTTAATACAGGATTTCTTGTGAGTTTTTCAACATTTAATAAAAACAAAAGTTTATTAGTAAGTCATATTAATTTTTTATAACCTTAAACAACTATTTCAAATAAATATTTGATTCAAAAAATAATGACCGTTAATTTTCAGTATAAATTCTTGAAATTGTCATCAAATGTTTAAATAATAATTTTCTATACGTAATGATTAAGCTTTCAAATAAATTCGATTTATTTAATTTATTTATAGACATGAGTAATAATGATTTTTCTAAGTTATTGTCAATAAAAACTGGTACTTTTAAGGTAAATTATAATATCTGATTCTTACTTGTTGCACGATTATGCAATTAAATACATAAAAAAAATAGTTTCATGTTAAAATAAAAAGTCATTCGGCTTGTACTCATATAAAAATAATGTAACATCATACTTTTCTTGACGTAGCAAGTTAATTTGTTTGTATTAATAAATTATTAGAAATAACATGGCCCAGTAAATATTATTATTTTCAAGCACCAGTATTTTTTTTTAGCTAAATACTCGCAACTCAATATGTCTATGATTATTATTATTATTATTGGTAAAAATAAAAAATTGAAATATTATTTTTTTTATTGAATTTTACTACTTTACTATGAGTTTAAAGTTATTATTACTTGATTGTAGCCATTTGGAAACTCGTAATGAGAAGTTGGTAGAGTTGATACAATCTTATCATCATACGGAGTTTCAGAGACTTGTAACACAGAATGCTTAAAATCTTGAATGATTGATTGACACATATAATTATACCAAGAGTCTGTCACTTCTGGTAGTGCCCTTTTTTTTGTCCATATTGGTTTTTCTTTTTCTTTTACCGATGTCTTTTTTGCAACCATGTAATGTGGTGTTACTTCAATATTATTCTCCTATCAAAGATAAAATTTAAAAATTAAATATATTATTATATTATGATATAACAATGTTATTTGACTTACGCCCAAGAACTGTTTGCATTGCGTGCTAATGAAATTTCCACCCAAAGGACATTTGACGACAGCAGAAGGTATTATATAGCCGTCATGTACGGGAATAGCAGACGTATGTATTGCGCCGCTATCGACAACAATACTAGTAGGACGGCCACAAGAAAATGCAGCTAATACAGCATTTCTACAAAGATAAATAGCCGGTACATGGTACTTTTCAAACATTATTTCCACCAGTTTCTCTCTTTTGGATTTAGTATTTAATGGTGATTCACTAAATAATATTGGATGATACTGTGACTCTGTGTGCAAGCACTTTGAGTAAGAGTAATCAACAATCTTTTCGAATAGATCCCAATCATCGATCATGCCATCTTTCATACAGTTAATTATTTCTTTATCTAGAAATAAAAAAATATTTTACTTAAAATATTACCAAATTAAAACTTTTTTCCCAGGTTAAGGAAAATAATACAATTGATAGTAATAAACAATACAATTTCTTGTTTTGGATAGTCACTTATTAATATGTTCAAGAACCACTAGTGACATTGATAAGATATAATTTAATTGGTTAGATGAATTTACACGAACATAATAACGTATTTCATCTTAACAGCCAACAAGCAAGTTTATTGAAATCGCGAACTATTGTTAAATATTATTTAATAAGAAATTATTATATATTTATATCAAATAAGGGAACTAAAGAACCGTGTTGTTCTTCTAAGAGAAAAATTCCATTCTTAAAATTTTACCATAGTAATACATTAGGTTATTAAATACCTAAAAGCTTATTTTCAAGTCCATAGTAAAACCAAATATTTGGAGTAGGGTAAAAGTATTGAAAATTGTTTATAACCCTTGGTAATGGAACCATTTCTTTAAACTTTTCAGCTCTTTTCATTACGTATTATAATAATATACATTTTAAATTCAAAAACCTGCTATGGAGTGACAAACTTCTAAAGGGATAAAGAGTAAATTTAAGGTAGATTTATATTTACTTTTACGAGGAACGCGCAATGACGTAACATCAGTGAAATATTTGGTGTTCCCGTTGATCCGATTGTCAGATTTTGCACCAGGTTCCAACGCACTCGTATCTGGCATACCGTCATTCAATACACCAACTATGGACGGTATTTCTGCTTTTGGACAATCATCTTGGGCAGCACCAATGCGGATCGATTGTGATCCCAAGTCGAACACGATCGCGCCGATTTCATCACCGCCATACAACATATTGATATTCATGTTTCTGATTTACTATTCACGAAAGTAAATAGAACACAATATTATTGACGAAAAATATAATACTATGATTATACAGCTAATGTTGGAAATTTAATATGGTAGTGTAAAATACGTTCACTTATCACAAACAGCTATACAATAATAATAATAATAATAATAATAATAATAATAATCAGAATGTCGATCGACAACTGATGACTCGACTAAACAGGCTTGTTTTTATTGTATTTGACGTACGTACTTACGGTGTTGCCAAACTTTCAGCATTGTTACGTGTGAGTCAATTTCGACGATTATCTCTAAGTATCTATTGTAAGAAATAAAAATTATAATATAAGAGTAATGGTGTAAATAATAACAATAAAACAACAGTGTTCAAAATTATGCAGTACTAAATTTTGATACATGGAAATGGGAGAGGGGGAGAAATCAATAAGCTACCCGGTAGGAAGGAACATCACCGTTTGTGTATAAATGAGAGAGAAGAGTCGCTAATATTGATTTGAACTACCAACGTGAGGGTGAAAACGGACAGCTGTGTTTTACCCGTACCCCAGACGTGAATGTCGAAGGGAACAAATTCGCTTTTTCCTTTATTCTCCGATTCCTATTACACCAATTCTCCAAAAATTCTCGTGATTATTTTACCTTTCTACCTATTATAATTCGTAAACTACACATGTTAATAGGGGTTAATATAACAACTTACAACAATAACACTTAAATAATAAAAAATAACAATAAGATACAAAGATATAAATGTTAAATAAATATAATTATAAATACGATATAAGAATTAAGTAATAGCAGGTATAGTACGCTAAAAATATGTTGTTGTCATTTCTATTTAGTAGGTACACTGTCATAAATTAGTATAGCCGGAAATTAGAATAGTAAATTTAAGTCAGTGGTATAACCAGTGTAAGTTAAGAGTTGTAACTAGAGGTTACTTTCATAACCATAATTGTTTTCATTTGATTAAACAATTTTTGAGATGAAAAAATTTAGATATAGTTGAGATATCTAATGCATTATAACTGTTCAATTATAATATTATTATATCTATAATCTGTATAACCCTTATCTATCTAGATTCAACGACGCCCAATTTCCCAAAACATAAACGGGTTTTTATCATTTACCTATTCAAATGTTCCCTATTTCTTGATAATGAGTAATGAATGTTGTACAATATGAATAATATTATATCACTATGGATGACGAAAAGTCTCTATTAATATATATATATATATATATATATATATATATATATATATATATATTATAAATTATTATCTATGTTAAATATATACTTATATAATTAATTTCAAATTATATTACCATTACATTAAATTGTATTTTAATTATATATATTTAATACTTTTTCAACTCGGATTGCCGACTACCCAATAGACATCTGATGTATTGTGAGTGGCCTACTCAAATTTCCAATCATGTCATATGCGATGTCTAATCATTAATAAATTAATAACGTTTATCAAAGAAATAAATATTGCTTACATCACAAGCTGAAGTTAATATTTAAATTGCATAACATAACAAAATTGATGTTTCAAGTCTTAATCTAGAGTAGACGCATAAAAAATGTCAATTGGTGAGGTTTGAAAAAAATGTATAGATTTTGTAAATGGTATTATTGATATATCCTGGTTCAAATTTTGGTTTCATTATAAGAAAATTGTGATTTATTGTTAATGATTTATTTATTTACTCTTTTTTTTTCAAAATCAACTACTTATTTGGAACTTAGTAACAAATGTCTAAGGCTCGGATTTATAATA
This sequence comes from Rhopalosiphum nymphaeae, assembly GCA_036289425.1. Lineage (NCBI taxonomy): Eukaryota > Metazoa > Arthropoda > Insecta > Hemiptera > Aphididae > Rhopalosiphum > Rhopalosiphum nymphaeae. The sequence continues at coordinate 16,812,880 of JAZAQC010000007.1, read as the reverse complement.
ATTGAAAATTTTATACATATTTAACCATAAAATAATTTTCATATTTTTGTAATTTAGGCGTAATTTGACGTAAAAGATTGTTTACATACCATAAATCATTCCGTTCGGTATCTAAAATATTTTATGATATAAACTAAACTATTGTTTGATTATTAAGTGAATAATGAATACAAATATTATAATACTTAATTTAATTTACTGACCGAATTTTAATTTGCAGAATCTAAAAATATTTTTTTTTACAGTAAAATAATTAATTGTTTGAGTTAATTTTATATAGGTAATGTCAAGAAAATTTTATTTTATATATTTGATATTTCAGAATATTTTATTTCATAGGTTTGGCTGGCAGTTATAACTAAACTACTTATATCCAATATCATATTAATTAATGGATTATTCATTTAACACTGGTAATCTGAATATTATATAGTAAACAATATTCTATTTTAACAAGCTCATTAAGAATACAAGTAATTTTTAAATATTGAATTATATGAGTTGAATTTTTTGCATCTAAAATGGTGAATTATATGAAAATCATGGATATTTAAATCAAGGTTTCATATTTAAAATTGTAGGTACCTAACAAAACAATTTTTCAGGGATTTATAATAAATAATAAACATAATATACTTTAACAAACTGTGGGTTAAAAATTGATCTTAATAAACAAAACAGTTAAATCTAGGTATTAAAAAAAATATTTAATTGATAATACTTTAATAACCTTTCGCAAGATTAAAATAAAAATGTTCTGGTATAAATGAATAAATTTGTTATTAAAATGAATATACAAGAAATTAGATCGAATATCTACTAAGACGGATGTACCTGGATATTAATAAATTATTGGTTTTAAAAAAAACTTACCGGAATTAGGAATAGGTTCGTTTATTTAGAACATATAATAAAAACATATATATATTTTTTAATTTATACCATTTATAAATATTTATAATACTATGAACACAAAATGTAACTTCTAATAAAGATAATAAGATATTAAAAAAAAAATGGGATAAACGTACTAACACTTATATTTTCGGGACTCAATTTACCTACTACCTTTTATTTCCAGGACCCAATTTACCTGCAAGATATGAACATTTAGGACCTAATTATATACCAATCCCAATAAAATATACTACAAAAAGTTTGCTCAGCACATAATTATTTTTCTACGTAATAAATTATTAATTAAACTAAATTTAATACTTCTATCACAATGGCCTATTCAATGATGAGGTATACTCGACTCCTGCCGTATAGTAGAGTACCTATGGTTAGTTATCAACTTATTGGCTATATTTTTTTAATTTAAAAATAAAGCTTATATGCATAATGCTTGTCGTTTAAATATTTCAATGGTTTTAAATTAGACTACATGGTGTATACTGTATACTATAGGTACTTATACCCTACTCATAACATAACCGGTAAACTTAATCCTCCAGTTTGTATGGTAGGTAATATTTTTATAAACTTCGTGGTTCTATTCTTGTTTTGTATAATTTAATTTTTTTATGATGTAATCTTATAAGAATACAATACCTTATTATAAATTAATTATATCTACAACTGTTGTAGAATGATAGAATGACGTATTATGTAAATTAATTTAAACACTTTTGTAATAGATAAATTTTAATATATGAAATCAATTATCTATCTTATACCAGCATTATCATATTGTTTTTAAAAATAATCTTTTGAAAGTGTTTAATAATTAGAATAAAAAGGTTTTTTTTAGTAGACAAATGTATAATATATTGTCACATTAAAATTAAAAACAATCCGTACACAGTTTAATTTAATTATATTGTTAATTGATCAAAACTTGCTTACAACTCAGAGATAAAACCAATTATAAGCTGACAATGAGCAGTTACAACATTTTATTTAAAATATAAACATTAAACATTAAAATAATTTTTAAATATAATTTTTTTTAGGTTCTGTGTTTAAAAAGACGTTTACCCGCATATGTGGTCTCTGTCTTACATACATAATGAATTAAAAATTTTAAGAATATTATCCAAGAAATAACATATGCACTCATTGATATTATCATTTTAAAGTGAGTTATGACCATTTTAAAGTTATAATATTTTACATATCTATAACTCACTTTAAAATGATAACATTATGATATTTCTTAGATAATATTCTTACCTTTAAATTTGATAATCAGTAAGCTTACTTTAATATTAAAACTAACATCACAAAATGTGATTTGCTATGATGTACGTTAAAGACAGAGAAAACACGTGCGTGTGTAATGTCTTCTTAATGTTAATTTAAATCTCAAATTATAATTCAAATAAAGTAGGTTTAGTATAAATAAATGTATAATATTAATCATGTTGTTCTTATAATTTAGGCTTGTAAATTTTATAATAATGCTTTATAATTGTAACGTTTTAAATCAAGAAAAAGGGATAAAATTTGTAAACGTAATTTAAAAAAAATTAAATACTACAAACAAAACCATAATGTTACAACAGCTAAATATATACCTACCTAGATATCATCATTAAAAAATAACGAGAAAACATATTTTTCATAATTTATATAAACAATTATAATAACAAAATGTATATTTATAATGTTAAAAATGTAATAAAAAAAAATATACATTGGGTATAAATATTAAGTATTGTACAGTGGCAGATCTAGGATTTTATTTGTGGGAGAGGGAGCAAAATTTCTCATATTATTATATTATATGATATATAAAATTTTGTAAGCACAATATTTAGGATTTTATGTAAGCCCTTACAAATATAATATAATTGTAATGGAGGACTCCTTAGTCCTCCTTTGAATCTGCCACTGATATTGAAGAGTTATTTTTTATTTACCAAAATACACACATACAAAAACACACATATACACAAAGTTTAATAAATATTTTGTGAATCAAATCTTGTTCTTAAAATTAAATAATTTGTACTAGCTAGTTATAATAAAAGATACACTTTACATTGCCTTCGAAATCAAGTTTTATTAATATTAATATTGGTTGTAAATTTGTATAAAAATGCATTTTTTTAGCTTATTAACACAACATAGCTTTCTTAATACAAAGTTTGAACTATATAATAATAAATTCAATTTGAATGTTTTTTTTCATATATTTATAATTTGTTAGGTCATTTTTAACACTTGTTGTATACATATTTTTGAAAGTTTTCATAATTTAAAATTTATCTACGTACAGTTTTTGATTTTTTTTTTCGTATTACACTGGGTGTAACAGTGTATATACTATGTATAATGTAATTATTAAAATATTTTTATTTTAAAGACATTTGTCGTTCATCTAATAATAGAGATGAACAAGAAAACCACAATACATATTTTTCTGAAAAAAAAATGTTTTAGGTAAGTACAAGTAGGTAAAACATCAATCTTAGCAACAATTTATTTTTTATTCTTTAGTGCTTTAAATTCACAACCCCATTTAATATTGTAATGTATTTGACGTTGTTAACGTCCAAATAATATAATTTATTTAATAAAAAAATTGTTTGTTAGGTATTCGTTATGTTTGATATTTGGAAATGTTCAATGATAAAGCTATGTAATAGTAAATATTCTAAGTAAATATTTCAGATTCTGATATAATAAATAAGATTAATTTAATTAAATCCACGATAGCAATAAATAATATTGAACACATTTATTATTAGTTTAAGAAAGTTATGACAACACACAAAAAAAAGGTTATAGGTGATTACAATAAACTTATATTTCACTATTTAACCTGTAATTAAGTCATTGTAATTACACCAATCTAAAAACATTACTACCAAAATCATTTTATCATTTCAATCTAATAATATGAATTAACATAGTTAGACGGATCATTGCAATACAGAGGTACATTATAGTATGTTATAAATCCTTGAGTTGGCGATCGTGGCATGTTGTTGAGGTTTATAGGTGGAGTTTGTGGTGGTACATAGTTGGGTGTTGAGTTACCATTTATTGAAGAGGTCACTGAACCTAAATCTGAAATAGAATAAATTTCTTTAACTTCAGATACACACTCCAAAATTTTGATTTTCACATCATCAATGGCACGAATACAAAAATCTTCTATGTCTGCTGATACACTCTTGAAAAATAAATCCATTGTCTTAGTAACCCCCATCTTACTATTTAGTATTTCAATTTGTTTTTGTAAGTTGAATAAAATTGTATTTCCTTCGTCAACGTGGGTACATTTTTCATTAGTAGAACAAGACAAATTATCTGGTGATACGTTTGAGTTGTGATACATTTCTCTAACTTCGGAAACACGTTTCAAAATTCTGGGTTTTATATCATCAATTGCACGAGGACTGAAATCTTGAACATCCAGTAATACGCTCTTAAAAAACAAATCCAGTGATTTAGTAGTTTCTGATTTATTATTAAGCATTTCAATTTGTTTTTGCAAATTATGTAAGATCGTATTTCTCTCTTTTGATTGAGCAAGTTTCTCAGCTAAATAACAAGATACCGAATCTGGTAGTTGTGGCAATGTAAATTCTCCACCATGGACAGCATTATCAGCTACGTTGTCTTCGTGTTTATTTTTTAATTCTTCCCTTTGAACATTTGAAGTAGAACTGTAAATTGAATTAATATTATTAATAACTTATTTAATTACTTGTAAATTAATGTCATTGTATAAAGATAGCAGAAGTAGTATTTTAAATTTTAGATCAAGATTTAGTTACTAATATTATATATAAAATAAATTTGGATTAAATATATTTAATTTGTTAAAATAATTCCAATTAAAACATCAACTGTGATATACATTTATATATAATATATATTTATATCATAATATGTTATATACCCACGTATGTAAATTGGGAGCTTACTTTTGTTCATATTGAATTGTGACCGTAAATGAAGTATTATCGAGTATTTCAATTTGCTTTTTCAAGCTATTATACAATATTTCATTTCTTTCTTTTAATCCTTCTGCTAATATAACCGCTATTTTGTCTTCTTTTGATTGAGAAGTATTCTCAGCAGAAGAAGAAGATGGCAATACTAAATTATCATCATTCAAAAACTTATCAAAAATTTGTTCCTCGAGTTCCAGTTGTACTTCACCATTTTGATTGCTAGATTTTATGCTGTAATTTTTATTTTTTAATAATAATTTTCATATTGTATCATTTGTTTCTACATATATTTAAGGGGTGATGCATTTCTTTAATTTTATAAATGGGCATTTAAAACATTCTTAAAAATATTTATTTTTTCAAAATCATCAATTTATGTATAAAATTAGTGTAGCATAAATTAATGAATAAATAAAATTATTGTAAAATGTTAGAAATTAAAAAAAAAAAGGGTGAGCATATGGGTATCGCTCTGCTGTATAGTAGAGATGGAGAGTATTTCACTATAATGGATGTGTTAAATTTGAATGCAATAACAGGTATCATTGTATATGTAAAACCATTCTGAACTGAGATGATTTGTCAGTCTAGGATATATTATATTATTATCTGTATTTAATTTGTAATATAAATATTTTACGCGATTTCGTAAAAAATTAAATTTCATAGGGACATAACAATTTTTTTACAGTTATTTGAAGAAAAAGTTATGGAGAACCTAATATTGGGTTTGTCAACCTTAACAAATCATAAAACTGTTATGAATTTTCAACTTCAAAATGTCTTGCAAATATTTACAATTTTGACATACTTCGTAAACATTTGAACTTTAAATGCTTATAAACAAAAATTGTGACTAACGATTTTTGATTTTTTTTTTTTTTTTACTATCATAAGTACAACTTATAATAAACCTTGTCTTAAATTTTAAAGATTTTTTTATTGGCATTTCAAAAAAAAAAAACTTAAAAAAAATCGAAAATTTCAATTATCTATAAATTGCTTAAAAGAAGTTAAAATATTTTGAAAATTGAATCGTAAATAGATTATGTTAATATAAACATTTGGTGAAAATTTTAAGTATCTACAATGAATTGATTTTGAGTTACACCTAAATAAAAAAATTGATTTTGTCGAAAACTGATTATGACTAAAACTTCCTGTTTTTCCGTTATTTTTTTAGGGTTTTTTCTGACGCTTTTGAAAACTACTAATTTTTTTTTACTTTTGACCCCCCGAAGTACCAACTAGATTCGTTTTACTTTTCAAAGAGGGGCTGAAGTCAAAAATCAAAGCCTTATGTGATGACAGACACAAAAATAAAAAAAAAAAATTAAAAAGCACACATCATTGTAAAATCAATACACTCATCACTCCGTTCAGAATCTAAAATGGGTGATTGAATAAATCAATACTAAGATTGTTTTTAAACATAATATATTATTAATTATTATATATTAATTCATTGTATCTTACTTTTGTCTATATAGATTTTCATCTAGAAATGATACATAAGTAGACAATGACCAATTGTTATTTACTGATGATCCAGTTTCCATATTACTTTTATTTTTTAAGTAAAAAGCTTTTATATTTTTCCATCGTCTCTTGCATTGATAAACTATTTTGAATAATACATTTAATTACTAATTAAACAATGATTATTTGAAGTAAATATAATTATAACCCAATTCTTGTATAATTCTTATATATTATCTTAAATATACTCTCTTATAGTAAGCAATTGTATAGAACTTAGTACCTAAGACAAGAATTATCAAGAACTAAGATATTATATACATTATTCTATATTATTATTATATATTTAGATATTTTTCAAATTATAAAACCTTAATTTCTAATTTATTGAAAAAAAAACAAAATATTTTAATTATAAAACTTTAGTAAATGTTGATTTTTATGTGTGATGTATAAGTAGCTAGATAAATGTCTATATTTTTTATTCATTAAATAATTTTACAAGCCCGTAATAATAACGAAAAATAATTTTTTGCAGTATTGAATATTATAGTTTTTTATTTTCACCGTGATTTAGTAATTTATCATATACATAGGTAGGTACTAAAATTAACTTCGAACGAAAATACTCCACTCTACGCTCAGGATCTGTTTGCCCACAAAAGCGCTTTCGTGCATCCCAACACCCCACAAACTCCCCCTCTATATAATTTACGGGTGACATTGTTATGATATAAAATAAAAAGTTATTAATTGTAATATCAACATTTTTTTAAGCTCCTCCCTTAACGAGTCTAAACAAAAAACATTTATAAACTTAATCGATCCCCAAAACAATTGACAATTATCAATGTTTTAAATATTTTTTTTCATTTTTACTATGAATACATATGTGTGAAATAAACAACAATACTTATATAAATATTTTAACATAAAAATTACAGTTAATTATAATCAAACAAAATATTTCCATAAGAGAAAACAATTTTTAACTAAGAATATTTATGTATATATTAAAGGGTTGGCAAATCAACATTTATTTTCTCTGTTTTTCTCTCACATAATATAGGAACAAAGATATTTCGTATTTCCACAATTACAACTTTCTGGTTCAGTTTAGGGCAAAGGCACCTATTATATATTTTATGAAAAAGAATATTTCCTATGCATTGACTGGATATATTTATAATACTTACATTTTTAAATAAGTAATTAATGGTTAAAAAAAAAAATAATCAAAATTATTTTAAAATAAAACATACCTACAATTATAAAAAAATATAAATATTAAAAGTCTATTCAATCAATGCACAGGAAATTATCTTATTTTTTAAATATATAATAGATTCCTTTGGTCTAAACTAAACCAGAGAGCCGTGATGGTGGAAATACGAAATACCTTTGTTTTTATATCATGTGAGAGATATACAAAATCAACAAATGTTGATGAAGTCGCTCCTTAAATAAAAAAAGTATATCCTGGTGGTTAAAAGATAAAAATTGACTTCAAAAGTCGTCTAATATATTATTTAATTTATAATAATTCTATGAATTAATTAATCATTTTGTGCTATAAAATAATAATAATACTAGTTATAAAAAATAAAAAAAAAACTCCCTTAAGGCCCCCCTGCCCAATAACCGCCAATACTACCGTGCTATTATCATTATACATATAATTTTATTGAGTTAGGTACCTATAATATAGAATTATATGATAGCGTAGTCGCTCACGTGCAACACAATGTTATAATAATATGATAATAGAATTATTAATATAATGTTTACCCGATTTTCCAATCTCGATTGATATTTCGTTCCATATGCGATCCTTGAACACAATATCCTTGTGTCTCTTGTGCTTGACGTCGTAAAGCTCACGGTGTTTGCGGATCAAATCGACTAGGACGACGTCGTCCTCGTGGGTAAATCCGTTGACGTTCGACATTATCGATGAGGCCGGGAGAGTGATAAGAACCTACAATACACGTCCTGTAACTACAGCAGCAACTGCGACACAGGCTCTCGTTCTCCACGGCGGCTGCAACACAAGCTATTAAGGGGCGGCGTTATTTAACATTTGGACCCGCGCAGTTGATAGTATAGTGTTGTATTTTGTAGTTACATTATGAGATGTATATAATACACACGCGCGTTGGCGACGGCAGCAATTGATCGGTAGTGAACGAAAAACTGAAGGTTCCCCCGTCCTCCCTTAGCCACCACTGACACTACCAAATCCACCCGAAAAGCGCCGCCGACCAATCTGTAACTGTAGACCCCGTGGCGATAACCGTACTCGGATAAGTATTTGATATTATTTTCGAGAAAAGTTAATATTGGGCGAAAAAAATGTATTTCTATAGATAAAGCATAGTTATATGAAAAACATTTATTAAAATATATTATCGTGAAAATTTCTTATTACGATTTCTTCTTAATCGAACAAAAACCTTTTCTTTCGGTAGAATTCAATTTTGCCAAAATGTATCGTGAATCGGTTTGTTTGTATAATAATTGTATCATATTATACAGAGTCATATTTTTTTTAAAACTTTGTACCCTGTTGAAATCTGATTTTTGATTACCGTTATTATGTTCGTTTTATACATTTACATATATCGTATATAAATTATAATAATATACTTCAATATTTGAGAAATGCACTTTGATTTCATACGCGTTACGGTAAACCTACGGTACTTTCCTAATGTATAAAAATATTATATTTTTTTAATGTATAGGAGCCTATTTCTGGCCTTAGTTCACGGACATCTAGTTGGTTAATAATTTACGCACACATTTTTCTATCATCATTGACGTAGCTATCTGTTGTAGACAATTTATTTAAATATTAAAGACATATTATATATTTTAATTATTAACATGAATATTGTTATTAACGAAGTTCTATTAAGTATTATAAAATAATATACTTAATCATATTTTTAATATTTTTATTTTGCACGCGTATTTACAATTTTTTTGATAGTTTATTTCTTAAAAAATAACTTATTATACCGTTGGAATATAATATAAATATTGATCGTTTGTTAGTGATGTAATAAAATAAAATAATAATAAAATATTATTTTACAAACCTCGCCAATGCCACCATTGCAATAAATACGTTTTGATTAAAATCAAAATCATGACTTAGGAACTTAGGATTTACGGTTTTGACTATCACCGGTGGCGATAAATAAAATCTTGTGGATCAAAAATTATAAAATGGTTTTACGGACTTATTTGAAGTTCTATAACGACACAAACAATTATGCTTATTAATGACATTGACAGTTCTGATATCTTCACTATTTAAATTTATTTGTTTTCCGTTAATACTGAAATAACCGATGCTGTCATCTGTCATTTTTCATTGTACAATGTTTTTGATTGTCGATAGCATAGTAAACATTTCTGGGTTTTTCATGTATAGTTGTAGTTAATAATTATAGAACACAATTTTTGTTAAATTAATTAAATTCAATAAGTAAATGTGTCAAATTAGATTAAATGTGATTTATAATGAATCACAGTAATGCCGTAACTAAAGTTTATTTTATTTTTGTAGAAGAAGGATAACTATATTAAGAAATTCTATTGGGATCAAAGCTTTATTTAGGATTATTAAGAAAATTACTATATTGTTGGCATAAGCGTGCGTACGGGGAAGCAGAGGAGGCAGCTGCCTCCACTGCGAGATTTTCCGCTTCCCCAAGATCTTAAATTATTCAATGATACTACCAATTTTTGATAATATTTAAATAATAATATGTTCAAATGTTCAATATTGATATACTAGTACCTATGTCATTTGAAAATAGTAAATATTAAATATTAAATAATAATAAAACAAAACAAAACATACGTTTAAAATGTATGAAGAAATATTAGAAATGTTTAAAACATTATACCCTACCGCTTAACGACGTATATGGAACTTTATTAAACATATTACCTATTTTAAAAGTTGTTTAAATTATGATTTCTTATTTCTTATTTTTTTTTAATATGTATTCTTAATTATATTTTATTATGTCTTCTTGGTCGTTAAAGATATTATTATTAAAAATAACTTATTGAAAACTTTTTTGGTAATTTTATGTTTAACCTAACTCTTAACCCTATAGAATAATACCATGGTTTAATAGAACCATATACTTGATATTTGTGAGGATTTATTTAAATTAACTTTGCCTCACATCAAGGTCTTGGCTAGGAAAAATCGAGGGGAGGGGTTTGGAGTCTTGCCTCTTCTGCCAAGAACATCTGCGAACGCATATGATTGTTGGTCTCTCTATTCCCAAGCTATACTTTAAAATTTAAATTTTCCACCACAGAAACAAATAACCAAATAATTATAACAGTTCTTAAAACGTCAGTATTTTAAACGGTAAGTTTTCAAACAGAAACTAGTGTGAACATGTAATTGTTTCAAATCTATTGTATAACTTAATCGGTATCCGGTGATTATGATACGGCAATGCAAAAATAAATTACATTATATTTTAATCCTAGAACAATGATAATAATTAATGAATTTTAATCAATACGGTTGTAAGTTATAAAATAATAATATTTTTACGGAGATTTTTAAATCCCATCATGGTCATAATTGTGGTTTGTTGTAAAGTATTTAAAAAATTACACTCGTAAAATCATAAATTAAAACATTAACATGTACCAGCACGTAGCTATTACTACATCTATTTTAGATAAAATAATTTAAGTAAAATAGAAAAAAGTAATATTTAAAAAAAATGGATCTCTCTTTTTGTATTTATTTTGTATGTACTTAAGTATTTATTTTTCATAGTTAAGTACAATAAATAGATATTTATTTAATAGAAAATGAGAATTGAGATATCACACGCAAGTAGATAGGTTAAAAGGAACCACTGCTTTTTGAGATGACGTAATTTTATATTGAACTTATATCCATATTGTCACCCAGCTACGCACGTGCAGCTCTCCTCCCCCATTAGTTTGGAATTCAGTCTATTCAACGTAATAAAATCCCGTCGTAAATTTCCAAATAATGCGGGCACAGTTGTAATTCTATATTATACACAATATAAGAATATGAGATTGCTTATTATCATGCATATTAGGATATCTCTTATATGATATAAAATCATCCCACCCTTTAAAATAAATATTTATTAATTAAAATCCTTCAAATTATTATTCTTCTAAAATACTATTTTATATTTATATATAAATCGATACGTGCATACACTAGTATGTACTCCAGTCAGGTGTCATACATATTATAATTATAATAATCATTGTATAATGGTACATATGTAGAGTGTACAATATGATTGCCACAGAGGTAACTATGAGAGTGAGGAGCTTGAATTATCAATACTTATATTTAAAATTCCTCTCAAAATAAATGAGATGGATACATTATTTTATTATTATATTTAACTATAGGTCAGACAATTAGACATAATACATATTAAATAATAGATACATATAGTCAAATATTAATTTTATTTAAAATTTAAACTACATCAAATTAGATAAGACTAACGAAAAAATGTTCTGTTAATAAAACTATTAGAAATTATTCATAAATCAACTTCTTTATCTCTGTGAATATGGAGAATTAAAATTAACTGAAACATGTCTAGTCTCTTATAAAGTGCAAAAAATTACACATCTGTTGCACAAGAAGATACTTATATTGTTAACACAATACAATTCTAAACAGTTTATTTAACTTTGATAATAAGTCACATAATATTTTAAAATTTCTGAAAAAAGCAATGACGCCTTAAGTATTGTAAATTAAATTACCTTTATATATATAAACATATCTCCATTTAATTTTAATTTTACTTTGTAAAAATTAGATCTATAAATATTAGTTATATCTGTATTCAAATTTTTTCTAATAATATAACTTTCTCGGCATAAAAGGCATTCATGACATTTATTTGGAACCTTTCTCTTAGTTAAAATAAAGTTACATCTAAAATTGCATGGAATAATTTCATACATTCATTTTTAATAGTTAGTAAAGAGTATATTTCACTACCTTCGGTAAAATATTTTGGTCCTTTTAAGTTAAGTTCAATAAATTTTAAATCTGCTTCATTCCAATATCATCAAAGCCTAAATTCTGTTGTTCTTGAATAAAGTTTGTAACATTTCGGATCTAGAATTCTGCTCCTTAGAAACTCAACAACACAGTTTGTAGCTATAATACTTTAAATGCTTGTATTAAAACATATAATCACAGTTTTCTATCCACGTTTTTTTATCATCAAATTTATTATAATTTCATAACCTACCTTTAGGTAAATAGGTAATTAACATTTTTTTTCATCGTTTACTTTTTATTGTTATCGATTTTTTCCAACGACATACAAAACTTATGTAATAGTTATCAATAAATAAGTTATAGGTAGGTACATGCCCTTCTTAATATTTTTGAATAATAGCAACAAAAAAAGGGTGAAACGATGAATATATACATTAGTTTTATAATATTTATTTTTTTTATGATTACATTTTTCTGTAAACACTACTTTGGATAAAAAAAATGGTTATAACATTTGGTATAGCACCTTTAAAGGGTGAAAATAACCAACAACCCGGATAACGTAGTCAGTTTTAGATTTTTTGTTTTTATTTTTCCTAAATCTGGGGAATAACATTATTACCATTCACCATCGACAAAGTGTCAACAAGCCACCAAGTTATTATGTATGTACCTTCTCACATCACAAAAACTTCACGAATACGATGATTTATCATACATTTTTTAATGTTATCTTACTATTCACGATACATCATAATCCTGCGTTGCAGTGATAGGAATAACGAATGACGGCTCATGATGAACGAAATTCCAAATAGTTTAAACTCTATATTCTTTCAAGGTTTATATTTAGTGGTGTTTTAAATAATGTGAATAACTGCAGGTAGATAGAACCTGTAATATCATTCACCGGTACTTAAACAATCTTAATAGTTTTGTAAATGTATAAAATTGGCTAAATACATTATTACATTTTATTATTTAATTATCAAAACATTTTCTGAATCTCAAAGTATACAATTTTTAATCATATAAACATCTTGAATTAATATATTTAAATATGTATATATTAAATATTTATATAATATACATATATTTAATTCAAATTTTTGTAAACTTCATTATTTAATTAAATTTACCTACTATTCATTAGACATTTCTTAAAACTTTATAAACACGTATCTTATTATCTAGGTACTTATTAAAAACCCAGAGAGGTAATTTTCATTACATTTTACTATACTTAAACATTATATGGTTCAGGTATGCAAATAATATAAATCATTGAATCTTCTAAAATAAATGAAAAATGCAGTTCATTTATGATATTTTTTTTAATTAAGTACCTACATTTATTTATTTTACATTTCTACTGTTATATAATAATTTGATGTATTGTAAACATTATCGTATCACCAATTATATTGGTTATGATTACATGCTTACCCATCACATGAATTTTTCAAACAAGTTTTAGTAACTTTTTTAATAAAATGTTATGTACTTAATATTATTTAATGATATCGTTAAACACGATTTGTATTTAAGCCGTAAAATGAGGTTTAAGACTTAGATATAAAAATTAGACTATTGTTTTAATTTTGGTGAATAAATTATTTTACTGTTCCCCATAGTTGTTACTCAATTGTGCAACTAATATGAGTAATTTTGGGTAACTAGTCGTAAATGAACGATAAAAAAACCAACAGATTATTGTTTTTGATTATTAAAAAGAAATAACACAGTATCTAGGAACTTAATTGTCTCTTATCTGTGATTTTTATCCTACTCATAATTATGTTTATTATCAAGTTTCTATGGTTTAAGTTATTTTGTTTAACATAACTTAATGTATAAATGGAGAACTTTGCATCTAAATATACATACTTCTATATTCTTATAATACACCGATGATCGATACAGTATTAGTACTATTATATTATACTATATACCTATTAGTATCAGCATTTTTAGTTTTAATACTAGATATCTAAATATTACATAATAAATGCATACTCAAAAAATAATTAGCAAAACAAATTGATTAAAATCTGTCAACATAAAAACGTTTTCCCGCATAATTATTTGGTATTAATTATTTTCATTAAATTTTAAGTATAAACTCGTTTTATAAGCTTAATATTTTATTTTTGTTAAAATAATTAATTAAGTGAAATATATTCACCAATATTGTTATGTAAATGTTGACATTCACTAGATCAGTGATTTTTTAACCTTTTTCGAATGACGTAACACTTAACATTTTATAAGGTTTCCATGGAATACAGCTGTAAAATAAAACAGTATAATTATAAACATTTTTTAATTTTTTAAGATATTAAACAATGAATATGTATAACATAAAACAGTTTGCACGATGAAGTTAAACAATTATAACTCATTCTGATTTTTAAATTTTAGTGGAACTCTTATAACAAATCCAAGCAGGACCGTATTGAAATTTGATGGCGATCCTGGCGAACCATTGCATTTTACCCTCCCCCCCCTGAAATAAGAAATTTGCATTTGACAGACAAGCCACATACATTTCGTATAAGTATAATTATACGTATAATATATAAATATTAAGAAATTCGCACCCTTCTTAGAATTGCGCCCCAAGCCCATGCCTTCTTGACCTGCTCTAAATACAGCCCTGAGTCCAAGGAACAGCTGTATTCTGTGGAACACCGGTTAAGAACCACTGCACTAGGTAGTGAAAATAATATACATTTAATAAATATATTGACATTTACCAATGATTTTAGTATACGACGAAATTTACTAAGAGTTGTTAACATTTACCAATACGTATTTAATTTATAGAATTCAATATATGTTAGTTTAAGCCCAGAGTTTATCGTTAAAATTTAAATATAAGTAAAAATTTACTAAACTATTGCATATATAATTTACAATTTTAAATTTTAAATTTACAAAATCAACAATTTGAACATAAATAAAAATTAGTAAAAGTTTCGACTACGGACTTATCAAATTAAAAATAAAAATTAATATAGATAAATCTTCCAAATATTATGATACAGTATGTTAATCACACACGCATAAACGTCCGTAATATAATATTTATTTATTTATTTCAAGGTTTTTATCAAGGTGAGTATTAAGCTATAATTAATAAAAAAAAATACCTTTTACCTATACCAAAATACTTCTTTGAAATTCAAAGTGTGAATAGATTATTCAATATACCATCTTTAAGAACACAATATATACGGTTACCTATTATATACTATATAGTATAGGGAAACAGAAAAGTGCTTTTATAATTTAATATGTATTAATTTATATTATGTTTGCAATTTTGTATACTGTTGGTAATAATATAATTAGAATTTGAATAAATTCATGATTAAATGATAAAATGGGGATGAACATGGGTTAAATTACTCTGCAAAATAAAGCACTCATTACAAAATCACGATAAAAAAGGTAATGTTGGGGGACTTAACCGCATGACGCGCCACGCCACTTTAGGTATATAGATAGGTTCTTGCTGGACAAATGATGACAGGATATTAATTCACCAGGCCAGGCGAATGCGATTACCTATTATATATATGTATGAAATCAAGTCAGTGATACATCATGATATACGATTTGTTGATAATATAATAAATATAAACACAAATATGAATGTATCATTCAATTTTAGTACGGCATTTGATAATCGGTGGGCGATTTAGTAGTGTAGGATGGTTATTGTATCGTATAGTCGTATCTTTTCGTTTGAACTTTCAGCTTATTAATTTTTATGAATGTATGTATAGTACTGCGTACTATATTATATATTAAGAGGTCCATACCCACCCTATTCGTACAGGCTTCCGAAAGTGCCCGTCTCGCATTGTTGAAAAGTACTTGAGTAAAAGAATACTAATACTTTTTAAATAAGTACTTAAATACTTTCAAAAAAAAAATATTTGATCAAAGTCTTAAATATTACTCTCACAAAATATCTGTATTTAAAATTAAATAAAGATTTTTTAAATACTATTTTTATTAGTTCATATATCTTTTATTTGAAATTTAATCACATCAAATAATAAAAAATAAAATAATAGATTGATGTGTAAATCGAGACAGAAAATGTAATTCATGTAAAAATGGTCAATATTCAATACTATAATATTAGAAATAAAACAGTAATATAATAGTGTAATTTCAAAGATGTGTCCTATAAAATATTATCAACTGTTGAGTATTGTGATGTAATGCCATTTCCACTAGACGTTAAGTATCCCTTAAAAAAATTTATTCAAAATAAGAATTATAATTTTTAACATAATATCAAGAAATAGCATATTATATTTAAAATATAATATTTATTTGCGTTAGATGTATTGGTAAATTTTAAAACTTTTATTTTAATTTAATTTGTTGGATACTTTATTGGATGAACAATAGTAGCAATACATTTTTAATTTTGTATTCTATTATCTCTTTATGTTTACAGCAAACTTGTATTTTCTATGAGGTGTAGTAAATAATATTAAACTATAGTTTAACTTAGTAAGAGTATATATTTTTTTTGTACAAAAACTGGAATCTTATCTAAAAAATTGGTTTTGGAACCAAAACACTTTATTAAAAAAATATAAAAAAATATTAGAAAAAAAATAAATATTGGAATTTAGAAGTTCATCGAAACCCTAATTTAAAAACTTTATTAGAACCGTTACTTTTTTGGTTGAGATTATTTTACGATTAATTTCGATTTTGTAATAGATTAAATAGTATAGTATAGATATAGTATATGGTAATAAAAATAAAAAGGTGGGCAAGTGGGTATCGTTATTTTTTTAGGGTTTTTTTCTGACGCTTTTGAAAACTACTAATTCTTTTTTACTTTTGACTCCCCGAAGTACCAACTAGATTCGTTTTACTTTTCAAAGAGGGGCTGAAGTTAAAAATCAAAGCATTATTGCAAAACGTGATGACAGACACAAAAATAAAAAAAACACACATCATTGTAAAATCAATCACTCCGTTAGGAATCTGAAAAAATGGAGATATTTTAAAATTTTAAATACTGAATACTAATACAATAAGTGATAATTATTAATAATAATAATACATGACAATTTAAGTATTAAAAAGGTATAAAAAATAAAACACAAAAGATTATTTGAAACGGGGTTATGTGTATTAAATGATAGTAATCAGTAATTGTTTTACTTATATAGTCTTTTCCATTATCATAAACAATTAGTAGAATATATGGTTGAAAATTGGTATTGACTTGCTATAATTAATGTTGTAACTAATATTTTATAATATTTTTTAAAAAATCAAAACGCAAACAAATTTTCGTTAAAGAAATATAAAACCCAAACAAGAAACGTATTTTTCAATTTTTAAGAATCGAATATAAACCGAAACTGAAATTTTAGATCTTTTAAAAACCTAACCGGAACCGTAAAAATCATTAATGTTCCAGACCCTGGTCTTATAAAGCTATCGATATAAACATTTGTAATGCTCTTTTTCAGTTTTTCACAGCTAAAAATTAGAATATATTTTTTATGACATAATTGAATTGAACATTCCAATAACTTGTTTAAGAAAATAGATAAATAATTTAAAGCTACCTCAGACTCTTACAGTCTTAATTTGCTATACCAAATATTACAGTATTAAACTATTAACATATTAAAATTATCTATAAAGTTAATGTAAATAATTTTAAAAAAAAACTCACTCAGATGATTTATAAGATAACTAACAATAGTATTCAAATACATATTTTAAATAGTTTTAAAAATAAGTACTTACATCTAACACCTAAACTTGAATACTTTGAAGTATCTTTTTTAAAATTGCCGTCTCGTCAGAACTCCATTCGATTAATAATCTAACCAACTATAGATACTTAACAAATGATAGATATGACGAGTATTTGAACACTGTAATATTTTATATAAAATATATATTTATATATGTTTATGAGACGATTACTTCAGAATTTACCGAACAAAGACAACGCGTAAAAGTTATAGTGGGTAAAACTCAAACATTTGTTAAAGTTATACAGGCGTACTTAAATTTAATCAAGTCATCGCTTGTATCAATCCACAATTTATATTTAAAATTCTGAGTAAATTAAATTTTTAAATTAGTTACACCACCTTCAACTAGTTTAACATAATTCCTAAAACTAGATTTAATCAAACTGATGTGTAGATGAGTATTTTTTTATACGATAACACAAAGTATAGGTACTATATTTAACTTTTATAAACACCACAATTACTTACATATATTTTATACTCACTATCATTCAGCATCATTCAACATCATCAATAACATTATATGTTAATTATATTTTATGAATAATAATGGTACATAATTTTTTGTCGTCAAAATGGAAATTTTTATAAAATGACCTTATTTTTCTGGTTCTAAGAAGACATAGTAAAAAATTAATAGTTTAATCATTTAAATTGACCTGCATGCAAACTAGCTTTCGTCGATGATTTGAAGGATGTCTGTTCGTCCAGAAAATTTATAATTAAAAATATTTAAAAAATATTAATAATTAAAAATAAATAATAACTTTAAAATAACATTGTTTATTACCTAAATTATACTTAACATTTTTTCAATAAGTATAAATGTATTTCAATGTTATTGTTATTTTGAAAATCATTGTGAGGTACCTACCATATTTCTTAAAAATCAGGGCCATTTCATCCTACCTAGGAGAGTGACAAGTTTCCCACTACCCCATGTCACCACAATTTGCTAGATTAAAATATAAAAAAATAAAGTATGAATATTCAGCAATGAAAAATTTAAATGTAAAAATCATAGAATAAAATAATACAACATTGAGTATATTTTATTTTATTGGCCACACGATCAAATGTATGATATAAAAAGTGATAGCTAACTAATGAGTATTAACTAAGCATATTTTGTAAATAAAAAATTAATTTTAACTTTTTTAGTATAGACACTTAGTATTTTTTTAACAAAAGATTCTCATTCTTTCAAAAAATATTAACCTTTTTAATTGTTTTATGAAATGACTAAATAACATTAGGTATCGAACATTTTTTTATTTATAACATTCAGAAATAGAATATATTTTATATTTTACTATACAAATCAAATCAAATTAAAAACTAGTAATAATTAATTAAAGTTTAATTTCAGAAATTAGTAACGTTGGTACTTGGTACCTACCTATGTGCCTATAATTAGCTAAATGTTGGTCACTATTCTGCTCATCAAAATTTAAAATTATTAAATCTGATTAAGTGGTAATAGCTGGTATTTCCTTATGATTCAAAATTCAATTTATTATACCTAGTATTTTAAAATTCTAAGCCCGTATCAAAATTATATTTCATATTCACTAAACTATTGTATGGAAGATATCAACGATGGCATAAAAACATGGTTTTAATTTATACGTAATGCAGTATATGCTAACACAAAGCATAGAAAAAAATTATTTATAAATATTTATTAAATAATAAAGTAAATGTGGTAAGGCGGAACGTTTTAAAATAATAGAATACTATATGGAAAATGGAGGCTCTGATGACAGTAAAAGACAATACTATTATAATAAATTATTATAATACACCTGTTTGGAGAAGTTGGTTATAACTGATTTAAATGTTGTTTATTTATTTCGAGATAGGGTTTTATTATTTTTTTACCTTGGTATAATTATATTTCATTATCTACTTTAATTTGACCTGAATCTAATAGATGTATAGTCATCGAGGATTACAAGTTTATTAGAAAAATAATTCAATCTAAATTTGAAAACCAAATTTAAACCAGTTGATTATGGTATTTTTGTTAACCGAATAGAGATATAGAAATATATCGCTAAAAAAATAATAAACGACAGTGCGGACATTTTCTCACTAAATTCCATAACTATTATTTATTCAATCCCCGAAACAGTCCACTTGTATGTTGTGTTCATATTATAATATTTATACTTAATAAGTTATTGACAATATTATCATCATCATAAATTCGTGTTATCTACCTATATTAAATATATTCAAGCTTCATTTCATCACCAATGTATTATGTACCTATCAAAATTATCATAAGAAAAATAGTAAAAAATCTATAGAAGTAAGATATAGAGTACATAGTAAATAATAATATTTTACCTATTCGTGTCATTAAACTTAATATTTTTAGAAGGATTGCTATTTAATGCATAAAAATAAAATAATACGTAGCCTAAACTGATAAATACTACTCCTAAATTATAGTAATAATTTACACGACCAATGCCTAAGTTAATATAATTATTATTAATGTATAACATTATGGCCTATTTTAAAAAAAAAGAATACAAATCTTTTATAATAATAGACATGAAAAATTTTGTTTTATTTATGGTCATTTTCTTCTATAAATATATTATATAGAATAAATTTTAGTGACTTGAATAATTTAAAGCCAATTATTTTTAAGA
Organism: Rhopalosiphum nymphaeae; assembly: GCA_036289425.1. NCBI lineage: Eukaryota > Metazoa > Arthropoda > Insecta > Hemiptera > Aphididae > Rhopalosiphum > Rhopalosiphum nymphaeae. The sequence continues at coordinate 16,791,963 of JAZAQC010000007.1, read as the reverse complement.
GACATACCCAATACTCTGTTGTAAGTCATCTAGATCACACTTCAATTTTTTTAGTTCTATTTTATATACATCGTTACTAGAACCACACGACTTTTTGGCATATTTTTGGATAATAGCTCTTGTGTTGTTAGATAAACCACATGTAAATTTCATGTCTGTCATGGAATTTGACGGTTTACAACAAGAACTTTCGCATTTTTTTGTTGGACAACAAGGATTAGTTTCGCATTTCTTTGTTGGACTACAAGGATTAGTTCCGCATTTCTTTGTTGGACAACAAGGATCAGTTTCGCATTTCTTTTTTGGGCAACAACAAGGGTTAGTTCCACATTTCTTGAGACAACAACAAGCTTCGACATTGCATTTAATTTGCTCAATTTTTTCTGATAATAAACACATTTGCTTTAGTTGACATTCTCTTTCGTAAAGTTTATTTTTCAATGCACTTATTTCCAGACATTTACATTCATTTTCTTTCTGCAACTGCATAATTTTTTCTTTCGAACCACATACATCTTTGTTCTTTGCACAAATTTCTTCTTGTAATTTCTGAATCCTGTTTTTCATTTCTAAGTAATTTTTTACGGTTGCTTTATTTACTTCTATTAATTTTAAAGCAAACTTTTTGGATTTACATTTTTCTTCATTTAATTTACACATTGCTTCATCATATTTTATCTCTAATTCGTTAAACTTTTTGCAACTTATTTTTAACTCGTTTAATAAATGTTCTCGTTCTTGCCTGAACCTTTCCTCTATACGTGTAGCAGATAATCTTGTATCATACAGACTTTTTTTTGTGAATTGCAAGTCCGTAGTCAACATCTTGTTTGTCTCATTTAATTTATTCCATCCATTTTTGCATTCTTCAAGTTCTATGCGGACTTTACAGAGTTCCTTTTCATTACATTTTAAATTTGTCTTTAATTTATTAACCATATTATTTTTTTCTTCCAGTTCTGACTAAAAAATGTAAATAAAACTTTGTGAATTTCTTACCTAGATTAGATGGAGAAATATGGAAGCTTGGCTGACAGATGGAATGCTTCTAAGGGCCCCATAAACCCACGAAAAAGAATAAGAATAATGCATTACCGATAACATAATATTGTAAAACATAAAATTATAGTAGGTATTTCATATGTGAAATGTGAGTCCGATTATTTGTTGCTCGTTGCTCGTACACAAAAAAAACAAAATTCAATGAGTTCATACCTCATAATGTATATTATAAATTATTATGTGACTGACTTAACCTAATAGTTAATCTAATTTAAAGCAGTAAAGATGACTAATGAACCAATCAAATTGTCATCTTAAAAATTATTGTTTGGTCATACATGATGATCATTACAGTCGAATATTCTAACGAAATACACAATAACACTAAATTTAGGAATATTAAATTAAATTAAATTAACTATGAAAATAAGGAAGTCAAATTACTCATAACATTTACAACAAAATTAATCTATATATTGAAAAATGTTATCATCATCTGTATAGATTAGAATTCATTATTCCTGCAAGAATAGATAGCTAAATATGATATATAAGTATTTGTAATTACTATAATATTAGTATAATATATAATATTTTTTATATATTTAGATTTATGTTAATTAAAATGCATTATAATGCCAGTTTTTATAATAATCGTATCATTCTATCATTAAGAATTAAAAATATTTACTTTAACTATACATAATTCCTTCTGGGCACATTTTAAAGTTGTTTCGGTTTCTGTAAGCTGTGATTGAAGATTATTTTCATTACATTTAGCAGTTTTCAATTGACGATTTAAACAGTTATTAACTTCTTCCAATTCCCCGTATTTGCATTCCCATTTGTATTCTATATCCGCAACTTTTTTAAGCTTTTCTGATTGACTATCACAAATCGCCGACAGTTCATTCAATGCTTTCTTATGGCCAATATAATTGTCTTCTTTACTTTGTTCAAATAGTTTGCATAATTTTTTTAAACCATCTCTTTCAGAAATAACTGCATCGAACTCTTCCAATTTTTTATTTAACTTGCATATTTTTTTGTTCTGAACAGATATAATTTCAGTTAACTCTTGTGTTGTGTCTTTAGAACACATCTAAATAAATAAATATTAGATAAGTATTATGTAAACTGTATCACACATAACACTGTGAATAACTTACTTCGTGTTTATTTATTATTTGTAAGTATTTAGGTTAAAATTTAAAAGTAATAAAATTTGTTTTATATTTACTGTGGTTTGTATATTTATTTATAATCAAACAAAAGTTCTGTTGCTATACTTTTAATAGATACTGTTGTAAATTAATGAAATTATATAGCACATAATAATATTAAATACACACTTTTTTATTAAGTATTACAATAATTTTCAACTTAAATTTTACACTTGGTTTTATTTTTATTAAAATCTAAAGTCTTAATGTTCATCAAAATTGAATACATATTAATAAACATTTGAATTAAATTAAGTACATTATAACTGAAAATTCTAATGATTTTAGATATGAATAATATATTATACAAATACATTAAATGCATAAATTACTGTTTAGTAATTAATATTTTCGGGCAACTTCACCCACTTTGCCCTCGTTACTAATGTATATAAGTAATATATATATTATATACTTGAGCACAAAATAAATAGATATCTAATATTTTCATTTAAACAACTTATTTAATATGTAGGTAAACATAAATATTTGATAAAAAGATAAATCGAAAAAGTCGTTCTGAGTCTTAAATTTTTGAATATAACATGTTCTTCCAAGTTTAATAAATGTAAACATCATAATATATACTACTCATATAAATATTTATTGACCTATTGTTATTATGTATTAGTTTATATTTTATTATGTATAATGTTAGTATTTTGTGTTGATTTTATATATTGTGTAATAACAATAGGTAGGATATAAGAGTTTAAAATAATAAAAATGAATAGGCTTGTGTACACTATGCATATTTCTTTTTGAGTATTTACCTAACCAAATAAATAAAAAATCAATCTATCTAATCGAAAAATAGTATTGCGTAAATACATTTCTTTTTTCTTTAGATTTTCTTGATTATATTAAAAAGAACGGGTTATTTGTTTTTCTTTATAGGGTTGTACAAAAGTACCGATTTTTGTCGGATCATAACGTGTTTTTTCGAGTATAAATCCATTTTTATACCAGGTATACCACGTTTTAACTATGAAGATAAAAGCCAAATAGTTAAAAGTACTCAATCTCAAAAGTGATTTAGAATAACTAAAATAAAGGGAGTTTCCTGAATGCGTCCTAACAAAAAAAGTTCATATTTTTTACATAGCCCTAATACGTCCCGTTCATTTAGAGATAGGTATCCAATTATTATCGAAGTTAAAATAAAATGTAATATCCCCACCATTTCCAGTGCTTCACAATCATATCTGAAAAAATTAAGCACCTATAAAATATTATAGTTGTAGATTTTAATGGCCATGGATCAATTGCACCTAAAACAAAGTTTCAACATAAACAATTTAAAAACTATAATATTTGAAAATTAAAAACTTATTTATTAATCAATTGATTTCTGATTAAAGTGACTGATTATAATATATTTTATAACAATATCAGGAATTTTATGAAACGTTATTATTATTACATGAGTAAAGTAACTTGTTGAATTTGAAAAAAAAAATATTTATTTATTTATATTATATTCAATATAATTTGTTGATATGACTGCGAACGCATTCGGGCTATGAAAAAAGTAAAATTTAAAAACGGGGCGCACTTCGATATCCCCAAAATAAATACATTTAACATATTAAAATAATGTTAAACGATAAAAAATAAAAAATAGTTTATTAACCTATTTTAATTAATATTTCATTAAAAGCTTAATACAACATTACAAAAAATATTTATTAACGTGTATGTGATTAATTATATGGCAGTTTTATTCGCTTTATTTAAATAAAAAATAAGTATTTAAAATAAATTATATTTTCAAAATACAGTAGTTTTAGAGAATATAAGCAATAATCATTATTGGTTTATACAATATATTATTTTTATTAATTATGAGACTAAAAAAAAAAAATTACTAGGAGTTTGTTGATGTTTTGGAGTTCTAAATAGTATGCGTTATTAAAAACTGTAAAATAAAAAATTGTAGAGGAGAATTTTGTCCAGAATTGTTCATGTTTTTTTTTACTTTTTATTGATTTAATTAAAATAAAAATATCGAAAATTGGACTCTAAACGACTTTAGAAAAAATTCTCTACAGTTTTCATAATAGATGTTTTTCACAAAACACCCTTCAATAAGCAATATTATTAGAAGTGTGAAAACGTGTTTTTATAGCATATTTTTCTGGAATGACACATTCTCATAATATATTTTAGTTTACGGATGACTGGTAGCACGCGTACCAAGCTATCAAACGAGACGCATTCGGCATACAAATATGTAGCAGGCCGATTGGCCAGTAGATTATTATTCTACAATTCTACATTCTGTTGTGATCAAAAAATAGTTTTGCCTTAATGAAGTGTGGCTCGGTGATAATACAAAACAATGTAAGATAAACGATAATCGTCAAGGATATAATAATATGTTATATGTATATTATAATAATAAAATATAAATATTATAATAGTGTGAAACACTATTACATGACTTTATAAAAAATATTATTTATTTACCAAATAATCATAATATATTATTTTTTTTCGTCGGGATAAGTTGGTGGTAGAAAATATGTTTCTTTTTTCAACTTTAGGTGATTTGGGTAGTAAATTGGATTTTTTATACTTTTAATAGGTAAAATATATATTTACATATATATTTTTTTTTCTATGTTAAGAAAAATACTTTTCGATACTATTTTTCTCGGCGATTATGATTAGATTAGGATATGACGCGTGTCGTGTGTGTTGCTAAATGCACGGCTGATCTATTCGGGAAATAGCAACGGAGCCGCTCGCGTAGCATCAATGCAACTAGTCCACTTCGTCACATCACGCCCTGGAAAAAATTATTGGTATGCGAGCGACGTTGTAAAAACATTGTGGAAATGTTAATTCAAGCTTAAAATATTAAATATAAGTACTATAAATATTAAATAATTAATAAATTAATTAAATTGAATTATTTATTTATTATTTTCAATAAAAACAAATTATAAAATAATATATATGTACCAGGAACGTATGCTGCAGTTGCGATGACCAACATAACTGGCAATAAACCGCGGAAACTAAAGACCGAAAAACTACTACGCCATGCGCCCCTGGTACTCGGGACTCAATTTCATTGGGAAACTGATTCAATAATAATTAAATATATAAAATATAATATATATATTAAATTTAATATTATAATTCTAACATTACTATCATTATTATTATTTTACATTATTTTTTTTTTTATATGATATAAAAATTTAGTTAAAAAAAGTATAATATAAATATCATCAATTTGAGAAAAATTAAAACTGTGTTTAGTGTTTTGAGCAATAAAATAATCAAGGCACAAAGACGCCATTTAAAGTTTATTGTCTAAGGGATGAGAGAATGTACTTACTACTTACTGCACATCTATTTTTTGTCTGGATTTATTTTCCCGCTAAAAAATGTATAATCGCCGATTTATGGGATTGATGAATTGGGTAATGCATTAAAGTTAAAATGTATTATGAAAACTATAATGCGTATAATATACATATGTAATAAGTAATATTGAGTATTGAAAAAAACCAATGATTATCGATATCTAAAAAATAACAAAAACTTAAACCAATAAATAAAATCATTAAATTAAATTTAGAGCGGATTGTTTAAAGTCCATGTAAGGTTTAGAGGTTATTAAAATAAAAATGACTGATTTATAGTAGATTCAAAACTTCCAAAGTATTCGTTTCTGACCGTTGGAATGAAGTCCAATGAGCAATGACGCGTATACTCGTCATTACGTCAACGGCGCGCGACGTTGAAAGTAAAATAAAATTATATTTAATAACGGCTCAAACGCTGACAGTCAACAGAAAACTGTCGGGTACGCACTGACGGCTAGCTGACGGCTAGTCTATTATCTATTATTATCTATAAAACAGGTATGTCTATCAAGACCCTATTATTTATCTTTTTCAGAAACTTTATCCACGAACATAAAAATTAATTATTAAAATAATAATTGTATTGTCTAGGAGTAATGACAATAGATTTATTTCAATGTTCACAATCACATTTTTGATAATTGATAAAAATAATTATATTTTAAATTTATGGGGGGCTGCCCTAGGCCAGAGTAAATTTAAGGTGGGCCCGACCCACCCAGGCCCCCCTGCCTGATATGTAAACAAACTACAAAACAGCGTCAATATCGAGCGCAATTATTAGGTACACGTAAAACACCGATAACGACAACGTTAATTGGGAGTAGGTACTTATTGAATTTATGAAGTAAAAATACAATGTAACAGAAATAAATTTTGCTATCATTTTTTAAGAAATATTAAAATTAAATTAATAATATTCTATGTGTAATATAATAATATGTACAATATTAATATAATATACGTACAAAATCATTTTTCATTTGACAAATATGTTTCTAATTTTACTTTTAAAACACTGAAATCTGTATAAAACGGATAATTATTTTGGTCTTGTGACTGTTCGTTAAACACAGGATTCACTGTACATATTTACTTAAAATATACATACGTATAATATATATATAGTGACTTTTTTTTATCAAACAACATTCACTATGTTAACATTTTCCAGAATATAGAATTTAAAATGTATGTTATTATTCAAAAAAGTAAAAACTTAAAAAATATATTTTTTTTAAATTTATTTCGACTAGAAATTGTGCAAAAAATTTTTTTAAATAGTGAATGTTTGATAAAATAATCACTCTGTATTTACCTACATATACATATACATATATATAAATATGCATACAGAAAACCATAATTAATATTTCTAAGTTTAGCACCCCAAAGCAAAATTTCGCGAATTTTTTTTTAATACCCTTATTTGTTGTCTTCGTCTAACAAACGTATAACATAGCAAATTTTCGATCAATAAATTCAATTGTATATAATTAGGTTAAATATTAGAGTTAAATAACCTATTATCAACCTTGAAGATGAGAACATTATTTACGTTTTCTCGTCAACTTTTAACAATATTTTATTTTTTAAGTGAATTATAAGTATTTTTAAGTATAAATATATTACATATTCACAACTCACTTAAAAATTAAATTACCATAAAAAGCCACTGAGAGGACACAAATAATGTTCTCACTTTTAAATCTGATAATAAGTCATTCCACTCTAATATTTAAGCTAATTACACAAAATTGATCTTACTGAACATAAATTTGCCATGATATACGTTTGTAAGACGAAGACAACACATGCGGATATGGAGTCCTCATGATGATTTTTAATCACAAAATCACAATTGATAACCTTAGTATTAACTTCCAAATAATTATTTTTTTTATAGAGGATGTGCTCAGCTAGCACCTCGAATTCAAAATGTTGATTTCAAACCAAACTAAAAAATTAGTAACCAATTGGTTAAAATGTTTAACCACAAAATTAAAATTTGTAACCTTAGTCTTAAACTTTTAAATAAGTGTTTTTCTATAAGAAGTTTTTAGCTAGCTCTCAAATGTCAAAATGCCAACTTCAGACTAAACTAAAATGCGACAGTATATAATTCGTAATTTTATTATTTTCTATTTTTATTTACTGTCAAATTCTAATTTCACTTCCTAAACTTAATCATTTTCTTGGTACAAAAAGTTGTCAATATTTATCATCTTCTCAATTGAAAAATACTTATTTTAGATTATTTTGAATTTGAATTTTGTTTTATAGCTCATTATTATCTTAGGTAAGATTTAAACCAACTTTCTTATGATTAATGTACACTCATATATAATAAAGTACTGTGGTTATTTTTACATTCTTACATTAATGTCTTGTATAATATAATATATTTAATTGGTAAATCGACATTTATTAGCCAATTTGTAAGTAGATACATGTATGCTACTATATTTTCTATCTTATTTCTTGTACTTTAACAATTTCAAAAATTTAATAAGTGAAATATTAGTTTTTTATGTGCATAATTACATCATTTTTCATAATCTATTAAGCTTTTAAAGAACATCTAATTATAGTATAGTATGCTTATTTGTAATAATATTTAACCTCAATAAATTAACAAATATTTTTTTTTTAATGGAAATAATATATTTAACAGGTTAAGAAAACAAACTAACTAATAATAATATTGTACATTTGTTGATTTTATTATTATTCTTAATAATACTTATACTCTATCAATATTTAATATGCTGTCTAGGTAATATAATATTTTTTCTTTCTCTCTCTTTACTTCTTGATCTCATTAGTCTTGAGTGTTTTGGGTGTATATAATTACCTATATAAGATGTTTATATTAATTATTTATAATTTATAAACATAAAAATAATTTTATGATTTCCTACACATATTATGTTTTTTAAATATAAATTATGTACCTATGTAACTGATATTTATATTAAAGTTAAATTTTTTTCAATAGATATGAGTAAAAAAACTACTCATGCCCAATGTAAGTTGTATTAATTAAAACTAGTGTAATTTCATTTAATCATCTATTATATTTAATAATTAACACATATACACCATAAAACTGTTACAATTGTCACTATTGTATAAAATAAACTGAAGAGTAAAATTATAAATAAAATTTTATTTATTGATAAAAATTAATACTTTAACATATATCAATAATAATTAAAGTTTAGTACAGTTTATTACAGTTTATTACATACTAATAATAGTATAGTTGGGCAGTCGTATATAAATTAAATTACATAATTACAAATTAAATAAAAATATAACAAATTAAATCAGATGGACTTATTATTATCAAATAGAACACAATATCTTTCACATATAAAAGGAAATTATAACTTGAAATATTAAAACTATTAATACACATTTAAATTTATGCCACAAAGGTTACCATATTATGTATGTCAACTTTAACAAAAAAACTTTAAAAAAAAACTTAAACTTAAACTTTAACTTTAACTTAAGTATATGAAATATACTTTGTAACAAAAAAATAATGTTTAATATTAAACATAATTTCACAAAGACAGAAAAAATTTTTTTGCCCAGAGCAAAAAAAATTTACAAACACAGACATGATCCTCTTGCTAAGAATAGTAAAAGAATAATTTACCTAGCATGCTCAGTAATTACACTCTTCAATAATTTTGATTATAATTGAATTTCAGAAGCATTCAAACTTTAATTATTCATAAGAAAATATTGTGCTTATATTATTTATAGTTTATTTTAAATTTATAATTGAAAAACTCACGAGTAGTTAATTACTATGATATATTACCCAAAAACAAAAATATTATCATATATATATATACTATATTGAAGTGTATTCTCAATTATTTTGATAAGTGCTGCTAATATTAATTATTTAGCACAGAAAGTACCAACTAGATACAATTTGTAACCAAAAATAGCAAAAACCACTCTCAAAGTTGAAAAATCAAATTATCAATATAAAATTAAAATAAAACACACACATTAAATTGATGTATTCATCAATTTATTCACTATCTAAAAGGAAAAAAGAAGTGAACATGCTTGATAAATCATCTTATATAAGATCAAAGTTTAAATTATCATTTTCATTATAAATCAATAAAAATATTGTATTGTATAAAATCATACATTTTAAATTATTTTTTCTAAAATAAAACTTAAAATTATTGAATGAGCAAGTTAATACTATCGATATATATATAAACAATTTAACTTAATATATATAAAAACACAAGAAACAAAAAAAAAATGTATAGTAACTTAAAGGTACTGAGCACACTAAAACTTTTTATCAATTAATAATTTTATTTTGTACTCATATTATGTAATTTTATTTAATATTATCAAAAATTGTAAAATTTATATTTTAATAATATAACAATTTAACAATTCATGTTATTTAGTTTTGAAAATATTTATTTTACATAATTCTCAGTTGAAATAAGACAACATTTTTTAAAAATATAAAATTTTAGGTATTTTTTATTGTTTTAATTTTAGAGTTTTTAGTTTTTTTTGTGACAACATAAATTTTTAATTTACTATTCTGAAGTAACATTTAGTAATATTGTACAAGATATCTCTGCATTATTCCATTCCATTCACCTGAATTTTAAATAATTATGATTCATAAATTACTCCAAATTTCAATTTTAAATTCTAAGCGGAGCGATGAAATGTATTTATTTTACAATGATTATTAATTTTTTTTTGTCTGAAGATACCTTTCGAGGTAGTATAAATGCATCAATTTTCAACTTCAGTAATTTTTCTGGTAGCAAGTGAATCTAATTAGTACTTTAGGGAATCAAAAGTAAACAATTTACAGTATTATTATTAACAATCGTGATAAACAAACAAAAGAAAAAAGGAAATTGTTACGTAAAATCTATTTTGTTTTAAATTTAACTCTAAAAATAATAACTGTAGATTCATGACATTTTCACCGAATGTTTAAATATTGGCATTATCTATAGACGGTAAAAATTTAAAAATATTTTGACTTGTTTTGAATTACTTATAGGCATAAGAAAATTATTGTCATTCAAAAAAGTAAAAGACTTACTTTGTAAAGAAAAGTATTTTCAAAACTCTTAATAGATTTTTAAATAATGAGTGATGAAAAAAATCACCCTACATATACTATGTGGAAAATATCAAATAATAATATAGGTAAGTGTATAAATTAGAAAAACAGTTTTTTAAGTTTTGGTTAAATCCAAAAAATTGATAAAAACTTTTGCCACTAATATTAAAATAAATGAAATACTACAGTGAAGTAACATTGCATGACATTAATAAATAACAAAAAAAAAAAAATAAAAATACATACTAAATTAATATTATTTAAAATAATCTTAAAAATTATTAGGAAGCATACAAAATACTTGTATGCTTTTATAAAAATCATAAGAGTGAAATAATTATATTATTTGAATCGGTGTAAATGGCGTCCAAATCGTTAATTATTAAATTATGAACATATATTAAATCTATCATACTTAATACAATGCAATATTCAATACAATTTATTTTTATATTCAAACGAAAGAAGTTTTTATTGATCCAATTAATTTAAGTTATAGATTTAATACTTGTGAATTATGCACCGTAATGAATTCACATAAAATGTTCGTGATCTATAATAATGGTAAAATTTGGTCAATTTTTCTAGTTATTTGTTGATGTTTGATTTTTATAGAATAGTTATATTATTGTATTTAATAAAATTATTGTAAAATGGCATCATAATATAGCTGCTACTATATAATGTAATTTAATAAATAGATTTCAAAAACATTACTTTCTGTAAAAATCATTACCTTTCTGATATTAGCTGTAATTATTTTATCATTATTAAGATTATGAATAAGGTTATAAGGTTTTTAAAAATTAATTCCATTTCCATTTTGTAGTTTCCTATCTGAAATCTTTTCCACACATTTTAATTGAAATGATTGTGTTACTTGTGTTCCACTTGTGATTTTAAAAACATCCATTGAAGGTGAAAGATGCTTTCCATTGTAACATATTTTCACAGAATATTTTAAATGCTCAATTTTTGGTAATACATTTACCACATTTGGCCCATATATAAATGTAGTACTATTGAGTATGTTACGAGCATTAAATATATTAAACTGCAGTTCATAATCAATTCTTGGTTGTACATATGATGACATGATATTATGAGGTATACAAGAAACTAGCATTAAATCAGTTGCTATTGATGATATTACTGTAATAGTTCTTGGAAATTCATAATAAAGGAGATCTTGTTTAGTCTGTACATCAATCATAGAACATGCCATTGGTGTTAATATTTTAGTAACTGGAGTTGAAATTGATAGTATATCTGATATTTTTTCATGAACTGGATTACCATTTACAGAAACTTTAAATTTGGAATTAATTAATGATTTATCTGCCTTTGTAGTTGTTGAACATTCTTTGGATGAAACCACTTCCCGGTCTAAAATAATATCTTTTGTTTCAGTATGAATTTTTAATACAGCATTATCTTGATCTATCATTTTCATACATAGAATTCCTAAAATATTAAACATAATTAATTCCTATTGTCTATAATCTACACTAACTAAAATTAAAATATGAAAAAAAACATATTATTTAAAATTACTTAAATGAGTAATCAATAACATGCAGTTATAATTAATACCATGTTAACATTAATTCAAAATAAAAGGAAACTAATAATTTAAGTTATATTATTAAATGGTTAGGATTTAACACCATTCCTGTTTTTATTTTATGGAATTCAAGTATGATAAATCAACTAAAAAGCTTATTTTTCTCTACATGAAAATTTTTTCTTTGAATAAAATTTAAAGCAAAACAAATATACACAGAAACATAAGACAACTACCATAATATAAATATTTGCTGTATTATTTACAATTATATGATATGTCTTTAACAGATATTTTGGAAAAATCAATATTATACTATTATATATTATGTATATTTTGTTTAATATTAGGTATATATGTTACTACTTATCACAAAGCAAATAAAATACATAACATAATCTTATGAAAAATTATTTATCATACTAATATTATAAAACTCCAAAAATAAACCCCTAAATAATTTACAACATTTATAAACTGACATACTCATATACATTTTATTTATGTTTCGATTAAACTTAAATAAAGTAATTAATTGTAAATATAATTTTAAGTTTTTAATTATTTCATTGTACATATCTTCTACAAGTCTAACTAACATTTTAATATTATTTTTTAAAAACTTACCTGAATTTATACTTAGAATAGTTGATGTCGTTGATGACTTTGCTGTCGTGATTTTATGGCTCTAAAGAATAAATATATATTTTAAAAAATCATATTATTTATAAGACAATTATTAGTAAAAAATGAAAAGCTATATAATTCATAACATAGCACAATGAATATTTAAACATGAAATCTAGTATAGAAAGGAAATACTCATATTCGGATGAATATGTTGTTCTTTTTGCACCGCTATAACATATTTCCACACAGTTCTTTTGTAATATCTTTATATTGAATCATTTGGACTTCTTAACAATCACAGTAGATTTGTAATATGTATTATTTTATTTATTTTTATTTTTGTTTTAGAATAGATAAGAAATCGTGAAGAAAATATAATAGTGTGAGTATCAATTATGTTTCTCATAATTATGATAGTGATATTATTACATTTTATAGGTTTGATGTATTGTCTTTACAGTTTCTGTTTCCTGGGTGGGAGATTTTTACTATAGCCCTCTAGACACGGAGCAATTCATTAAAGACTAATTACTGACACAAATCACTAACCAGTCTACGTTTACACTCGTTTAATCACTAACTAAGTTGTTCAATGGAACACAGCAGACGACGGTACTAGGTACTAATTACTTATTAAGGCGTGAATGATCAGTTACAAATGATTTGACTGTCAAGTCACTTCCAAGTTGCGTCACTTTAATTTTTATGATTTTTTTTAGTATCTCATTTTTTTTTGCATGATAAATTAAAAAATAAACGAACAAAAACTTAACATCAAGTTAGTAGAAGATTAGAGAATTGGGATTTTGGACTGGCTCAAAAAAATTAATATTTAGTAACCCAATATCAGGACAGTATTCAGTATTTTGGATATAAAAATAGAATTAAAATGCATATTATCATTCAATGATTGTATACTAAAAACAATTCTGAGCAAGGACGGTTTGTCAGTCTACTTATAGAATATTTTTAGTAATACGGTAAAACCAGTATGTTAATTTAATAATTATGAAAAAAAAAAAATCGTGCGTTTGTATCTTTAATATTTTTAAACTGCTACTATAAAAACTTATGAGAAACCTCGTATCAAGTTTTAATACGTTAGATATAAAAATGTTTTGTTTTATAAATATATGACAACAAAATATTTTTCAATGGTCCAGATTTTGATGAATTTCATCAAAATTTGAACTTTAAATGCTTATGTATCTTTAATAATTTTTATATTTTTTGAATTAAATATAATATTTAAGCTTTTCAATCCAATGAAAAATTTTTTATTGACTTTCAAATGAAAATTTAAAATACATATCATTGTAAAATCAATACATTTCCTCGCTCCGCTTACATTCTAAAATGAGGAAAATCAGATATTTACGTAACACTAATTTTTTAGAAAACCAATTTTTATTATTTTGTTATAATTTCAAAAGTACCTATAGAGCAGATATATTCAAACTGCGCGTCGTGACTCCTAAGTGCATCGCGAGATTTAGAGTAGAAGTCGCGTTAAAGAACCGGAAACTTAAATGAATAAAAAAATAATCAAAAAAAATATCGGTCAAAAGTGAGAACAACTAGGTATTTCTAGACTATAGAATCATAATTTGAAGATATTATAAAAATTTTAGTATATTTTTTTTATTAATTTGTATTTATAAAGCATAAAATATTTCATTGAATTTTTCTATATTATCTATTTATTTCATTAATTGTAAATGTGATAAATAAATAAATATTAATAGATTATAACAATTTAAATACACTATACACCTAACCATTATAACCATCGTTTTTTCGTCATTACTAATTTGGGAGCCGTAAAAATATTATGAAAACATTAAGCAGCAGTGGGATGAAAAAGTTTGAATACCTCTGCTAAAGAGTAAGAAACTTGAAATAGTCCACTTCAAATACAATCATTATTTTCTACATCAGAGACCGGACCAATTATATTTCAAGAATAAATAAACTAATTTTGAAAAACTTATAAGCACTTGAAATTTTGAATTTTTTTACAAGATTCTCATAAGTTATTTTTATAATATCTTTTTTTGAAAAAATATGATTTTAAATAATTTATAGTCTTTATACAGTATACATTACCTATATAAATATTACGAACTTAACGAGGTTTATTAAATTACATAATTGAACAGTTATGTTTTGTTTTTTCACTAACTATCACGTATTCAAGCTTCATACTCAAACTAAAAACAACACCAATATTTATAGCCTGTAATTAGTACGTATTTGTACAACTAGTGAAACTCTAATGTTACTTGTTGGCTCACAAAAACTATTTACCTAATACGTCCACAACCCCAACCCACTCTGATATAACAAATTTAGATTTCCGACTTTTGTATTCCCGCAAATACGATGTGATTTGTACTAGGTGTTCAAGAATAGCTATAAGTGTTTCTTCCTATGATTGAATAATATGTTTATTCCTTATACGCACTAGTGCATTAATGGTGATTGATTAAACACGAAGAAAATGTTATCATTACGTAATATATATATATATATATATATATAATGCAAAACGATAATCCGATAATGTAAAGGCAAATATTGATGCTTATCAAACTATACGCAATAAATAATAACATAATATAATATATTAATATCGATTACGAATTACGATTACTCCTTTATAGAAACAATAGCAATGGGAGATGGAAAAAAATACACCAACAATTAGCGCAAAATTTTTGGCAAGGACGGGTACGGTTGTGGTTAGTCGTTAACATGTCAAAACTACTCCTGTGCAGCCGGGTGTTGGCCCGACGCACAGTGGAGCAATGGTCTTTAAAGTGGTTAATTTATTAAAATGTATTTAAATCTATATATATATATACTCTGTGCAAAGCACAGGTCAGCCGTACGGCTGAGCTGACGCCGACTACCACGAGCGTCCTCGCATTAATTATTCGTCGGTTCGGTTGTTTATATACATAGCAAGTCGGTTCCCGCGACGACAAGGTAGAGCGAAAGGTAACTTTTCTCTCGAACGTCGTCGCACTCTGGCGGAAGCATATATTAGCGCCATTAGCCAGCCAGTTCACGATTGTGACCACGCTCCGTGTAGAGCGGCACTGCCCTTACCAAAATATATACTTATTAAACATAATATTATTGCGATACATAAACAGACTGCAAACTACTAACGACAATAAATCAATATTCGTTGTTTTTGCGTGGGAATTATACAAAGTTTTATCGCAGAACATTTTGCCAATAATTGAATAATTGGACATTATCAAAAATAATCATTTATACATAACAAAATAATATTTTATTAAATATATTCTTGTCGATATATTTTAAATTGCGTAGAAAAGTATTTATTAATTATTAAGCGAAACATTTTTAATCTAAATTATAGGAGAAAAAAATTAAAAATGTCAAAATAATTAAGATTTTCAATGTCATCGATTCGTCTGTATAGAATATACTAATATATATATAAATTTAGTAGAAATAAAGTAATAATCTAATGAAGTCCACAAGATAGTAGTCATTTATAAACAAATATTTGCTATTAGCAATGTCTTCTGCTATTACACGTGCAGTGGAGAGTAATCAAGGCCCCCTGATTCAATTTTTATATTTTATTAAAAAATAGGTAATATATAAAATCTGGTTACTTTGGTCAGACCTGATCGCTTTTTTTCTCAAAAGCTATCCCCAGATAAACAAAAAAATAACACGCATCATTGTAAAATCAATATATTAGAAAAAATATCACTTTTAACAACTTAAACACATTTTCAAAAATATTAATAATTTATTTAATAAGTATCTTAAATTAAATAGGTCACTCAATACATAAAAAAAAATTATGAATGCATCATGAATAATAGTAAGCAACAACTGTATTGTATTCATCATGATATTAATTAATGATTAAAATTAAATTAAAATATAAATATATAAGTCCTATATACCTGAACTACTATTATAATATTTATTATTTTAATAAAAATGCATTAACTAGCTTACTTGCTAATACTTTTCTTTTTATTAAATAAAGATTAATAAAAGAATCAACTTAAGTTAAGATTAGTTATCTATTTTAATTAAAAATAGTTAAAATTAAAACTATTGTTCATTTTTACTTAGTTTACAAAAATCTGTTTTTATAAAAAAGTAATATTAAATACTTTTTAAATGTATTTTTAACAAAATATAAATACCATCAAGTTATTTATTAATTATTTTTCACAAAAAATTGACAAAAATGTTTAAAATTTAAAAAAATGCCATACCTATTTTATTTTATAAGGGATCCTAATTGGAATTTTTTAAGAAAAATTAAAATCTAATAATTTTATCAATACTAGTTGAAATATATTTGAATGAAATATGTGAACATGTATTTACCTCTAAATAGTCAGACATCTTAGAGTATTTGTGAAGTTGTTAAAATCTATAGTATAGTAAGTGTTAACATAATAGGTACTTATACTGATATACTATATACATATTGTAGCATACAATTTTAAAAGAATTCTTGTATTTGTATTTAAATACTTTATAAGTAAAATAAATTTTTATAATAGTACTTTAAAAGTATTTTTAATACTTTTTTATTCAAATAGTACTATTAGTATCTTAATACTTCTTCAAAGATATTTTTTACAGGTCTGGTTGTTTCTTTTGTGGGTTATAATATAATTAAAAATATGCTGAGATTAATGATCCATATCTTTGATTATAATTTTAAATCTAATATTATATTATCTAATACTTTTAAGTTTTAAGTGCAACTACAAGAGCTTCTTTAAAATATTTATTAATTGTTGTTTTACCACCATACTAAAATTAAATTTTGCTCTTTTTTCAACTTATGAACTTGATTGATGAATTAAATTTTTGTTTTGATTGCTATTATTTAAAATCTGAATTAAATATACATAATGTATATGTCATAAACACAGAAGTAGAGGCCGGATTCTTATATAATATATTTTTACATATTTTTAATGAGAATATGTAGTTCCATTACATAAACTTTCTTAAAAAAACAAAATTTTTAGGGCATAAAAAACATATTTCAAAATTAAAGAATATTTTGTTCTAAAGAATATGTTTTAGGAATATATTGCTATATAAAATTAAAAATCTAAATAATTTAAATATTTTATAAAAAATGTAATGGTTTAAAAAATTTTTTACCTAAGTCAGTTTCTACCATTAACATAAAATTAGTTTTTATTTTTATTATCTAAAACATGTAACATTGTTATTGTTATTGTTTTGTGAATTCATAAACTATAATATATAACTATTTGAAGAATTTTTTTTAAAAATTAGGATTAATTTAACTAACTTATAATTTTTATAAACTGTTAATTCTATTTGTTTTTTAATATTTAATACATTTTTATGAAAATCATATTTTCCAAAAAAGATATTTATGCATATAAAAGATTTAAATGATGATAAAGAGAAAACGATGCACTTCATAAAGAAACTTTAAATTGATATTTAATTACTTAATTAGTTACAATGAACTTGAATTAATAAAAAAGTATCAATAAATATTTTAACCAATATTAATAACTTTGATCTTGTTTACTTAAAATAAGAATGTAAAAGACTATGGTTAGTAAATGCAAATGGGTGTCCACTTTTCAAGCCACTAATAAATATATTTATTGCTTATATATTTCATTCAATACATCAAAGGTATACTTAAAAAAACTATTATTATACAGCAATACCAGTAAATCACTATTAAAACTATTATAATTTTACAAACTTTCTATACTCTGTATAGCAAGAAAACACATAGATCCTGTGCATCTTCAATAAACATCCTGTTATTAAGATCAGTTCCACTATAACAAGAGTGTCACATGGAGATGCACAAAATAATCAATTTTTTTAGGCTTCGGTGTACTTCCTTGCTAGACAGAGTGTAAATACCAATAAAAGATACTAAAAAAATATCTTACTTACTTGCTGCAATTTTTCATTACCTAAAACCAAATTAATATTATTATTAGAAATATTCACTAATACTATATAACAAAATTCAACAAAACCATAATTTATTCGATGTTAAGTATATGTTAACAGGAAGTTATTTATTAATAAGAACTTAATTCATTTTGACATGTTTTATTAGTTATTACTTCTTACTAGGTATAGAACTATTATTAATAATAGTCTATACAAAGAATTAACTATCCCGCAAGTGTCGACTGTGTCAATTTAGTATCATTATACTAGATTGATAATTAAGGTTGTTTTTGGGAAAAAATAGTTTTAACAAAAAATACCTATTGTTATTGAATAAATGATTATATACTTAAAATTTATTTGAATAATTATTTGTATATCAATTTAAATATTAAATTTTTTTTTTTACATTGCTTTGTCCACATTGACCATATTTTTTTTCATTTAAGCATAAAAATTTTAAATAATATTAAATATTTAATTTTTTTAACTTTTTAATATTATTTTTTTTTTCTTGATCAGATAGGTATATCAACAAATAAGTTTTTTTCATTCACCCTGCACTGTTAATGCAACACTGCCATTGATTTATCCAAAAATCTTCAGAGCATATTTACCGATTATTTATTAATATAGAGAATTAAAATACATTTAAAACATTTACTGTAATGAATATTAAAAAAAAAACTTCATGAAAATTCTATAACTAATTCCATAGATCAATCGTTGCAACGATTCTCGTGTATTTATTTAGAGCAATCCGTGGTGTTTAATGATACATTGACTAAGTATCATTTTATCTATTATAAATCTCACGCAAATAAAATATTCTATAAACTAATAATAATAATTTAGTTAAATGTTATTACAGTTCACACTGCTACTATATATTGTATTATTTATTATAATATTATTGTGTTAAAATAAAAAAAATTGTTTGATAATCTTCATTTTTTCCAAAATGATGAAACCAATAGTTTTAAGTGATTCAACAAAAATAAAAAAAAATATATTTTAAAAACAACTAAAAAATTACCAATTTTTTTAAATGCAATCAACATTATAAGTTTAAAGTAGTCAAATTATTGTAGTTATTATGGTATATATCAATATATGTTAGTTTAATATATTTTAATTTAAAGTTGAGCTATAAGAAACTTGAAGATAATATGAATTATTTTTATTTTCAAATCTTAACATTTTTAAAATTTAACTTAATGTATAATATAAAAGGTTAATAAAAGTCAATAATGTTTTGATCATTTACTCGGCCATTTGTCAAGAAAAGATATAATCTTCTTTAAAAATATGTTTTACAATTCCTGTGGCTAATTATTCTGCTTAGAGAGCTTTTTCAAAATTAATTAGAATAAAAAATAAGTATAGAACCAGTCAAACCCAAGAAAATTAAGACATACAAATGATTTTATATTCTGAGAATGATTTGTTAAAATCATTAGATTTAAGAAGTACTAAGAGAGTTGGCTCCAAGTAAAGCAAAAAAAAATGTATTTGATAAAATAGTTTTTGTTTTTTATACTAACTTTTTTGATACTTATTGTAAAATTTTACTATAATTTTTATTTACTGTTAATTTTATAAATTTTTTTTTTTATTTACTGTTAATAAATTTAAAACTTATCATTAAAATTTGAATCTAAATTAATGAAATATGAAGTATCAACTTTTATTGTACTATAATTAGTAGTTTTATAGATATATAAATTACATACATTAATAATTTTATAACACAATTGTCAATTTTTGAAATAGTTAGAAAATTTATTTTCTTGAGAGTGTAGCAAGTGGTTTTGTAAAACATTTTTTGTCTAAAGAGCCCAAATGAAATTTCAGCCATGGGGCCCAATAGATCCTTAATCCAGCCTTAAATTAATACTAGTATAGAGATATGTATAAGATATACATATGTTGTAGACAAATAATTAAAGAATTTAATTTGTATACTATTTTAATCCACATTTAGTTAAATGTAACAATATTTTCTTATTAATTATTTATTGCTATTCTATTAAAAAAAGTAAGCATTATTTATTAATAAATTAATATATTTAATTTTATATCCTTTGGTATTATTGTTTTAAAACATAACTTATACATAAATATAGGTAATTAGTTATAAACTATTTTTTGTTAATTTTTAGTTATTACTTGTTTCTACATGTTACTATTTGGTGCATTTGCTGGAACATTTAACATTATTTTTAAAACAAAAACACCGACTTGTTCACCTACAGTAATTACCAATATATATTTATTTATATATTTAAATACATAGTATATAGTTTTGTTATTTATAGAATAGCAAAAAATAATTAATAAAAAAATATAATTCAATTTTTAAAATAATACACGTTTCATTTTTATTATTTCTCTGATTTAAATAGAAATTTAACTTAGCGTCTGAGCCAATAGTAAAATTACATGAAAATTAAATTCTTTGATTATTTACCTAGATGTTTATTAAAATGCCTGATTTTAATGTATGCCTATGATATATACAATGTATTAGAATTAAACAAAAATATTAAATAAGTATTATAAATAAAAAATATAAGTAATTAATTTTATTATACGTTTATGAGCTTATAAAAATTATCAAATTTATTAAATGTTATTTAGGCTTCACCTCTAAACATATTAAATAAGATTTTTATGTACATGGAATGATACAATAAACATGCTCATTTCTTTTATTTAATGATGAATTTATTCAAATTCTGAATTTTTAAATATTTAAATATACTAAAGGACAATATTTTCCAATTATTGACATTTTTTATACTACCAAGTGTCTTGCAGTGACATTAAATTATTATTTTCAAATATTATTCCCCCTTATTTATAATTAAAATTAATTAGTGGATAATTGTTTTGAAAATATTTTGTGAATCACTCTGAAACATGTTATTCAAAATAGAATCTTAATAAACATTGCATTTAAGTTTTTGTTGATCCATAGAAGGTTGAATCATATTTTTAATTTTAAATAAATACATTTTGTTTTACCTTTTAGCTTCTAAAAATAATGAACCTATAATATGAATATAAATTATTTTAATTTTAAAGATTTTTATGAATTTTATATCTTAATAAATGGAAAATACCTTGAAATATAAAAATGGAATGTACCTTTAATGGTTAATCTGAAATACTAAAAAAAAAAAAATAATAATTGCAAAATTTACTTGTATATATTTGATATCAAATAAGATATATTTATGTGATATTGTAAGGAGACAATGCTGTAATTGAAGTTTTTTGAGAATGTTCAGGTGATAATAATAATTAGTTATACCTACATTTTAGTAGTGTTCACAATAAGTAATGAAAATGAGGAAAAAAACAGGGTACCTACATATTTAAAAAAAGTAATTTACTATAATCTATGTATAAATAAACTAATATTTACTACCCCTATGTCATTAATATTAATTATCAATCTACATTTATAATAGTTTTTATTTGTATTTAGTACCTACCAACAATTAAGAAAATTACTACATAGCAAAAACCAATATATTATTTTTACTAATTACTACCTAACTATATAGTACAAATGCATAATGAAACTTTTCTATTACTGTCACCAAATTAACAAAAGAATATTCCACACACATAAACATGACTATGAACAAAAGTTAACTGTAATAATTAATAAAACAAGTAATGTTCAATATTTGTTCATAATGAGTAATGACTAATGACCAATACCTAACATATTCTGATGACTAATATAGGTAATGGGTATTTACAACACAATGTCATCTGTCATCAAAAATGTATTGGTCTGCCTAGAACATAATGATAATATATCTTATCATAATAATTTACAAATAATTATTGAATTAAAACTACTGCAACTACTAGGAAATTGCACTAAACCAGGAATCCTAGTTTTAAGCATATACTTCTCACACTAAAAATTGCGTATTACACACATTTTAGTCTCTGTTTACGAGTAGTTGTATGTAACATTTAATACCAACACATGTAATCAAATAACAATTAACCCACGATTTTGACTTACACACCATAACCGATGAAATTTTAATTTATTTTTTCTTTCAATTAATAAACAAGTTACGAGTCAATGTAGTATGGTCACGCAGACAGACACAATATATCATTGGGTTCCAGGCAGACCTTGACAGAAGTAATAGATTTTACCCAACAGGCACTAGGTATTATTCATAAGACTACAATATGTTAAGTATTTTGTTACGTTTAGATAGGTAGGTACTGTAGCACTTACTCATTGCAATGACACTTATTGACTCGCCTTAGCAAATAGTTACAAACGGTGCGTACAACCAGCAAGTAGGTACTGTGAAAAAAAAGATTTCTAACTACGCGGATATCACGAAGATTTAACAGCTAACAGATAAACACTAATCGACGGATATGTAACAAGCGGGTGTTTTTATTAAATATCGAAGTTAGTATGACACTTCTGGCAATCCGGCCGCCTGACGGTCCGCTAGGAGTTGACCGAGCGCTGGTGACTGGCAAGTCACAAAATAATAACGTAACTGACGACGTTTGGTTTTTTTTGGTTCGTGGTAGAAAAGATAAATTAATCCAACCAAATAGCATGCCCTTAACCGATATCATATTATTATTCCGTCAGGTGTCAATTTGGATTCCGAGCCTCGTCCCCCCAATTGCCGTGGTCTTATGACTTTCCAATCATAGATGATAATAATATAATTAAAAAACTGTATTATACTATATTGCACTATTACCAAAGAAGATAGACCAATATATTATTGTTTTTTACCCTCCGAAATTGGTTGGATCCTTATCACGATTAAAGATAATATATATATAACTGACAGACTATTACCGTATTCGTTATCAACGTTTTCCCGCCATTGAGCTATCTTGATAGCGTCCATACAACAATATCACACAACGTAGATTTGACCAGTATAATATGAATACGTAAGTATTACAATAAATTAGTCGAAGTACAAGACAACAGGACTAAGACATTATTTAACGATTTATTATTTTCTTTCCGAAGCTTTAATGCTACATACATGGGCGTCTCAGACATTTTTCTAGGGAAGGGGATAATTAAAATATAAATTAAGACGTTTTTAAAGACTTTATTTTTATAGTACATAATTATGTTTAGTCGTTACTTCAATTGGGTATTGTATATTTTATTTACTCATTATTATTTTTCATTAAATACAAATTGCAATCTTGGTGGACATTTTCTACCAAATTATGTCAGTGTATTTTCAATAGATTGTTCGTTATCTGAATTTACTTCTTCGCAATGAACTCTCAACATACATGGGCACATGGCATATTCGTCTATCTTCGCCCCTCGTTGATCGTAACCATATTTTAACACGCCATAATATACTGAAGTACCTACGTTCTGCTGTACAACTTGTAACCGGAAAAGGGACATACATATTTCCAAAATAACAGTTATACTTTTATTTATATATTGTAAAATTGTCGAAAAGTAAATAGGTACTATTGATCACGATACACAAAGGTTAGCAGTACACTTATTAGCTTACACTCAGTTGAAACAGACGATACCCACAAGTACTCAAATTGTAGACATCGTAAATAAAATTGTAAAGTTTAGTTAAAATGACTAAACTATCTAATACCTAGTACCTACATTATATTAATAATAAGTATAGTATCGCGTAGTATCTGTTTTCATTTTTTCATAGATTTAAGCGTCCCCCTTTATTTAATTAGGCGAGGAACGCTAAAAACGGATCCCCTAGAGATGTTTACTTTTGAACGGTGTAGTTGAATTTTATTTTCGTTTATTTCTATTTTCTATAGCAAACTGTAAAGTAATAGTTATTTTTCCCCAGAAAACAGTTACCGTTGACGACAATCACTGACTAAGAAAATAATCATGGTTAAATAACTATATTATATTTATATATTAAATAGCTAAGTAGCTATATATTTAGCCATGGATATAATATTATTATTTTTTTATAAAATAATTTTATAGTAATAGCAAATAGATATTATATAATAATACTACTTTTATAGTGCCTTACTAAATGTGCAGGGGTGCGGGAGACGAAGTTACTTTAGATTTTATCAACTATAGAACGGTGTTTTCTGAACTAAAACCAGCGTCCTGACATTTCTCAACGTCCTCAATTTTTTTTCCAACTCAAACATTGGTGGTTAATAATTTTTATCATGTCTCGCGTGAGCATCCAAATTACGATAAAATAAAATAATCCAGAGAGAGTTGTATACTGTTTATCAACATTTATGTGTCTACTAAATTAGTGTATAACAGATAATGCTTGAAGCAACAAATTTAAAATTCTAGAAGGGGCAACCTACAACAATAAGAATAAGTAAATAAATTAATAACGCAACATGTCATATAATCAAACTTAATATAATAAATAATAATATTGAAAAAATAAAACAGTAAAAATAAAATAAAGTAATAGGTACACTATAAAAGTTATTAAGAATTAACTTTTTTACTTTTTAAATCTGTGAATTTATCAATAATATCATTATATTTTAATTAGTCAGCAATTTCTTTTTCTATAAAGATTATAGCTAAGTTGGTGATATTTTCTTTTGCAATTTTACATGAAAATAAAATGTTATGTACATTTTTTTTTGCTCATCAACTTGATTTTTTTTTTATTGTATCTCTGAAAGCGGAGCCTGTCCAATTGTGACGAGAGCACGAGACTCCGGTTAAGGCGCCCTAGAGACGGTCCTGTTCAAAGCCCAACTTATAGGGCTAGAAAGGCTGCAGCCCCGGACCCGATATTATTTGGAGCCCTAGCCCCTTGTTGATGATAATAAATATTAAAGTGGCACTATGAAATTGTATGATGTTATTATGCTTTCGTTAGAAATTCACATGATGTATATTAGTAAACATTAATTAATATTTTTAATTTGTACCGACATTATTATAACTATCTATAGATAATTAATAATCACATTTAAATATTATACAAGAGTTAAAAATAAATTTATGTACTATAAAAAAAAAATTTGTTCACTAATGCAACTATGTTATTTTAATATTCACTGTCTTTTTTAAATTGAATTTAACAAATATTAAAAGCCTCTAAAATTATATTGTTCCGGACCCATATTTCCTAAATTGGGCTCTGTTTAGCCTTGTATTAAGTTTCTTATTCTTAGTACCTATCTATATACATAATTTATAGATCTCTTTATCATTTATTAAATGATAAAGTATTGCCAGAAGTGAACATTATAAGTACGAAATAAAATAAGATAAATAATAACCTTTTAAAATAATATCGCATACCTACCTATATTTTTAATCGTTATATTGAAGTTTGTAATATCAAGAATGATTAGTATTTTAAGGATTATTCCATAATACCTCGAGAATCAACAGTTCCATATATTTTAAAGTAGAGACAATAAGCAACAGGTGGAGAATATCGATTAGAGGTGTAGGTAACAATTGGGTATTGCTGAGTTGGTATACTCATATAATTATAATATTAATACCTATATTATAATATAAATATTAGGAGAGAAATACTTTAAATTTAAATGACACATATATTTATTGTTTATAAATAAAAAAATAATAATATAATACATTAGCTTATACTAGTAGCTAATAAAAAAATTATATATATTTTACGTCGTATAACTATATTACATTTACGTAGATATTAAAAAAGTGATATAATTAATTATCATAAAATATGTTTGTTTGGACATTATACACTTATACTCATTGTTATATTTTAGTAAATATTTAGGATTTTGCGCAATTTAAAGTACTATTTGAGAACTATATTTTAAAATTACAAATTAAATGCTATACAGTTATTTGTAAGTTGAAAAATGTTATTAAAATTTCTTTATATTTATAATACCCCCTATATAACTATTTCAATTTCATTACACCACGTTGAATAAATACATACAATTTTCTTTTCCTTTTTAGTTATTAGAAAAAAAAATTATTTTTTGATTCATTTTGGCTTTTCTACTTTGTGTTATATATACGAGTACATTAATTAGGAACTGCGAAGAGATATATAATATATATAAATAAACCTTTTCTTAGGTCGTGACATTAACATTTAAAAATTAAATGTATCTGTTTATTATATCTTAGGAATTAATAAAAAAAAAATTTCAAAGTATTTTGAGTAATTTATTCTCCTACAATTTTCCAATTTTCAAACTCAACAAATTCAAATAATACGCTTTTCTCGTCGAAACTCTAAGTAAACTTCTAAGTACTTATAAACAACTATATTCAATCAATATTTGTAATTTTGTATAAATTAAAGTATTAAGAAAAAGATACGATAGTAGATACACTATACACGATAAATAGTTGAAAAGTACTTTGATTTACCACTAATAGGGTGGTTTTGGATAAAAAAAATTGGATCTAGTTTGTACTTCAAACAAGTCTAAGTTAAAAAAAATATTCGTATATTTCATAATAAACAAACAAAAATTAAGAAAAACGTGAAAGTTTACACAAATCCAGTTTTTGATCAAATCGATTTTGTTTTTTATATGACTTGAAATACTTGAAATGTTTACCAAATTTTAATAATATAATATATAATCTTGTATATTTTTTTTATTTCTATACATGATATAAAATTTCACTCTTTTCGAGTTATCTATAAATATTTGGAATTTTCCATTTTTTATTTTATAAATGTCGATAACAATAACAATTATTCATTGAGTAAAAATAATTTAAAAATTAAAAATAAGGTTTTCATAAGTTTTTCATATGTTTAATTAAAAACTACCGATAACACAGTCATAATCATTTTTAAACGTATATAAAGTTAGAATTTTAATAAAATTCGTCAAAATCTCAAATAAATTATTTTGTAGTAAGAAATTTAGAATTTTTTTCTTTTAGTTGAAAATTTATAAATATAATTTTTTATAAATATTTAATTTTTAAATTTGGATGAAATTACATATTTAAACTAGAAATATCTATATTTATTATATTATTGTAATTCAAAAACATTATTTGTGTGGGATGTAAATTTTATACGTACATTTTATACGTATATTATATGTGCATTTTTACATCACACAATAATATTTTAAAATACAATGATTCATCAAAAATTAATTTTAAATCTACTGAATTACTAAGAGTAAAATAAATTACTTTATCTAATAGCAATATAAAAAAACATATCATGAAATATACTTAGTGATGTAGGTTAATAGACTATCTTCGCTCAGAAAATATTAATAATTTATTTATAAAATGTACTAAGTGTAAATTTCTTGCTTAAATTATATAGGTAATATTATATTATGTTATATTATTATTATTGATTGACACAATCTTAATGTACCTACCTATTGTAGAAATAGGTAAATGAATACGTTCCATAGCATATAATTATTATATTATTATTATTTGATGGCTAAAAGGCTAAATATGATATGTCACAAATACCAAAATGTTCAGAAGAACCATTTAAAGTTTTACTATTTTTCAGACCTATAGATTTTCAAACGTAAGGTTTTATCTTATGTGTTAACTTGATAATATAGTGTATTAGGTACTTTATAATATTAATTTGCTAGCTATTACTTCAACTAAAATGTTCTATATTTTTTTTTAAATAAATTTTTAGTGAAATTAGAATAGACTTATAACAAATAGCAATTGTTATTACATTTTGCTACAGTCCAAAATTTAATTTATCAGTTTTGCCAAATAATGTATGTCTAGAAAAATTACATTTGTTCAGTTAAAATAAGCACCAATTTTAATATATCTATTTAAAACAATTGTATGTCATATTTTTTTTTGGACTTATAATTTTTGTGCATTCAAAAATATGATCAGCTCGTACAATGCGAAATACTATTATGCAAAAATAACGTACTTTTAATAATTTTGGACACTTAATATTTGGCAGAATCATAAGGAGCATCTAGTTTTCTTGATTTGACATATAAAACCAATTGAAAAAATAGCATTTTATATTTAACCTTTTAACCATCGAATGTAATACTTTATAATAATTATTCTAAATATTTTTAAAATTTTATTGTGTTTATAAAATATTAAAATTATAGTAATCATAATTGTGCATTTTCAACTTTTGAGTTCTTATTGTTATTAATATTTTTTGATTAAGGCAGATGCAACAAATTTTCTTTAAATATATCAGATTTCATAAAATTTGAAATTCAAATGTATATAACAACAATTCTGTATATAATTATGTATTTTCAATATTTATAAATATTATTAAAAATTTAATATTCAGTTATAAATTATTATTTTTATAAAGTTTAAAATGTGTTATTTTTCAGACTATAATTTTTATTATTATATTATAAGTGCTTTGGATTATAGGTTTATTAAGAGATAACAAAAACCAAGTAACTATGTACAACAATTAGCTCTCACTCATATTTAGGTTTAGTGTCATTTTGTGTAATACACTAAATCAGTAAAACTTCCATATATGAAATTTTCTGTGTAATGAATTATTTTTGAGAACCAAGACCTTCTTTGTTAATCATGTGTAAATTTATGTCTATATAATAAATAAACTATTGGTGTTTATTATTTTTTTTTTATATACAATTTAGAATATGTATGAAATATGTAATTATGTAATTCTATTAAAGAATTCCTTTGTATTACAAATTGTTTTGTTTCCCACACGACTTTGTTGTATGGAGGTTTCACTGTATAATAATAACTTACATTACATGTTATATTTAAGTTTTTAATGGTGTAAAATAAGTTCCATATTTAACCTCTAAAATATCAAATTTTAATGTTTTTTACTGTAGTAAGTCTAAATGCATTTATAAGTGAATTATAAAAGTTTTATTTTCCTTAAGTACAAGCTTGATTAATGATTATTATACTTACTTAAATTATTTTACTCTTTTGTGGGTGAACTCAATATTAGTATGACAGACACAATGCTATATTTTATTTTTTTTAAACACAAATGAAATTGCTTCACTTTTTCCATGCTTAGACTCAATTTACTAATTATTAGTATATTTTTCATCATACAAGTATAGGGACTCAATTTGTATCTACTGATGGATTCTTGCCGCTCATTACAATAACAATTATTTTATAATATATCATTGGATAATGATGTTGTAGAATTGCAATCAAAATTAGAAAAAAATATGTCAGAGTAAATATTCTATTTAAAACAATTATTTTCAACTTCAATTTATTCTATATTTATAAACTAAAAATAATATAATTATTAAAGATATATTATGGATATCAAATTAATAGTTGTATAATTTTTTAAACATAATCTTAAAAGTTAAAAAGTACTTAAAAATTTAAAACTAATAAGGTATATTTTAAGAAACACAAATGAATTATATATAAATATACGAAAACAAGTATGTGTAACATTTATCTTATGAAAACAAGATTCATAATTCATTGAAAAATTAATCTTAATTTATTAAAATTACAATAAATATCATCCTTCTTAGGTTCCAAAATGTTATCTTAAATTATAAAGTTTATTCAACAGTTAAAAAAATGATGTGCATAAAAACAATTACAATGAGTCTATAATTATTATGAATTCAGTAAAAATAATATGGAAGTCATTTTAATCATATTAATACAGATATATATATTTTCTTAATCATAAAATAAACTTAAATGGGGGTTTTTTATTATAAATATGTATAATTAAACTACTTATTTAAAAAAAAAATAAATTAAAGTTTATAATTATTATGATGAAGGCAATTGGTCCTTATCTTTTTTGTCATCATTCTCAACCAATGAAGATGAAGGTACAGGTTCATCATCCAAAAGGCCTAGTTTCTCCTATAACAAATATTTAAAACAACAGAATTTTTGTGAATCAGACAGTGCTTTTCTGTAACCACATATTTTAAAAATATCATTTATAATTTCTGCTATATAGATGTGCTAGTAAATTCATTGTTCCCTAATACTCGGGATAAATATTAAAGAAATAAACATCATTTATAAGTAGGGTGACTATTTAGGGGGGTAAAATTCCACTGTAGTACAAACCTATGTCACCTTGGTTTAGTGCAACTATAATTATTATATTCAAGTATATTATAATGTTACACTTATTTTTCTTTAATAATAATCTGTGCATTACATAAATCAAAATAAATTATCATTTTAATTTTGATATTATGACACCAAAATACAATCTAACAAAATAACAATGTTAAAAAAACTAATTATTTAAACAATTAATTTTTGTTTTTACTACGGATTTATAACTCTAATATTGTGTTTAATTTAATCTAGCATATTGTACATCAATTATAACAGTATTTAATTTAATTATATTAAGATTTATATTTTTAAACATAATAAGTATGAGTTTTAAAACAAATTATTGATTTAAATTAAATATATAAATATATAACTCGTTAAAAATAAAAATATTAGGGTAAAAATGTACTCCATGCACAGAATATAAAATCTATTTACTTTAACTTTATCATATAAAAAACTATAATTCAATATATTTATGTGTATATTTAATTCTAAGATTCAATCTTACCAATCTTGAATAATCAAAGTAATTCTTAAATTTGGCATCAGGGTTTTCGGCATAATTAGCTTTAGCCAATTCATCGCAGACCTTCATTATATTTAGTGCATCTTTAGTTGTAAGCATGTTATTCTTTTCCAGGTCTTGATATTTTGAACAAATATTTTTGATGTAAGAAGTCATACCCATTTGTAGTATTTCCCTATATAAATTTGATAAATGTCAGTTATTTTGTATAATATTACAAATTATGATGTTATATACATTCTAATAGCACTACGTCCTCCATAATAGTCATGAGATACTATAGAACAAATATCACATTTATCAATACATTCCATTTTTTCATCTCCAAAATATTCAGCAATTAATCTGTGTCTACACCTGTTTTGATAAAATAAATTAAATTATGTACAATTTTAGGTACCAATTTTATATCATACTTTAAGCCTTCACAATAATCTTTCATATAACGAGAATGAAGAAACACAAGGAAACTTTTTGCTGTTTTTTGTATTAATTCAATAGTATTGGCTGGATTCATTGCGGCAGCCAACATAGCTTCATTTTCTGGATTATAGTATAATGTCGATCGCTTTGTCAAGTAAATTCGACACCGTGCTGGATATCCATCTTTTCCAGCTTGGCCTGATTCATAATAATATGCCGAAATACTAGACGGCATGCCCCAATGTACAACCAATCTTATATTTGGTTTATTAATTTCCATTCCAGAAGTACTAGTTACAGCAAGAATTTGATAATATCCCTTCATAAAAGATTCTTTAACCGCATTACGATCAGTTTCCTCTAGTCCTGTTTAAAATAAAAACAGAGTTGAACATTTAAATTAAATTTAATATATTTGATATATTTACCAGCATGATAAGCAGCAATAAAAATACCATAGGATTTCAGCTCTTTAACTAATTGTTCAGTAACCTGTCGTGTCTTACAAAATATTAATCCAGAAGGTTTACCTGAGTTTGCCTAAAAGATAACATGCTAATATAAATACATGTATATTTTATAACGAATAAAATACTTACAGCACGGTATACATCTACTCCATTTAAATATCTGTCAAAGAATTTTGTTAAATGGGAAACTGAAATTCCAATGGTATCGTCCTGAACTACATCATAAAAAATATTCCGTCTATAAGATGGTATTGAAAACCTGAAGCAACTCGTAGGATCATCTTTAATATATAAAACCCTCCTCAAGAAATCAATAACCTAATTATAATATAATATATATTATTTAAAAAAAATTTTAATATGTTCCAAAAAAATAATTAATATTTTATTATCTACGTCAACACCAGCTATAGCTGTAACTATAATCCATGGAATGTCCTTGCATTCTTTTCTAAGTTTGCCAAGTGCATAATACTCATTATTTTTTTGACCATAAATCCATTGGCTTTCACAGTGTGTTTCGTCGACTACAATATATGATAGTTTCTTAAATTGTATCAAATAAGACAAAAATAACTGAAAAAAAAAAATACAATCAATCATATAAATGATTTAATTCAATATAGTGTTATAATAACAGACTTTGAAGTCCAACGTAGTAACTTGATCGGGTGTTACATAAAGAAAGTTACAATGTGTGGCTATTTCAGATTGTAAATCTCCATAAATACGTGTTTTTTCAGTAGGAGTAGTTAATGTAGAAATAACTTCAGCATTAATCTTTAAACGCTTCAAGTTGTTAACTTGATTCTATGAAAAAATAAAATGTATTACCTACTTATATACATATATTATAACATAGATTATTTTCAAATAATTAACATTCACCATAATCCTGGTAACGTGAGGAATTATCACTATAGTCATTTTATTCCAATAAATTAAAGAGGGTAGTTGGTAGCACATCGTCCTGCCATAACCACTCGGAAACGACACGAAAACATCAGCGTTCCCTTTGAAACACAATACACAACAGTGAAAATACCATAGTACCACATTCGTGAATAAATACAAAAAAGCAAATCGTAAAATTCATTCGGTGTAAGTAGGTAGGCAGGTACTTACTTCTCAATATCGTCAAGATAGCCTTCTTCTGCGTTTCGTTCTTAAAGTCGGAGTGATCGAAATAATGACGCAAGAATTTTAACAGCGCTGTGTTATCCATGTCAATAATACGTTCCAACGCTTGGCTGATGTCGGATTTTATAATAATTATATCGACGACGTCGGTGTATATCGTACTATCGTCCGCCCGGACAATGTATTTCAATTATATTGTATGTGCGCACTGCGCAGACACCCGAAAACAGACGAAACGGTCGGGACTACAACAGAAAGCTGAGTAAACACTATTACGTCAAGGCTCGGCAACAAAACAATCGATATCAAGATGAAACACTCGGGGCTGATAGGTGCTGCTTTTAACTGTTGATCGAAGCGCTGGTGTGGCGATGGGAATCTGGGACGAGTGGTGATAACGCGGACCCCGGGCAAACGCTCGCAAACGGAACCGTCAGCCAATGCCGTGGACGGCGAGGTCTGTAGGGCGAACCGGGCCCGGGCAGAATACCGTGTCACAATAATAGTAATAATAATATGTCATGGTAACGTATGACGTCACGCGCCACCACTCGCGTTACTGCGGTACGCGGGGACCACTGACATAGTACATCTGTGCACGGAACGCTCGTCGACGTCCGCCGCCGCGCCGCCACTAGATGGCATCGCGAGTAACGTCGTCGGTCATCCTAAAGCGGTCCCGGTGGCCTCGCAGAACATTTTTTATCGAAATCACTCTCGAATAGTCCGTCGTCGATTATGTAGTGACGAACGCAATGTATTATATACGCATGTTATCGCGTCGTACTCTTTTGTATAGTCCAACAAGTAAAATAATCACAATAGACATTCACACTGGCCGCGCGACAGACTTCGCTGTCGTCGCCATGGTTACCGCCTCGTATCCATGCGAATTCGGCGACAATAATATTGCGATTGTGATCGTAATTTTAGGATTTTGAACAACTTTTCACGTTAAGCTCTACCCAATCATTTATTACACTTATCACGCCTGTTCCACACGCGCATTAATGATCACCATTACATACTGAACTCGTTAAAAACGGTCGGCACGAATCAATTTTTAAATACTCCGGACTGCGTTTACGTGCTGTGGATATCTATATTTTTTTTTTTTATAATTTTTCAATCGACTTCGCTGAATCGATGGTCCCCGAGATTATTTTATACATGTACATTATTTATCACGGGACAACCATTAATTATTGTCGTTGACTTGTTTTCTTAGTAGGTAGGTTTAGATATTAATTTCTGTTTAGGTTTATTACGAAAGCTTACTTTCTTTAAGATTGGAATCTATTAGTTACTTGTTTTAAAATTATATAGGTATTGGATTCTGAGCGAAACACGGTTAATGAGTTGATTTTATAATATTATAATATATTATTTATATGTAATTTCTTGAAGCAATATAAATTATTTGATTTTTACTTTGAAAGAATTTGTGCCCCAAACCAGTACTTGACAAAATCGATTTTATTTTTTGTTGTAGGTAGTTTAAAAACGAATAACCGTAGATACCTATTTGAAATTTTTGTATCATTTTTATCATTTTCTATACCTAATAATATTTTCAAAATAGTTACTGTTTTTGAGTCATTTATAGGCATTTTAATTTTTATATTTATTATCGTTTTTTTAAAGAAAGTAAGCTTTCATAATAAACCTAAACAGAAATTAATATCTAAATTTCGTAAATATTAAAAAATTTTCGCTATCAAAAGCTTGAAAATTGTATACAAACTTCTTTATTAATTATTTGTATATCAATTAAAAAATATACAAAATACATAGTCATATATATCTTTTTATAAGCGTTTAAATTTAAAATTTTTACAAAATTTCTCAAAACAGCGAATATTTGCAAATTATTTAATTATGACAATTTTATTTTTATATTTTATTTATTACAATATTCCTCATAAAGTTTCTAGCTAAAATAAAAAAAAGAATTAACGGAAAGTCACATTTTTAACGAACGTTTAAAGTTCATTTTTTTACAACAATATGTATTTACTTATACAATAACTGTAAACAAATATGTGTTATTTCTGGACGTAGTTATTATAACATATTATTGAATTGTGAACCAAAGTACCTAAACTATTATTTGAGGTTTTTAAAATGTATATTGTGTGCAAATAATGTCCATTATATATACGTATGTAACGTATGTTGTATTCACATCCTCCTATACCTATTAAATACTAGGCAAGCAATTATACCACCATCTTCGTGATAATAAAGTATTAATATATATTATTATTATTTGTTTATTTATATGATATTGGATTGGAGTGCTCTGAGTTCTAATGATAGATACATTGATATAGATAAGTAGTGTGTTAAAATAATTCTTTAACAGCACCTTTTACGGGATTGTGTGAAGTGGAACACAGAGAGAGTATTTATGCGCTTTAAGTTTCATATACGGATATACGTATATGCGTGTCGTTGGTATATTGATTTTTTTTCTCCCTTTCAGAAAACAATAACAAGTCATCGAATCTATTTCAGATGCACTAAAAGATACAATACAATTTACATCATATTGCTTAAAATTGTATTGGTTTTCGTTAGACATGATAATAATATGTTAATTACATTATTGAGGTATGTGTATTCATAAATAACACGAAACTTTTATAGCAGTATTCAAAGTACAGGCCATTTGCTAACGGACGGAAGAGGTTCTATTCCAGATTTTGGTATCAACAATTTTAATAATTATTAATCACTATACTTCAAATATTATTATTATATTATTCTTGTTTTAGCTGAATGTTCGAATATATAAAATAAAAATATTTTTTTTCAGGTTACAATAATTTAAAGGGAGAGCCGGAGAGGGTATAAGAAAAGAGAGAATGAGAAAGAAATCAGATAGGGTTGAGATATTCGTATTCTTTCATGCCCAGACTGACCCTATACTGAATATATACTGACGCCCTCGCCAGTGTATAATTTGTCATATTCATTTTTTACGTTTTGACGTTTTGGTACAACAATAACACACAATAATGGTCACTATGTACGGTAGGTATACCTACTTAAAATGAAAGAACATAATACAAACATACAATGCAGCTGATACACGTGTATAATCTACACAAGTACTAACTGTGTTCACATACTTAATATTATACAGGTAGTGTAATAATTAATATTTATAATGTATTTATTATTATGATAATCGGTTTGTTATACATAGATCATGAATATTGTAATAATGTACGTATCAATGTATCATTGTGGCGAAACGCAGACACATAATACTTGCAGTAGGTACTATAGGTAATAATAATTGGACAGTGAGTAATGTTCCACTATGTGTCTATATATATGTATATGGGCTCTGAAATCTTCGTGATTTTATGTCTCAGATATCGCATCTATTGTTATACAAGAATTT
Source organism: Rhopalosiphum nymphaeae (assembly GCA_036289425.1). Lineage (NCBI taxonomy): Eukaryota > Metazoa > Arthropoda > Insecta > Hemiptera > Aphididae > Rhopalosiphum > Rhopalosiphum nymphaeae. The sequence goes on along the minus strand of JAZAQC010000007.1, from coordinate 16,755,001 downwards.
CGAAGTGAACAAATATAAAATCTTAAACCGTCATATTATTCGAATTATTTATTAATTTTATATGGAGTATTATACATTTTTGTAAGCATGATAATAATAGTAAGTAAATACTGATCAATGATCATATTGGAATTTTTAATAATTGTGATATCGAAGACTAACGTTTTATATCTATGATAAATATTTAATTACTTCTAATATTTATTTTTATATTGGCAAATAAATATTATTTATCAACACTAATGTCTGACAATATATCTTGTTAATTTAATTAAAAAGTATTATTGGCTAAATAGTAACATAATTATCATCAAGCCGACATAGTACCCATTTTATTTTTCTGTGTGCGTTTTATGTACCTACCTCTATTTACTAGTTATCCATTAAAATATTAACTTAAGTACTTAGTTTAGTTAAGTTAACATTTATAACTACTATACGTCCAGTTATAACTTAATAATTATTTTTAAATGACTAATCTTTTACAATAATACATCAAATTATTCATTTTTATTACGTCATATAGTAATAGAATAGGTGATAATAAATGTAGATATAAATGATAAAATACAACATTTCTATTTCTAAGCTTTAAGTATACAAATCGAAAATTTTGTAAATTTTTAAATACAAAATAATTTTACAAATTATTATTATTTTAAACTTCAAATGTTATAAAAAATAAATAAAATCTTTGATATTTTTAAATAACTATAATAACATCAAAGTACGAGTAGGTACCTAATTTTATTATATTAATATACAATTTTTAAATTTTTTGACGGATTAAAAAAATCAAAAATATATATTATAAATAGCTAAAAAAGAGTCAAAATATTTTAAAAATCATAATTATTATATATTATGGAAAATTCAAAATGCTAATAATAACATAATATTTTATACAAATTTTGAATTACCATTTATAACAATACAAAAAAAAATCGATTTTGTCGAAAACTAGTTTTTTTATTGTTTTACCAAATAATTTAATAAGCTGCTTGGTATTTTAAACTTCCAAAAATACCAACTAAATTCACTTTCCAACTAAAATTTTTTATAATTTAACGTGTATGTAGAATAATTTTTCAAATTAACAGGAAAATCTAAACAAAAATTAATTGATACATTTTTTATATCTATTTTTTATGTGTGTATAATATATTGTACCTAGAAAATATCTCTATATATACCTAAATAGTATAAATAAATATATTACAAATGCAATTTTATTAAGTTAGGTTTTATTAGTTATAGCCGTTATAGGTACACTGTCGCCGCGTCACTGTATTGAAACTGTTTCATTAAATTATTTTGTATAAAAAAAAAATGGTTTTTGTTTTATTTTATTTCGATTGATTTGGAATATATTTTAAACGCTATAGTTGTTTTTTATCAATGTAAACCTAAAATTATGAGTTATTAATTTCAACCATTTAAATGATTATTTTTTATGTATTTTTTTGAGACACAATAAACAATCCCTTAGCCGGCAAATGCATTCTATACTCGATTATCACAGTAATTATTTTAATCGATGTAATATAAACAATTATCAGTGATCGTTTGCATTTTTCTGTTAAAGTCAATCATAAATGTTTAAATTAAATAATATTAATCATTACTTTCTTTAATTAGGTATGTATTTTGTCTGTTATAGACGAAATTGCTCAACTCATAAATTCAAATGTCGAGTTCATAATTCACATTATATTATTTTGTATTATAAAATATGAATAGCTATCGCATAATAATATATTCATCATATATATAGATTATAATATTATAGTGGTTTTTTAGTATATCAAGAAATTTGCATTATTCTTTTCGTATCAATATACTATAATTATTATAATGTTATAATATTTTGGTCATCTATACCATAAAAAAATAACATATAATACAAAGATATAATATTTCAAGTGTGTATAAACGTTAAATTTTCGACAAGGATAACCATCATGTGATTTTTACATGTCATTTGATGCATTGTTTTAGATCTCAAACTAACCGAACCTTGTTCGTCTGCTCTAATATATAATTAATACATTATGCCTTTATATTCACGTAGACAAATTAATCATCGTCTGTAATAATAATTGTCGAAAAACAAACGTAAATCGAAAATTCTTGTGTGTTATTTTCTTTTATTTTTATTTTTATTTTTTATCCACTTAATAAGAATCTGGAAGACGGAGTCCTTGTCATACGGGCAGATTTAATAGTCATTACATGTTTTAATATCTAAAAACTAAAGAAACTATATCATATCATCAAAATCTATATAGAATTTACCATATTATAATATTGATCTTGGGTCTCAACATACTTTATCCATTAGCTACATAAATACGACATAATGGTAAACAACTACGGACAAGTTTGTAATATCCAACCTACCTAATAATATTATACATTTTGCACACTTGACGTCATTTAAAAAACAAAGTTCCAAATAACAAAAGGTACATAATACATTGCTCGCATCTTATTGAAATCAACAACTACAACTCTGGTTTATCTATACCTATATGTAATATGTAAATATCAAATATGGAAATTAAATTGCCTGAGTGATATAATATGAAAGTCAACGACTTTTCCGTAACCGCTATTATTGAGTTTTGAATAATTTCGGTGAAACCTAAAGATTATTTTTATTTTTATAAATAATGATAGTTGAATTCTTTATATATATAAAAAATAAATATAATGATAAATTTAACTTGCAATTTCTTTTTTTTATATTGTTATAATTTGGGTGAAAATGTTTTTCAGATGTATACTAATATTATCATGTGGCAAAATATGCATTAAAAAATACTAAATGTAAAAAAAAGATGTATTAAGTACACAAATGAATTTAAATATATTCATATATTAACACAATATCACGCATTATATTCAAAAATTATAAAATACTTTGAAATATTCTTAAATTGTTTTTGATTTTTGTTGAAAACGAAATTGTTTATTGTATGCATCGTTAGGTATTACGAACTAACGTAGTTTTTTCAAAGTTAACAACATACTCGACATACAGAAATTTTTAAAAACACATATTTTATAAAAGATCTAATTTACAAAATTTACGGCTGCATCCAAGTTAGGTCTCGAACTAAAAATTGCTATACCTACTAGTTGGGTTCGGGATTTTTTCAGGTACTATATTAGTTGAGTTCCGGTTTTTAACAGGTATTACACTAATTGGATCCCTATTATTTTTTTTATAAATCAAATATAAAAATACATATGGTTTAAAATAAATAAAAATATAATATTATTTTAAAATATTACACTTATGTTGGTGAAAATATATAAGACAATAATTTAACAAAATCAAATCGATTAATTATTCTTGGATTTTTTTCATTTATTATGTCACTTATACATTTTTTTTTAAATTAATTCTGAACTTCTCGTTTTAATATAAGTGTAAATTTGTACATTTTTTAAAACTTATAAGAACTGGTATATATTTGAATAAACTGTGTAAAACATAGAATTAAAATGCAGATGAAACAAATCGAAAGAATTTGCAGTTCTCATTGGCGATGCATTAAATTCTGACTAAAATATTATTGGAAATCTTGATAGTTTATTAATATAATTATCAAAAACATAATCCGTGAATTTTCAAATTCGATCGTCGTTTGGTTAGATACTTATTAAATATTCGTTAAAGCAATTGCACACCTCTTCTGAGTGTAGAAATGGTAAGTCAAAAAAAATTTAATCTATTTACTAATTTCAGAGTCACTTTTATATTCATTTGTTAATCCTAAATTTTAAACTTTTCACTACCAGCTCAGTCCTAAATAGAATCTACATCATTTTCTACGATAATCATTGAGTTTTGAGCACTGACATATTTCATAGAGGAAAAAAAATCAGTAATAGCTAAAATAGTTAATAGCGGGTTATGAGAATTTAAAAAAATGACAAGTCCGTCAATATTAACATTTTTAATATTTTTTGTTTGTATTGTATATTTACTTAAAATAATTCTGTACCCAACTGTCAACTAGTGTCCTAATGTAGCAAACACAAAAAAAAGGGATCCAACTAGTGTAAGATCTACGTTTAGACCCTAAAACTTAGGACTCAACTAGGATGACGTGCCTAAATTTTCAACATCTAAAGTTTCCAACAATACTGTGTAAAATACACTATTACCTATAATGAACAACAGGCAATAATACCTACTTTACAATAACCATTTCGATATCATTATCTTATATACTTAATCTGCCTAAGAGATTTACGGTGTAGGTTACGCATTTTATATAAAAGGTAGTATTATAATAGGTACCTTTTCCTGCAATGGAAGTTAAAATAAATATATATATATATTAGTATAATCCGTGTTGTTAAGTTATTTTTGTTGATATCGACGACGACAATAAATAATTATGTTAAATAATTGAAAATAAAAAAATAAAAACCTAAGTATATTAGAAGAAAACATTAACTTTTTACATAAAATAATAAAATATAAGCATAAATTATTATATGCAAATTGATAAATATGTACCTATGCACTTTTTTATTAATCTCGCTGACTGGAAAATGAAGTTTGGTTGTTTGATTAACTCGGACTTGGCGTTAATGTGTTATTTCAAATAATACTTACTCATTAGTTGAGTATTTATAAGGTTATATTTATATGAGTTGTAGTGTACGTTACAATATACTAAAACATTTTATAATTTGTATATATTTTCCATATTTATTGGTTGAATCTTAGTTTTATTATGCAATGTAACTTTGCAATGTAAAACTAATCTACAATTCTAAAATTAAAACTTTTACGTAAGTATTTAATTTAATGCTATATTGATACTGTTACGATTTTTTATATTTTTTTTTTTTATTTTGGACTATTTATAGTATTAATATTTGCAGGCTTTTACACAATAAACTTTTTTTTTTTTTATTTAGCTTTTATACAAACTTCGTTCAAAAACACACTAAACCTTATTTAATGCTATATGTTTACCCTCATGTAATGTTAAACTGACTTATTATATATTTTGATATTTATAGTTATGTATATAAGTTAACTACACCAATACTCCGCTCAGTCTTTTTATTCGATGTAACGAGCAGTTACTTATTATATTTTTTCATAGGATATTAATATCGGTTAGCCTAAGACCTATAGTCTAGATCATGGAGTTTTTTAGGTTGTCACAATCGACCAAAAAAATAAAAAAGGTCGTTAATATTCAAAAATATATACAAATATATTTATATACAATTCTTATTTTATTTAGAATATTAATTGCAAAAGAGAGACGAAATCAACTTGTTGGCCACCTCTGGTTTATACAATACAATGAGTTGTTGCTAGGTATTATTATTTTGAGTTTTTGAGACATTGTCATTGTTTTAGGTATTAAACATTAATATAATATGATTACTAAATATAATTTTTTATAGAAAGTTTCAACTATCTCACATTAGTCTGCAATAAGCTGAACCTAGGACTTGATTCAAGTTAGGTGCTTAAAAAATGTTTACGTTAAGATATAAATTATACATAATTCCTTTGTGCTGATAGAACATAGAACTCTTGTGCAATATTGTAAAATGAACTTTATTATAATAATAAATACTTAATAGGTAGGTATGTATCATACTATACTTATATTTAATCGATCACTATAAAGCCGTGTCCAGGCCAAAGATACATTAGTCAGAAACATATTTTTTTTCAATTAATGTTTCTATGGTTTGAATCCGGCTTAATAAATAAATAAAACTTTTTATTTCTTTTGAAGACATTTAAATTCCTACATTTTTGGTATTTATCGATTTAATATGTTACGATAATTATTTTGTCATTAGCCTTATCGTCATCTGGTTTTCATATTGACTATTATCGTTTGTATACTCCATTTTATAAATTTTATATAAAAGTAAAATAAAATATATTATTTATTATGTCGTATTGTCGTTTTCTCAAATTAATAATTTTAATATATTTTCAATAATACAATCAAATAATTGATTATATTAAACTATTAAAGCCCTTAAGCCTAGAGTATTAACTCTTGTATAAAAAGTACCTAAAAAAATATCAAACACCAGTGGCCCGAGTTTTTCAAGGAAGGTGTAGGTATAGTGGCGTTTAAGGTACATAGTAGTTGGAGCCGTTGGGGTTCTCCTAATTTGTTTGCACTGTTTATTTACTGACGTTTTAAATTTTTCATAAATACGGTTCAAGAGAGGTGTCCATACACTCATAACACATCTCCTCCCTTCAGTCTACCACAATATGTCTATAATTATATTGTATAGCGCCTGTAAAAAAAATAATAATAACCCAAATAATTGAATAATTTTTAAATACTTTTATCTACAAAAAACACTATAAAATATTAATATAATATGACTAGGTTGAATATAAACTATAAAGTACATATCATTATATCAGCATTATTTTTTTAAGTTAAAATATTCATTTTTAATATATTTTATTTAACAAATGTATGTTAAAACTAAACTATAATTAATTTAAATAAACTAATTAAGTACTATTAAGATTAACATATTATATTTGATCAGAACTAAATTTATAACTATAACCTTATAGTTTTTTACAAATTACAATATTAAAATATTAACATTTAACAATATGTAGTATAAATAAAAAAATAACAGTTACATTTTTTCGACCTTCTGTGGTTTTAGTTTCAAAAAAATACAAATAGTTTTCCAATATTATAGACTTATTAACACAAAAAAACAGCTAGAATGTCAAACTTTAAGTTAATTAATCTACGAATATTCGGCTCTAAAGTTAAAAAAATAGTTCTAGAGCATTCGATTTTACATTTATACGATATTCTTATACCATATTAAATTCTATATAATATATGTATACTTAAAATATTTATATATGTGTCTAAAGTAATACTTAAAGAAATATCAGCATAATTAACTACTTATGATTAAAATTTACGAATCTGAAGAACTATTATGATTTTTAAATGTTAATGTTAATGTTAATGAATCTATATATTGTCAATATCAAAATAAAATATAAATTTGGTACTTTACAATAGTATGCATTTAATAACTATAAATGTCAATTGTAACTAGTTACTGATAAGTAATAATAGCTGCCTATTATATAGTATATTAATGTTATTATTTTTTCGATAAGATAGCCGATAAAGTCATTAACATTTTCGCAATTCAGTTCACAAATATTATAATTATACCTATTTAAAATCGATGATAATTATTTTTATATGGTTAATTTTTCTTGTTAACAATCCTTGGTCTTTAAATTTAAGTAGGAATATACTTTATTATAAGTTATTTTATAGTTATTACTTATTAAAGTTCTTATAGTTATATGATTTATAATTTAAAATAATACATTTTTTTTATTCAGTTACTATAGATTTCTTTATTCCCACAAAAATACTTGCAATTATTATTAAATGTAATAAGACCTAATGGCAGGTATATGAACTATTAGCAGGAAGAAAAGGCGCGGACAGGAAGAAAGGGTGCGTTTCAAAAGGAAAAGGTGCAGTGATCCGCGGAGGCTGACGTACGGGAATGACGCAGAACGAGCATCGAAGGTAGCGGGCTCAAGCCGACACGAGAAGAGGTGTTCAGAACAAAATGTCAAAAGGACGGCTGGCTTAGGCTTAGACCGAGATGTCTAGGGTGTCGGCCCGAGAAAACATTGACATGCAGTTGTACATATATATATATATATTATCATTTTTTGTAAGGGGATAATGCGGGACATGTCTTATGTGGCTGTGTATTAAGCTGTAAATACTTGTTCGACCTCTTGGGCCTAGTTCCCAAACCCTTGAGGGCGCATAAAATTGTTTAAATTGTAAATTTTTGTTTGTATTCTTCAATAAACGATGCTGCACGGGGAATAGGCAATATGAAAATAGTTCGGCCCTGATATAGTGATTTACAAATTTAGAAAGAAAAAAAAAAGTATATGAACTATGATGTCACAGCCCACAGGTCACGATAATAATTTTAAAAAATCTTAATTTATTGTAAAAGTGTAATAAAATAATATATGCCATCTACGTTTCTGATATTTTTACAAGTTATTTGTCATTATATTTATAATTTTCTAAGATCATTTATAGTTCTAAACTCTCATGATTATCACGCTATATTTTATTATCGTCTCTACAAATAAACAATTATCACTGTAATAATAATATTATAATAATCTACAAGAACTTAATCATATCTGTTCCAACAACCATTGTTATAAAGATTTATTATAAAATATTAAATTAGTCATTACATATTGTATTAGGTATATAATAAATCAACTGGGATTTTATTAAGCACCTAAACATAGCAGAAAATTATTTTCATAAGTTTAAACTAATTCAATTATGTATCTTTTTGTAGCTTAATTTTTCAGTATTAAATTTTTGGTAATATAGGATCTATTATTTAAGGTCCTATTACTGAAACTACAGCTACGATAAAATAATACTATTATGTCGAGTTGCATAAAAAATGTATTAATTTAATGGTTCAATTAAATGTATAATGTACTTATAGAAGCCACTATATCATATTCAAGTTTTTATAAGACCATTACCTCATTATTGATTTATCAAATGTTTAGTGATTGTTCATTTAACCCGACATTACAGTTTTATTATAGATTAGTGTGTTTTAGAAGTTTGGTTCACTAAACTACATATCATTTCAATCGTCAGCAATATAAAATGATAAAGATGACTAGAAGTATTAGAAACCAACCCATCCGTTAAATTAGTTCACTAATAATTAATTAAGATATGGGTATAGCCATGTAGGTCAAGCACCGGCAACCCGTGGCCCGGGGGCCGCATGCGACCCTCTGAACTTTTTGCTGTGGCTCTCCAAATATATTTCATGGTTTAAAATTTCAATTTCATATCTTAAATTGATATATATTAAATTTAATCATGACTATTATATAACAATGTGCACATCTCGCAAGATAAGCGAGAACGTAAACTAATCGTATATATCGTGATATATATTATAATAAATTATATTTTTTTAAATTTTAATTTTGTATACGACCCTCAATGAAAAACTGAAAAAAATTATAGCCCGTGTAGATAAAAAGGTTGCCGACCCCTGGTGTAGGTAATAAAACATTTACTTAAATTATTATTATTTTATTTTATTAGATAAACCAAAAAATTCAAAATAAAAAATAAATGAATATTTAAAACTATTTAATATTTACATTACTTAGTATTCAATTTTTTAAATTTGATCCAGTTATTGATTATTATACGATAAATTATATAATATGGATTATTCAGCATCGAAAATTTTTGATGATTTCCAGTGTCAAATTTCAAATAATTAACAATAAAAATGATCTGGTATTTTTGATATAATAGACCTCTATAATATTTGGTAGATACTTACTGAATTTTAAAAATTCAGCACATAATTAATAACTATCCGTGTATATAATATAATAAGTACATAATGTTGTGTATCATAAAGTCTCTGATATTATAACGAATTACAAAAAAAGATAAGATTATAACAATAATAAGGTATCCTTTTTGTGAAGATATTAGGCGCCACATGATTCCACCCCCCATTACATTTCACACCCTTTAAATAATAATAATAATGTCAATATTTTATTGTATACAGCTGCAGGCTGTTGCCAGTGGATCACTACCGCCTTAGTGACGGTCGCCCATAGGAACCAACGCCGCCGCCGATTTTCACGCACGCGTAGTCAACCCACAAACACATTTAGTATTATAGTTAGCCAACCCTCGGTTGTCCGTGTCCCCTACAACGACGCAATATAATGTCATTGTTAAACGATGGTAGATAATGTTTTTATCATTGTGTGTTATATTCCTTTTTATACATTATAAACGAGTCCTGTGTCCCACTGCGGACAGAGTCTGCTATGAGGGAGGAAACAAAATAAACGCCAAAACGAAAACCGTAACGTATATATTATAGTGTAGATGCTAACAAGTGTCACGTTGTCAATAGGCATGAAAATGGGTACAACACGATTCCGTTTGCTATTAAATGCCGTGCATTTTAAGGCACATTATTTCATAATTGTTTTACCTAAGATTTTTCTACAATATTGCCAGATTTACGTATTTGATTTAGTATTACAGCATTTAACATTGCATAAATCTTCATTAAGTTAGACAAAAAAATGTACACATTGTTTTGCTGAACATATTATATCTGAGATTAAGATATTGTTTTGAGTTTCGATTTTAGTGTACTGTATAACAGTATATTTTATAAACACTTAACTTATTACTTGATATGCATCGTTACGTATTATTTATAATAGTAACATTTATATAACATTCAACGGCGATACAGTTATTATATATTATACTAAGTATATCATACGACTATCAACATGATATTTAATTATCATTATTAGATTAGAAACGTATAATGCCCAGTCCCATTTCCCAGACTCATTTATTGATTTAGTTATATCAGTTCTGAAGAACTATATTTAGAAAAACCAAAAAAATTGATAAATGATAAAGTATAATATTATTAAAATGGCAAAATTGTACAGAAAATCATACACGATTGTTTTGTTTTTATGGTCATTTTGACTGCCGATTGTTTGTGTGTTCCCAAAAAGGTAAAACGTACAGAATCGTGTCTTACCGTAGAACATTCCTGCATGCTTATACCTTATATTTTATTTTATTTTATTTTATTTATTTGGTTATCAATGAAATAAGGCATGGATAATAAAACGATAATATAATAACACTACTAACAGGCTACAACATATTATAATGTTTAAAATAAATATTTATTTTGGTATCTATGTTATTATAATAAGGAAAAAATATTTTCATTTAATTATATATTTTTTTTTAGATTATTAAAAAATTTCTAATTTTATATTTTCCATGGGAACTTGCTATAATCTATATAAAATTAACTGAATGAACTCTATAACAACTAGTAATAACTATTATTTAAAATATTTTTTTATTAAATAAATGTAGCGTATAAGCTACTTATCTATACATTTTTTCAGCATAGAAATATTTTCATCAAATTATAAAATGATATATTTTAATGAAATTGTGTTTAATTTAATATTAAAAAAAATAGTTATAGTTAATAATAACTATATGCAAAATTAAATCAATCAATAATAGAATTAGATTCATATAATAGTTCATAAATAAAATTGTAATATAATTTATATTTTTGTATCAAATTCAAAAATGACCCAAAATAATAATTATCGTAAATTTGTAAAAATAAAAATTTAATATTTAGATTATTGAAACCATATAAGGGATTATTAAATAAGTACCGACAATACTGTGATACGAATTACAATATTCTTATAACGTGCTCAGCAGTAACATGATGGTGAAAATGTTTGTGTTTTACCAATTACATAATGAAGGCTATAGCTACGGTACTGTGCCCAATATACTGATTTTGTTTGAAACACATCCGTGTATGGTGTATCTATATAATATGTTTTAGTATGATATCGTATAGAAACGCGATGACCAAGAGTTTGACCCTCTTTTTGTAACAAAAGGTAGGCACAATAGCCCAGTAACAAAATGTGTTATCTGAAAGCATATAGAATATTTTCAATAGATATTTCTACTTATCAAAAAAAAAATAAAAAAATAATCAAACTTAACCTTCTGAATAATATTCTGTAAGTTTAATAAATAATAATGTGATCAACGAGATATTATTTTTACATATAAATAATAATAATCTTAAGACCTTAAGAGGGAGCCTTAATTTCCTCCCAAAATCTTTCTTATATAATTTATGTATGGGTTTGACTGTAAGTTACGTAGGTACTTGTAGCGTTCCAATATCATTTTTTGTCGTAAACTACATCCCATTATTATTTGTATGGAAGAATAAGAAATAGTAATAAGTTACACCAAGTATTAAAGCCGTGTATACCTCAAGAAAGTAAAGCAAATGCCTCCCCTGAAATTTCAATCACCCCAAAAAAATTATAAATTATAAATTATTAATTATAATTATAATTATTATTATTTGAATTATAACTATCAAAAAATTAATTTAATAAATGTTCAATACTCGTCACGGTTATTTAGAATTTATTTAGTCGTGTTAAATGAAATATAATTAATTTGTATAAATGTTTTAATAACGCAATACCTATTTACTAACTTTACCAAAGTTATGGAAGTTATAAGATATCGAAAATAATAATAATATAATTCATAATACACTCTCCCCTAAAAAAAAATTCAATAATGGTTACGCCCCGAGTATTTTTGTCAATAAAATATAATAAAATAGTTTATGTCACAATTTAATATACGTAAGAATAAAGCCGTAACTAAAATCATAATGGTATGGGGTTGTATCTCGTGGTATGGATATCTTTCATAGTTCCGCGTACATAGTCTAATTAGTCTATACCACAATTAGTATGTTAAGTTGGCACCACGCGAATTAATTAAGTAACTCTTGTCGCCTGTCGGATAACTTAGTTAATTGTGTAAAACTTAATAACGTCTAATTAACAAATGTCAAAATAGTGCTCTAAAACCATTTTCAGAAATTTTCAATTTTAATGTGGTGCTGTGGAGGAATTGGCACCTCGTGATTTTAATTAGGTAGGTAAATCGTGTGTAACAAGTTCTCACTATCTATATGGTTATACCTGTTAAAGGTATTTCAATTTTAAAGTAATATTATATGGTATTATGCTATGAGTGTAGTGCCAACTTTGCGTACGCGGACACAACACGTTCGGGCAAATTCAAACGGAGACGAATATTAACAAAATACCGGTTACGCAGTTGTCCCTACTCTACTATTACTATAATGCTGAATAGCACAATGGAGTGGGAAGACGATTACCGTTAGCCATCAAACCGGGATACTGCGTTGGCCACACGGCACACAGTGATTCACGAACACACCCGGCCGGTAGTCGTAACTCGTGATCCAGAGTCCAAACCAATACCATTGTGCACGCTATAGGCACAATATATTATTATAATATATTGAAATTCACAAGTCCGCTGTTATTATCGTTATTATTTGATATTTGAATTTCAGTACATTCTCACCTACTATAAGTCGTTGTTTCATTGCTCGTATTTACAAATCGCGAATTTCTACCGTGTTTGGTATAATACATTTTGATTTTAAGATGGCAGATATTCTACAATTTTTTGACAATATCCCAATCGGTAGCCCGGAAGATTCTGTGCTCAACTCCATGATGTACGAATTTTTTCGCCACAGGTGTTTCAAGAACAAAACGCAGAGAGAAGCGATAATCGAAATTATGAAAAGTAAGTGCAACATATTCCATTAGATTTCGATTGTATTTTTTAGTTTTAGGCACATTGATTCCCTTTTGTTAATATTATTATGAACTATAGGTCTCACACTATAGGAATTCATACACGAACAATAAATTGGTTTCTGAAATATTTTTCTATGCCATAATCACCTGTAAATTAATCATTTTTATTTCTAGCTTTATAAAATATACTTAGATAATATTATAGTATATTAGTACCTTTATTTTGTCATATTTCCTTAATATTACATTAAACAAATGTAAATTAAATTATTATTATCACTATGTGTCACTAATAAACAGTGTCTCAATTGAGGTATATTTTTTAATAAGTATAAATTTATAAATTATGATAATAATATTATATATATATATATTATTATTTTTATTATATTATTATTATTAGTCTTTTTTCTTGTAATTAAATCTGAACCATGCATAGTCACGAAACCAATTTGGATGTTTGATAGGTAAAAAAGTTGTTTGAAATATAAAACAAAGTGTTAAAAATATTTCAATATATCTACCATCAGAGTATATTATGTAAAAATTGTAACAAAAATACCCAAAGTTGCAAATTGTAATTAATCAATTAATTATGACAATTAAAAATGGGCCACTACTAGTGAAAAGATTCATATTCGGTGATTAATTAAATTAAAATGTATAATATAACTATAAAAACAACAAAAGATGTTCAAAAAAAAAAAAAAATTGGTCTGGTAGCTACCAATATTACTATTAGTATTGTGTATTTTCGTGGGGACAAGTTCTGATGTTTACTGTTACCTACGATAAGTACATAATCGTGTGTAATGTATACATAATTTAAAATAACGTTATGTTTTAAAGGAGATTCCGACGTGATTGTGTCATTGCCAAAGGGATATGGAAGAACGATGTGTTTTCAACTCCCTGTAACTGTCTCCATGCAAAAGGTATCCATCGTATTTGTTGCGCTCTCATCACGGATTAAAGTAATGCGTTTTTTATATTAAAAATAAATTTTACAAATATTTAATAAAATTGTATTCCGATAGGAGCAAATTGACCGGTTGAAAAACAAAAATATTTATATAGAAGTTTTAAGTTCGAAAACAACGGCAGATAAATGGTCACGTGTAATTAATAATATATACAAATTTTGTAATATGTTAAGTTCGAAAAATACAGTGCTTTATATAGCACTAGAATTGGCATCAAGCTTTTTTTTATTGGTTAGTCAATTTTATTGAATCAACCATAGTTTTTTCTAACATTTTATAATGTATTTATTTTTACAGAATTTAATGCAGTTTCTTGTTTTCAATAATGAATTGGGATTCATAGTGGTAGATGAGGCATACCATGAAAATTATTGGTCATTAGGTCAATTCAAGGAATATAATGGATTAAGAAAGCTCAGAAATACATTTCAAAGCGTTCCCTGGATTGTTACTACAGCAGATGGCAGTACTGAAGTAAATATTAAAGAATTTGTATAGGTTTTAAGAATTTTATATATTTAATGTTTATTGATTAGGTTATTAATCGTATCAAGACCACATTGTGCCTTCGTACTCATAGACCTCAATTGCCTAAGGATTCAATATCATACTATGGTTTCTTTAAAGATGATGTATGCCTCGACCGTTGATCAATCATACATAAAATGTTGATTAAAAATGATAAGAAGTAATAATTAATAATCTTTACAACATATAAAGCTATTTCAATTTTTGTGGAGAACACTTAACTAAATATATGGTTATATATATTGTTTTTAAACATCCAAAAAAAAAATCCATAAATTGTAATCAAAATATCTTTTACATAAATATAATAAAATGTATCATTTATTTGAATTATATTTACATATATATATATTTTTGTGAATTTATGTAAAATAATTTAAAGATTATTGTATTTGTAAATATTTTGGTCTATTCTATACTCAACTAAACTAAATATTATTGTATTTTTTTAATTTAAGTGCTTATTACTTTTAAACGGAATAACAATTATTAATAAAATAAATACTGTTCAACTAAAGCGTTTTTTGGGTTTTATATAGAATCTAATCACACTTAAAATTGAATATTATATTTGCTAATTTAATGCACAGATATAATTGCAATAAATGTATTACTACTAATTAATTTATTGATTACACATAGTATAATATACTATATATTATATTATACATAATCAATGATAACTTTTAAATATAACACTTATAGTAGTATAGTAGTAGTATAGTACAGTGTATTTAATAAATATTAAATAATATATTAATCAAAATTGTGTAGTAATTTAATTGTGCTTTATATTATTTAGTTTTACACCTTATAAATTATTTAAGTTTTTACAGTTTACTTTATGATTAGCCTAGTCCACAGTTTTTCACAGATAATAAAATTAAAACAAAAAAAAATAACTAAGAACATTTAACAAGCTGATCCATTTTACTATTTTAAAATAATTTAGATAAAATATTAATTTCACACTTGCAATAATATAAAGCACAATAATAAATAATGTTTAATTATAAGTTACTTCAAATCAAATCCCAAATTTTAATAAATTATCAATAAAATAAAATACTTAGTTTATATTATAATAATTTTACTTTTTTTCCATACAGAGATAGGAAAAAAAATACACTAGATATTTAATATTTTTACAAGGCTAATCGTAATGTTCTTCTCATCGTTTGTGTAATAATGTATTATAATATAGGAAAAAGCTGTATGATCAAATTATAAAGTACCTATATTTTATTATTTTTATTATTAGAAATATACATTAATATATGTGTATGTATATTTATTTATTCTACCCATTCTTCTGATTTTTATTTTCAGTTAAGTTACCTCTATTAGTTTGTTACCATTTACATGGGTTATGTAAAAACCAAAAAAAAAAATTTAAAAAATAAAAGGAATTCAAATTTCATTACAGATATACATTACAATCAGTATAAGACGATGATTAATACTCAGAATATATTAATAATTTAATCTATTTTAATGTTTAATATATTATGTACTTACATTAACTAATATTAAATAAACTGATAATTAACAAACTAGCAATTATACTAGTATAGTATATTCATTTCATTTCAAAAAACGAAATTATTACAGCTGCCCAGTACCTACTGATTTTATTTTGAATTTGATTATTTGAATAGTGAAGTATAGCTATGTAGCTATCACAAATAATATCACAATATTGATATTATTACAACTGAATAAACATTTTCACCGATAGACAGCGGTAATCGTATCTATTAATGCGGGGGCTCACGGAGCTGATCCCCCGAGCGCATCAGACTACTGCTAAAGGTACTGTAGATATTAGATATATAGATTGCGCATGCGCAATGTCATATTCTGAAATGTCCGCGACACTGCAACCATGGGTACCAAAATATTTACAAAACCCTACGACGTAGATAAACGTGTATTGATTTTTAGCTAAAAAAAAAGTTACACATTTGCTCTGACGAGTCGGTCTCGCATTGGCATACCATACTGTATAGACGTTTGTGGCATAATTATGGTGAATATTATCTTATAAAAACTGATTATAGATTTTACGGAGTATTTTGTCCTATTATACAATCTTATGAAATCTTATCAATTACAAACAAACATTTTTGTAAAAATGCCTTTTATCTGATTGATATAATAATAATATGTATTTTACAAATCTATTCTCTATCAAAACTGTTTTTTATATTGTATTTCCAAAGTTCTGTACAATATTTTAATACGTTTATATGAGTTAATAGTATTTTCTGTAAATTTTTGATTAACAGCTGTATATAAATATATCAAAGTGGAGTTAAGAACTTTTTTTCAGCGTTTGTTCAGGATGGATCCATTGCATTTTACGCAGTAAGTAGACCCATTGTCTTTATCATGTAGTCATGGAACAAGATTATTTTGTTTGTAACTTGATTCTTAATTGTCTTCAATTTTGTAGTTAGTAAGTTTTTAAAGAAAAAAATTAAATTATATAAAAATTTGTTTCTAATAAAAGTTACGTTTTAAAGATTAATCTAAATTTTAACATCCATAATTACATTCATCACCTTATCCTAAATTATATTTATTTATTTTAGGTTTCAAAAAATAATTATCTTTTTATAAGAGATTCATCTTATTTTATTGTTACAAATTTCCCTATTCTCAATGATTGCTAATTTGATGAATCTTTAACATTAAAAAACCTACATATCATTACTAATAAGAGAACACTATAGTCATAAATGGTTTCTAAAAACTGTATCGCTCAAAAAATAATCATTCAAGTTGGAATCATGGTTTAAACCAAATTTATACATAATACACAAGAGAGTATTTTGTTTTGTAGCTTAATAATATATTAATAAAAGAAAAAGTTAAAAGCTAATTTATGTTTATTGTTTTTACTTCCATAATTTTTATGTTTTTCTAACATAAATAATTTGTTTTGTATAAATGATATGAAAAAATTTAAATGCTAAAATACTGACAATTTTATCTTCTGTATCCTGTATAGTATATAAATTTGGTTTCTAAACTATGGATATAGCAATACAATCAGTATACAAAGTGTGCAGTTATGATTTACTAATTAGGATATTTTTTGAAATAAAAGAATTGTCATAATTTTGTTTTTTTTTGATACTCAAATTGTGAATATAAGTACCAGCATTATCAAACATATGGCTCATAGGTTCATGACCTTATAATAATACAAAAATATTCTCAAAATTAAAAAAAATATTAAAAATCACAATACTAATAGTGCCATATTTATGTATAACTAATGAAATATCAAATTAATTGTATACCTTTTCATGATACTTTAAGAAAATAAAATTACAAAATAGGTATTGATTTTACTTGGATATTTTGGTGGTTATAAAGTATAATGGATTTTTTCTAAATGACGAATATAAAGCTGAAATCAAATTTGACTTAAACATTTAATTTGATATATAAATGTAATAACTAATAAACAAAATAATAATTTTTATTTAAAAAAAAAATTTGCTTTTTAATTTGTATACTCACTTGAATAAATATTAGACATTAGGTAATTTGACATATTTAAAGTTTAAAGTATTGTTGTATATTTAATAGTCATATTTTTGACAATAAAATATTCTATAATCTAACTACTCATTTTTAAGCAGCTAATTACATATAACATTAATTTAAAAATAAATTATACATTGATTTTATTTTGGCATTAAATAAAATAAAAATGGACAATTTGGGGCTCATGAATTGGTAAATCAGGCGCTGGATGCTAATGAAAATAAAATATTAAATCATCATTTTCAGAAAAATTAACTTTACAAAATGGTTATCTTCAATTCTTAACTTCTTTAAAGAAATATTAAATAAAATCAAAATATGAAATGCTTGTAGTCCTTGTTCTTGAGAATCTTTTAAAAAAAACATTATTATTATGATGTATCTATTATTTCTGGAGATATAACATTGAGTAAATCCTCACGGGATAGTCTGTAGTTTTAAAGTTGCAATTATTTTCTCATATTATTTATTAATGTGGCTATAAACAACAATAGTTCTGACACAGAACCACTTGTAAGTTACTTAGAATTACTGTTTAAACATATGATACAATATTGAATATACTACAATCATAATTCTTCAAATTGTATTACATTATGATGGACTAAAACCTAGGTATTTAAATTCATCAAACATTTTAGTTTTATAATTTATAAATTATATTGAAATCATATAAAAGTAAATCAATAAAATTATTATATTTACGTACGAGTATTCTTGATGATCTCGAGAGTTTTGCTGAAAAACAAACTCTTTTTTCATTCATTTTTACACAATGAATGTATTTTAGGTTTATTATTTTATGTATTTTTAATATTTTGTTAACTATTTGTATTATTTCAATATAAAAAATAATAAAATAAACATATATAAATTATTTATTTACTCTATCCAGCAAACTAACATGACGATTATATGTATCCTTACATAAAACCCTGTAATAGTGAAACCTATATCGATGGCTGGGACTTTTTTTTTGTAATTTTTTGCATTTTTAAGCATTATTGGGTCATTTTATTGGTTTTAATGCATACTTATTCAATATACTGTACAAATTTGGCCTATTCAAAATATTAGTTATAAGTTATAATAACTATAGATCCTTATTAAAAATTAAATTATAAAGCTACCAACATTTTTAGTATTAATATTATCATTGCTAATTAATAATAAAAGCTTAATATATATCTAAATACTTCTATGTTGAAGGATACATAAAAATTATTAATTTATATTTAAAATTTATTGTTATGTAAATATTTTATAAATATTTTTTAACTGTTTAAATTTTTTTTTATACTTTTAAAGTATTTCTCCAAGTATAAATTATTGACTATGTACATCCAGTTTGTCTTAAAAAAATATTGAAAGGTGCATTTTAAAATAAATTTCAACATATTAAACTAACATTAAGCAAAAAAATCAATAAAAGTGTATTTAGAGTTAAAATTCATATATGTTTTTTAATTAACTAAAAGATTTATCTTTTTTTTAGTATAAAACGAGAAAGGTATAAAATATAAGACCCGGGTCTACTTCAAACATAATGACTTATAGGTAAACATATATATTTTGAAAAAATAATCTTGCATATCAATGAACTTCATTTTGAAATTAAAAATCCATTCATTTACCATTCATTCTAAGAAAAAATATTTTAAATGACAGTGTTCAATAATTTCTTTAAAAATAAGTATTAGTTTTTTTTTATAATTTTATTTTCAAATTGTCTACATATATAAATATTAGAATGTGAGGGTTTTTTTTATAAAAAGTTTAATTTGCATAAATTATTCGAATAAAAATAAATATTTTTTTTAAAAGCTTATTTAACTTATTTTTTCATGACAATATATATTTGTATTTTTATAGTTTTAATATTTTATGTATACTAATTATAACATTTTAACTAATATACATATTTTTCAATTAGTTGTATTGTTATTTTTTTTTGATTTTACACAATTTCATATATTTTAGAATCTTGAGTGTATAAATACATGTATTTATAACATTAATTTTTAGTCTTGGTTAAAAATTATATTTCAACTTTGATGATGCTTTGTTATTTGCCATTAACATACAATGTATTTTAATTAAATATTCACTAGTTTTATTATGACTAGTAGTTACTGGAAATTTGGTTATATATGAAAAGATTTTATTTTTCATAGAGTCGAAATAGTTTTCTGATTAAGCAAAAAAAAATGAATTATTTCTGCATTAAAATATTGGCAGTCTATTTATATATTCTTTATATTTTTACTTATAAAATAATTAATAATACCTTGTTACCAGTAATAGTTGTTTGATTCATAACATAAATATTAAACCCTATTTGCTATAGATTTTGACAAAATTATGAAATTCATTAGAAAGATTAAAACTATATACTTTTAATTAAATATTTGTTTGAAACACTTTTATGACTATGATGTATAATGTATATATTATTTATTTTTATTGTATTACTGTATTACTTGTATTAAATGGACTTAAATTATAATTGTAATGTAATATTTCTATGTTCATATAGTACTTCTGAATAATATCCATGTTTTAATTATTACTATTTTTTAGTTTTGGAAGAAAAAAATTAATCAAAGCGTGTCAAGAGGAAGTCATATTAATATAGTATGGCTTATAATATTTGTATTTTCTATGTAGAATGTGGCAATTTCATATACAGAGGGGGTTATACTGTTTTGATTTTATAGTATAACCTCAATGTGTATGCATTTGCCATTTCTATAAAAGCTCGACGCCACAGACAGAACGACAAATCTGAGTTTTGATAAAGTATTTGGTTAGCCTTATCAGATCCTATGTATTTTGTAGAAACATTCTTATTTAATGATTTATTTATTTACTGTAATTAATTTTAACTTTATAACACCATATTTTTACACAAAATAGATAATTTATCTAAAAATTTTACATCAATAATTTTTGTTAAAAATAAAAACTCCCAAAAAATAATATTGCAAAAATTAATATTGCTAAAATTCTTGAAATTTTTTTTTCTGTTTTACTGTCTCTATTCAATTTAATTTGGGTCTGATAAGGTTAAAACATTTTATTATAATGACTGTGTAGATTTCAATTATATATTGTATTATGTATAAGTATGCTTAAGTCAAAACATAATGTAACAATAATTAATGTAGGTATTTAAATATATAGCATTGTTCTTCATCTGAATTAACACAATCAATTTAATTTAATATTAAATAAATGTAATCATAATTTTAGCTATAATTGCTGTTTAAACAAATTTGTATCATATTAATTCCAATTACATTGTTTTAATAAAACATAAAAATATCCCATTAACATTTAACCTGTATGATGCAAATTTAGGTAATAACTTTACTTATACAGTCTAATTCTTTTAATATTTATTTTTAATATTTTATTTGTCTATTTAATTATATGTTTATATTCAGTGTCAACATCTAAATTCTAAGTTTTTGCAACAATTATACTTAGAAAGTTAGAATTAAATTATAATTTTTGGTGACATTCGACTTATGATGTTGGGTATATAAAAAAATTAACTTGAAACATCAGATGTCAGATGATGCAACATTTTTCAATAGCAAAATAATTGTAGATGCATACCAAATATTCATACTTTTTAAGTTTATAGTTGATAATTATTTAATTTTTAGATATTCCTGAATAAATATTTGTTTTCAAATGTTTTTAAAACATCATTAAATGTTTTCTTGTTTTAATATAAGTTATATGATAACTAGTAATTAATTTTGGTTATATATTATTTACTTTTATTTTTCAGTGAGCTGAAATTGGGTGTTTGAGCAGAAAAGATTTAATAGTTTCTGAGTTTTGAGTATTAGCAGACAACAGTCTTAGAATTTATTCTTTTTATTTTTACTCTGTACTCATTAAATAAAACCCTATTATCAGTGACTATTGTTTAAGTCATGAGATATATATTAAGCATTAGACAGTTTAAAATTTAGTAGAATAGTGGAATTTATCAAAAAAAATAAAGCTAAATGTTTGCTATGGCTGATGTAATATTATTTATTTTTGTTGTAATAATTATAATATTTCTAATTTTACATATTACTTCTAAATAATATCCATGAGTGATTTGAAAATGTCTACTAGAAATGGTTTTATGTTATGTTTTATTATTATATAGTTTAAAAAGAAAATAATATAAGAAAAAATGTCAAAAGGATATCATATTAATATAATATGGTTTATAATCTTGCTACTTAAAACATGATGAATTCATGTACACGGACGTCATACTTTTTTTTATATACAATAAGTATGATTTCCTTGTGTATGCATTTGCGTGTTTTATAAAAAAGCTCAATTGTTCAACTTTGCTGATGAAACAGGACAGACAGTAAACAACAAATCTTGTAGTATAATATATTTCTAGTAAGATTGTTAATAAAAGGTTAAGCACAATAAATTAGTTGTGAAAGTATGTCAAAAAAATGTCATATTAATATAATATAGTTCATAATCTTGCTAATTAAAACATGACAAATACATGTATATAGATGTTATACTTTTTCTTATATATAATAAGTATGACCTCCTTGTATGTGTATTTGCATGTTTTATTAAAGAACTCAACTGCTTAACTCCACTGATGAAACAAGACAAACAGTAACAACAATGCTTGTAGTATTATATATAAATCATATACAATAAATTAGTGGTAATATAAGTTTTGTGATTTTTTTGATTTTTATTGCTATCTTAATTTTATTAAAACTAATTAGTTATTTTACTATTTGACCATTTTGTTGTAGCAACACAGGATGGATATAATTCACATGTATAATTATTTGTATGTTTAAGATAATTAATTTAAAGAATGTTGTAAAAATATTTTATCCAATATTCATGTAAATATTGTTCTTAATCTAAAATCTAAATTCTAAACAAAAATCAAAATACTGAATTATACAAATGTAATGATAATTAAGTTTCAATTACTTAAGACCTTACTTTACTAACCACTTTTACAAATTTTATGATTTATCACATAGGTACTTTATAATTAAATATAAACTGAATAAAATAAATTAAAGAATGTATTAAATTCAGAGGCGCCAGATTTTGAAAATATCATGGGGAGCTCACTATTTTATAAACACATATACAGTTTTACCTGAATAATTACTAACCTTTAAACAATTACTAAAATATAATTATTTGTTATTTTGTACGTTATAACATTTTAATAGTATTAGCAATTTCAATTTAAACCATAAAAAATCACAAGACAAAAATTAAAAAATGTCAACAAAAACTTTTATTTTTCTCAATTAATTTATCATGAATAAAATTAGTATTTTGAGGACATTTTACAATTTAAGAATCGTGGGAGGCTAAGCTTCACCTTATCGAGCTTATTCTCCCTAATAGCACCCCTGGCTGCAGCACCCAAGCCCCCCTATACTTGGCGCCCCTGATTATATTTATTGCTTAATAAAACAATACTTACTACTTACTACTATAGTAGTATGATGTGAATTTAGATTTACATAAAAAGGATAATATTATCCTAATTCAAATTCAGTTCCAACTAAAAGTGACAATAATAAATTATTAAATTTATGTAATTAGCATTAAGTAAAGGAAATAAAAAATTTTTAAATTCCCTGTATTGGCTATATTATATATTTAGTTTTTAACAATTTTTTTCAATATAATTATTTATTTATATTTATATTGTATACATTTTTAAATTTAAATTTACTTTTTAACATAACTTTTGATGATATATTATTATTATAATTATATATTAAAAACATTATTTTTACCAGTTAATATACTATATTTTTTAACATTTGTAATATTGACTTTTAATTTTTACATAATAATAATGGACATTGTATATACTTACTACATAGGTATATAATTTATATTTACAATAAATACTAAATGTATATAATAGTACAGTTTCCGTGTTCTACAATGTATCTTTTTATTCAATAGTACAAAGTGTCTTCGTTAAGCAGTTCAAACAATATACCATACAAAGTAACCGTTTTGACGTTTCCCAACTAAATTATTATGTTAGGTACAGGAAAATAAAATAAATTATATATCATGACAAAATATCAATAAACAAATGTCAGATGATATAGTACTTCATGTTTAAATTGTATTACACTAAAAGATCAATATAATGATTAATACACAATCAAGTAATAATAGTCGTTAAATACCTATACCTATTTAAATAGAATACCATAATCAGGTTTATTAATAAATACACCTTGTTGACAACCGTAGAAAAAATCGGCAGTTCCAAACTCTTATTGATATTATTTTAGCGATTAGGAAAAAGTATGAAAAAAAAACAAAAAAAAAAAAATGTATAAGTCATTATTAATTAATAATATACGTATTATAATAAAATTATGTGTTAAATAAGTCGGTAAGTTTTTAAAGATTAATAAAAAATGTGGTACATTGAAGGTACAAGTCAGATTTGAGTCCTTTATCACACATGGATACAAGATCTTTATTTTTAGGCATTAAATTGAAATTTTGCTTTCATAAGCTTCTATTGGCATAGAGGTTAATTTATTTGTTGTTTCCACGTCGATGTTATCACCTATACTATAGTAACAACTTTATATATTGTTAATATTCTATCCAAGCTGTTATATAGGTAAACACATTCAGTGGCGGTAAAATTATTTCGTCATGGTGTTGCGGGGATGGGAGGGGGAAGGGTTGGCTAATTTTTTAATATGTACTACTTAATCAATTAAATATAACTTATACTTATGCATTAGAATGCCTAATATCAAATTTTTAAATTAAGGTAAATTAGTACTTTATTTATAACAAGTAAAAGGTGTGTTGTTATTGAATATTTACGAGCATCGAGTGGGGTAATACCCGTATATTATGTATAAGAAAACAAATATTAATAATAACAACCTTGTTCCTAGAAAGAGTCTATAATCTAGATAATAATAATACGTATACGCTCATATAGTCGTTGTTTGGAGGAAAAAAAAAAAAATTTAATACATTAACATTTTAGTATAATATACATAAATTTAATTGTTATAAATATTGAAGAAAAAAGTCATGTGTGGAACTATCCCCTTCATCACCACCATTTGACTGCAACTGTTACTATTATTCTTTATTGCAGGAAACAGATATCATAAAAAATGTGGTCCGAAGTAACAAATTACAAACATTTAGGCTCTTACAGTAAATTATTATTAATTCTTATTTAGTTTGAAAATGAGGTACAAAAGATTTTAAATTAGCATAAATAAACAATATAGTTACTACCTACACACTACTTAAGTTTATTATAGAATATGGCATAACAAGATAAGTGGATAAAACACAGATATATTAAAAAGTCTGGATAGCTGACATTGGTATTATTATTGTCCGCAAAAAAATGTAAAATAGCAGAAATCCTTATCTAACAATAGAAAGTATATAATTTTTATTATTGATAAGGAACAATATTATATTGTTGCAATATGTAATATTATTTAATATACTAAAGCTCTCCAAAATAATGTCTTATCACTTATCAAATCCGATTAATTTGTAAACAGTCACCTTAGTCAGCAATTTTGTTGAAGACATTATTTAATACGTATGACGTATGGCAGTCAGCTAACTAGTGTTTTTATATATCAATGGGATAAATTTAATGATTATAAACAGTGAGTTACGTCTTTCTACGTATGGGACGTCGATATTCATTAAACAAATAATATGCAGCTGAGAAAAGTTTGATAAGAAATCTGCACAGTCCGTTCAATATACAATTTTTGATTTTTATTTTAGTGATAATCTTATTAATTAAAAATTTATAATTATGTACTGACGGGTCTATAACATCAACATAATGATTTTTAAAATCAGTAATTAATAAACCTTATTCTTAATGAGATTATAGACCTAAAAATTAGCAACAAAAAGTTATATTATACTTTCCGCCATTGTTGTTAGTGCGTTTTTCAAACAAGTTGTATACACTGTAACACGGCTAACTCATCGAACAATATCAACAAGCTTCCCCTTTGCTCTACTGCACACAGTCTCATTACGTTCTGAAACCACGTTTTTACTCGTTTTACAGTAATACTGTAGTGAGCGATTTTATCAATTTTTGTTTGTAAATTTAATTCATAGTTATTATTCTTAAAAATAATCTAACACTGTATTAACATTTATTAATTTAATCGACTTATATTAACGTTATATTCGCTTTACTTTTACGGTTTTTGTTTGTATTCCGACTTTCCTTATCAAACATGGGTGCTAACGTAAGTAATGTTGACTATGTTTTAAAAGAAAATAGTTTATTTATACATATTTGTATTTTGGGCATAATACATTAACTTCAAATCATTACCATGAATGATTTATACGTCAAACGTAATCAAAGAATTTTTTACTATAGAACGATGAACAAAACAGACAATTATTCATTGGTGGTTTAAACTTCCAGACCACAAATAAAACACTTAGAGAGTTTTTTGAACAATGGGGTGAAGTTGAAGCAGCTTTTGTCAAAAAACACCCTCAAACAAAAGAGTAACTAATCGTTTTTATTTTGTTAAATTGTTAAATACCTATTTCAATAATACATTATTGTTATCATTTTATAATGTTTGAATATCTAGATCTCGGGGATTTGGATTTGTTTTTTATTCCCAATCCTATATGGTTCATCAAGCCATGTCAAATACGCCTCATAGAATAGATGGTCGTGAAGTTAAAACCAAGCTTGCTATACCTCTTTCCGTATGATATTTACAAACTATGTTTTCGTTTTAATTGTTTATAATTAATTTAATTTGAAAAAAAATGTAGCATTATATTTAAAGTTAATCTCATTGCAGTAAAATTAATTACCATCAGATTATTTATACATGACTTATTCTCTAATGAAATTTATCAATTTTTTTTTTCGATAGAAAAAACTAAACAAGCAATTGTTCATTTGTGACTTAAACTTCCAGACAACAAATAAATCACTTAAAGAATTTTTTGAGCAATGGGGTGAAGTTAAAACAGCTGCTGTCAAGAGACACCCTCAAACCAATCGGTAACCAATCGTTTTTATTATGTAAAATATCTCAATTATTCTGATTTTTTAATGTTTTAATATCTAGATCTCGGGGATATGGATTTGTTACATATTCTCAGTCTTATATGGTTGATCAGGCCATGTCAAATACGCCTCATATAATAGATGGTCGTGAAGTTGAAACCAAGATTGCTTTACCTCGTTCCGTATGCAATTTACATATTTTTCTTTGAAATATTTTAAATTTAGTAAACAAAAAGTTAAATAAAAAATAAATAAATAAATAGAATAAACTAGAATTTTAAAGATTAACACTTTAATGAAGTATAAGATATTTTTAACACATCAAAATAAAATTAAATAGGTTTGATTATTCTTAATATTTAAATTATTTTTATTTTTTTAGGTAATTAATGAACCAAATAACACAGTTGATGTAAAAAAAGTATTTATTTCTGGCATAAACATGCAATCAGAACATGATCTTTTTGTATATTTTAGACAATTTGGCAATATCACATTTTTAAAAATAGTGAAAGATAATTATACTGGTAAAATTAAAGGATTTGGATTTGTCAAGTATGATGTCAAAGCTTCAGCTGACAAAGCTCTTTGTAAGTAATATAAATACAAATTAATTTTCATTATAAATTAAATGATATATGTATATATATACATATATGTTTGTTTAAATAAAGCGATCAGAAGTCACCTAGTTGCTGGAGGAAAATTAAACATAAGAAAAGCTTTTAGTCGTAGAATCTATGACCATGAAAGTCGTGGTTATGTTGGAGGATGCCACTATTTCGATAATAGAAATAACTTATATGTACCACAGGCAGGATTTTATAACAACATAAATATATATTATTAATTTCTCAACTCTTTTTAATTTAAGTTTATACTTCTTAATCATGTAGAATTAAACAAATTTAATAATTATTTAAAATTGGACATTCGGCATTTTTTGTTATGTCTACAACTTAGAAATATTACTGAATTGATTAATTTCTATTGTAAGAAAAATAACTTTGAAAACTATTTTAAAAAATGTTATTATGTATATCTATTTAATATTGTAAAGTATAAAATTATATTTATATTGACTCTTTGTATTCATGATTTAAGTAAGATTAAACATGACAAATTAAAAATAAAAGTTACTTTTACTGTATATATAACATGTTACTTTTATTTTAAATTTAACATCCAACTTTACAAATTTACCATGAAAAATAGTTACTAATTAATATTGTTTTTTTGCTGTAATATTATTAATAAAAGCAAAAAAAAAATATTGTTTTTTTATTTTTAGTGGTAACTCAATTTAATATTAAGAATTTAAATAGGCGTTGTTACCGTGATTTTTTAATAAATTTTAAAAATTGATAAAAATTAACCTAAATAGTTAAGAACGTGTATTGGTAGAATGGTGTCTATGTATGTTAATTAATACTATATTACCATATTAATTAACTATGAGTATTTCATAATATTTTAAATATGTAAGAATTTTACTATATATTTTTGTTAAATGTTTAATGTTTAATAAATTTACTTATTAACATTTGGCTTGGATTGTAAATAAGCAATTAAAAAAAAAACATTCAATTTATTGTTTTTTCTGTTTAAAAAATTAAGAGAGGAAAGTAAATCATTTACGTTTTTCAATATTAACTTATTCTAATGAATTAAAAATAAATTATTTAATCCCTCAGCTTTGTCTATTTTAAGTATAAAAGGTAAAATTGTAAATACATACAAATTTTTCATATCATTAAAAACTTAATTCTTTTAAATATAATTTATTCAATCAACTTTTTTTTTAATCAATATACTTAATAAGGTTTATATTTAACATAATCAGTTATAAGTTTTAACACTATTTTATAATTTCTATACCCTATACTTATAAATTAATTTTTTTGCTGAGTGATATTTCTCATAATAAATTTCAGACCATTAAAACGCCTAATACTTACTAAAAAATACAAATTTAGAAACAAAATAATCAAAATATATAGAACAATATTAACTAGAATCTTTTAATGATCGTTATAATTTGTCAAAAAATTAAAGGGTTGATCATAATGTTGAAATTTATTTTCAAAGGGTGATGAATAATTTTAATTTATTAACATGCCAATAATTAATACTAAGAAAACCTATGTTTAAATTTTCAATTTTATCTTTAGCAATATAAAAATGATGAACTAAGAAATACTAATTAGAAAGAAGATTCTTATAAATATTATTGAACAAAATTACATTTAAAATAATTTGATATTTAATAATTTAGTATAGTTATTGTGTTCTATAATTAATAAAAAATTACTTAATTGTAGAGTCATTTTTTATACTTTTAGATGTTGAGTAACTTGATTATGAAAAAAGATAAAATTAATTTTATCTTGGTTATATGACACTAAATTGTAAAAATAATTAATTAATTTTTTTATTGATTTAGTTCAGTTTGTGAAATACATAAGAAAATACTATTATGTAAACTTTATATGAGAACTTTACTGTAATCCATACTCCATCCAATCCATATTTTTTATTTTTAATAATTTTAAATTAAAAATAGAAAAATATATGTTATGTACTCATGGAACATGAGATTTTTTATCAATTCATATACAACTGGTTTCTTGGTCAGCAAAATGGAACGAAACAAATTATTTTGCCATTTTTGGTACATATAATGTCCATACTATCGGCTGTATTCTGTGTGTCCTTTCTAAAAATCTATGAATGATGAAAACTTTATATATTAAAGCAACATATTTCCACATAGAATATATATATATATATATATTTCGTCCACCACAGTTATTAGAGTAGAAACTAGAAAGTGAATTATTCTACACCATTATCCATTATAAGTTCAATAAATGTTAACAAGCATTATGTTCCTATTTCATTTGATCCTCTATTTTCTATTACCTTCAGTTTTTGTCCACATGTAATAATAATTATGCTTATTACTAATGTCATAAATTGTAAAATTGTAAGTAGTACATTTTCTTTTGTAGTAAAATATACTCCATGGAGAAATTGACACCTTTTGTAGGTAAAAGACAGGAAGATAGTATTTAGGAACGTTTAGTGCTCTTTCTTTATCAACATTTTTTTTTAGATTTGCAATTTTTTTGTTAGACAATTGTTTATCATATGAAACTTGTAGTTTATTGATTTCTTCTAAGCTGGTATTTATATGCCTCACATCCATAGCATAGATCTTTTTATGGTTTAAAAAAATGAATAACTGAATTCATTATTTATTATTATGTTAGTGTACTGTCTAATTGTTAAATTTATGATGTTATCATAATTGTCTTGTGTTGATGTAAAAGGGTTTTAATCCCTTTTAAATACAATCTATACATTCAAGAAATGGAAAGGCCATTTTCAAGATATTTTCTAGTTAATTCACATCTAATATAGTTGAAAACAACAACAGAAAAACTTTTAATATGTTGTCATGTGTAACTTTTAACATTGTCTTAAATGGATAGTGAACGATTAGTATGTTTACCTCTTTGGCCTGCAAGTAGAACTGGTGAATTGTTTAATTTTTTTTAATTATGCTATTTACCTATTCAAAACCATAAAACAATTATGTGATCACTATATTATAATTAAAATATGTTTATACCTATTGTATAACTTACAGTAAATGGTAAAATATTTGCTAAATTATCATCAGCTGGTGACAGAGAGTCAATAATTACATTTTCTAAGGGATTATACTTTAGATCATTATCGCTATCATAGCACTCTCCAGGATCACATTCACTATTAGTATTTTCATTATATTATTTTTATAAGAACAAATAAAATACAACGTAAATTTGTGTTACTCTTAAATCTTTGTATTATTATATAGATAATAAAAAAAAATGCTGGTTTTTAAAATTGTTGTTAAACCAATTATTTAAGAATTCTGTTGGAATTATTATTGTAGTGCATAATTGGTATAATCTAAGTAAAATATAAAAAACTAGATAACTGAATTTGGTATTATTATTATCCCAATGAATTTTATTGAATAAAATGTAAAATTACAGCCATCCTTATATAACAGGTGAATGTTTATATTTTTTAGTATTGATAAGGAACAATGTTATTTTGTTATAATATGTGATATTATTTAATATACTATTGCTCTCCAAAAAAGTGCCTTATCACTTATCATATCCGTTTAATTTGTAAACAGTCACCTTAGTCAGTAATTTTGTTGGAGACATTATTTAATACGTATAACGTATGACGTATAGCAGTCAGCTAACTAGTGTTTTTATATATCAATGGGATAAATTTAATGATTATAAACAGTGAGTTACGTCTTTCTACGTATGGGACATCGATATTCATTAAACAAATAATATGCAGCTGAGGAAAGTTTGATAAGAAATCTGCACAGTCCGTTCAATATACAATTTTTGATTTTTATTTTAGTGGTAATCTTATTAATTAAAAATTTATAATTATGTACTGATGGGTCTATAGCATCAACATAATGATTTTTAAAATCAGTAATTAATAAACCTTATTCTTAATGAGATGATAGACCTAAAAATTACCAACAAAAAGTTATATTATACTTTCTGCCATTGTTGTTAGTACATTTTTCAAATATGTTGTACACTCTGTAACACGGCCAACTCATCGAACAATATCAACAAGCTTCCCCTTTGCTCTACTGCACACAGTCTCATTACGTTCTGAAACCACGTTTTTACTCGTTTTACAGTAATACTGTAGTGAGCAATTTTATCAATTTTTGTTTGTAAATTTAATTCATAGTTATTATTCTTAAAAATAATCTAACACTGTATTAACATTTATTAATTTAATCGACTTATATTAACGTTATATTCGCTTTACTTTTACGGTTTTTGTTTGTATTCCGACTTTCCTTATCAAACATGGGTGCTAACGTAAGTAATGTTGACTATGTTTTAAAAGAAAATAGTTTATTCATACATATTTGTATTTTGGGCATAATACATTAACTTCAAATCATTACCATGAATGATTTATACGTCAAACGTAATCAAAGAATTTTTTACTATAGAACTATGAAGCAAATAGACAATTATTCATTGGTGGTTTAAATTTCCATACAACAAATAAAACACTTAGAGTCTTTTTTGGTCAATGGGGTGAAGTTGAAGCAGCTTTTGTCAAGAAATACCCTCAAACCAATTTGTAACTAATCATTCTTATTTTGTTAAATATATTGATAAGTCGCTTATTATTTTTATAATGTTTGAATATCTAGATCTCGGGGATTTGGATTTGTTATTTATTCTCAATCCTATATGGTTCATCAAGCCATGTCAAATACGCCTCATAGAATAGATGGTCGTGAAGTGGAAACCAAGCTTGCTTTACCTTATTCCGTATGAAATTTACTAATTATGTTTTCATTTTAATTCTTTATAATTAATTTAATTAATGAAAAAAAATGTAGCATTATATTTAAAGTGTATCTGTTAGCATTGGAGTAAAATTAATTATCACGAGACTACTTATATATGACTTATTCTTTAAATAAATAAATAATTTTTTATTTTTTTTAAAGAGAAGACAAAATAAACAATTATTCATTGGCAACTTACACTTCCAGACAACATATAAATCACTTAAAGAATTTTTTGAGCAATGGGGCGAAGTTGAAGCAGTTGTTGTCAAAAGACACCCTCAAACCAATCGGTAACCAATCGTTTTTATTATGTAAAATATCTCAATTATTCTGATTTTTTAATGTTTTAATATCTAGATCTCGGGGATTTGGATTTATTACATATTCTCAGTCGTATATGGTTGATCAGGCCATGTCAAATACGCCTCATATAATAGATGGTCGTGAAGTTGAAACCAAGATTGCGTTACCTCGTTCCGTATGTAATTTACATATTTTTCATTGAAATATTTTAAATTTAGTGAACAAAAAGTTAAATAAAAAAAAAAATTAATTAGTAAATAGAATAAAGTATAATTTTAAAGATTGCCATTGTAATGAAGTATGATGTATAAGATATTAATACAATTTATTTTATTTTTAACACATCAAAATAAAATTAAATAGGTTTGATTATTCTTAATATTTAAATTATTTTTATTTTTTCAGATAAATGAATTAAATATCACGGTTGATGTAAAAAAAGTATTTATTTCTGGCATAAACATGCAATCAGAACATGATCTTTTTGTATATTTTAGACAATTTGGCAATATCACATTTTTAAAAATAGTGAAAGATAATTATACTGGTAAAATTAAAGGATTTGGATTTGTCAAGTATGATGTCAAAGCTTCAGCTGACAAAGCTCTTTGTAAGTAATATAAATACAAATTAATTTTTATTATAAATTAAATGATATATATATATATACATATATGTTGGTTTAATTAAAGCCATCGGAAGTCATCTAGTTGCTGGAGGAAAATTGAACGTAAAGAAAGCTCTAAGTCGAAAAATTTATATCCAACGCAGTCATGGTTATGTTGGAGGTTGCCACCATCTCGGTAATAACAATAAGTTTAGTGTACCATGGGGTGGATTTTATAATAATAACAATATCAATATATTTTATTAATTATCCAAACTTCTTTAATTTAAGTTTATTGTTCAATGTCTCTTCATTTATTGTCAAAAATGATCATTTGCCAACAAATAAATATTCTACTTAATTCTTAATGATTGCATCAATAAATTTAATTTAATTTAATTTCCATATTATGTAGATTTTTACAAATTTTATTACTATTTAAAATTAATTGGTATATTACGCTAAACATTAGTCTTTGGCATTAAATAAAATTGGACATGCAACACTTTTGGTTAAGGTCACAACTTAGTAACTAAGTATTAGTAAAATGATTAATTTCTGGTGTTAGTAAAAAAAACTGTAAATTATATTAAAATATGTAATTATATATTATATTGTATTATAAAATTGTATTTATATTGACTCATTATAATGTATTCATCATTTAAACGAGGTTAAACATAGAAAATTAAAAATAAAAGTTACTTTTTACTGAATATATAACATGTTACTTTTATTTTAAATGTAATATCTAATTTTATAGGACAAAATTTACCATGAAAAATAGTTAATAATTACTATAGTTTTTCTAATATGTCTTAAATGCACTATTTCTGTATTTAAATCGAGATCAATGATTAAAATATTATAAATAGACACAATTTTATATAATATATAAACATAAAATATCTATAGAAATTAACAACCTTACCTGTGTAAACAAATGTCCAAAAACCACTAGATAACTCAATTTAATATTAAAAATTTAAATAGGCGTTGTTACCGTGATTTTTTAATAAATTTTAAAAATTGATAAAAATTAACCTAAATAGTTAAGAACGTGTATTGGTAGAATGGTGTCTATGTATGTTAATTAATACTATATTACCATATTAATTAACTATGAGTATTTCATAATATTTTAAATATGTAAGAATTTTACTATATATTTTTGTTAAATGTTTAATGTTTAATAAATTTACTTATTAACATTTGGCTTGGATTGTAAATAAGCAATTAAAAAAAAAACATTCAATTTATTGTTTTTTCTGTTTAAAAAATTAAGAGAGGAAAGTAAATCATTTACGTTTTTCAATATTAACTTATTCTAATGAATTAAAAATAAATTATTTAATCCCTCAGCTTTGTCTATTTTAAGTATAAAAGGTAAAATTGTAAATACATACAAATTTTTCATATCATTAAAAACTTAATTCTTTTAAATATAATTTATTCAATCAACTTTTTTTTTAATCAATATACTTAATAAGGTTTATATTTAACATAATCAGTTATAAGTTTTAACACTATTTTATAATTTCTATACCCTATACTTATAAATTAATTTTTTTGCTGAGTGATATTTCTCATAATAAATTTCAGACCATTAAAACGCCTAATACTTACTAAAAAATACAAATTTAGAAACAAAATAATCAAAATATATAGAACAATATTAACTAGAATCTTTTAATGATCGTTATAATTTGTCAAAAAATTAAAGGGTTGATCATAATGTTGAAATTTATTTTCAAAGGGTGATGAATAATTTTAATTTATTAACATGCCAATAATTAATACTAAGAAAACCTATGTTTAAATTTTCAATTTTATCTTTAGCAATATAAAAATGATGAACTAAGAAATACTAATTAGAAAGAAGATTCTTATAAATATTATTGAACAAAATTACATTTAAAATAATTTGATATTTAATAATTTAGTATAGTTATTGTGTTCTATAATTAATAAAAAATTACTTAATTGTAGAGTCATTTTTTATACTTTTAGATGTTGAGTAACTTGATTATGAAAAAAGATAAAATTAATTTTATCTTGGTTATATGACACTAAATTGTAAAAATAATTAATTAATTTTTTTATTGATTTAGTTCAGTTTGTGAAATACATAAGAAAATACTATTATGTAAACTTTATATGAGAACTTTACTGTAATCCATACTCCATCCAATCCATATTTTTTATTTTTAATAATTTTAAATTAAAAATAGAAAAATATATGTTATGAACTCAAGGACATACAATCTTGATTAAATATTCTATTCAGTCTGTTCTTTTTAAATACATTTTTATTAATTTATTAACTATGCCAACAATTAATTTCAAGAAAATTTAACTTTAATATTTCAATTTAATCTTCAGCAATATAAAAATGATGACTAAGAAACATGAATTAGAAAGAACATTCTTATAAATATTATTGCATAAAATTACCTTTATCTCATTTTTATAATTATAAGAATGAATAGAAGTTACAAATTGTTGAACAATAATTTTGTATTTAATAATTTAGTTGAGTATTTGTATTCTATATTATAATTATTAAAAATAATTTATCAATGTTTGAGCCATTTTTTATATTTATAGACATTTAATAATTTTAGTAGATGACACTAAATTACATAAATAAATTTTGAAAAATTATTAATTTATTTGTCTATTGATTTACAACATGTTTGAAGACAAAAAAATAATGTTATTAGAAGAGAAAATCTATGGATCAAAAGAAAAAGAATAAGAATACTTATGATTATATGAATAAAGGCTGAGAGCAATGTTTAATTAGCCAAATATTATAGTAATTCTCCAAAGCAGAAGGATAAGCTAAACCAGTAATTCTATAACTGAAGAGCCAAACTAATACATGGTTTCACAATGTAGAAATTATATCTAGGTAAAATGTTCATGCTAAGCATTCCAAAATTAACTACTCTTGGTTATATTTTTTAAAATCAGAAATCAGATAAATATACAAATATAATAGATAATTATACAAAAATAACTAAAAATGTATTAACATTTAAAATATTAAATAATCAATACTTATTTGTTTAAAAAAGAAAATCACATACCTAATTATAAATATTATTAATAAAAATTGTATTTACTACTTAATTATTAAATTTAAAATGCAATTTCTAGTTTTAAAATAATTATAAATTATGAACACTTATTGCTTGAAATATATAAGGATTATTAATGAAAATATTTTCCATAGTTATTTTATGCTAATAACATACTTTTTTCTTTCAAATCATATATTATATTTTTTAGTTTTAGTTGAGTTTATCCAATTTTTTTTTACCTAATTTTATTTTGTTTACTCTTAATTATAATCACACTTATTCAATGAGTAATCATATGGTTGGATATGATATATGTGAATGATTAACTATTTTAGAAGATCTGTGATTTGGTCACAACTATGTTTGCCATTGTTCAACTTTTTTATGACCAACATTCCTAATGAAAAAATTTAGGGAGGATACTTCTAATCATGTTTTATATTTTATTATTTATTAGAATTCTTAATTTATTCCTTATATGTAAGTACAATCAAAATAATCAATTTGTTGGCTTCTTGTGGCATAATTGGTTTTAAATAAACTAACCCTCTTAACAAGGTTAGGTAAATATTAGTAAAAATATCAACACTTCTAAAATTTGACAAAATTGTAAAAAAGAATTGTTTCCCTTATTATTTAATAATTTATATCACTTTATACATTCTGGATATTGTAATACAAACGCTTGAATGTTGCATTTAAAAATTCAAATTAATAAAAAAAAATTATGTTGGGTAATAGTAATAATCTGTATCTAGATTATCTTATCATAGTAAACCATAAAATGTAATTTTCATAATGTAAAAAGTCTATTCACTCAAGGCAGTACTTGGGGAGAAGTTTTAGGGGTTCAACCCCCACCCTGCCAGAAAATTAGTTTTGATTATAGCCTTGAATGCCCTTGATTACAGTGTCTACCAAACTAAATTAATTTATATAATTTAAGAAAATATATAATCATTAAACAAATTATTTGCCATTGATGAAGGTGTAAGATTTGAGATTAAAACAAAATTAAAAATTTTCATGTAATTAATAATATGTGGTGTTAATTTATAAATTTAATAATAACAATAAAATTTTATATTAATATTATTATTGTAACCAACATAAATATATTAAAGTTCAACATATTCTTTTATATTTAAGGTTACTAAGTCCCTGTAAGCTAATGCTTGTTATGGGGTATAGAATATAGTTTATTTATTTAATTTTTAGAATGTAAGTTTTGTTACATAAAAATTATAAAAATTATAATCAGTAACCTGAATTAAATCATTTAAGAAATTATACATTATTAAATAAACAGATAATAGCAAACGTAAAAAATGTAAAACTGTATCAATAAAACTATGTATAAAAATTAATAAAATTTAAAACTAAAATATATGATTTACACATTCATAATTTAAATTTATTAATAAAAATTTTTATACAATATAACATTTTGGATCTCAGTATATTTATATTAAATTGAATGCATCAATCAATTCCAGCATATAATGGATTCATTTTACCAAAATTAGAGTTCAATTTATACTTGGTAAAATTATAAACATTTTTTTTTTTTTTTGGTATCGTATACAATAGTCATGATTTGTTGGTATAAGTAAATGTTTATATTGAAAAATTAATAATAATACTCTCTTTTTAAAATTTTAGTCTAAATTTTGGTTTTACAAGATGTTATGGATGTTATTATAATTATTAGTTGATGGGTTGTTGAGTATAATATATTTAATTAATAACTTAGTTATTCTTTTTAAATTGCTTATATGACTAGAATAGGTGGGAGTGCCAGATTTCAATAACAAAATTGATTGTACTAATGATAGATAAAAAATACGTTCATGTTTTATACCATATATATTATAACTTATATTATAGAATGTATAAGAATTTTCTAATAGTTTTTGTTATAAAGTTTATATGAGTACACCATATCAAATTATTATCGTAATGTAATCTAAGGTATTTAATGTTATTTATTTCTGCTAATAAAAAACAGTTCATTTCATAGTTGGAGTATTTACAAGAAGATGAATGAACATATATTTTTTTCTCATTTTTTTTATTAGTATTGATAGTATTATTAATTTTTAAGTTCATATATTTAGTATTAATTAGGTTTAGTTCCAATAAGTTAATATAAAACCATAACTTTATATGATTTACAATCATGTTTGGCCTAGAAATGATTTATGATTTATCAGACATGAATATTATAATAGTGCCATCTGCAGAACAAATTATTTTAGCATTAGCATTAAGTCAAATAAGTCATTATTAATATTATGAAGAATAATAGTCCCAAGACTATCTTTTAGCACACCATGAGTCACTATTAAAGGATTACGATAAGTATTATTTATTTTAACTAACTCTGTGTTCTGTTGGATAATAGGAACTTAGTAGTTTAAGAGCAATACCTTGAATTCCTGCATTTATACATTTTTTTTAAAAGTATTTTATGGTTTATTGAATTAAAAGATTTTTAAACATCAAGAAATACTCTGATTACTAGTTGTTTTTTATCAAGATTTTCATGAATAATGTTGTTTACAATAAAATTGGCATTACTAGTAGATCTATCATTTATAAAACCAGTTTTTATCAAAAAATTCATTTTTATCCAGAAATCTCATAAGACTTAATTTTATACATTTTTCTAACAATTTAGATAGCAATATAGATAGTGATATAGGGAGATAACTGTTAAAATCCATTATATTACCATTTTTTTAAATTGTAGGAACTATGCATTTTTCTAATAAACTAGAATATACACCAGACGATATGACAAAGTTCTAAATTATCATTAATGAAAAGGAGATTGGATCTGATGTCTGTTTTAGAATAATATTTTGTAATCCATATTCAAATAATGAAAAATGTGATTTTATTGGATTAATGTGTTTTTAATTTCAACTTCATTTATAGCAGTTAAGAAAATGATATCTGAGTATATACATTGAGTTTTTATTATTATAGTTTAAATATTTATTAGTAGTTTTTCAAGAAATACTAGAATATTATCTCCGATATTTTGTTTTACATTCATAAAAATATCTATTAAATTTATTTCATTATCGAATGTATTATGTATTATGTACATCCATTTCTTAATTTTGCTATTAATTATATTAGTATAAGACTTTTTTTTTACCAGTAACATTATTAAATAACTACCTTGTTTCTTTAGGATTATTTTTAAATAAAAAAAATTTATCTGCATAATATAATTCTTAAGCTTTGCGAATAAGTTTAATAAATATGTTTCTATATGTAATAAAATTATTTTAATTATAGTTGAAAGGTTGGTTTTATAGAAGCTTAGATAATTTATCTTTCTTCTTTATTGCAACAATTATACCACTAGATATCCAATTTTTAGTTCTCTATTTTTATTTGAATTTTTCATATACTATTTTGTATTTTTTATGCAATAGCAGAAAAAAATATACATATAAACCATTTCTTCTACTATACTTTAAATAATCCTTAGTCTAGACTCATGCATAATAAATGAATGGATAGGCCATTTTTATATTAACAATATAGGGATTTGCTAGCTAGAATATGGATGAGAGACAAATTGGATTTATATAGTGCTCTCAATCTAGCTAAGGGTTTTATCATTTATTTTATTATATATACATTTTGATAATTGATAAAACTCTTGTAACCACAAAATAAAATAATGTTCATGCCTGTACGGTAGAACCTGATAGCCTATCTATTCTTTTATTATCTATGTTTAGACCTCATTGCTACAATCAATCAATTTAAATATATCAAAATATTCAATAACTACTATGATAAGAAATTTGCACAGTTCGTTCAATATACAATTTTTGGTTTTTTTTTAATGATAATCATACTAATTAAAAATGTATAATTATATACTGATGAATATATAACATCAAAATAATGCTTTTTTAGTATCATTAATGACTAATTATAATTCTTCATATGAAGACCTAAAAATTACATTATATTAGTTTCTTAACTATATTACTTTTCACCATTTTTAAAGAGACATGTTAGTGCGTTTTTCAAATAAGTTGTATACACTGTAACACGGCCAACTCATCGAACAATATCAACACGCCTCCCCTTTGCTCTACTACACACAGTCTCATTACGTTCTGAAACCACGTTTTTACTCGTTTTACAGTAATACTGTAGTGAGCGATTTTACCAATTTTTGTTTGTAAACTTAATTCATAGTTATTATTCTTAAAAATAATCGAACACTGTATTAACATTTATTAATTTAGTCGACTTATATTAACGTTATATTCGCTTTACTTTTACGGTTTTTGTTTGTATTCCGACTTTCCTTATCAAACATGGGTGCTAAGGTAAGTAAAGTTGACTTAATTGTTTTCAAAAGAAAATAGTTTGTTCATACATATTTCTATTGTATGCAGTGGCTTCAAAATGTATATGGACTATTGACTTATGACAATTGTCATAGGTAAACTAATAGGTAATGGACTACCTTTGTCATTGAATGTACAAATTTACATTAACCTAACCTAGGTGAATATCAAAATTTTATGTAGACTTGTCTAATGTCATAGGTAAAATTTTGGACTTCGGCGCCACTTAATGTGTACATAATATATAAAATTCATATCATTAACACGAATGATTAACATGATTTATACGTCAAACATAACCAAAGAATTTTTTTACAATAGAGCGATGAACAAAATAGACAATTATTCATTGGTGGTTTAAACTTCCAGACAACAAATAAATCACTTCGAGACTTTTTTGGGCAATGGGGTAAAGTTGAAGCAGCTGTTGTCAAGAGACACCCTCAAACCAATCGGTAACCAATTTTTTTTATTTTGTTAAATTGTTAAATACCTATTTCAATAATACATAATTTTCACATTGTTATCATTTTTTTTTATGTTGTATATCTAGATCTCGAGGATTTGGATTTGTTACATATTCTCAATCCTATATGGTTGATCGGGCAATTTCAAATACGCCTCATAACATAGATGGTCATGGTGTGGAAACCAAGCGTTGCATATCTCAAAAAGTATGAAATCTAAATATTATGTTTTTATCTTCATTGTTTATAATTTATTTAATTAATGAAAATAAAATTCTAGCATTATATTTAATGTGAATTTTTTAAGCATAAACTATAATATTAGTTATCAAAGATTACTGATATGACATTTTCTTTAAATTAATATACCAAAGGATATAACTAAATATATTTCATCTTAATCTTTACAATATATTTTTATTATCTTAGGTAATTAAT
Source organism: Rhopalosiphum nymphaeae (assembly GCA_036289425.1). Taxonomy (NCBI): domain Eukaryota; kingdom Metazoa; phylum Arthropoda; class Insecta; order Hemiptera; family Aphididae; genus Rhopalosiphum; species Rhopalosiphum nymphaeae. The sequence goes on along the minus strand of JAZAQC010000007.1, from coordinate 16,712,779 downwards.
AAACCTGCTAAAGAAAAAGCAATTTTTATTTCTGGTATAAATGAACAATCAGAAAATGACCTTCTTCTACATTTTGGACAATTTGGCAATATCAATTGTGTCAAAATAATAACAAAAAATTCAGGTCAAAGCAAAGCATATGGATTTGTTAATTATTATGAAACTGATTCAGTTCACAAAGCTCTTAGTAAGTAACTCTAATACACATTTTTTCTTTAAATTAAACTACAAATATATGTTTGTTTAAATTCAGAGAACAGAATACATCTTGTTGCTGGAAAGAAATTGAAAGTTAATGAAGCTTTTAATCGTAATGATGGTGCTGGTGGCTATCAAAGAAGTAGTAATGGAAATATGCGGGGAGGAATTACACAAAATAAAACAATGGGAAGATACTATAATAGTAATTATGAATCTATATAAATAAATAATATATTTAATTACTATTTTACTATACATTTATTTTTTAACTATATTATAATTTTTACTGATTTATAATAACTAAAAATAACTTATTGATTGTTCTCTTTTGATAAACCCATGTCAACTATAGTTAACATTAAGTCCATTTGTTTTTATACAAAAATTTTTAACACTGGTTTATTTTAATAAATAGTATAACATGATTTTTTTAAATATTTTTTAAAGTATCAATTGATATACTTAGTTTTAAAATCTAACAATTAGATGGCAATATTAGTAATATTTATTGTAGGTATATTTTTATGTGAATCCTGATGCATTAAATGATTTATATTTATATTTTCATCATTAATATATATTACATTATTATTTATAATGTATTTATACTTATTTATTTATCTCTAAATAACTGACACACTTGATTGCTTATATTTCATTTGCTATTCATAGGTGTCAGCTAACAGAGGGATCATTTGTAGAAATTTGTATTTTGTTTCCAAAATGTCCTCTATTCAGAAGTGTATGGTATTTAGAAATGATTGTTAGGTGAAATTTCACTGTATTTTTTACCATAGTTTATTTGATGATTGATAAAAAAAGATGTCAACTATAGTTGACATTTAGTTTTTTTTAATATCTATCTGTTTAAAAAAAACCCATGTCAACTATAATTAACATAATTTCAAAAACTTCAAAATGCACAATGTGTAACATATAACCATATTATATACTTAAAAATATTGTTTTATGTTGTGGTTTTTTAACTGACTTTACACAAAGTATGCCATAGACGTGAATGTGCTAACTATTATAATAATACATTTTAAAAATTAGTTAAATATTCTAGGTTTACATAAATTTATTTTTGAAATGAAGGATTGGAACGCTATATTTTTTAGCTAAAATTTCAATGGATATGAAATTAGGTTTTAATATTATATTAATGTTGAATAGATCATATGATAATTAATTTATATAAAATATAAGTAAAAGATGTTTAAATAAAACTTAGGTTTATTTTCTTTTTTTTTTTGTGCTTATTTTTTCATTTTTAAAATATATAATATATATATTATATAAAATGTATAATATTTTTTTTATCAATTAGGATCAACTGGTGTTGATTTTAAAAGTTATAGTGATGGTAAGTATGGAAGTAATATAGATGCCTCAAAATATTATGGAACTCCTCAAACTTGGAGTAACAATTATCTAGGATATGCCAACCAAAGAGGTGGAAGTTATAGTTGGCACAATTCTCAACAATCTAGTAATTTATTGAATTCTATTTAAATTAATGAAATTTTTTAACATTAATTTTTATCTAATTTAATTGAATGTTATAGATTACATCAATCAAAGTTATAGTGGTTGTGGACCGAGTAAATCATATTATACTTCTAACAATCATGCTACACTTTACAGTAACTCAGGTAGTTTTGATTATTATATTTGTTTAGGTATTACATATTTAATTACTAACATTAATTTGGTTATTTTACTTTATTTAGGCATCAGAAATAAAAATATTGGCCATTCTCCCCTGTTTATTACTGGTCAACAATTTATTGGTAAATATTGTTTAAATTTTATCAACAAGCAAAAATTGAACCCAATTTCTGATAGTATACAATTTTAATATATTTTTAAGATTCTAATCTATATATATTTTTTTTAAATTATTAGGTAGGATCCGAAGAGGCATTTAATCAGTACAGGCAAAAATAAGAAACTCATCTCAAACCACTCTTGAATAAATAATTTTGATACATGTAACAGTAATTTATAATATGTTTTCATTTGTGTGTTCTTTACGTTCAAGATATTTTTTAGATTAACAAATATTTAACTAAAGCAATAATGTATTTTTTATTTTTCCAACTATACATATTTTTCATATTTTTTAGTTAATGCTAACCTAAGTGTTTGATATATTTTTATAAAGTGTATACAAGACGGAATTGTATACCAAATTTTTTTATTAGTACAATAAATTAGTATTAGAGTAACTTAATATTATTAATTAATTCATAACTAATCTAGTTAGTCTACATATATAGAATATTCTAAATAATTTTGTTTACCAAGAACTTTTTTTGGATTGTTTTTATAATAAACAGATTTACAATAAACAACACCGAATTTAACCACTTTAAAAATGATTTATTAACTACACAAAAAACGACAAATCCACATTTCAAATAATATTACAATGTTCAATAATTTAACAGTAAAATAATCATGATAAATCTTTAAATCCTGTTATCTAATTCTGTTTGATATTACAGTTATATACTGTAATAACTGTGGATAAAAATATATAAAAAGTTTTTCAATATTAATAATTAATATTTGTATTATTACTATAAACTATTTATTTAAACTAGATATTTATTAAATACTTTTAAAAGAAAATCAAATGTTTTATGTAAAAATTATTAATCTATATATTTATTTTCTATAAATATTGTCATAATTCAACCAATTATATAACAATATTAAGTCCTTACTTTTTAGTAGCAAAATATTAGAACAGGTGGAATATGTGTATATACAGAATGATTTCTGTAACTTAAGAAATATTAATCCTACATACAAGATACAACACCAGTATGGCAGCAAATAAAAATCAATGGGTGGGAATAAAAGAAGTGAAAAAAGATCTCAATGGTCTGTTTTAACTTTTAATAGATGATTATCTATTATCTGTAGATGATGAAGAAACTGAAAAACTTTTGTGCATATATAAAATTATTCAGACACTGTTAATAAAATAAATAAATTAGCTCTTTTTACTCTTCAAAAAGGTAATGTAGATGGTTTTAATTTATTAAAACAACAAAAATTAATTTCAAAAACATGTTTTCTTATAAGTAAATAATTTCAATGTTGTACTATATATTATAATACATTTTTTTTTAGTATGTGCATATTATTGTGTAGTAGGTTTTTTTATGCATTTTATAGACTTAGTAGTCATCTGGAAGTATTATACTTCTATTAATAGTCATCTCTAAGGCTCTAAATAGCATTATTTTTTATCCCTTTGATGACCGTAACATGGAAATTTTACTGTGCTTGATATTTAAGATATTTTTATTTTTAACAGATGAAAGTGAAACAAAATTAATATTGACATAATTTTTTCAATGAACAATTCAATTATCATAATACAATGATTATCTTAGGCATTAAAATTCAAACTATTGGGTTTTATATAATAATTTTCTCTTCTTTATTAATTTATTATTCAAAACACTGAATAGATTGAAAACATAAAAAGATTGCATATTTACTTAATTAGTACAAAGACTATTAAAATAACTATTGAGATGTAAATACTCGTGTAATTTCTCTTTGCCACATTCACCATAACACTATTTTAGAAAAATAAAAACTAACTACCTACATAAGAAATTGTGAAAGTTATTCATTTCAGTGTTTATAATTTTAAATATTTAAATATTTATCATGGTTCATTAAACATAAACAAAAAAAGATTTTTTTATAAATTGTATTCATAGTACATTATTATATTTTGTCATTACATTGAATTATTACAATTAGGTACAGTTAATGCTTTGGAAAACAAATTTAAAATTCTGAGGGGCAAGTTCCACGTCTTGCTCCCCCTGGGGAGGACACCCATGTTCTAAATTGAATGTAACTGACATAGTCAATATTTTATAAATGTATATTTTATTAAAAATTTTAATTTATATAAAAATAAAACATGAATCATAATCAAACATTTTCTAATATATACTTGACAATTGTATTTAAAAAATTACATTTATAGTGACTAGCACAAAAACGTCCCATTGTCTACTAATAATCATTCATTGATATTTTATTATTTTTCCCAAGTACTTGTTATACATTGAATATTGTTTTTTTTTACTCTTTTCATTACTTTTAACACTTTATTTTTAAATATGTAAGACACATATCTATAAGTGTAATCTAGATAAATATCGCTATAAACACATTTGAGATGATTTAGAAGTAAAAAAACAATACACTATATAGGTATATAAAAACCATTTTGCAATATATAAATAGTATAAAGTTATTCATAATATATTAGAGGAAAAATGTGAAAACGTCTTATCAATGAATATATTATGAAAACATCAACTTAATATTTCAAGATTAGTACCTAGCACAAGTAAACATTATCAGACTTGAAATATTATTTCTACATGACAAGGTAACTCACCGGTATTACTTAGGTATATAATATTTTTGCGTCAATCAAATACTTGAATTTTTCGTTTTTCTAAACTTTTTGGAATTTTAGGCATACTCTTCAACGAAAACCGATAAATCGTACATACTTTTTCTCTGTAACCCCAATCAAAATGCACAAGTTCAATAACATTTTTAGTGGTTTGAAGTTCCAATAAAATTATTTTATTCAGCCTTGTTAATAAATCATTTTAGCATTTCCTTTTAATACAGCAATTAATATTTTGCTTGCCAACGATATTATCAGCAATTACCTTATATGATTATGATTTTTAAGCATATTAATAACTATTGTAACATCGTTATTACTCATATAATAAGCAGACTAGCGCATAACAATTATTATGGTACACCGATATCGGATACTACATTTTTTCAGTAGGTAAGTATATTGAATTCCTTGTAATTATATCTATCGAATAAATGGCTTACCTTTTTCAGTTTGAAATTTCTTTTGAATTTTCGACACACGTTGACGTTGACACGTTCACTGTTAACGCGATACGAATTGTGAATCAAACATTAATACCAATATCCAATACCCATATCGCGTATTAGGAAAATATTATCTTTATTACGAATTTACGTAAGTACCTATACTACAATTTATTGCTTTACGCCGAATCGACAATCAAATAAAATTTTAAAAATAATTAAAATAGGGTATAAAACCAATGCTTACATGTTTGATTTGATATATGTATACTTATAATATCAATTGCAAAATAATATTGACGATAATATCATTTATAATATATTTATATATACTAATCATATCAGTCAACAACGATAATTTGTTGTGGTTTGGAAAATTATGAAATATAAAAATAACAGAAAATATATATATTATAATATATAGGTACATCCATTATATATACTAGAATATAGTGGATAAACACATATCATTTGGTGCACAATCGTGTGTACCCCATTTCACACTGTGCATCTGTGCAACTTTAGTGTCATCTGCTGCATTTTCATGTTTCATAATTATTTATTCAACTTTATTATAGTTTGTTCGCCATTTGAGTTCGTAGTTGTCGCGATCGCGATAACGAGTACAACCGCCAACGGTCCTCCAGACGCTTTTCTTCAATTTTTTTATTTTTGCAAGACCGTTTCACGTTTTCACGTTTGTTTTGTCAGTATTTGCGTAGTACACTAGTACGTGTCTTTTGAAAGTCGTTCATATACGATTTTTGTACATAAATCCGGTTCGTGTGATTGTGACAAGTGATTAGGATCGCGGACGCCGATCGATGTACAAGATATTTAATCTGTTGTTTTTGCTTAAATTTACACGTATATGGTATATTATATTACGTAGAGCACTGATTTTTGATTCGAAGCCCATTTATCGATGTACATTAACTGTAAAATACTGTTTATTTAATTCAATAAATTGCATTTATTTGTATTTATATCGTTTTGTTGTTCTTGGTAGCTTAACCTTTACTATTGTTTTGTGCCTCCATTAAATAGGCGTAGAAGCGCGCCCGTCAATCTTGTACAGTCGTGGGCCGTGTGTCGCCGACTCGTTTGTCCACACTCCAAGCCTCGTCGCCAGTTCGCCACCAACTCGGCGGCGGTTATCGACTAACACATTTTTAGTGACCAATTTCTAGTAGAGGTGGGATAAGTAGTTCACTTTGGTGAACTGATTCAGTAATTTATCATTCGATAAACGAACTATTTCAGTGAATCTTTGGTTAAAAGAGTCATAAGTCGAATTGTCAACTTGTTTTCGTAATTTCGTTGTCGTTCACTGATTTAGTGATTCGTGTTGTATTGATAAGACCGGTCACCAGTTTGGAACGGTGTTGGTGAGTTGCGGCCCGTCTTTATAAAACAGACGTACGAGTTGCGATCACATTTTATTTATCACTTCATATCAGCCTATCAACATTACCCAAAAGACACCACGAGGAGGTTGGCTGAGTCGTCTCCCAAAAATTTGTTTTTTTATTTTTTATTATTATTTATATAAAAATGGCAAAATGTATGGTAATTTATAGTAAAATAATTTTTTTTAGATTATTGGTTGGGCATTTCTTTTTGTGTTAGCTTTGTCATCTGTTGTCTTATAAATGCTTCTTTTTCACATATTCCATTGCTTCTATATTTGATATACGTTTCTGATTGAATTTCTACCGATACTGCTGGCAGAAAATAAATAAATTTCCCGGGCCGCAATTAACTTAGTGATAAAATATGACCAGGCTGCAATTCACCGGTCTCCAACACGTTAATGACATGTTGTGCCGCAACTCACCTATAGTTGTTTGGAATTAGCTGCAGTGATCCGCTCGTATTTTACGCATGTTTCTAGTCCATAAACCTTTTGATAAGCCTAATGACATGTGTTTGATAATATTATAAAATGATCCAACTGACTCAGTGTTAAACAACATTCAATTGTATAGTGATTTAAATCTGATTTGTTCATTAAGTTCATTTTAAAGACTCGTTAAATTGAACTAGTTTGTTCGCAAACGATCTATCTCTAATTTTCTAGACACCCGATCATCATTCCCTACCGAATTTTCGGTGAAACGATTTTCACTCAACAACCCCGAAGGTGGCTTCTACACAACGGAATCAAGTTTCGCCAAAAAAATAATTGGTAATTTATTAATTAAAATTATTAACACCATGTTACAATATAAAATACACAATAGTTTGTGAATATAATATTTATCATGAAATTCTTAACTATTGTGGTATAATTAGTTAATTATTGGAGTATTATATTCATTGTTGAACGATTTCTGTTCAATTTCTTATCTTTAAAACACAATTTTTTTTTTTTTATTATATTAAGTATAAAAACCGTGCAAAAAAATTAAAGAGAAAACATGAGAAGAAAAATGATAAAGCATTTACTCTAACCGAAAACGACAATGATAAGATTGTGATTGACGATCAAGTGTTGTATCATCCAGGACAATGTCAAGAAGGATCAAAATAACATAAAGGAAAGCAGCAACATTTATCAAGAAAGTATTGCACAAGGAGCTACCAAAAAAACAACAAGTAATTGCCATTAATTATGTTGGTAAGAATTTATTTAAAAAAAAAAATAGGTTGAGAATATATAATTGATTGTTTGGTATGTTTGATTTTAGATACAATCCAGGTGATTGATTAAACTTTCTCAATTTGATTTGAAGATAAAACCTTAAAAAAAGGTGCAAATATTTTTTCCTCTAAATCTCGATATGCAAAACAGAAGAATGATATATCAAATTTAATGTAAGAGGTTTATAATGCTTCTGGTTAAGAAAATTCCAAAAATTAACTAAATATGTTAATAATATTAATGACTGCCTAGAAACCTTAGTTAGGATGCCTAACCCTGCTATTAAACACATCAGAAATTCTGGAACAACTGTGAATATATCTGTGCCTTTCGAACAACAACCCTGCCATATACCATCGTTTAATCTACCCAACAAGAAAACACTCTGATTCTGTGTATCTGCACTTAATACCAGTACGCTATGGCAGAATTGATTTTTATCTGACCCTTGCATAATATCTTGCTAGAGTGAGTATAACGTAGGTCCTTGATGTACCTAACCAAACCATTGATACTTAAAATAATTATATAATTAGTTCATTTTTATAACAGTTTTTTTTTAATTTGTGCTATTATGAATGTGACTTGTGTTCTTTTTTATAAGACAGAAATATAGATGCTAAGATATTTTGTTACTAAAGTATTGCTTATAAATACTTTATGCATTGTTTTTAAATCATGATAACTGATAATTATTTTGTAATAAACTTAAAATGGTTTCATACTTATAAATTAATAAAAATGATAAATGTACACATAATACTAATAAAAAAATTGATATATAAAATTTTAATTAAAATACAGAAATTAAGTGTTGAGCACTAATTGTTTAAGTTAGCTTTCAGCTTAGCCTTGGTAACTATATAATAAATATAGACTACATAAAACAATATTTGTTGTCTAGAGGTTATTGTAATGTTTAAAGTTTAATTAATATTAGTATAATAATTTAGTTTTTGAAATATACTTTTAAAATAATTTTGATATTGATTTGACTATTTAACATTTTATTGTATCCATTATATTGTTTTTTTTTTTTTTTTATCTTAGTTATTATCATAAAGTAGGCAACAATACAAGTTGGTTAATTAATAAAAATAATAATTATTCACTGTAAATAACAATATTATTGTATTGAACTTAAGAACAATTATATAATTTTGTATATAAAATAATCAATCTGTTAACCTTTAACTATTATCAATATTATATGTTGTGTTTAAGGAGATATATACCTTCAATAACATCATTTGATACTCATTGATACTATAAAAACCTTGAGGCCCCATACTAAGGTATATACATGACAACATAATTTTGTCATGGATATATGTAAGTATATATCATGGTTTAAGATATAAATATATCTGTATATTATCTTTAATCATGGTATATAATACATAAAAATGATATCAGTCCGTGCTTGAGAATCGAGACCACTATTATAATTATAAATAGTGTTTTTACTTTATATCTGTGCTTGAGAAGCTTAGACTGAATCCTCATTTCCTCAAGTCCTAATTACCATCTGGCATCTACATGTGTTTTATGTATAAGTAAAACGTTTGTAAGGTGTTAGTTTAAAACAAATATCGTTTGAGACTAAGCTTACTACAATGAATAATAATAATAAAAAAAAAGTGGATATTAATAATAAAAATTAAATTACTAGTTACTCTTATCAAAAATATTAATTTTAGATCGTATAACTCTGAATCCGTATTATTGAATATTTAAGTTAATTTGCATTGTATTCATTTTAGTTAGAATTGTATGCATTTCCAAATGCAATAATGGCAATACGTGTGAAAATAAATAAATAAATAAAAATTTTCCAATATTAACCAAATAAGTGTAAAATAAAATAAGTATTACATTTGAACTTAATATTTTTTTATTATTTATTTTTTCTACTTGGTATAATCAATCTGGCCATTGTATTCAATGTCTAGTCTATAATGTATATAATTATCCACATGGCTTGAAAAACTCAGGCAATGTATACAATTTTCGGTCATTATTTACAATGACCATTTATCTACATGGGCCGTCACATATATCTTATATATATATCAGGGGTAGCCAAACTGCGGTTCAAAGACTTTTGCAGCTCACATATCTTGATATCTTATCTTATTTACTTTAATCATATAATATATATATATATATATAATAAGACCTTTTTTTGCATTTCGGCTCTTCCATATTTGTTAATATATTGGATGGCTCGCGAGTTTCTTCTCGCTGGTCACCCCTAATATATATATATAAATATATATGTGTGTGTGTGTGTTTAAGTACATGAATTCGGAAAAAATTTGTTCATGCAAAATAACCATTAAATGTCATATAGTGTTACATGCAATATAAAAAATTGGCTATGATTAACTAAATTTCAGTATACTCTTAAAAGAATTGTTTTTAAGTGTAAATAATACATTGTACCAAATTTGATAGAAAATACTTAGTTAAGAAATAACATGTATAATTGTATTTATACAAACAAATAAGAAGAGTACAATCTTAATAAATAATTACTTGAATATCTAAAATTATAATTTAAAAAATAATTAATAATCATTATAGTTCATCTATCCTATTTATAAATATAAAAATGAAAGTAAATCAGTCAATCTTATAATTAAGTACTTATAAAATAAAACATGATTAGTAAATTAATTTCATAATAAAATTACATTATTGATTATACATCACATTATAGCTGTTTCTGCTTACCACTATTTTTAAATTAAAAATACAAACATAAATCTATCTGATAAAGAATTTAAAGGGAGTATGAAATTTCATTCTTTAGAATTAAAAACAAAATATTCATTTTTCTTTGTTTAAAAGAACAGATAATCAGTTTTCATCAATAACATGATTCAATATTTGATGTATCATATTAATATGATCATATGCATAACTAAGGAGCATAGGTGGGCTTAAGCTCTGCTTCCCAGAATTTCTTAGTCCTTCCAGAATTTTTGGGTAAATGTATGTACCTATAAACATATTAATACCTATTACCTTTATTATTATCCACAATGTAAAAAATATAATGTTTCAGATGAATAAATAATAATGCAAGACTTAGTTGTAAATACCAATAGAAAACATAAATAATTATCTAATTAAAATAATTTGCTATAAAACATTTTTTAAAACTCCAGCTCTCCCCAACTTAAAGGATTAATTACGCCTATGCATATGATAAAAATTAAGTTCAATTTAATTTTTAATCTATACATAATTATATAATTAGCTAATAATATATAAATATAGATTTAGATGTAAAAAATATTATACAATTGTTATTTATCAGTATAGATGAAATTATGTCCTCGGAAGACTACAGTTAAGGTGGGAAGATTGCGTCAAAAAAAATATTGAAACAATGGACCTGAATAGTCCCGCCTGAATTGGCGAGAATTAGCAAGAGATAGAGATAGGTGCAGTATGTTTATTTAGAAGTATGGTCTTGATTTGCCGAAACCAAAAGAGAAAATGAAGAAGATAATTATGTAAATTATTAAAATTTAAATACAATAAAAAACTGATTTACATTTTTATTACAAAAAAAATCAGTTAGAATTTAGTATTATATTTCAGTATGTTTGTATATAAAAAATTATCAATACCAAAAATTATAAAACTAAAAGGATTGCAAATAAAAAAAGATGTTTTTTTTTAATTTTAATAATGTATGAAATATAAATGGCATTAATGAATATTTTATTATCTTGTATTACTTTTATTTCAAAAGTAATTAAGGGGTTGTTTACAGTAGATGTGGCAGAAATATAATTAAACATAATATTTTGTTTCATCATTTACAGAGAAATTTGATGAAAAATATATGTCTTAAAAGTTTTAAAACTTTAAAACAATGTAATTATAATATAAAATTGAACAATATCCAAGAAAATATTAATAAATTTATGAGCTAAAAATGATTTGAATAGAAAAATACAAAATACATCAAAACTGCACTTTAATTATAAAATTAAAAATCAAACTATTGTACATGATATTACTTATTTTTAAATAAAAATATATGTTTAAATTTGTAATGACTAATTTTTTGAAATAATGTTAATTGATATAGTTTTCAAGATTATATTTAATTTTTACATAGCATAATATTATTATTATTGTTAACATGCTATAAATACCACATAAATAATTAATTATATTTACTTATCATAACAATACTATTTATGAATCAAAAATCAATTGCTCATTAAAAAATGTATCGTCTTCTTTGTAGAGGTAGTCGATTTTTTTCAAAGGAATTTTCCAGACAGACATAGTGGCGGCTATTACTTCATTAACCAGAATAGATCCATATTTTGTTTTCTAAATATAAAAAGTCGTTAGTAATAACTTTAATAATCATGAAAAATCAGTTTACCTTAAGGACAGTTAAATTTTTTTCATCACAATTGTTTTTAAATTTTCTATTTTCAAAAACACGATCAATCAGACAATGAACTGTTTCCTGTTAAAAAACAATATTTAAAATTAAATTAAATTTATGAATCAATTTTAATAATTAGTATTTAAAGTATCTATAATTGAAAATTTTACTTTAGCTAAAAACATAAGAATATCTTTAACTTGATTATTGAAAGTAATATCCCATGGGAGAGCTTTTTGTACTTGAAACAATAACTTGTCTCCAAATCGACTATGAAAACTTTTTCTTCTACATATTTCAAAACCTTCATATCCTCTAAAATCAATAAATATATATAAAAAAATATACATCACACAGTACAAACTATTGTTATACTTTGCAGTTAGTAAAATTGATATATCATTAGCTCTCATCAGACGTGATTCATTAGATTTTTTTATATCTTCTTCAGTTATATTAATATCTAATTTCAATTCCACAATAGCATTTCTAAGCTTATGAAAAATAGATTTAAAATGTACGTTGTCAGGTGATACATCTTTTTTTGTAAAATCAATAGTGGCCAAGGCAGCAGCAGGATCTAAACATTATTTTATCAATTATCAGACAGCAGAAATAAAAATTTAAAACCTTATTATGAAATATAAATCAAACAATACCTATTTGTAATGATTCGTCTTCTACATTTGTAATATTTTCAACCATATCATCTTTAAAAAAACCTGGAAGTAGTAGTTTATTATTTTTTTTTCTTTTCTCTGGTTTTTCAGTATCACCTAATTTACTGAGTTTTTTGATAGTATCTTTTAAATCTATAAAAATAACAAGAAATATATTAGTTAATTAGCAATATATTATCAGTTAACAATGCAAATAATTGTTGTAGAACTTTGGTTTATTTATTAATATTTTTTTTTAGATATATTTATAATACATTTGTACTTCTGATTATTAATTCTTACAATAGTATGATAGAATTCGAATAAGTGTGACCCTATGATCTTTCAAAACATATAGTATATGTTTGACTGATATATACTGGTTATTATGTAAAATTGCAGCTTTTTGAAGTTGGTGAATTAACAATATCATTTGTTTTAATAATACCGATTGAATTATTTCGACTGTATCTTTGCGTGGTAATCTTTCACCTAATCCATGAATGATTTCACAAAGTTCTAGAAAAAAATATAACTTTGATAACACATTGGTTTATACAAGAAAATAAATTCCATACCTATAATGCAATCATCCATTTTTTTATTCCTAAAAAACAAACAAATATCTTTGAGTATATACACAAAAATAATTTTTAAATAAACTAAGTCAAAAATAACACAAATAATCTTTAAGCACTTCAAGTTGTTAGATTTACAATAGGAAAAAATAAAATACAGCTCAATCATAAATTAATAAATAATTTTGAAGCTAAAAACATAATCATAAATAACAAAGATAAACAGCATAATTAAGACTTTTACATGTTGTTCTTTTATGGTTTAATATTATATTGTAGTATGTTACAAGTAATATTCAAATTACTTGTTGGACCTTAATGGGAATTTCATATACATATATATATATTTATAAATTATTGTATTGCTACAAATGCTACGTGCTCTGATATCCTGTACTAATAATATAATAAATTATAGGTATACTGCAATACAGGTATAAATATTAAGATTTCAATAAAAATTATATCAATAGATTCCTGGGGACCTATCTTCAAAGATATCGAAACCAACTTTCAATCAAAAATCAGCCAAAAAGAATTATAGTTTCGATTATCAATAAAAAAAAAAACAAACACTATTTTCAAACGGTTTTTTGACTATAAATCTGATATTACTAATCGATAAATTTCTACGATAGTCAATTGAGTGAGAAAAATGGTTTTCGACACAACATTTTCACCATGTCATGATTTCTTTTTTCTTGTATTTGTACAACAGGTTATTTAATATGTTATTCTTTATAATTGATCTAACTTTATGAACGGTTAAGATAATCATTAACTTTTTAATACGCTGAATAAGGAAATTTAAGCAATATGGCATTAATTGATGATGATTTTGAAGCATATAATATGTAATTAAATACCATGAATATGAAAATATTTAACAATATGAACATCAAAAATGAAAAAAGACCAGTTTTGATACAAGAAAATCCTTTTGTTGGTAATTACATACATTTTAATTATTAATCAAAAATGTTTATCTGCCCAAAAATTTCAAGTTAAAATCAATATTTTGAAGTATAATATGCATTATAAATTGAAACTATTTGATTTATTTATTTAATATTTTAAATATATTTAGTCACATATAAATATAATTGCTTTATAAAAATTAGCTAACATAATATTTTTTTTAATTTTTAAGTACAATCTGACCAATAATTAATTGGGATCTATCTAAAAAATAAAGTTCTAGTTCAAGAGTTAACCAATCTTCTGGCTCCTTTTATAAAAAGTCCAAATACAATTGCTAGACTAAATATTGAAAGAAAAATTAGTAGAAAATTAAAATACACACAAATATAAAATTTATTTTTCAGTGCTTAAAATTAATGTATTTTGCTAATACAAATCTAATTCCACACACCAAAATATTTTAAAATAATAAACCAAGTAGGTGTGTACATCTGACTTTGTCACATAATTGTTTTTGATATTTATTAGTATTTAGTTATTGTTTTAAATTTATTATAGCTAATGTTAAATAAATTGATTTTTATACATAAATTTAACTTACTATTAGTATTTTATATTAGGCATAAAAGTGTATTTACCACAATCACCACATAATATAACTACTATACAAAAATTATATTTATTCATTTTTATTAATTATTATAATAGTCCTTGATATATGACTAAAAATTTTAAATTAAAGACTAAATAGTTTGAGTCAATAAACTTATGGTATTATTAAATAGAGTATAACAATTATTTTACTTAGAACATAGTGTGTACTACTGCACACAATTTTAAGCGCTGTTATTTTTGATAGATTTATCATGGTTTTTTCTGTTTTTATACCAATATTATTATTATTGCATTGTTAGTAATTAACAGTCCTTAGATTTTTTTGCAAGTAGAAGTTACCCAATATATTGGGGAACATAGAGGTGCTTCTGTGAGTAAGCTTTTGTAAGCAAATGCACTACTGAAATAGCTAATGCTTTGAAAGCTCCAGAAATACTCAATAAATATATACATTTTCCGATTTCTGTTAGTGAACTTAAAAAAATTTGATTGGAGTAAAATATTTCATTAAAATCTCTACTGTACAATACTTAACTTAAGTACATTTATTTTTCTGTTAAGTTTTTATGAAAAATTTGGAATATTAAGAGTATTTGGTGTCATTAATGGAACACATATTGCTATTATACCACCCAATTAAGTCAATCTTGTTTATCCTGAACATGTATATGTATAATATGTTAATAGAAAAAGCTATCACTGGTAATTTTAAACATAATAGTATACATTTTGAAATTTATTGAATATAAAATGACTCATGGAACTTTAGTAATTTTATTTTTCAACCAATATAGATCACTATAGTGTAATTCACACAAGGCTTGAGTTAAAAAAAAGTGATTATAATTTTGTTTATATACATGATTGTCCAACATTACAGATAATAAAAATAACGTGCACAGTGTATAGCTAATCATACAAATGTAAAAAATATATAATGTAATAATATAAAGATGTGTATCAAATTTTCGATTGTGTTCATTTAATCTATATGTATTTTACTGAAATTTAGCAATAACGAATTAAATAAAATAGCATAAATATATTATAAATTTACCTGTAGAATAGATCACGACGATGAAAATAGGTAAAGTATGCAACGTCTTTTGAAAATTAATAAACATAAGCCAAAAATCTGTGTGTGGTTATTCAGATATAGGTAGAAATCAAACCATTGACTATGAGAAACTTATACATCTGGTTCAGTTTAAATCAAAATTAATTAAAATACCATAGAGATTGTAAGTAATAAAGAATAAAGGCATTATTAGGTCTTATTAACCATATTATTTATTTGTATTGTTTAATTCCAATATTATCACAGATATTGTCACTAACGCGGGATTATATTATATTCGACCGATAGAAACGTTTTGCATATGACCCGGAACGTTGATTAGTGATTACTGATGAACCATGATTATGGAGGTAACCAACTATACTACGAGGGCTCATTAATTGTACCTCCATTAATTGTTTCATTTAAGACGCTAAAATATCTAACAGTTTTTGCAAGTTCAAATTCAAACATTAACATTTCCCTCTTATACATAACATACTCGAGTTCAAGAATTTCAACACCAACTTCTATCGCGGTTGTCGAGTAATTATCAGGGCTGTAAAAAATTAAAAGAAGGAATTTAATCATGCATTTCTAATTTAAAATAGGTATTCAATTTACAGACTCAGAAAATCAGAATTTATTTTGCGATATTTATTTTTTTTATCCACAATGATAGGTATGTGTTAATGACTATACCTATTACATTATAGATAGTCATTACGTACTCTTTACATACTCATTTAGATATAATTCTGTGATTAAGCAAATTATAGTATATTATTATGATAATATCTATAATAGGTAGGTCGTAGGTATATTTTGTACGGTGTACCTATTGTAGGTAAGCTACACAATCGGGCGCGAACGCAGGATAATATTTCGGAGGGTGTTTTTGAAAAACTGTACATAAATACCATACTATTCATTTATAGATCAGGTAATTTATTTTTTGTTCCTGATATTTCGAAAGGGATTTAAACACCCAACCCCCCCTGCGTTCGCACCTGTACACAATATATACCTACATACTATATATTTTTGTTTAAAATACGTTCAAGATGAACTTAAAGAATTTAAGGTGCAGAGTACACTTTATCGTTAAATAGTTTTCTTTTATCACACTGACAAAATTAGGAAACATAGATATAATTTAAGTAGAATAATATTACTCAAATACTTTCATACATCAAACTCAATTGTCTATGGACTTAGGGTTAAACTATTATAATAACTTTATATAAAGACCATTGGGCGCCTATAACGATAATCGGTTGAAAAGTTCATTTTAAAAAAAGTTGGACAAAAAATCCGAATTCGGTTTTTATATTCAGATAAAAAGTCCGAAAATACCATTGAAGTATATGAAATATGATCATCATATAGTTCAATGGAAAATACAAAATATTTTATACAATTAATATTTATTTTAAAAATTTAAAAATATTTGTAGACATTATATATATTATACACATTATATTATTATATTTTTTCTATTTTCTTATTTTCATTTATAATTATTTAATTTATTATTAATTTTAATTAATTTTAATAGGTACGTAAAAACATGTATTTAAAAATATTAACATACAATCACACAATATCTTAGGAACAACAATATCAGCATTTATTTGTAACTAAATACATTTCAACAAACAACAAATTTTATTATATTTATAAACAACTATATACAACTAAACTAAAACTAAAAAAATAATAGTATATTTAATAAAAAAAGTATAAATTTTTCATTATTATAGGTACCTAACTATAGTGTATTTCTGTTATACTTTTATTAGTTATACGAAAATATAATAATATAATATGTGTACAAACATTTTTAAATTTTTAAAATAAATATTATTATATAAAATATTTTGTATTTTCAGACTTTTTGTCCGGTTATAAAAACTGAATCCGGACTTATTGTCCAACTTTTTTTAAAACGGACTTTTCTTCCACGATTCGCCTATAATATATTGTACTATATATTTATGTACTAGATTCAACCAACGTTGAGAGATACCTACAAACAAATAATCCATAACTTTGCTCGTAATATACAAATTAATTAAATTTGCAAAAAATATTTTTAAATTATACTGTATAATTTATGTAAATTTTACTTATATTAACAATTTCATTAGTTTTCATTGAAAATAAAAATTTGAACACTTTGGGGTTCATTTGAAAGAGAGAGAGATATATTTTAGTAAAAGAATATTTTTAATATAATTTTTATATATTTTGCTAAATCAAAAAAATAAAAAATAATATGGATTTAATAACATTATTTTTATTTAAAGTATGCAAAATAATATTTTGAACTTAACATGATGGGTAATATATTGTAATTATTTGTACTTCATTCATTTCATTTTTAGTTTGTAAAATAATTAATTGTTATTCAAAATCATTTAATTGACACTTCTAATTATAAAATTTATTTGAATATATATATGTTTAAATTTAATATCATAAAATTAAATACATAAATAAATAAATAGGATAGGAAATTATTAAAATATTACTATGTTATATTGTTAAATTGTAATGTAATGTCATTAAGTTAGTCAAGTTTACCCTTAAACCTTAATGCAATTTAATTTGTAGATAAAACCAGTGGTGCCAAGGTTCATTTCAAATCATGTTGCGAAATTATAAATTTTTATACAGACACCATTTACCTAAATTTGTTTTATAGACTCACATATAAAACATCTTTATATATTAACTAATTATAGTTAGATGGACAAGCTAAAACTATTAACCTTGGATTGCATGGTATTACTTTAGATTTTAGAGAATTAAGCCATTTATAAAAGTGAAATGTATTCATGTATTAATGATAGATTGAATCCAACAAATATTTTATTTTGATATTATGTATGTGTTATCTTTAATTAGTCCAACATTAAAAATAAACATACGGGAATCATCACCCACCCAAAGCATGTGTTGTGGTCATAAAACTTGGACATGAGTTCGGCACCACTGGATAAAACAATAAATACCCCAGCACATAGTTTACAATATTATCCTTATTAACCAAGTTTTTAATTAATAATAATTCAAAAAATATAAAGGCCGGTGCTTAAGCAAGTAAGTCTAATGTAGTATTGAGTTTTGTAATATTTCGCATTTCTCATTTTCATTACACATATTTTAAATGCTCTACTAAGATTTAATACAAACAAAACTAAGAAAAAATAATAATATTATATTGAATTTAGATTTAATAATCTGTATGTATCCATTAATAAACAAATTACAAATGTTTGGATAGATATTTAACATTTATTATATTATTAGTTAATTCATTAACTGTTAAAATATTATTATTAAAAATATATCTTTATAATTTTATGTTTAACAATACTATTAATAGTTATAAGCCAATCAAGTCACCAAAAATTTATCTTATCCACCCAATCATCCCTTGTTCAAATTGTCTCTTGTAATTATTATTAGAATTAATCAAAACTAAATGCACATTTATAAGCCACCAACAATGATTATCTCTAATGCTCATCTCATTCTATAAAATTATACATCACTGGTCTTTTCCTATCAAATTATGCAGAAAGTTGGAAGTCATTACTAAACTCAAAATCAGCCAAACAAAAAAACGAATAGTTTCCTAATGGCCATAGAGGACACACCAATATATATTGTATGTGGGATCCATATTGATAAAAAATTAATTTTTACCGAATGCCAACTATACAAACGGCAATCTAAGAAATAAAAACTTCCAAAATTACTAGCTGCCACACTCAAGCAGACCTCAATTTTATACCACAATTAAATTAATCACCATTACCAATCTAATCAACAATATCTAGCCATTTCATCAAGACTTCCGTATTTAAGCAGCCTATACTATTGATTGTGTATTTTTGTACTTTATATAATTACCATATATGATTTAATTATATTATTAATACCCAATAGTCACTACTGTTGAGAGTTTATCTAAATAAAAAATAAAAAAAAAATAGTAAACTTTTAAGCTACCTAAATAAGTAAAAGTATAGTTAAAATAGTTAATTAAAATAATATACAAAATATACAACATACTTTAAATAATAAACCCTAAATGTATTTATTCTGTAAGATAAAAATTTTAAAAGTGAACTATGTTTAAATAATTTGGGATCATCAAGAATACACCAGCAAAAATATATTATAGAATTGAATTAATTAATTTTTATATGATTTTAATTAAATTTACAAATTATTGTAATATTAGGTACTAGGTAAGTATTTGATTTTCCACTTTTAAATGTATTTAGTTTAAGATAAATATGACTGATTGATTTAAATATTAAACTTTGAGTAGATAAGGTTAAGTATTTAGAAACTACTTTTTTAAATTGCGATTTCAATACATTAACATTTTTAAAAATATACGTTTCAATAGCTATAGGATAAATGATTATGTACCATCCATACAAAATATAACGTACTTGAAAATATAGTGTTGCACTATGCATTAAAAGTTAAAAAATTTTAATTTAAATTAATTCATAATATGAATTTTAAGAGGACGTAGTACTTGCATATGTTGTCCCGGTCTTACACACATAGAAATAGCAAATTTTTGTTCATCAATTTCAATAGTGTGCTGTAAGTTTTGATATTAGAGAGAATTTACCTATAATACAATTTAAAGGTAAGATTAAAGTAAGTTATTATCTTTTTGAAATTGTACATTTAAAATGATAGTGAACGAAAATTTGGTATGTCGTACGAGTGTAAAACGGAGACATCACATAAGGGTACTACGTCATCTTAAGAATTTAAGATAAATTTAATATGAAAGTATGACATCTGACAATTATAATTTATTACAAATTACAATCAAGTATCTACGTTAAAAAAAATTAAAAATCATTTCGCACTTCACCTTATCACGGAGCACGTGTGTCGAACGGACGCACGGCATTCTTTATCACGTATTCACGTTATCTGTCATTAAATTGTAGCATAGGCGTGGAAACCTCGATAGTAATAAATATTTAATAATCAACTATGTCCGTTCGCGAACCTTCTAGATCGTTTACTGGTCACTACACTTAGTCTTCTATGGTCCAGTAGTAGTCAATACCATTCTGCTCTTTTTTCTTCAGCCGTATGTGAATCGAATCCAATATCCCTATAATACGCCTATAAACGTATGCCTACAGCTGGTATCTTCGCTGTCTTTACATGTGATTTGTATTGTGCAATCGTAAAACCATATCACTATCCTGTTTGAAGCGAATTCGGCCAAGTCTGATCCGTTTTCAACATATTTGACTATTTGGCGATCTGATCAATTTCGTTTGACTGTGATTTGTTATCATGGTGGACTCGGTGCCTGCTATGTTTGGCTTGTTGGTCAGCGGTAGACTGGTGAGTAGTCTGGTTGTGTAATCTGATAGTTCTATACCTTTTGTGGCCTACTTGACTGTACTATATAAAATTGCTATACAAAAACTATAATTTATATGTTGAATCAAGTTTTTTAAGGAGACAGTAAACTGTGACTAAATTTCACTTTCTAAAAGTTGGTATGTAAACTGCGGCAAAAAAAAAATTAACATTATTAAATAAATTGCTGCAGTTTGTATAATGTATCTTATCGGTTTTGTCGCAGATTGTATAATGTTAATTTTTTTTTTGCTGCAGTTTACATGTAAAGTTTTAGAAAAGGTGTAATTTTATCGCAGTTAATATACAGTCGTTTTCTATACCTAATTTTTATATTTTTATCATGAAAATAATGTTTATTATTTAGGTACGGACAGATTTTGAACGCTTGGAAGAAACAAAATTTATGATAACTATCAACTCTGCGGAGTCAGTGAATTACATTTGTGTGTTTTTGACCGGTCTTGTGCCATTTCCTGAGGGAACAGCTGGTTCAGGTAACAATATGCCATAACTTATAAATAATATTAATTTAAAAATTATAATTTCATAGTTAAATATAGAAATATAATGCATAACATCTAAAAATGATGTAATATGATTATTTCATGTGAACCAATTTCATTTTACCTCTTCAATTGTTCAAACTTAATCAAAATCTATATTATTGGATAATTTTTTAAATCTATATTTGCAAATTTTGCTAACAAATTTTAATAACTTAAAATTGATAATTAGTGTTTGCAATCCACCTAGTTTTTAAATGAATATCAAGCAAGTGTAAAAAAATACTTGTATGACAATTTTAATAAATTGTTGATATGGCACTCCACTTTATTGGGACACATTAATTACATGTTATTTTATCTTAATAATTTTAAATAATAAAATGACACAAAAAAATTTGTTGGTGGTTAGTTACTGATTTATTAGTACTTATAAGGTAGTCTGTAATAATAGTAAAGTGTGCAAATTTTAGTAGTCTTAGATAATGGAGTTAATCTCGGGTGGTGATCGCAATAATAACAGTAGTCTCGTATAACAAGAAAGTACCATTTATTAATACACATATAGAAGAATATTTTTATAACATAATAAATACATATATAATTAAAATATAAAATAATAATAACTTATTATACAAGAAATACATACCTATTTATTCATAAAAATAATTATATGTTAATAAATTTTGGGAATAAAAAAGTATTCATTTGCATTATTTGTACTTAGTTTATTATTTTATATAAAGTACACTAATAAATAATCTAGTAATTTAATTCTAAAATTAATATTGTTGGATTATCAATTATAAATGTATACAATTTATACAATATACTCGATAAAAATGTTTCAATTATCCTCTTTTGAGGCCCAAAAAGTGGTGCATATTATACTATAATTATATGTCCATTTTGTAATTAAAGAATTATCCTAATAAGCTGTTGTCCTAATAAATTGGTATATATTAAACAAAGTATATTGTATAAAGCCACAGACTTCTATATAATACTAGATATGGTACTCCATAATTTGATAACCATTGCAAACTGAGAAGCCAGCTAATTGAATGGCTGTCATGTTTTCGGTTGACAATACATTATATTCATTACATAGAATTTATTAAGAACAACAGTTTTGAGTGGTAAGATAAAATAATAATTACAGAAAAATGTATTAAAAATAATTTGTATTATATAAAAAGTTACAATATTAAACATCGAAATATAAATTAATAGGTAACCTAATATACTTACATCTAATATTTTTTTAAATAAATAGGTACCTACCTACAAATTATACTTTTTGGTAATTCTTAAGTCTTAATTTATAAATTATTAATGATAAAAATGTTTATTACTTAAAGTATTTAAAATACAATAAATACATAAAAACCTACTTTAGTATAGGTATATTATATTGTGACCTAAATTAAATTGATAGTATTATTGATTATTAAATAAATTAACTTGGTTAATAAATGGTCTTCAACTTTTTGGTAGTATTATATTCTATATTTACTGTATAGGGCATAATATGCATATAGTATTTGTAACAGGCATTGTAATGTTTTGCTAACTCAAAATATGGCAGTAACTGATAAACAATGCTTCAACTGATAACAAAAATTTGCTATTTAATATAGAAGTTTGTGTATTATTATTATTTATTTTATTTATAACACCTTATTTTTTTATTTACAAAAGTTTTTGTAAATGTTTGTATCACTAATATCAAAAATATCTTATAATTATGTAATGATTTTTAATTTATTCCTACTTATAATAAAATTTAATAATTATGATTACAAACTAGTCATAGTATTATTTTTCAAATTAATAGCACATATAAAGCATTTTTTGAAACCCATTTTTATAATTACAGTAGGGTTTTAATAATCCAAAAACAGGCTAATCTGAAAGACGCAGTAATCTAAATGACCTGGAGTATATATCGCCATTGTTCCATTATTTTTATCAAAAAAAGTATATGAAAATGGCCCCATGAAAGCAAAGTGATAGGTAATCCGGACGGCCCTTTTCCCCAATCTCGTTCAAGTTATCAAGAACTTACTGTATTAAAATTAGTAGATGAAAATCATGCTAAATGTTTGATTATTTTTCATAAACATTCATTTATGTTTTCAACAACTTAATTCATTAGTGTTGGTATTATTATTGATTATAAATAGTCAATTTTTAAAATGGATCAATTGTGTAATTAATGTGTCATAGTTGGGGTTCATTTGATCAACTTCGATATAAGCACATAATTTGTAGTTGTTTATATGTGTATTATTTTTATAAAAATATTGATAAAATGATCCATATAAAGAATGGTGGAAGAAAGTTTCCGCTTTCCTGATATACTAATCTGCGCTTGATTATGTTGAACATCTCATATTTTTTTAATCTATAACTTACTTTAATGAATTCAATTTACTAAATTATGTTCAATAATATTGAATTATCGAGTTTAAAAATTGATTTAAAATACAAGTATGTCCTAAATTTATTTAGATTAAATATAATATTTAAATAAAAATAATAATAGTTTATGTTAAAGATATATTAATAATTATGTTATTATAGGTAACTGTATATATTTATTTTTGTTTTATTCTAGTTTACTTCAGTTGGCCAGATGAAAATGCAAAACCAAATTGGCAACTATTAGGTATTCTGTCCAATAACAAGCCATCCGCCATTTTTAAGCTTTCAAATCTTAAACAGCATTTTGATATAACAAACCAACCAATAAATGCATTTAGTCAATTCCCATCAATTTCTATAAATGCTCAAATTGGTATTTCCATTGAACCTTTATTAAATGCTGAAATGCAAACAACCAGCATAGAACCAACACAAAATTTATCAACATTTGTCGAATTCACACAAAAAATGGTACAAAATTTATACAATTATGTATCTAGTTATGCAGTTGACGGTGGTCCACAGCAAACATCTATGGTACCACTCTTATCAGTTCAAAAATGGTATGAAAACTTTGAGAGGAAATTAAATTTAAACCCTAATTTTTGGAAATCTTAGTATCCAATTTTTAATATATACCTAATTCTTCTTGATACTTAGTGTAATATAATTTATTTGATACTAAAATTATAAATTGGCATTATATAATACATTATATAACTATTTGATAAGTAATATACAGAGACTGTCTAAATTGTTGTTAATGATAGTCTTTAAGTTAAGCTATGTGCCTTAAATTAATAATAAGACTTATGTAAAATAATGTAATATGTGTAAAATGTATATACTTTTAGACACTTAGATTGTGTTTAATGAAGGATTTATTTTTGTTTTTGCTTTTCCTCAATTTATTATAATTTTAGTATCTGTTAAGAAACAAGACCTTTTTTCCATAAAAAAAAGTGTTCATTATTAAAAATAAAATTATAATTCTCATTTTGTACAACTAGTTATTTATTATTTTTTAATTATTTGTGACAGATATTTGTAATAATTTTAGTTTACTAAAAAGCATTCAAGTTTCATGGCCTGTTTAAAAACAAAAATGTATATTTTTGCAAAGATTAAGACTATTTGTTTTTTAGTAAGTTTTAAAAAATATTGTAATATATTATTTTACATTTAAATATTTTTTTTATCTATGGTTACACATCAAAAACTTGCCTATGTTTTAATAATATTATACAGTTTATAAAACATATTTTGTTTGAATGCTATGTGTTTTATATTAAATTTTTACTTTGTACAAATGATACCTAGTAATTATATCATTTTTACTGTCATGTTAAAATTATTAAATTGGTTTTTATTCATCATTTTAGCTACCTACGTCATATATGTTTTTGTAAAGTTTATATTGATGCTGATCAGTTTTAAAAAAAATTATTTAATTTATTCATCACGATAAAACATAACATCTAAAATTTCAGTTAAGACATCATTGTTTTTAAAGCTGTTGTGCTCTAAACTGTATACAAATTATTTTGACAACAATGCTGTGAAAACACTTTTGCAAAGTATATAATTATTCAATTATATAAATAATTGGACAAAAATATAGGACTTGATTTTTTAAACTTGCTATTTAATTTTTAAATTCATCTTAAAAAACAAATTACCATTTTATTTTATTTTAAAAATAGTATATCTTACACTTACATATTCTATTCAATTGAAGCACAAATTATTTGCTGTAGGTACTTGATATTTATTAAAAGTACTTGTGATCTTTTAACTTGATATTGATTCAACAAGAGGCGGCTTGTTATAAAAATACTAGGAGTTTTAAGTTTAACAGAGTTATTCATAATTTATAACAGATAATTGATCATTCAAGTAAAAAATAAGTGTATCTATATTATAAATTGTAAAAGTTAATGAACAAATTAATTAAAGAAGAACCTAAAAATATTACATTGGTCCTAGTAAATGTAGTTAGCAGGTGGGTTGTTTAGAAATTTGCTCCTTGAGTTATGAATACTCAAGCCGCCACTGGATTTAACTTGTACATACACGAGTAATTAAAAAATGTTTCTAATTTTAACTTTGAGGGTAGTTTATGATAGAAAAAATAGATTTAGTTTATACTTTCGAGTGGTCAAAATTAAAAATGATCAAATTTCATAATAGTAACTCCGAGGATTTGAGTTATTATAAACATTTAAAATGTTCCCTTTTTTTTAGAATAATTAAATTTTTTCATAAATATCAATAAAAAAATTATTTGTTATGTAAAAATGTTTGAAAATTAAATATAAAATTCTTCATATGTTGTTCAAATACTAGTTAAAAAATATTGAAAATACATAGCCACAATTATTTTTTTATTAATGATTAATACATTTTGAATTTTGACAAAATTTGTAAGTCTCAAAAATTTTAATTGGAAATTCAATATAAATTTTCTTTATTTAAGATTTAAAAATTTAATACAAGGTTCTTTATTAGGTTTTTAACCAATATAAAAAAAAATCTACCAGTCATATTCATTTTTATAATGTGCTTCTAATTTTAATATAAATTTTGGTCTTTCAAAACTTTTACAAATGAAAAGAGATTTGGATGATGATGATTAGAACTACTATTGTATCTTAAATGAAAAGATTCACATGCATTAGTAGTCTCATTAGACACCACAACTTTGGAGGAAATATTGAACATGAAAAAATATATTTTTCAGATGAATAGTTGCGTTGTAATCAATTTTGGCACAAATATAAATTATAACCACAAACTCTACTTTTGGCCAAGTATTTTTTATTGCATTACAAATAGCAACTTCAAAGTCCAACACAACAGTAACTGCATGGTTGGAACTGTAATTATTTAGCAAGCAAATTTCTTCAATATGTATTTAAAAATAATGTACTGTATTTATGGCTATTTTTGGTAGGAAGCAAAAATTAAAAATAAATAATTTTGATTTTTAAAATTATGAATAATAAATAATTGCAGAAAATATTTAGTACAATAATTAGTTAAATGTACCGTTTAATAATATTTTTTCGTTAGAATAAATAAATTTCAAATTTTCTATACAACAAAATATTATAATATGAGAATCTTAATCATTTTATAAAGCAAATATTTTAAAGTAGTTTGTTATAATACCCATTCATTTTATTGTATCATAAATTTCGTCGATACTTTTAAGCAAAGGTTGCAACATAGATTTACGCATATTATACACATTTCTTCTAATATAATTAAGATCAGATTTGTTTAAAGTATTTTCTTTATTAAAATTTTAGTAAAAACTTGAAAGGTTTTTCTACAATATTGCCTTTACTTACTTTCCTTTTCAGTAAATTATTTACTTTTTGACGATCCAATGTACCTAGTTAATCTGATCATCGTGATTGTGGATCCAAACTGCATTTTTTCAATTATTTCGTTCTCGGTATATTATTTGTGTACATTTTACTTTTACATTTATTAATAATACATCGACAATTTTATTAGCCATTTTTTGCAGTATACTGTAAATTTTTTTATATTTATTCACTGTTAATAGCTTTTTACTATTTGACTGTACCTAAGTGAATTATACTGCAATTATTGGTTAAAAAAAATTTGTTACCGCCTGTAATATACGAGTGACTAACTTTACAACACAACACAGTGACACACTCGAAAGGTTAACAGACTAAAAAATACTTTGACTGAAAAATATATAGATACCTACTTAACGCTTAACAACTAGGCAGTTACAAACAAACTACAATATCGACATTAAACGCCAATTTATTCGTTTGGGAATTGCCGATACAGACAAATCATTTTTATCGATTTTCAACAATATTTGATACCATACTATCTATCGTTAATCTAACATTATGAATTACATTATGAAAATATTTTGAACTGAAAGTGCCAAGTTTAATGTCGACGTGGGCGCAATAAACAATAATATAACAATTTTCTATTTTTTGGGCAAAAAGGAAGAGATTGTTTAAGTTTCACACATGTTTGAGAATCATCATAACACACAGCATATAAACATATTCTATTCAAGTGTTTGTTGTATTTTATCGATAAAAATATTTATTTTTTTAAATTTATTATTTTCAATTAACTAACATTTTTAGCTTTTTGAACTTTACAATTCCAAAACCTTGTATTCAAGTAAAAACCTCGGAAATAAGATATAATCGATTTTTTTTGTCAGGTAAATAGGTTATTCGTGTAGGATTTTATATTTGGCCAAAGTAATTTTTTGATTTTGTAATTTTATCAATATTTTCAAACGTGCTATTTACAGATTTATACAAAATACTTAGAATTTAAATATGATTTTTCACATTATAAGGGATACTTCAACAGCATAATATTATAATTAGAAGTATAAACAAATATTTACCAATTCTATTTTATAATAAAATTAATTTATGCTAGTTATTAATTTAAAACACAAATGCGGGTTTAACATAGTAAAAATAGTAATTATGTAGGTAAATATATAGGTGCGTGTTCAAGTCGGAATTATTTAAACTAGACAACAACAAAAATAGAGATAAATGATTATTGAAATTTAATATTATCCACCTCCATATACATTTTATTATCAAAGATATACATTGATTTGAAGGTAAATATAACTTTATTTTTAAATAAAATTTTAATAGCTGTCATTTTATCTAAAAATATAGGTGACTCAAATCAGACAAATCAGTCAATAAGTCAATTATTCGTCAAAAAAATGTATGTAAGGGTTTAACTACTCACAAGTCACAAGCATTATATTGTGACAACTTATATGTTTTTTCAAACCTGTGCAATTGTTATTAAGCTTAGAAAACCAAACATGAAGCAAATAGTCAAAATCATTTTAAGATATAGTAGGTACTTTACCGACTATAAAAACACAAAAAAAAATTGTTTTTAACGGTACCTATTTTATGGTAAATGATATTTGTGCTATAATTCTAATGATTGTTTAGGTATATACTCATAATTACATATTTACATTAACAATTTTAATTTCTAAAGATAGCAAAAACCATATGACTAACTTCTTTATTGTAAAAATGTAAATTAATAAAGTGTCTTGAGTAGTTTTTGGTTATCGCGACTGCGTATATTTATTATTTATACGTTAATACGTTATACATTATTATATGTAGGTCTTTCCGTAGAAAAATAATGTAACAAAAATAGAAATGCCATTTCTACGGAAGTCGGAAAGAGCCACGTAATAAAATATACTATTACCACATTACACTTTACTGCCAAGTGCCAAATGTATAAGTATAGGGAATGCTAAAGAGTGTCAAAAATAAGATTGCATTTACGCTATTATTTTATTTGTATTGATTATTATATTTTTATAAAAATTAAAAACGCAAATCTGTGATTTATCAACAAATACGTGTGTAGTTTCGTCACAAAATAAAATTTTATTTTAGGAAATAAATTTTTTGGAAATGCAAAATTAAATCTTGCAAAAAAAGGTTAACTTTCATGCTGGGAATTGGTTTGTTGGCAGTCGTATTTCCTTTGTGTGTGCATTGATTGATATTACAGTAGATTTCGATAGCTATTTGGTTGAGTTTATTTGGCGTCAAGATCTTCAAATAGATGATCCTTTTGTCGAAATACTAGCCAATATATCACAATTTTTTTTATATTTATCACAGTCATTTAATTTATTTTTATTTAAATTAATATTGTATTATATTTTAAGTGTTATTGATATTTGCAACTTGTTAATAACCAACAAGTACCACGACTCTTTTCTTCTTTTTCGTTTTATCTATTATTTAGTTTAATTAGTTTAAAATAAATACATACATACCTGTTGACGAATCGTTTGTTTAAAATGTCATAGATGATGTACGGCCTTCGCAATAGGTACCTACATATTTTTTTGAATATCACCAACGATATCTTTGCTAGATTTATTTGCTTATTTAATTTTTTTTTTTTTTGGCGTAGGTACTGTAAACGTATTAAATTAAGACATTATCAAAATAGTTGCCATCTCATATCAAGTAGAATAAATAAAAATCTTGGTTAAAAAAGTTTGAACTTTCAATAATTAATTTATGCACGAAAAAATCAATTTATGATTGGACGAGTCGATTTAAATCAGATTAGGTTTGAACTTTTGACTAATAATTTACTAAAGTTGAATGACTCAGTTAATAAGTGAATATGATTTAACTTTTGACTTTCATTACTTAAAAATTTATTAATTTTGACTTTTTAACGTTAAGTTAACAACTAGTTAATTAATTCTAATAAAACGACTCGAATCAATCATCAATGCAATTTCTGAAGTCTAAGAATAAGTATATTTTATCCCTAGACAAATGATTACAAATATGTTATCATAGTGAAATAAAACGTAACTTTTCTATGTCAATTTTGTACGCACAGTAGTCAGTGACCCAGTGGTAAATTTGCGATTCTTTTTTGATGTGGTAAAAACTAGAGATGTTGTCGTTATAAGGGATAATTTAATTGTAAGTATTTAATGTGTAATATTATTCACACATTGTAATTTGTAGGTAAAATACATTTTACATTGTACCTACATTAGCTTTATCTAAATTATAATAAACTCATATCTCTTATATCTCATAACTCTACACTTCATATAAAAAAATATATTTTTTACCATATAGATTTAAATATTTTTTTAGTCCTGTATTTCTGTTTAAGTTGAAAAAAAAATAAGAATATATTAAATTCTCTGTAGGGGGTGGATCTTTTAATTTCCAACCATAAATACATCACTGCAGTAACTAACAATATACCATTGCAATATCGTTAATTCACATAATATCAAAATATAAATATTGCACCTTATATTATGATAGTATCTGATCTGATAGTTTGAGATGTAGGTACCTTGCGGTATAAAGACGAGTTAGCCAGTTACTTACAAATGTGGCATTAAAAAATATGATGATTCATATAAAAATATATGACAGATTATAAGAAAAAGATGCGAAAGTTACGGCTAGACGATTTGGGAATATAATAATTCTGAGAAACTGGTATAATCTGCCAGGTTGACTAGATGCCTAGTGACTAATTATATATACCAGTAATTTTCATGAAATATAAAGGTAAGACTTTGATCAATACATAACTTTAATTATATGTTGCTCTAAATCTGTGATCTTATTTTGATAATATTAGAGAGGGAAAATTCATGGACGAGGTTTAAAGTTAACTGACATCTACTTAACAAATCAAAAATTGTGAACTGAAAGCTGATAATAAGGGCTAACTAGTCATATACTGTAGTAGGGGATAAATAATAATATCATCTAGAGTGGTAGAGTAATAAATTATTATAGGATAGATAGTAGATACTATTAACATGGAAATAAAGGAATAAATATTTATATAGGTACTTATTATACCTAATAAGTAATGACCAATCAAATCAAAGCAACGCGCGCGTGTAAAATAAGATATCATAATATGCTGCAAACGTAAACCAACGAATAATGATGAAAATAATATAATAATAATTATATACTTGACAAGTACAATAACACATTTTTTTTTATTTATGTTAACCGCTTATATTTGAAAAAAAAATTAGTTGAAAATAAATAAATAAGTAAATGATAATAATGACAAACATATATCATAATATTATACACTTATATACGTGAAAAAGCGAACGACGCCTAATAAAACACAAACGAAACTAAAACTATTTGAATTTAAACAAAAGCGATAAATTAATATTGATTAATATAATTAATATAAAGATTATAAGATTACATTCGACAGAAATGTTAAGAAAAAATAATTTGTAGAATATTATTCAAACAAAATATAAAATAATAATCGTTATAATATGTAAATATATATATATATATATATATATATATAGATGTATGTGAGGTAGTAAAGATAAACACAACAGTAAATAATAAACATATTACTGCAATGATATTTTAACTCGTTACAAAGAAATTAAAAAAAGGTTAAATCAAATCAAATCAAATTATATCTAATAATAATAATAATAATAATAATAATATTGCATTACCTAATAATAATATATATAAATATTGGTTAACTACACAATTTAAGAAAAAAAAAACACGTTTACATTGATATCAATGTAATAATAAAACATTTGAGATTTTATTATGACTTTGATCTTACGCGGTGACATGAGATGGGGAGTGGGAAGGGGTTATAAATAATGATGTCACGTTTATTTTTCATAAAGTTTGAACGTTTAGGGTACATATTATGTATATTAATAAATTATATATATTACTTAAAATGATAGGTACATCTATAAACATTATATTATATGTAACAGAGAAGTAAATAAAATGGCGTTTAAAACGACAAATATATATTAATATATATTTATGTACAAAATAAGTATATTATTACGTACGTTCGTTGTACGTTTTTATATAATATAATTAATTACTGTTAAAGAAAAAGTATCTACGGAAGAAGTATAATAATAATAATAATAATAATTTATAATAATAATAATAATAATAATAATAATAATAATAATAATAATAATAATAAGTAGATAGTTTAATATTACATATATATAATAATAATATGTAGATGTATGCATGTACATGTTCGTGTAAATAATATATATATATTTATGTATAAAAGCGTATAATAATAATAATAATAATAATATTAAATTAGGTATTTAAATTTTTACATTTTATGCAAATCGTTCGATTTGTTCAGCGGATAATCGCGTTTAGAATTGTTCTCCTGCTACCGCTATTACCATTTATTTATTTATTTATTATTATCATCATTATCATCATTATCATCGTTATTTCATTATATAATACATTGTTATTAAAAATTATTTCAATATTATCACAGAGTTTTAGTCATTTAGAAAATGTGTATGTGTGCGCATTCCCCACACGGGGATATTATGTTAAGTACATATATTATTATGATATTTTAATTTTATATCAACAGCTTCAGTATTCGGTAAATGATTTATTCGAAAAAAAAATGTTATTTTTTAACTCTACAATACATTTTGGGTAACATTTATTTCTTCACTACACGAGGACGGATTTTACTGAATATAATATTCCATTGACAAGACAATCGCACATTATTATAATATATAATACCTATTTGCACAAAGTACAGAGCACACATTATCTATATAGTATACCTAATACCTAGCTTACCTATATTGTATTATTGCTGTCACGGTATACCCACCTACCTACCTATATATTATAATATAATATATAAACAATTTTATACAGAATATATATATAGTTATACCAATTACCAGTTATATCGCAGTCAATACCTACTTTTCCAGTCACGGCATACAATGGTATTAAAAATGTCGTTGCCTTGACAAATGGTGTACGCACGATTATGTGCCGACGAAAGCGACAACTATTTCTATACTATACTATACACTACACAACACGATATATTATTGTGATGAAGCGAACGAAAAACGAAACAAAAGTTCTAAACATTAATTACGACTGATTAATATTGAATAGAATATTATATAAGTTGCGGGCTTGCGGCATGTAAATTTATATACTCCGACCGGGATTCCTGAAAAAAATTGGGCATTTTTTTGACTAATCGAAGTCACGTCAGACACGGTGAAAGAGGAAAAGGAATAGAATGATCGTGTGTTTTTACGCTTATTATTCGAGAAAAAAATTTGTCATTACTTTTTGTTCCATTCAATAAACATTGTATGGTATGTGTTTATATATAAATTACTTTTTAGCTTCTTCTGCACCCCGCGACACCCATATTAAGCCATTATTTCACCGCTGGAAAAACAGCACCCACAGATTCACAAACATAAAACATATCGTTATTGGATCTCATAACTATTAAATATACTGTACATACGCTCAGATCAAAATATACGTAACCATACCGGCTAATAAATAAATAAACACACGCACACACACACATATATATACAGGCTCTAAATCGATATCGCGAGTCCTCACAAAACTCAACTTGACATGTAAATACTTGGCAAAATATTTATGGTATCGCCAGTCTGCGAACGAGTGTGTAGCGTAACACATGTGCAGTGTATATATACATGAATAATACACGTCAATATGTCATCTGTGTTATGTCCTACTACAGAACCAATAAGGACTTGGAATGACTGGAAGATACGAATAGCATAATATAGGTATAATATATTTAACCACGGTGTAACATACTAACATCAATCGATACACGGGTAGTACCGGATCTCGATTAAGGTAAGAATCTATACCTATATCATACCACGTAAGTTGATGTAAGAATAAAAAATTGCAAACAGCCGGCAGCCGGATCAAAAATACAAATTTTTTTTTTATATATATATTGTTTTTGTATAATTAAAAACGATTCGTTGACACGGGATAATGTAACACAATTAACAATTTTTTTTTTCATAATATTATAATCACTTGAGCACTCATTTTGTGCACTGGTAAAATATTATATCTATAAGTACGGGTTATTTTTTAAATATAAACTTATTACTACTCGACACGCAAGACAGGAGTGACGTTAAAACAGCTGACCCGCATTTATATATAATAACTAAATAAGGGATAATCAAAAAAAGAAATAAAATAAAATTATTCGAAAAAACACAAACTCATTTATACTCCCGTAAGGTGCTAAATTAATAGTAATAATTAAAAAAAAAATGAAGAAAAAATTCAAACATTAATTTCAGTTTATAATAAATTAATAAATATTAATTATCTAAGATGCACTAGTGTTTCAAAAAAAAAATGTATATAGTACACGGAGTTTTATTTTTTTCTAAGTATTAATACACTTCAATATTAAATACTATTTTAATTTGACTTCAATAATTTGATTAAAAAATCAAACATTGATTCACAAACAAGTGGATATGAATTAAAATGAAAAGTCTTATATATAACTGTGAAGCATTAGATTTATATTAATTTCATATATTATAGGTACAATATTTACGAGCATAACTGTAATTCGTGTATTATATTATTGTTTTTGAAACACTTAAATTATAATAAATTAAAATCGAAAAAAAAAATCACACACACATACACAGACATTAATGATGATATTTTACCAAATAGAATCGAAAACATAAATGTAATAAAAATGAATTAAATTATTATTGTTAATTTTTAATTATTATAATGAGAATGATAATAATAATAATCATAATAATTGTATTTGTAATAATATTATATAGTAATAATAATCATAATAATTATAACAATAATAATAATAATAATAATAATTATTACTATTTAAACACACGCAATTTAAATCAAAGCTATAATGTTAATAATGTATATAATACACTTGGTAGACCTAAGTAAACATTTTGAAACAATTTTATAACATTTAATCATATTGTAACTGTTATACAAAGTGATTCGATGGAAAGTTGACAACCCATATGCAAATTTTACTAGGTACAAAATTAAATAGATACACAGAACGAAATGAGATTGGAAGACAAAGGAGTTCATCTTATTGTGTAAAAAATAGTTGTCATAATATGAAAATCATATTAATCTTTTTAAAAGAATATTAATTGTGTTGTACAGCTTATTTTGTTATAGCACTTAAAAATCATATTAATTATTAGGATATTTTTGTTATATAGAAAGTATTACCTTTTTTTATAGGCCATTAATTTAGTCAAGAAGTACGTCCACATAACAAATTCAAAAAGAAATCTGTTATTAGAGTGTACTTATTGTAATGAGTATAGGTTATTACAAAAATTAGATACTTTACTCCGGTACATACTCCGTATGCAATATCATCAAATTTAAATTCATCTTATTGGATTGGCGAGAGACACTAACTACTAATATTCTTCACGAATAATTATTTATTTGCATGAATAAGATGAACCAATTAAAATTTTAACGACTACAAGAAGAGAAGAGCAAACAATAATACGGGTAATTTCGTTTTTAATAATTTTATTGAACACTAATAACGTTTACAGGTTACCATAAATCTCGACTTCATAAAAATTTCCAAAACTAGAATCAATTATGAAACAGTAAATAGACAAAAAAAAACATTATGAATTATATTTTTGGAACAAAATGAAGTTTGCGAAACAGTATCCACATGGATTGGTAAATGAAGATAATAATTTACTGGCAATGGTCGTGCAATGCCATAACAAAGGTAAAAGAAGTCAGTAGAAACTCATGAGATCACAATGACATGGTCGTAGCGACATATGGCGCGTATGCTTTTTCAAAACAACCCAGTCGGGCATAAAAGTACAAATACCCTATTGAGCTTTCACCAAATATACAAAAACTCAAAGAGCCAAATGCTCAGAGTAATAGTGTTTCAATACATATGGTTCTATTACTCACGTGAGTGCAGAAAATCATTTTTTTCTGATCACTCAAAACCAAAACACTTGTCTACATACGTATATATAGAATTAAATTCTCATCCGTACGTATATACATACATACACATATTAACAGCCTAATTGTTCAAAAACATAGTTATTACTTTTCATCAACGCTACAAATCTCACTTGATAAATTTAAAAATATTTTTGGTAAATGCAAAAACTTAACCTAACCTGCGAGGAATCACAAATTTGAATTGTTCATCTCGAGTTTTCAATCCCCGTTAGATTTTGTGTATTTATGAATACTCGATTTTCCTTTTTTTTAAAACCGATAAAAAATAATTAATGAACAGCAAAACTATTCCAAAACCGAGTTATACATTTTGAATCTGCATTATCTATAAAAGAGTGTATAATTTATATAATGGTTTAGGCCATTGGACTTTCAAGTAGTTAGTTAATTGTTAAATGTTCAATTTACTTTAACTAATTAGTGCAATTTATACAGAAAAATACGAGATAAATATAGCAAATAAAATTACCAAGTAAGCCATTCCTAGTTTTCATTTTTGTATTGCTTCGAGTCAGCTACATCACATGATTTTATTTTATTTTTGCATTTTAATTATTTATTATTCTAGAATTTGTATAAGTATATAATAATAGATTAGGTCCTATTCTTTGTCTTAATCATAAATGTAATAATTATTGTTCTTTATTTGAGATTTTGATGGACAGTGAAAGAAAATTTGTGAATTTGTCATAATAAAGACATTCTATAACATAGAAACAATCAATCTGGCATATTAGTATTCATTTTTACTTAAGTTCTTGCAAATGTATTAAATTTAACTACCGCAATATTTAAAAACATTTTCTACAAATATTGTTGACTATACTGATGAATAACAAAACAAGCCATTTAAATAATAAACACTATAAATAGTAGTTAGGTTTGATAAATATACGTCATCATATATATATATATGTATATATTATAATACACAATATTATTAAATAAGAATAAAACTAATTTAAGAACTTTTCGATACCTTTTGCCACCTAATTTGAATTATTAGACATACAAATTGTATAGCGAGTGAAATAAATCATTTCGTGGTTTGTCATAGATCATTTTGAAAACTATATTTGAATATTATAGGTTACCTATATACTTAAATAATTCACAGACACTTGATGTTAAACCGTAACTATTTAGGTTGATATTATAGCAGATATTATTATACGATAGATTTCTGCGACCATCTTGAATAAAAAAAAGGTCTGGAGGGTAGAATTCAAAGGAAGAGTTTAGTCAAATCGAATTGTATTATAAATGACATTATATAATGTTTACTTCTCTAATTTTGATTTTCATTAGATTTGTAAATGTATATATAATACTTTGACTGGTTTCATGACTGTATACATATCTAATAAAATTAATGTTGAAAATCGACAATCAAATCACAGATTTTAATTGTACATGAAAAACGTGGACGTCGTCAACAAACGCACAATGTTATGTAGAACAAAATATGGTAACGACGAATTTAAGACGATCCCGCACCGATTTGGGCATTTAAATTTCATGTTTCGCATTAACGGCTGTCATAATAATAATACCGTCCATGGAATACTTGAATACGAAAAATATATTATTTTAAATTTTTAATACAATACATAAACGTATTTTTGAATTTTACACAAGATAGTTATATTATATCAGCATTATATTTATATACAAAGTTATAAATCTACACTGAAATTTAATCAATATATAATATGATAATATAGAAATATGTTGAGGACCAACTTACATCAAAATATCGATGCAAGAATCCGTTACCTAGTTATATATTAATAAGAAACAAAATCGGTATTGCGTACATGCAATAACCAACCACATATATTGTTGACTGCGGTATCGCCTAATGAAATATTTTTATTATAATTCATCATCAACATATTAAGAATATAAGCTGTTTATTACGTCAATTTGTTGTATATTTTGCCGTTATAGTGGCACGTGAATGAAATAACGATTTATTAATTTTAAGCGTTTGTTCCAAAATTTTACTCGGCGCTATCAAACACAGAACGCCAAAGATCATATATAGGTATTACGAATAATACCAGCTATATATAGCCGCTATTACAACGGAACTACGTAGTTATTAGTATAGGTATATATATTTTGGTTCATGCGAAGTCAATGATTTTTGTAAATTTAAATAAATTGGAATTGACTGGTAAGTTATAAATTATAATCAATTATTAATTTAGCAGTTCTCAGATATGATTTCCGAACGAAAAATATCATATTAACATTGTTTAACGGTTTGAATTAGGGTTTACAAATACACCATACATTCAGATACTTTTTAACGTTCTTTCTCAAACTGAATGCAATAAAATTAAAAAACACATACAATATTGATTTCATCGATAACAAACCTTTTTACATATAAATATGTAAGACGTTGATTATTAAATCAGACTGGGATATAGAATACATGCGGACTAAACCAACCCTTCTACTCCCACCCAGATACTTTGAAGAACAATGTCCCGTTACTGATGACAATTAGTGGGTTTCAGTAATGAAATCATTTTTTTTTCGTATATCATGAAATTTAATGCAAATTTTCAACTCTATAGTAAAAAATCTAAAACCCTGCTTAAAATCTGATATTTGGAAAGACTGTATTTTAATATTCAAAGTGGTTAACAGAAAAACCACGTTTTATTATTACTTTATAATATTTATATTAGTTATGTAAAAAAATACGTAACTTTATTATTATTATTATTATTTTGTTGCTTATTTTATGTATGATGTTCCAGAAATGTTTTCTATTATTTCATATTTAAAAATATATTACAAATTCCAAAATAAATGTAGGTATTATATGTAATATATAAAGTAATAGATTCTGTAAATTCCAATAGGTATACCGACATATAAAATATGAATTTCTTATATCTTATACAAACCATGTTTTAAGTATTCGAATTTTTTTTTCGTTTTTTATTTTTAAAAGAAGTTTTCTAAATAATTTACTTGATTAAATAATGACTTTATAAGAATCTAAATAAAATCGATTAAATTATTTACTAGAGAAAATTATCTAAAGATCAATAAGAATATTTAAGTATATATATCGAAAAGCTAATAAATCGAAAATACTACAAAACACGCCAGACATTTCTATCACGGAATTTTATTAAAACAAATATAAAATATTAAAAGTTTCAAATAAAAACCTCAAATACCAATAATTAGTATTAATGTGCGTTATTTAAACTATTATTAATTTATACAATATGTTAAGTTTAATTTACTTCGCAATTTTTTTATTATCTTATCTTCATAATAAATTGTAGTTTTTTTTTTTGTTCTTGATTTTAAATAAATAATATTAATTTCTACCAAAGTATCAACGTATTATCAAATAATTTAATGTGTTCTTTATTTTACTAATAACATTAAGTATTAATAATAAGAAGTATTATTTTTGAGTGATGTTAAAATACAAATACATTATATTTTTTTAGGTATCTATACGTCAATGGTGGCATCAGTAGGAAAACTGGATATTTTTAATACTTTTGTTGATTAAACACTTAATTTATTTTCTAGTTATTATTATTATTAATTTTTTTTTTTTTTTGACAATCTTAAAGGGGAAACTTAATGGTACATCAGAATTTTAAAATGAGTCAAATTGGTATTTTTATTGTTCATAAATATTGACTTCTCTCACTCAGTTTAATATTCGAATACTTACCAATAGATTCTTATAACATAATATTTTATTAAAGAGTAAATTATAAATGCCAATATATTAATAGTATGTAGTAAATTTATTAAAACTTAACCTGATCTATTGCACGCCTAACATATTATGGTAACGACTACCTATAATGACTATGGCTGTAAACAATTAAATTGTCTAATTAATCTATTATTTTACATATCTAAAACTTTTGTCTTACTCCTTTTGAAGTACAATAAAATACTCGGCGTGTATTTATAATTCATAAATATTATACTACTAACTAAAATCAAGTGGCCTTTTTTCCCAACCAAAATAAAACTAAATCAATAAAAGAAAAAAATGTACGATATAGGTAT
The DNA here is from genome assembly GCA_036289425.1 of Rhopalosiphum nymphaeae. Classification (NCBI taxonomy): domain Eukaryota; kingdom Metazoa; phylum Arthropoda; class Insecta; order Hemiptera; family Aphididae; genus Rhopalosiphum; species Rhopalosiphum nymphaeae. The sequence continues at coordinate 16,671,875 of JAZAQC010000007.1, read as the reverse complement.
TTGAATAATTTAGCACCGAAAACAAAAAAAAAATAAATACAAATATACACATATGACTAGAGCATATTAAGCAAAATTGCCTTTTTGATTGACATTTAAATATTTATGATATTTTGAAACTAATAAATTAGTAAATTGCACACTCGTTGTACCATGAATATAGAAATGTCGTTTACTGACTTCTACATTTGAGTATAAATGTATTTACTGTGAAGATACATATTTTTATGATTTGATAATTGAAGCAAGTCCAATAACGAATGGAAACCATTAGGATCTATCCATTTATAAGTAATTATTAAGTAAATTACTTAATGAAGTATGTTTAAAGCCTACGGGAAATGTTAATTAATTATGAGTGATTTATTTAATGTGAAATTCTTACAAATACAAACTTTGATGTTTATGCACTGCACATTATAAATTCAAGAAAAAACAATTACATCGATGTTATTCATATACATTATCAACAGCCAGAGAATATTCAACCGAACGGATTGAGCGTCGAATATAAAAAATAGATTCGGCAATTCGGCAATCATGTTTAAAAAAATGTTCAGGAAAGAATTTAATTTGAGCACTAAACTTTTTTAATTTTACTCGACAGTACACAATTAATAACCAATCTTATTCCAATATTTGTAAACTTAATTACACATAGAACGAATTTTCGATGAAATATCTATAATACAAAAAAACAATTTTATCTGTTCTAATATGAATACATTTTATTTTTTTTTTTAAGCTAGGATAAATTAAAAAAATGCTTATCTATTGACTAGAAACATTGTTAAGTACACGAAAAAAATTATATCTAAGAAATTTATAAATATTATTACCTATAAGTATAGGTGTATCAAACATTATTTTATATATTTTATCAAAGGCATTTTTACTGTGACAAACAATTTGATCACATTTTTCTTGAAAATATAAATAATAAATTAATATCCAACGGAATATATTATTGCAATATAGACAACATTTGATAATTTTAATGAAAATTTGAATAACTACCTATTAATTTTTAAGTGCAGAAATAAATAAATATAAAGCAGTTAATTTTTTTTTTAAACCTAATCAACAATTATGAAATTGTTAATTAAAATATGTAAATATTTTTTTAATTTATTAATAAATACATCTCTTATATTTTTATTATCATAGCTACATAATTTGATTGATAAGGCATTATGTACACAAAACACTAAACTAGAATGGTAAAATTAATGATACACGAATACTTGCAGATTATAATAGTTTTTTTTTATTTAGGGAACCAGAAACTCTTTGATAAATAATATCATGATTAATATTAATATTACGATCTATATCTTTAACATTTTAACATAATTTTCCTAACTTGTATACTGATAACTAATTTCAGTCTCTTTCTCGTTATATTATTTATATTTAAGTCTTTTCTTATTCCATATGTTTTTATTATAGCTGATAAAATAAAAAACTTATGAACTTTTATTTTCGTTATCCGTGTACATTATATTTTCACTATCAAACACCGTGCTGGAATGTTAAATTATGAAGGAACAATCAATTAGACCAAAATTCGATCTAAAAATTAAGTTACAGCTGGCGTAATCAGGTACTGGTGTTTTAAATTATAACTACACGGAAGATGATATTTAAAAGACCTTAAATTAATTAAATACAGTTAAGAAGCAGAAATTAAAATGTCGACTGAAGAAACTTGGTGGACTTACAGAAGATTTTGGAGATAATAATAACAATTTTAAAAGCGTTTTTCTAACGCAATTCACTGATTCGTGAGTAAATTAAGTGTGATGTTAATAGTTTTTTTTTCATTATCTGTATTTTTTAAATAATTTAATTTGAATATTTTAAAATTGTAATTGATGGAACTGTAAAATGTATAACTCAAACTTAATAATAAAAGACGCAATTTTTTTTTTTTTTAATTAAAATAATGTGTTCTCATTTTAATAATGAATTATGTATAAATATTATTTATGGTTAAAATTATTGTAATCCAGGATTTGTATTAAATAAATATAGCATTAAAAATATCCAGTTTTTAATGATGGAATTTTGGTTTGGTATTAAACTTGCCTTCATAAAATTACCCTGTGGTTTTAAATTAAGTAATTAACTTTTGTTAAATAATCTCCAATAAGTCCACCCGTTATTACATTATGTACTACAATCAGTACTAATTAGATTTATATGTTATTGTTTTTAAACAGTGTTGAATACTGTTCATTGAGATCAATAATCACACCGGTTTATGTGCAAGTAAAAACAAATCAAATAATTTGGTTATATACTTGCACAACTGCATACAAGCAACAAAAAAACAAACAAATATGTTCTTAATATTACATAGGTACGTTATAGAAATTGACTGGATTCTTTCAGAGTTATTAATAAATGCAAAATGAACAAGTTTTCTTTGAATAATAGTTCTTAATCATTACATTGTTATATTCTCAACTGTTGGTAACAACTTTCACTCAAAAATATTTAACAATAAAATAAGTTGAAAAAATATGAAATTGTATCAGAAATTGTCTTTTATTATGGGTGGGTGGGGGGGGGGGGGGGGGGGGAAAGATAAGATTATTTATTATTAAGTACATAAAATGTATTGTTTTTTCTTGTACCTAACGGCATTATAAGAATGAGTAAAAAAGTAAAAATATTACATTGACTTACAAATAGCTTCTTATGGACATTTTATGTAAATTGGTAAATATGATATTTACCTAAATATATAGTAAACACGAATGAATTTATATTTAATATAAACACACTTACATTGTTATGTACACACATAATACACGCACACATATAAATGGAATAATAGCAACAAAAGAAAAAGAAAATATTATAAATTATTTACGAATTTAAATTTAAAATATAAAATATTAGGAATATCTTAGACTAGCAACGTTAAATAGAACAGAACACTATCAGTCAATATGCTTGCGCAATTATTATTTAAATCTGTTCCAAAAGTATAATAAAGGAAAAATGGGAATTTTTTTTATAAGATGGGTACCAATAATAATTATATTGCACAAACATTAACAAAATGTTTTAGGAAATATTAACATTTTTTTTTTTTCAGGAAAAAAAAAATTATAATTTGTATATTATTTATAATATGCCTTGAAAAGTGTTTATTTTGATAACGTTATTATGGTGCACGCGGTTTAATTTAAATGTATCTAATTAAAAATATAATTAATAAATAAACATAATTTACCTTCTTTAGACATGATAAATATCAGCGAATTTGCAATTCAGTTAAAGATGTATTAGAAGGGAGAATGAATTATGTAAACATTTGAAAATATTCGAAGAAGATTGATGAAATTATTAACAGTCAGTTAATGAATCAGCAAGAGACATTAACAAACTGGATGCATCTCCTTTGCCTAAAAATTATAACATGTAAATTATTATAATAACATTGTGTATTCATTTATTATACATAACTGTTTTTTTACACTTAACCATCGGTACACCAACAATTCATTTTCATTTATTTTAAATTTTTTTTCGAAATAAATATTCTAAATCGCTTATATCATTTTTACCTTTATTGGTTTTGAAAGATACTTGAAGTACGCGGTTGCCTAACGTATATCCATTAAGAGATTGAATGGCAACAACTGCTTCATCATAATTAGTCATAGTGACAAATCCAAATCCTTTGCATTTGTTTGTTTGTAAATCTCTAATAACTTTTACACTTTGTACAGCACCAAATGGACCAAATAGTTGCCACAATACATTTTCCTCTGTTTCTGGCGCCAAGTTATACACAAATATGCACCAGCCAGATCCATTCATTGAATTACCAGGTAACATAGAGTTTGCTAACAGATCACCAGCTAATGGTGAGTATCTAAAATGAAATCATTATACTTAATTAATCTGTCAAATTATTTGATGTTTTAAATGAAAACTATTAAATTCAACTAAATTTATATAATGAGAAGAATTTTTTGATAAAAAGTTATTAAATGGTAACATTCACAGAAATTCTATTGTATGTTTAAAGTTTAAAACATAATATTTATTTTTTAAATTATTGTTGATAATTGATATCTTGAATATTATTGATAATTTGAAGAATTGTGTTGGTGGACAAAATATGCTCTGAGAGTAATACTTTTAACAATTATAATTATAATTACATTTATATATATATATAGTATGATTAAATTTGATAAAAATTAAGTTTTTTTATAAGTAAATAAAGCCAATTATATATACAATAACATATTGATTTCTGTGTAAACCAAATTAGTGTTTATAAAATATACTGCACTAGAACTTTATTGACAAAAAAAAAATAGTGTGTAGTTAAGGGTCATATTTAATAATAATTCACTCTACAATTAAAAATAACATAGTAAGATGAATTCTTCAAAACATAAAGTTATGCGTTAAAAAGACAGAAATAACATACTTATAATAAATATTTACAAAAGCTTGTAATTTAGATACTTTTGTCAAAATTCAAAGAACAATTGCTAATAAAAGTAAGCGTGGATTAATGATCAATATTTTCTTTAACATTGGTAAGGATAACTTATGAGGAACTTAAAAAATAGAAATTTATACTATTTTTAGAAAATTCTAAAATAAATATTTATATAAATTGTATAATCTAATTTTAGTATAAATTTCAAGTTTTTATGTATTGTTATTTTTTAAATTACAACTAAATCGATTTTGTAAAAATTTGGTATTGTATCAATATTTTAATTTTTAATTTTTTTTTTTTTTTTAGTTTTTCTTTATTATAAATAAATTTAGGGATTTAAAAGTAAAACTATGTCTAATTAGGTACTCTATAAACAGTTCTTAAAGTTGAAAAATAAAGCATTTTTACTCCTCTGAAAGTTTATGAAAATAAAAATGATCATTTATATAATTCACCAATTAATTATTGTTAAACCAATACATTACTCCACTGAGAGTCTAAAAATTTTGAAAGATTAATGCATCTTAAGATAATTGATAAAAAAATCTTCACCAATATGATTTAAGTAACTAATGTAATAATAAGCTTATTGTTATACTACTTTTCTAAGTTATGAAAATATTATTCGTTCATTTTAAATGTATAGACCTTCATTTACCATTTACCTACAATTATACTAGTCTATGTTTAGAAGTCTTATTTAAAAAACTATACTAACCTCTGTAAGCCTTTGTTTATGGCTAGCATGGTCTTTCCAGTGCTAAAACAAAATAAAAATAAAATAAATAAATATATATATATATTTATAAAACAATAAAATCTATATAAAATAAATTGTACAACGAGCGGCAGCTTTAATAAATATTAAGTTACAAGAAAAAATAAATTGTAAATCGTTATCTAAACAGTTATTTGATGCAACAAAAAAAGGAGGTAGATAAAAATCTTCTTGATAGCATATTGTTAAAATGTTATTTATCCATGGAAAATAATACAAAATATATTCTTAAAAATCGATTAATGAACTATTATACTTGATTAATCCTATTTCATGTAATTTAATACATATTATTTAAGATTATTTTTATTGATTAAAAATAATTTCTATAAATTAAGTAAATAATATGTTTACAAAACTTCATTCATATAAATTTTAACAGTACATAAATCAAATGCTATCTTTCATATGTTTAATAAATTAAGTAATAATAATTTATAATACAAATTATTTATTCAAATATAAATAAATAGTAACTTAAAAAATCTATTTTAAGATAAAAACAAAAATGTCTTTTTCTTTAGAAGCCAATAATTACATGCATATCAATGGCCAATACTATATACCCCCTCTTTCGGATATGAAACAAGCTTGTTTCACATATCATATATGTACAATAAAAGTAATTGTGTCATATTTAAATAATTTCTGCCTACCAGCAATTGTGTGTGCTTACTAGCACTTAATACAAATAATTGGAAATATATTACCTATGCCATCTCGTGATACATCAATCCATTGGTTATTAATTACACTTTGCTACAGATCCAGGAATGGTATGAACAATTTCTCCTCTCCATTGATTGGATTATTGAGTTTTAAATCAAGTTTTAATTTATTATGAATATTATTTTTAAAATCATTAACAAATAATGTCAATAATGAATTAGAGTATTATATTTTGACCATCATCCGCATAGGAATTTTTGGAGTAAGAGTAAACAACAGTTGATTATTTTATTAAAAATACATTATTAATGTTTATTTAAATAAACAATTTAATTTATACTTGAAAAAATGATAAATTTAATAGAATAAAGTTTTAATCCTACTTCATAAATATTCAAATGATACACATCATTTCAATGCTAAATAGGTTAATTTAAGAATAAATACTTATTTAACTATCGCACAACTGGAACTGAATCCTCCTAGCCCTAATACTTTGCTGTAATGTTCTTTAAGTTTGTAGACTTAAAATAATTTAAGATAAAGTAAATAACACATAACATGAAAATATGAAACTAAAATAATAATATTCATTAAATACTAGCAGAATAATAGTATTTTATTTACACACTAATCATGTAATACAATGTATGTGCATATTAAAGTTGAATTTTAAGTAAATAGTATACTAATATTTATTAATTACATTATAGAAGTGAATTATCTAAATACTGAACTTACATATTCAATGAAAAAAAATCAATTATAATTTGTAAATAATTTAATTTGGTAGTAACTTTTGTGTTAAACAAATTATATTAATTTATATCAATAAATCCAATTATTTGGTAATGATTTTATCTATAGTATACTCAAGAAAGTGTAGTTTAATACTTTTTGTTTGATAAACAAGAATGTTTTAAAAATATTTATTCAATTTATATTGTATATTTATATAAAATTAAAGAACATTACAACATTACTTATCAATGATTGAGTTACTAAAAATTAATTTTATGATATGTACATTAATATATTGGTAAATGTAGAATAGTATAATGTGCAATCAAATAAAATAAAATTGTAAAACAACACTATTTATAAGCTGCCACACTTTGTAATATAAAAAATATAAAATCAAAACAAAAGACAAAATAAAAGTATATACTAAAACTTGAATGATATTAAAGAATAACAAATTTAAAAAATACTGTAATCACTAATTAATAAAAATTTAAATAATCAGGAAAATGTTGGTTCTTTAATAATAATATAGTTACGTAAATAATATTAAGTTAAAATAAATTAAGGGTGGTTGATTTATATATTAATTTAAAATGTAAAATGTATTAATTATTATAAAATATGTGAATCATTTTACAGGAATACATTATTTTACTTTTGTTAAATAAGCAGTTAAAAGACATGTCATAATATATGAATTAACATATAATTAGAGCCTAGAGGTTCAGTATACAGTCACAGTTAGCAGTTGAAAACATAATGTTAGTATTTCAGGCATGAGTTAAAATAATATATTATATTGTAAGTAAAATTTAGTGTATTATTAAAACATACGGATATTTCATTTTAGAATCTAAAATTTATATATGATATTATTTAATATATTACTTATTATATTTTTAAAATAATCAAAAAAATGCATCAAATATATAATTATATTAAAAAATAAAGATGCAGTATTGTTTTATCAGATTAAATAATTAAAATATAATATAAAGAAATCATTTTTTTTCCTTTTTTATAAAAAGACAAGAAAGAATATTATTTTACTTTTAATAAAACATCTATCATTTTGAAAACCTAATCGGAGAGCATTAGAAGAGGATTTTAAAACAAAGATTTTAATTCATCAATTATAGATAGAACTGTGGATACCTCGTGATACCGTGTATCTCTATGTGTTATGTCTTTTATAACATTAAAATACTAAATTGGTTTATTATAATAATTAGTTTGAATTTATGATGAATAGTTCAATAAAATCATAATAAGATATAAATTTAATTTTTAAAATATTAAAACAATATTATAAAGAATATATATAAGTATGCAATTACGAATGATTTTAAATTTATTATTCAGTATTAATCAAAAACTATTATACACTCATTTTATTTAATATACCAAAATTAAAATGTAAAAGTGTTCAAAAATTATTTTTTTAGATTTTTAAAGATATTAATATAATTAGAAATATCAATTTTACTTAATATATTTTAAGTATGAAATAAAAAAAATTCTACTTAGTATCATTACATAGGCATGTGCCTGTGAAGGAATATAAATAAACAAAATAGCACTTGGGAAATCATTAAAAGAAAGTATAATTAACCAATTTATAATGTGCATATTAAATAAATAAAAAAACCCTTCTTAACGGTTAAATTTTTAGCTAAAATGTTTAAATGAACATTAAATAATATATTGTTATTTAAAAAACCTAACATTTTATCTGTTGGGTTTTATTAATTAATTTCCCCCAAGTCAAAAATACAATTTTAAAAATTACATTTTTTAATTGGTAAATTATTACTATATTATCAAGCTATAATTTAAGTGTTTTATATATTTAGTATATTATTGTAGTAAATGTATATTTAACGTAATATATTTTTCCTTTTTATCTAACCAAATTATTATTTAAATTTCTTTAATAGTAATTTTATTGAAAAATGGTACATTTAAAATGAATTGTTAATAATTGATTCTAATAATATCACTGTAAAACAAATGAAGAGAAGAAATGGTCATACCTGGATAAAGGGGAGAGTGGAATATACCTGAAGCGCCCAGTAGGGTGATGAATAGGGCCAGCAGCAAACCTTCGAGCTCCTTGAGGAGTTAAATAAGCTGCTAATGCTGGTACTGCTTTATTGCTACTAGGATTGTTGGCAAACTTCACAGTAATTGATTCTGTTGAACCTTTGGGAACAGTTCCATTTAATTCTTGAATTGCTCGTTCGGCTTCAATTCTTTGATCAAATCTTATAAAACCAACACCTTTTGAAATTGCTAAAAAGAAATTGTAGTAAATAAAATGTATAACACATTTGACCACTTATACATTAAGTTGTCATACAAAATAATAATTTAATAAATTATAGTTTAGTATTAGTTATGTAATATGAAATTTAAATAAATAATTTAGTAATACAATAAATACAACATTTAAATGTATATATTAACTACCAATTGGAATTATAAAAAGTGTATATGTATTTTAATTAAATTTAGCATATTATCAAAAGTATTATCTTAAAAATAATTTACATTGATATTTTAATAAATATTTGTGAAATAATAACTTCAGAATTTGTTTAATAATAATAAATACAAATTTAATAATCTTTTATTAAAATTTAACTTTAAAGACACAACAATTTGATCAAAAATATAAAATTATATTTATTCTAGATTAACTTCTTTAACTTAAATTTGATTAGGAATGTTTAAATTCTGTTTAGTTAATTAAAAACTAGAAAATTATTTATGAATAAGTATTTATCGCAGACCACAGTATAAATTTTTTTTTTATTAAAATCAATAACTTACACGGCGAATGATCTCCTCCCGTATTTCCCACAAATTGTCGAACTGTGAACATATCAGTAATATTTCTTCCATTAGAATATTTCAAAACTGATAATAAAATAATAAAAATATAAAACTAAACTCACCAGTCATATTATCACATAAAATTCTTGATGTTATTATCCGACCATATGGACTAAATAAATTTTCAAGGTCTTGTTGAGTCATATGTTTTGGAAGACCACTGACATATAAATTAGCCCCTTTAATTGCTTCACTACTAGGTCTTGCAAAAGATACCTTAAATTGTTTTTATTACAATTAATTACTAGGATATTGATCAACTAATTATGTAGATACGTATAAAATTAAATATACCTTAATTGTTTTATTTTGTAGTCTTAGTCCATTTAAAGTATTAATTGCTTTTTCTGCATCTTCTGGTCGATGATAATTAACAAAACCATAACCCAAACTTTGACCTATAAAATCAAAAATAATAAAACAATTAAAGCATGCACATTAATCACTCTACTCCGCGCAACAAAAACTGGCCGGTGAGAACCAGTTAGAGAGCCCGCGGTTAATGGCAGTTTTATAGCGGGCGGGTTTTGAGGTTACTGGTTAGTTTTTGTTGTGCAGATTATAGCCCAATATGATAAATATAAATAAAATAGTTAAGGAATCAAATATCAAATGTATGTATGCATCTATATGTATGTATGTATGTATGTATGTTACACGCTCTCATGTTGTATAGTTGGTATTATACACCAATATAAAATATAAAATAAAGTGTTGGATATTAAAAATAAATCAAAAGTAGTTTTATTGTTGTATTGATGTATAGTTTTCTCATTGATTTTTATTCCAATAGGTATCACTTACTTCCAATGAACTATTATAAATACTTAATTGAAATTGATCATAAATTTAATACTAATAAAAATGTGAGTGCTAATATAGTTGATTTAATAAAAATATCAAATTTCAAATATTAATTAAAATTAACAATATTTTTTATAAGATATAATATTAAATCAAATAATAATATATTAAAACGGTATGTTATAATTTTACTTAAAAGAAATCAATTAAATTTTTTTAAAAAAAAGTTTTTTACAAATTTCAAAATGTCCTCTCTAAAGTACCATTTGTATCCAATTTCTAATCTATAGAGAGGCTATATGAAACTTTTGTTGTACCTACTAATTAATCCTCATCGCCTACAAAATAATAATAATTATTATTAAATATACAGATTTACTAAAAAACATATAATAGAACAAATAAAACCTTGCTCAGATAAAGTTAGAAAAAATTATAAAACAGATTTGACAGTGAACTTATATTGGGAAGGAAATATATGTATCATTTATGTAAATAATATTCTTAATTTATATTTCTGGTCTCAAATACTTTACAGTACAACTATATTATCCAGTTAAGTATATATTTATATGAAGTAGGTATTTTTATTACATACTAGTTTGGGCATAAGTACACATAAATAATACATTTTTTAATAAAATAAAATTATACATCCTAGTTTTAAATTAAAAATTGCCATATTAAGAACTAACAAGGCTTTAAATTACAGTACCTGATGGAAGAGATCCTGTTGTGAAAAAGCATGAAAAAATAAAAATAAAAATAAAAATAAAAACATGTTATGAGTACCTATATTTTTAAAATGCCATTACATAAAAAATAGTTTTTCTATAAATGAAATATTTTTAAATGTTATCTATATAAAATAAATAAAAAATTATAAAATCATAAATATAAATTTTTATGTAACCATATTCCTCTTATAAACAATAAATTATTTTGTTTATTTAGATTTTAAATATATATATAAATTTGACTTAATTAAAAGTTAAAATATGATTTTAAGTGTACCAAATAATAAATATCAATAATTATAATCACTTTCATAATACATTCAATGGTCAAAATTAAATTAAAAAAATCCTTTTGAAATTTGTTAATAGATTTTTATTTTATACTAATGAGACTAGTTACAATTATTGTATTACAATATAAAACAAATAAGTAGTTGTTTGCTATTTTAATTGAGAAAGGTTTTATGCATGTTTTAGATTTAATTATTTTCATAAAAGGCAATACATATTTAAAATTAAATTATTATTAATCAGGAAATATATTAATTTAAAATACAAATAAGTCACACATAGGTACATCATAGGGTACATCTTTAAAACTAACAATAACTTCATTTTTCTGCAAAAAAATAAAATATATTTAATAGAAAAATTAACTTTTTTATTTTTTTCTAAATCTTTTCAGTAGTAATTATAATTACAATTTTTCAATACAATTCAATATTATGAAAGTTTGAATGAACAAACTTCATAAACCAAAAATAATTAAATAAATCTCCATCAGGTACAGCATGACAGAAAAATGTTGAAGGAGCATTGTTGTAGGGATTGATTCTAAACTCCCAAAAAAAGTATTATGATCTACATCTTATTTATTCATTTTTTAATAATAATTTAGATTTGAGAGAGAGTGGGGCAAAAATCTAACTCTTAAAAACAAATAATTAATTTAATCTATGCCAATAATTATTATAGTTTCTGGAACAATTATATAGACATTATTACAAAAACAATATAAACGGGAAAATATCTACATATAGTGACATTTTATAATATACAAGGAAATATATTAATATCAAGGTTATTTATTTTGAAAATAATATTTTATTTAGAATATTGACATACAACATTTTTGTTAAAATTAAACATGGTATTTTGGTAGATATATTTAGTTTAATAGAAATTATACTTAAACATCACATTACATACATACATATAAGCATACATACATTTTTTTTAAATATTAGCTGTTCTTATGTTTAGTTTAAAGAATCTTAATAGAAGATTTTTTAATATTTTTTTTTATGAATTTGAAATATATATACAAATTATTATTTTACATTTTTGATATAAATTTAGGTATTAATATTAATATTTTATAATTAAAAACTGTTTTTCTGTATACTTTTTTGGAATAGATATTCTTAAAATACTTGTTTGTAATACATAGATAAATTTTTTTTGTTTATATATTCTATATTTTACATGTTATAATATTATCATTTTACAATTATTAAAGCAATGGTATACCTACATATTTTTATACTTGTCAATCATGATTAAAAATGATCTGTGCCCAAATATATACACAATTTTAAAAGATTGTTTTTACGAAAAAATCTACATTTAACACAAGACAATAAACTAATAAAAAATTAATGTTTTAGATAACTTTACTTTAAAACTTTTAAAATAAGTTATTTTCAGTTATCAATATTTTGGATATAATTTGAGCACGAAGAGTGTTGATTAACACATAAACATAGATTTATACTACCTAAGAATTCATTTAATAATAAAATTAAGACCATCTACTATTTTCCTTTATTGAATTTCCTACTAATAAATATTAAAATTATTTCATTTATACAATTGATTTCTACACTACTATAGCATTTTATGTTACACTAAGTAAATTATCTTTTATGTACGTATTCATAGTAGTTAATCATAAACATAATAATAATATAAATATAATAGCTTACCTGTGACTTTATCTCTAATAAGTTTACAGCTTTCAACTTCACCAATTGAAGAAAATAATGATCTAATTTCTTCTTGAGTCATTGTTTGAGGTAAGTAATTTACAATAAGGTTAGTTTTACTTTCTTCATTCAAAGAATTTCCTTGTGATGCATGAGAATTTGTACTTGAGGTATGTATTGAACCATTATGTGGTAGTGAATCCATTCCGTTTTGCATCATATTGATAATTATTATTCTTTATAGATTTGTTGACTAGTTGTTTTTTGTTTTCAGTAAACAAATAAAATAAATGAAAACTAAAACAATAAATTCTGAAATGGAATCAAAATTAGAAAATTAGTTGTGTTATTTTAATTATCATCGAGTAATTATTAATTTATTGTTGATATTGAAATATAAGTAGGTATATAGAAGTCTTTTGAAAAAAAATATGCAAGTTTACATATTTGATCTAAGAAATCTGCTACTGATTTCATTGAATAAACCTTTTTATTTTACAGTACTGATGGCACAAAAGTGACTGTTTCAAAGTAATAACATTAACAATTGACAATGATAATTTCAAAATACTTAGACTATGGACTATATATAATTACTTAAATAATCAATCACTGGATATTTTTTAATAGATTTATGCTGGGTTGCATGAAAAATTGTATTAATTAAATGTTCAATAGACTTTAATGGGTTAATCATGGATCACTATTATCATGTCTAAGGAACCAATAGGTCATTATTGATTCAATAAGTGTTTAGTGTTGTCCATATAACTTATACATTTATAATTAGTAGTATTAATTTGTTTTTAAACCCTGCAATAGTAATTAAAAATTATTTTCATCTATAAATATGTAATAAATTCAAATCTAAAATTTAATTCTTATAAAAATATTCATAATAATCAGATAGATGATACCTACCTAATTCAAGTGTAATAGAATGTTAAATACTATCTACATATAAAAATAAATAATCAACACTATATTATAAGTACCGATAACCTATAAGTATTAAGTAGTAAATAATTAACCAGAATACTCATTCAATTTTTATTTCACAAGTCATAAAATATAATAAAAATACACTAGCCAGTACCTTGAATGAAAACTATATCTTTTTTATTAATTGTGCTTCTGTAATAAATTGTTAAAAATACTTGTTAAACAACATTTGTTAGACCTACCTACTTGCAGTCTTTAATTAGATAAAATAAAAATAGTAATAACTATTTCAATCCTATAAAATATTTTTTTCATAAGAAGCTGGAATTCTCACTAACTTAGTACATAAAATTAACATTTTTTACAAGATGTTTATAAAGTTACACAAAAATAGTATTGTTAAATATAATATAATAAATTCGGGGAATGGGTATTGCCGAACATCGCGGTCAATCTCGTTGGAGTAAGGAGTTAATATAGTTCGGAATTTCGCGATTATCGCGATAAAAAAAAAACAATAGCAATCGTTACCTACCATGTAAAATATATTGTTAAGTACAGCCAAAACAGCTGACAGACTAAAATAATATTATGAATTATGATTGTTGACTCGCAACTCGCAGTCCGTCGAGAACCGCCCAAGTTCAGTGGCATTTTCCAAACGCACAAGTACCGGCACGGCGAACTACGGGATCAACTGTCGGCAAACGCATCTTCGATCGACTATAAAACGAAAAAAAACGGAAAATACGAAACGAAGAAAAAACAGATAGAAAAAAAGAGACAGTGACAGGGCAAGTAGAATAAGACGTGTGCGGGAGAGACGACGAAGACGTCCGGGCGTCCGAGAGCGAGCGAGCGACGGCGAGAGTGCGGGAAAAGTGAGACGCGTTTGACTCTTCGACGTGTGCGGCGGCGGCGGCGGCAGCGTCGTCGTCGTCGTCGACATACAAATATAATACGCGCTTACGTGAGATGTATTCGAATGTCACCTAATTGCCTAAACTTCGATTTAACCGTTAAACGAACGGTAAAGTATTAAAATATAATAATAAATAACTATCCGCGTAAATATGTAACTACTCTATTATACTAGATAGGTATACAGATCGTGAAACGACGACTTTACACGTTCGAGTATAGATGTCGTTAAACGCGATTACATTTATGTAAATAATATACACATGATTATTATGATTAGGATTATGGTTTGATGATTGTGATCGTGATTACATTATTATTATGCTAATAACATCGTTACGCGATACGCACACGCATATGGACCGGCGCACGCGCACCGAGACACGCACGCGCATACACGCACAAATCGGCCGGGTGAGTCAAACACATGACGACGATAACAACTTTATTGTATACTGTATAGCGTATTATAGTGTAATTAATTTTATGATTTTTTTTTATAATTTTTAGAGTAATACAACACCGGTGAGCTTGTAGTTTTCACGGCCTATGGTGCGTGAAGAAAAAATAAATTCATTCGTAATAATTATAATACTGATGATAGTGATAAAAGTGGAACAACTGTCGAGTTGCGACGGACCATGCGATGTTCGGACGTCGTTGGGCCGAGGGCGCGTGCGCGCGAACGAGCTTCGAGATCCCGCCGCTGGTGGAAAGCTTACAAAATTCCTTTTAATGCTACTGCTTATCGGCGGCGGTCTTGTCTCCGTCCTCTCACCCCTTCTATCGGGCCTCTGCCAACCTGCAGACCGAGTAGCTCGAGCGATCGACGGCCCGGCCGCCGCCGCTGCCGCGTGAACGATTGCACGAGCTCGAGTAGAACCGTCCGTCATCGCCATCGCGTATTTAATAAAATGGCATTATATTATTTTATTCTTTGTTTCTACACTCCAGTCTCCCGAAACAATAGTATTGATTATTGGAATATGCTATACGCCACCAGTCAAATAGCGCTCGCAAACACACCCTGTTCACTTTTATATTAACCAAAAATTTTATGGTTGGGAAAAGTTATGAACACTTTTTAGGAAATTTAAATGCGTTTAAGGTTACACCATTCGTATTACTGTAATAATTTTAAATTATAGGTAAGTGAGTATCGCTCTCTGCAGGTACATTAGATGTCCAGTGGAACTTAGTATTGAGTATAATGGATTTTGTTAAATTTGAATTCAATGATAACTCATTGTATATGATAAAAAATGATTCTGTGTGAAAACTGATATAATATATAATATATTGGATTTGCGTAAAAATTCCAATTCTTCCCAATTAAATTAAGTAGGCACTGTGAATTTTTAAATATTACCTCTCTAAAGTATAATAGTATAAACTTTAACCAATTTACATCCAAAACCTCCGTCAAAGTGAAAATTTGAAGCATTTTTAGCGTCTATGCAGTTACCAAAAAATTACACTTTGCAGAATTAATACATGCATTGTTCCACTCAAAATCTAAAATATTGAATATTAGCATTGATTATATATAGTACTCTATAGTTTATATAATCTGCAATGATAGGTATTAGTCATCATCAGTCAACATGGACTAATGGAAAAAATTGATATTGAATATTGATTCTTATAAGAATCTATCAACAATTATATTTATTTTCGTTACTGATTCAATGAGTGCCTATAGTATTACTTTTTATTCTTAATTTTAATTTTTATATTCTATAATTACTAACTAATGATTTGTATTAATTTAAACATCGGCGTTTACCTATGGGTACGATTGTACAAATGTGTTAGCGTGTTGTTATTTATCGTTTTCATTTTCAATTAATTTTTTTGTTTTTATATTTATTTAAATAGTACATAGAAGTAAGTTGTTAAAATGTATTATCAAAACTCAAAATATCTTGGGTTTATTGTTCGAAATTACAACTGTATAGTATATAAATTTGTATGATATTTAACGATTACTGTGTAAACGCTTTCTTTATTTTCATAATATGTAACGACAAACATTCTATCAAACTTTTACTAAGTAGATTGTTTATTCAATATTTTACTATTGTCAATTTTATTATATTTCTCATCAAATATTATAAATACCTAAGTATATTACCATATAGGTACCTATAGTTTTAAAAACTAGGTAATTCGATCTACTGTTTATAAAATCAATATATAATATCATCATTATTCAATTTTCAAAAGTTCAAACGCTAATAAAAAAAAAAAATGATTATATATGTTAAATATTCTTGAATCACCACGAGAAAAATATACAAAGAACCTTACATTCAATTTTCATGCTTTAGATATTAAAATTAACCATTTTATGAATTTTCAACTAAGCCAGCTAAATCAGAAATTGTTCAGAAAATAGCTCAAAAAAAAAAAAAAATTTAAAAAAATACAAAGTTTTCTTAATGAATCTAAAAAAATGAATATTGTTATCAGTGAACATCATGTTAATCGACTTTAATAAAGTGACTTACTGTCAATGAACTCGATACACGTAGTGGACATAATTTTATGTACAAATCGTATGCAAACGAGTGCATGTTACTCCTTTTAAATGTATAAAATATGAATAAGCTTATATTGTTAATAAAAGTTTGAAATTATTTAACAGTTTAAAAATAATTACCATCTCTGTAATTACTATTAATAGTTATTAATTGTTACCTTCTATGCAGTGGCCTATTTATTTTTAAAAATTTAATTTTAATTTTTTGTAGCGTTTTAATCCTGCTGAACATTAATTTTTTAATAAGTACTAAATTTAGTGACGCAGACATAAGAAGCGATTTATAGTTATTTTAATTAATGGACAGATACCGATGATTAATAGGTATATTTTTCTATTTATTCTATTTAAACACAATGTATAAATCTAAGGGAATAAAATATATAGTTTATGAGTGATTAAATATTTTTTTTAATAGTAGTTATCTATATGTTGTATTTGTATTATCACGCAAGATCTGCAATCTAGAATTTCGACAATCAACTAATTACATGATTTATAGTTTTTATACACGATGTTATAACATTTGAGTGGAAAAGGATGCAACATGTAAAAAGGCGGAACAGATTAGTTTATAGTGTAGAATATTGGATTCGTTTTTTTTGCATATATAGCTATTACAATAATTAAGGTTAAATTATAGCAATGTAGATTTTAGACTTTTGATATGGGTTTATACAGGTAAAACATTAAAACGCCAATAAAATAAATGATAAAATAATGATTTTGAACTATAGTTTAAGTGTATTTATTGAGAATAACGTATGCTTAATGAAAATTAATTAGGGTTAAGATATTATTATAATAACATCTTACTTAGCAGTCTAGCATAAATCATAACCTAATAACATTTAAAGTATTACCTAGGTATATACTTATATGTACTTATCATCAGAGATGTATGATACAAAGTAAATTATAGATTTCCATCGTATATTATATACATTTTAGATATTCATACACGTCTATATCCAGTATAGATCCAATTGGTAATTATAATAAGTTGCAATGCCTTAATGGCCAATGTTTTGTTTATTATATTATAATTGTTATTATAACTATAAGTAATATATTAACTTATTTTTAGTTTATTTATTTATTTAAATTAGATACATTAAATCATACATATACATATATATATATATATATGATATTACTAATACTACATTTTTGTCCATAGAAACATTAGCAACACTATTTTTTAACATAGCTAACATTTATTTTTTTAAGAAATTGGTTATTTTAGTCTGATTTGATTATTAATAAAAAATAATTCATCAGAAACATAATATACATATATTTATTGCTTGAAAAGGTTTGCTATTAGTTCTTGATACTGCCATAAATATTTTTGTGTAAAAAAATAAAATACTAATGTTGGGTTGTAAATTATAAGTTATAACTTATTACTTATAGGTCTTTTTTTTGTTACAGTAAACGATTCATTATAAATGTATGAGAAAAATACCATGACGTTTAGATAGACGGCAGTTACGAAATTGTTAATTAAGGATGTTTTGTATTCGATATATAATATAGGTATTTACATTTATTAGTAGAAATAAGGTTTTGACTGAATAAAATAAAATAATTTAATTTATAAAATATGACTATACAAATAAAGATTGGATTTTATAGATTATTAAAAATTAAAATGTACTTTATATGATTCTATTATTCTATAAAATTACTCTATAATATTTAAAAATAAGTATTAATATACATTTTCAATAAATAAAATTAAAACTAATAACTTTTTGTGTGAAACAATTATAATTTCTTCATATTATATTATGTTATCCTTGTTTTCCTATCAATTTAAATGCTTTCATTTACCCTCAAGTACTCAATGAACATTCTGCATTCGGTAATTATAAATGTAAGTTTTAAGTAAAGTGGATAAGAACTAAAAATATCAAATTAAACCAACCTTAACTAGTATTTACATTTCTTAACGAATAGATTATCAAGTAATATTATAATATTATTACATGATGTCTATCACGACACAAGTTTAATCATAACGAAATTATCTATTTTATTTGTTATTTGCTGATCCATTGATTTATACATAAAAATTGATTGGTATGTTTTACAGAATTACAGTTATTATTTTTCGACTAGAACAAGAACTTTCAAAAACATTCCAATACGATTCGAAATAAATTATGTATTTATTAACGTCAAAATATTATTTTACATATAAAATAAATTTTTATCATTTAATCTTATATTTCTACGGGTCATAAATTATATACATTTCCTACTGTTGTTCAAAAACTTCAATTCTAATGAAATATATGTAATAACCACTATAAAAAACCGACCTAAGTTAAATATTATGCGCTTAACACAAACGATCGATATACAAATCCACCTAAACCACGGATATATAAAAAACCTACACGAAAATGATGTAAATATTCATATATTTAGGTAGGTACATATTATTAATTATAACAGCGTAAAACGCCTAGTATATACATATAAACTAATATAATGTCTATGCGAGTACTACATATAAAATATGATATTGATATGATGGATACGCACTCTGCAGACTCGCGGAGGAAACAATAAATGTACCGCGAGCTGCGGACTGCGAGGGGCACCTTGCGACTGGTATAACGTCTATATAGTGTATGTCACGCACCGTACAGCCCGGGCGTTATTGATTTTTTAAACGCGAAACCGCTTTCCGCAGATTTCCAACGCTCCCGGGTCCCGGACCACCACGACAGAGCGCAACGACCCGCTCCCGGTGAACAACTGAGGTGGTTGTGTATAGTGTATTCGCGCCGGCTCAATAAATAGCTGCAGCTAGGGGCGTATTTATACAACGTATATATTAAAATTTACAATACACCGCACACACGTTATATTATATTATACGACGGGCGTGCGCAAGTAGTCTAGAATTTTCGAGAATAACAGCGTTTTCGTTTTCTTTTGTCTATGTTATAGGCTTAACTGAGAAGTAACTCCCCTTGCCAAAATCATAAGGGGCAATAGAGCCACCTTAATATTTTTTAAATAGTTTTTAAAAATTGTGAACAAACATTAATATAACAATATAATTATGAACTTTGAACCTAAAAAAAAAACTGATTATTACCTATATTATATTCGATTTATGTTTCGTGTTGATTATTTCATAATAATCAAAAACTCAATAATTGTCTAGTCTACAATATTATAATGAAAATTAGAAAACTAACATTGATTTGAACTGACACAGACACACAATAACTTTAGGTCAATGAATTAATAATATTGTATCAGCAATTAGTACAAGAATAAAGAAAAAATTCTTATTCTAAGAAAGTTTTTACTACATAAAATGTTCCATTGAATTTAAAAATTAATATTTTCTTCCACGTATCAGATACCTACTTAAAATCTATTAGATATTATTAACGGTATAATTAAAATAAAATTTGATAAAATATAAAAGTACCTAAATATTTATAATGCTCTTCAAAATTGTTAAGAATCAAAATTAAAAAAATAAAGTAAGTTACTTAAGACATTTATACAACATCTATCGCAAATTCAAGGAAGCTAATTATATAAAAGTAAAAAGTAGTATTCAAATTCTTTAATAAAATGTGTTTAAAAAAATTACAATTGCAATTGCTTATTATTGATAAAAAAAGACTAGGTAGATACTGACAAAGAAAAACTAAAATATTCTTAATTTATAAATTGGAAAGACTTGTAAAATTAGTTTCACTGTTTCGATTAAATTAGTCATCAAGTCAATATAGAATTGACATAAAGAGAAAGAGGATTTTAATTAGCATATACCTGTAATGTACGTACCTATATATATTTTTCAATTTGAATAAGTTAAACTATAAAGGTTAAGGTAATATATACGTTGTAACTTATAAATATAAATAAAACTGTTCAATCATTCATTTAATAATGTTATTTGGAAGTATGCATTTATTTTATTAATTACACACAATTTCAACCAAAAATATATTTTACCATTTATTTAATGTACCTAACTACCGAATATTTGTTATAACTTATTTTTAAGTAGAGAATACTGACTATAACTAATAACTAATGCAGTAATTCCTAAAACTAATACTATTTCTAATACTTTTTACTATTAGTTAATATTTGATTATTCTTTTTTTATATAATATACGCGTACGTATACAGTTTAGAAATTATTTAAAGTATCAAACTGTATTGATAAAAACAATTGTATATTTACATTAACATTTTAATCCATTTGAAATTTTTATTTGAAAATTCTACGCTCTGAAATCTAAATTATTCACTGTTAATGAAAAATAAAAAACCTATTTCCTATATGTAGAATTTCATTAATATTTTATTTCTATCAATTTTTTCTCAGTAGTAAACAATTACATACTTATACGCTTGTCGGACTTTTTAGTTACTCGGATAATTAAAAAACTTAAGAATATTTTTGAATACGAATTTAGATGAAGTGTAGTAATTTTAAAATGTTACGAATAGTTATTCCATAAGATCAAAATCGAAACCGCATAAAAGTAAATATAATTGATCAAAATGTATTGGCTCATAAGTCATAATATGATGTTTTGTTATCAATAAAATAATAAAAAAGGTGTCTAAACGAATTTTACTTTTTGGAACTATGGTCTGATATTCGATATCTATCTATTTATCAAATTTTCATACAAAATATGTTTTTGAGATGATGGTGTTATGTGTTAATAATATATTATTAAAGAAATTCGTGTTGTGCGATTCCGTTATATTGAAACAAATTTAATAGAAAAAATAAGTATAAGAGCTTTTTACATTTATGTTTGTACCCAAGGGCTGTGGCGTTCAAAAAACATGTTTGTTTATGAAATGTTAAAAGGCATTTTAGAAACCACCGTAAAAAAAAGTCGACAGATAACGAGCAAATAGAAACGCCAACGACCTGTGTTCCGTCGTCGCACCTTTGTTTTATATAGGTGCGTGCAACGGTCGATATTAAGACTGCTATGGGTACTTATATATATTTATGGAAAAAAATGTAAAGACGAGGAAATTACGTTTTGAGTATTATATATTATATCTAGCGAAACAAAATAATTCGGTGTTTTCATATTGTAATAGATAAAACGTAAAAGTTAATATCTCAAAGTATAATATGTATATTGTTTAATTTTTCATTACATTATGGTGAAAAAAATCTTGCCATCACGTTCATTATGCCTTGATAAAATCTTCAGAAGGGATTCAATGAAAATTATTTATAAACTAAAAAGATTAAAATCAGAAAATGCCAAATTGACTGCAGTGTAAAAACGTTTAAAACTATATATTATAAATTTATAACTACCTATTATAATTGTAAAAATGAAATAATGGTTTAACATGATAATAAAGACAAAATATAATTCGACGGAGCTTACATAATATTTTCTTATTAGAAATATTACTAATGATAACACTATTTGGGAAAATATTCAATTTATCTTCTTCCGGAAGCCAACTTTTCGCATTTAAATTGTCTCTTACTCGATAAAAGTCTATTTTTTAGTCTCGAAGGAAATATTGAACAAATATTGACCGATAAATTTATGTCTATAAATAATATATATAATATTATTTAATGTGTTAGAGGAAACTCAAAAATCTTGGGCAATAGACGCGTGGTAAAAATTCAGTTGCTTTTTGGTATATTTTTGTTATTTACTGTATGTAAGCGATAATTTATTAATCTAGAAGTTTGTAAAAATATAATTTTCTATACCCTGATAATCAAATGTGAAATACCATTAAAAAATTAAAAAATCAATATTTAATTAGAAGATTATTCATTAGGATATTATTAGGGTTTTGTCATAAGTTATTTCCTTTTAAATTCAAAACGCACATTGCATATCTTCCCATACCCGTACAAACATTTTTTCTCATAAGAAAATCGATAATACATTAAAAATGATTGTACCTGTCGCGTGCTATTTTTGAATCATATAATCATGTGTATAATATACGCATAGATTATATACTATAATATAATTAGATACATATAATATGATTTTTTAGAGAACAGTTAACACTAACGCCAAACGTGATATATATCTAAGTGTGTACCTAATAATCAATTTACTTTATATTAGATACCTATTATGTCCTGTTTATATATTTATACAATAAAATGTATATTTTTCTAAATAATAAGTAAATATAAATGTGTACATAAATATTTCATAGTATTCCGATAATAACGTAAATAAAGCACAACCCACTACAGAATATTATGAGTATAGATAATGGAAATTAGTTTATTTTATTATATTCTATAAAGTATGAAATTATATAGCAGATTATAATTTAGAGTACTAACTAGAGTCTAGACAACCATTAGACGAAACAAAAGATAAATGTCGAAGATATCTCAGTACCAAGTTCGGTTTTAATTGAGTTCGATTTAGATCGTGTTCGAATACATTTATTCATTATTGATTTATTTTGATTTTAAATGTGTACCTAGGTAACCATAATAAACGTCTCAAGCTCAGGTTTAGAATTTAAGTACACTATTATACAGGCTTCCCAACATTTTCTTCCCATTTAATTTTCCAATACGATTTTAAATGGTGCCTATGTCGAATACTTCTTTAGGAAGTATAAATTATTATTACTGACGCACGATCTCAACATTCTGTCAGAATTGTTTAAAGGCTTGTCAAAGACAAACATTTTTTTATTTACCTAATTATAATGTCGAATTTGTGTGTAATTACTAAATTATTACATATTTATAAATAAAATATGACATTTAATTTAAATATCCAAATTTTTACGAAACGTGATAAATAAGTAAGTAACCTATATCAATAAATTAATTAAATTTTATAAAGATTTGTTTAAAAATGATAACAGAATTATAGAACTATTTAATTTTGTAATAGTATCTTTCTTTATTAACCATATTTATAAACATAAATTAAGTTTTGATTTATTTTAAAATAATAAAAATCAATAAGTACTTATAGTACTATTTACTACAAATTGTATATCTTAAATAGCCACTTACTTACACACTTAATAATTAGTTACTATTTTGTGTACACAAAATTTAACATTTCACTGAATGGGTACCTATTGTAATAATAGAACTACATATTAGAACCACGTACAATATTCATACATGTGTACTACGAACTTAAAAAGATTTTACATATATTCCATAACGTAAATATTATTTATTATACATATTTAATAGAATATTACTATAATAGGATATATTATATTATTGAGATTTAAAAAAACTATTTTTAATCTTACCTATGCCAATCAAAATATCATAAAACTATTAAGATTATATTTAAATGTAATTAAAATATAGAATTTTAAGAATTTTTGATTTCAAAGTTTTTAAAGTATTTTAAGGTAAAAATTTACCTGATATTATAAATTAAAATGTATTTTTATATTACTTTCATATTTTAAATATTAATTTTCCTCCTATAGTATTATAGTTTGTTTAGTTTATTTAACTTCTATGACAAGACACTAAAAATGCTTTCTACAGAATACAGTCTATATTACATTTTGTTTAAATTTTTAAATCTTTAAAACTTATGAAAATAGTTGCCTACCTGATGTAATATGAACATTTGTATAAGATTATATAGTAGGTAGGTATGTTTTAAATAATATTTTGTGAAAGGGTTTCAACTATATAGTATACTAACACTTTAATAAATAGGTATTGAAAAAGTAGAAATGTATTAAACAAATAAGCACTTCATTGATTCATTGTTTAAAAACTATTCTTATTAGTTATGGTTATGTAATTTATAAAAGGAAATGGTATAGGTGTGGTCCCAAACTCCCAGTAATAAATAGGTTTGTACAATTAAGGAATAGGTTTGCCGAAAAAGGTACCAAAAATAGAATATAAAAATGTAAAGTACCTAGATCAAAATTAATGGTTTTGTAACAATTATTGATTACTGTTTTGTATAAATAAATAGGTAATATGAAAATATCTATTTTATAGTTGAATTTAACAGTGAAAATCAAAATAAATTGTATTTTTCTTGTATTAGTTTAGTATCTTTTAATATATATCTATTTATTTTTATTTTAATGAAATTTTAACAAGGATATTATAATATTTCGACAAAGATCTTTTAATATAAGTTACCTAAAATAATAATTACCTATAATAAGAAATAAATGCAATTGTGAATACAAAGAATACCTAAATGTATATAAATAAGTAGAGTTAAGATGTTAGCATGGATAAAATATTAAGTTAAAACGAAAGACAAGACAAAAGTTCACAATTAATTTATTTGATAATTCATGAATTATAACATCACGTGGCGCTTAATTCTAACACGCCAAATATATTTATATTTATATTGTGGTTACAGTGATATATCGTTGAAGTTATTGCTCGCCATAAAAATGTGATAGATTAATTCATCTAAACAATTATAGTTAAATTATAGAATATTTGAACAATTTAAATTTATTACTAATGATTTACTTACTATAATATTTATTTTTGCAAGAATACTGTCAGGTTAGTCTCTATTAAAATAAATAATATAAGTGACCAAAAGAGTGATAATTCTAGGTAAATTACGCAGTTGGAAAATTAGGAATATTTTTTAATCCAAGAAATATAAATCTATGTGGTAAAGTATCAATTTGAATATGTAATAAAATCTCTTTAGAAATAAAAACTGACAGAATTTTCATTCCCTCAGAATTCTTTTTCGCGTACAATTATTTATCATTGAATTTAAATTTAACATATCCATTGCACTGACCTACTCAATTATGAGGTACACTTGTCACACACACACACTTATATATATATATATATTATACTATATAGTATAGCAACTTCCTTTGTTTTTACTAACAATCTATTCATATCGAATGAAAATTATTATTATGATTATTGTATTTGTGTTAAAATAAATATAAACACTTAAATATACTTAAACTTTAATAATTTTTAAAATAAATTTATATCTAAATCTAATAGATAGTAAATACAAATACGTTTGAAATGTATATAGATATTTAGAAAATATCATATAATTACAATATTTGATTATACACAAAACTTAATCTCCAAAAATAAAATTGTATATTGACGAAAGAACAAGACGAACTATTAAACTATAGAAATTTCGAAGTATATACAGGATAAAAGTAAAGAAATATAATACAGCATATATATTTATGCATATAGAGAATATTGAATAATATTTATAGTAGGTAGATAGGTGGACGGTTATTAGGGTATATATCTATATTAGAATTTAGTATGTCTATGGATTTGGTAATAATTTGTAACATTTGTATATAAACATATAGTATACCTATATAAATATATAATTTAATCAATTCGATTGATCAGAATCGAGTTAAAATTATTTTAAAGGTTAAGAACATATTATATTAATATGTAGGTACATAATTAACAATTTATGTTAATACTTTAACTAGTTTAACTTACCATAACTAATATATCTATTCATTCATGTATGATAAGTAAATGGGATAATGGAGTAAAACAAATATTTTATAATATCGTAAATATAAATATAAATACGTAAATTAAATTGAGTAGATAATATATATATATATCAAAGATCGTGTTTGTGAAATGTATTTGTATCGGAGAAAATCAAAGAAAATAAATTATTAAACAATTAAATATAAAGCAAAATTTAAAAATGTAATTATGTGTATTAAACTATTGTATAATAATTTATAGTAAGAATATAAGACTATAAGATATCTATCAAGAAGAAACTGTACTGTATAGTAAGTATAGTCGTATAGATCAGCGTGATTTCGTTTTATTTTGTAATGCATACTATATTTTAATAAATAAAGATCAAAGAACATTGAATAGGTTATAGTTTTGTACTACTATTATTTATACAACAGTATAAAATCATCATTTAATGTAATTAAGTCACGGCGTCACGCTAATTGTAATAAAAATGTAATTTTTAAAATAATTAAAATAATTTAATGTTGTTATACTACTGTTTTAGAAACTATATTTTCAAATTTTTATAGTGGTTATTTACAATTTGAACATAAGAAAGCACTACACGGTGATGTTTTAAACAGCTAAATTATAATTTAGGTTTCGATCTATTTGTCTTACAAAATTAACAGTTTTTACATACGACTAAATAGACTGACAACCTGTAATATATATATAAATATAAATAATATAATATAATCAGTAACCATGTCTATTTTGCTTTAGAGGTACTTAGGTAGTATGATATAGATTCGGTAGAGAAACTATCGAATTCGAAACTAAAATAAAAACGTAAACAAAATATTTTCTTGAATCTCAATATGATATCAACATATGCATAGTTATGTATAAATGTATAGCTTATAAGAGCAGGTACCTAATTATATATACACATAAACATTATGTATTATTCTAAAAAAACGTCGTATGTCACGTCTACAGTGCAATAATAATCAAATAATAACGAAGTGTTTCAATATAACAATAAAATAATAATAATAATACAAGACAAATATACGGATAACGTATACTTGCAACGTTAAATAGTAGTATATAAATAAAATAAAATAATACGTACCTATATATATTTGGAACTTAACGTGTACACATACAGATATGTGTGTATGTGTGTATGTATAATGTATATATTATAAATAAATATAATATTTATTTGTGTGTATATAAATATATATACATACAATATACGTTTAATATATAGTAAATTATTGGTGGACAGAGAGAGAAAAAAAATACACGAATAAAAATTAAAACAACAAAAGCGGCCAAAAAAAAAAAAAAAAATTATAAAATAAAAAATCCGTGCTTAAAACTAAGTATGTTCTAAAACAAAACACAAGTTGCAGTCAGAAAGTATGGGAACTAAATGGCAATAGTGCTCAGCGGCTATGGTTCACGGCATATCGATTGCCACCGGACCGTATATACTCACCACTACCGCCACCACCTACACATACACCACCACCACCATCCTCTCCACCAACCACGCCATCAAAACGAACACCCCCACCCAAATCACCACCACCGCCACCCCCGAAAGCACACGGTGCTGCTCCTCTTCGGACGATCGGCAGAGGGTGCCGCTGGTACTCGCTCAAATGCTGTATACCTATATACGGTTATATGCGGATTGAATGAAAGTTTTCAACTTTTAATGGATACGCCCGATTATTCGATCATACCTGTCACATCGTGGTGTGAATAATATTGCCCTCCTTATTTCTTTCCGCTATAGGTCCACAGGAAAATGATTGGACGGCGTTTTCAAAGGCGGACGACCGCGGTCCCGCGAAATGCCGCGGCGTACGAATACAGTAATCAATTCAGTGCCATCTCAAACGGCGCTGTGCAGTTCTAACGCGAATGAGTGGCACAATGCAAATATGCTTCCCGAATCGCTTTGAATTTCGTAGAAATATGTATTATGTATAGTCACCTCTATACCGCCCTGATGTGCTATACCCGCCGTCGCAGAGTTGTTTCATCGTATAGGTCTTATAATAGGTACCTTATATAATAAAGGATATAATATCCGTTATTTCTATTATACTTATCTAATAAAACAATATAATAATAAAGGTAATATAACAACAATAATGATGATTGTGTTAACAATAGTATAAATACTGCTTCCGAATGTGTATGACGAACACCGGCCATATATATACATAGAATACTGTGTGTAGGTATTTGTGTAAAAACATTGATGCATATTTTTCCTGAGATGGGTATACTAGTCATTTATCCACACATCATAAATAAATTTATTGGTTGTTATTATATTTTTGTGTGGAACGACCTGCATTCTGCAATTGACTGTAATTAAGAAGATGAAAATGTGATACGTTAACACGCGTAAATCGCATGTTAACATCGAGTTTAAAATTAATTATGTGTAAAACACGATGTATTGCAGAAGCAAAACGCTCACAAACATTAATATCTTTTACTGACCAACACATCATATAATAATTAAAAAATCTTATTAGATACTATATAGTATAGGAATACTTACTTTCCTCTTACGTTCCTACTTTGAATTATATAGGTAAAATGTATACAAAAATATTATATTATTCATTTATATTAAATAGTAATTATTTATGCTATTATGTACATAGAGTAATATCAAGCAGGTAAATTCATCGATATATTAAATAATCTAATGGTTAATACATGCAGTAGATGTGGAAATTAAATTACTAGTATTTTATAGTTTTTCATCTTTTCATTATGCAGTCTGCTGAGTAAACATGGTGTAAAACCACTCCTAGCCACCTATGTATCCTTGAATATATTAACAGAGGATTATTAAAAAAAAAATGGTTTAAGTATATAATACATTATTGATTTGTAAGACATTTTAACTGTTGCATTTCCTTGTTGATCCTGCTTTCCGTTTACACTATACCAATATTTACGTTACTTCTTTGATTTCACCTACAAAGGAATTTCAAATAAGCTTATAAGTAAAGATCGGATTTTTGTGCAGCTAACACCTAAAAAATTGCAATAAAAATGATTAAATTTACAATAACAATTCATGTAAAATCATGTAAAACAAATTTTTATTAGGAATTATATAACATAATTTTCATAATAAGAAGTACATATATTTTTATTGATATTTATTTTAAATAATATTATTATTTATTAGCTGGGATTAAATATTAAGAGTTATATGAAAATATAAAAAGTTTGACTGAGACACAGTATTTTATTAAAATGTATTATCATGTACATATCTAAATTTTTTTTCTGTAAAATTATATTATATTATATAATATTAATTATATTATGTCTTCTATCACTTAATATGTGTTTAAATTGTGAAGATACACGTAGTTATACATTGACACTTGTTATCGTGCATTGTTTATTGTAGCAGCTTATAATAGCAAGATTTATTTTTTTAAATCTACGTCATTTCCATTTATTAAATCGTTGTTTAGTTTTAAAATATTTTATTCGGAATCTTTATCAAATACCGATTTGATTTTTTCTTAGAATATTTGTCCCTTTTCATTCTCAATTTTCTTAAGTCTAAACTCTAAAACTTAATATCCAATATTTCATATAACAAAATAATATATCAATGATAATGTAATATAAATTTCAAAATAATATTTGTTAATAATAGATATTATAATGACTATGGAACAAAAATATTTATAAAAATGTATATATTTTTATAAAAAAAAACAACTGAAAAATGAAATTTTTTGCAAAAACTCTAAAACGTATAATTTTGTGCAAAATAAAACTTTCTTTAAATATTAATCTACATTTCTTGATTTAGATCTTTAGTTTGTTTTTATAGAGTTTAGAACACGCCATAAGATGCAATTGCGCAAGAATCCGGTGTTTATTTTTAAGTTATATGATAACTTTAATTAAAAAGTAATTCTGACTATATCGTACCTATACCTACTACTTACATAAACTTTATGTATTAATTACAATATATGATTTGTATATCATTTAGTATTTACATTGTAAATTTTACAATAAATCACAAGGCAAAATTGTTACAAAAATAATCTTAATTCTTATCATGTTATTAATAAAGTTGACAGGTTTATCATCGTTTTGAGTGTTTATTTTATTGGTTAAAAATAAATAAAAATTTATTTTGAACTGTTCCAAAGAGTTTAATTTATTTATGCTAAATGTTTTTCCGGTAAAACTTTTAACATTTTTAATTGCACAACTGGACTAATTGAGGTGTTAACAAAGTGTAAAAGCTTCTAATCAAACCATTAAGTATATGTCTGATATTAATATATTATTATTTATTTCCATATAGGGTGTATTAAAATCGATGTTGTAAAGGTATAGTACCATAGTGGTTACAAATTTAAACAAAAAATAGTATTTCAATATTCACACAGTGGCCAGTAAACAGTATAAGTTACTTAACTATTTTAATATTATATATAATTTAAATAGGTTTAATTTTATTTCTAAAATGGATGAGAACCTATATATTGTTTGTCTTGGTATATGCGAAGGTATACTTATGGCGACATAATATGATATAAGTGTTGGTTTTAAAATCTTAAACAATAATTCAAGATAAATAAGTAAAAATAATCAAAAAAGAAAAAGAAAAGTATTTAATTTGTTTAATTAACTCTAATTAAATTAAAAAAATTAAAAATAATAAGTATGAAAACTATTTATCATAACTATTAAAATAATTGATATTTCGTAAAATAATAGTTGTTCATTAATATATTCTATACTTCACCTATACATTTTTTTTTATTACTTACATTTATTAATCTTGAATCATTATTTAAGATTTTATATCAACATTTTTCCTAATGGAAAAAAAACTATATTAATGACTCTCGTAAGTCTTGAGAATTAACATTGATAAATATAAAAATTCTTAATAGTTAATTTATTTTTCTGCTATAGATTTTTAAGTTTTCAATATGAAGTACATATAGTATATGTAACATAAAATAATAACAATTAGTGTCGTTTTAAAAGTAGATTTAGTAAGTAAATGATATTTTTGGTCATTATAATAATTAAATAAACATTAAAAACAAGAAAATGTAAATAACCAGTTGCATATACTGTTATAAATTATTATCAATAATTTAAAATATATAGTATATTGTGTATACTGTTTACTTATATAAAAGTACTAGCTGTCCCCAGCCCCCGCGCACTTCGTCAATACAAAATGCATCCGTGTTAAATTTGATTTCCTAATACTAAAATTTTTAGTAACACAAGTGGATAAACAATATTCTTGACTTTCTGATTCAGTGTATAGATGATATTTCCTACATATCAACTTTATATAATATATTCTCACTTAAATTCTAATTTTAATAATAATATATAACTGTTTTTTACATCTGTGTTACCATGGTAATACATAAATCAACAAAAAAAATTATATTTTTTATAAACTCAATTACCCGATGTTGCCCGTGGAAAAAGTCTCGAGTGCGACTTCTTTTGGATGTAATTCAATATTACAATATGAAAGCAAAGGCATTTTTAATTTAAATATCGCAAGAAACTTCATTTGCGATAACGATTAATATACTTAAGTTATTTTTTCTCCGTTAAACATAAAATTGTTAAAGAGAAAATTATATTTTTAGAGCCCTATGTGTCGAACGCGACGTTAAATGGGTGGCTTTGATCAAATATAAAACACGGTTAAAAAAATTTATCCAATTATAATAAATATTTTATTTTCGGTAATCAATGGTTACCCGCTACCCTTAAAAACCAAATAATAATCGTTTTTCACGAGTCAATAAATTCTTGTGGTAAGCCCGTCTTTAATATGCAGATCTTGCAAAATATTTTCTTAGTTGAAGTCTCTACCTATAAATTACCTACCTGCCAAATTTTTGTTTCATTGGTCAAGTAGTTTTCGAGATTTCGCGTTTAGTTAGGGAGTAAATGACCTTTCGTTTATATATAGATATATACTCGTAGATAACAGTATTAAACAGTATTTTATATTATTAACAATACCGGCTTCAAAATGATAATATATTATAGGTATGATGTATGGTATCGATATGTTTATCTTTAACAAAAGAAGAATAGAGACAAGAGTTCGAGATTTTTTTGGTGTCTCGTCTGAGGTGACTCTGATGCTATGTGAAAGTGGTTATGGAAATAAAATTAGATAGAAGAGAAGAGAGAGGGGAGGAAGACCGAAAAAGATATAGATAGACAGAAAAGAGAATGATATGAAAATAATTGATTTAAGTCAAGGCGAACTAAGGAACAGAGCCCTATGGATGTATAGAACAGGGGTAGCGGATCCTATATAGTTGTGAGCGAAGGGTGAAAACAAAGAAAAGGAAGATCCTTATCATTCACGACAGTGGACACTGCTATAAGTGTGTTTCAGAAATCTGAATCTATAATTGAATTCAAATAATACACTTAAAAATAACTTTTATTGTACATGTGTTACCTAAGTTTATACCTTTAACCTCAATACAATAAATGTATACAAATTAAAATAAAAAAGGTTGGTAGGTAGGTATAGTGTATAATATAATAAGTTGTATAAATTAAAACTACAAAAAAGCCAGACATATGACATAGAGACCGGGTGTTATTGTGAACTCGTCTCGCTTCGCTTACTACAGTGAATAATATTATGATCTACTCGTTTTATACTTTTATTAACATGAATGAAATAATCGCATTTGAAAAAGCTATACCGAGTAAGATTATAGCATTTATTAAATTTAGTAATAAAAATAATAAATTATTAAGTACGTTTAAAATATACTGAATAAAGTAAAATATATAGCTTATACTGTAAATATATATTTACATATAATCTTATATTAAAATTTTAAATAAAATTGATGATGTATTTAAAGTATTGAAGTTATATACAATTTGTAAATTGTATTAAAATTTATTTAATAGAATAACACAGATATTCATTGAGTAAAAAATTATCTAAAATTATACACAACACTTACCAAAAAAGTAATGATTTTCAACTTTGAATAATGGTTATTTGTATTCAGTAAAACAACGGTAAAAATTATAAAAAATCGGAATTATATAAAAATACATCATAGTTTTGCTTAAAATCTAAAATATAATTAATTTTAAACAAATTTCTCGAGTATATCAATAATGTACATAATAATATTAATAGAAATCTATAATGTCGTATCACGCGTCTTGTACTATTGTGATAATTAAAAACTACAATTCTGTATAATCACAATTTAAGTTCCAATTAAAAAACAATATTTGCATAAAATATTAATAAATACAAATATGTAGGCTGCTGCCCACCCACCCTTTCAAACGCTGAATTGATTAAAACAATAAAACCATATAATACATAGTTACGCATTATACATATTATAGTTATTACTTATTGTATAATACATAATAAATAACAATATTAGTTATTTATTAGTATTTATACGAATATAGTTACAGACCGCAGTCAGACTTAAAAATTAATTATAATTTATATACTCTTTTATAGAACCAATATAATTATGATAATAATTAAAAGTTTTTACTTATAACTTCATAAGTTATAAGTATTGTTTAAAAAAGTTATGAATGATTAAAAGTGTCGAAAATTCATTGAATTTATAAAAATCATTATCTCGTAAAAGTAATTTAATATAATTTTGATAAAATCGAAAACGATGCCCGATGGGCTGGGTATTTAATATTATTACATATAGTACAGTGCTGGGTTAAAAATATACCGTTTGAGGGTAAATTTTAAAATGTTGCCCTTTACAACCCTTGTAGCCATCATTAAAAATTAATCAAATTAAAAATAACACCATTAAAATTGTAAGTTAGAAAAAAATGAAAACACATTGGATAGAATAAAAGTTATTGTATCATATATTAAATAATGTTGATCCAATTTTTATATGAAATAAACAATAAAGGAAAAATATTTGAAATCATATAGTTACGATTATAAATTAGGTTTTTAAGCTAATTTAAAAGTTTAGTATAAAATATAATGCATGAACCATGACTTTATTTTTCATAAATGTTCAAATAATACAATAGATTTAATTATTTTTAATTATTCACTACAAGGCAGTAAACCGGACCCCCGGAAATTTTTATAAATAGACACGTTTTAGCGGTGAATATAGTTAATTGTCTAAAAAATTTCAGTATCTATATTAATAAAAAAAGATGGATCCCCGGAAATTTTTTTCCAGTTACAGCCTTGACTCACTATGTAATTTGTAAAATTTATAAACAGTCAAAGTCGACTTATGATAACTCGAAGTTGAAGAGCGAAAAAAATTCAGTTCGAGATATGTATTATTCGAATTACCTATAACTCGAATTTATCAGAATTAAGTCAAAACATCAAATTATGTAATGAAATATAATTTAAAAATTTTATGATAAAATGGTATGATAAATATATGTACCTACATAACTATTATAAAAAACTAAATAATATTATATAATAGTATATTGGTATTATGTTAAGTATGTAAAAATTATGTATACGTATTATTTACTATATACCTACAGTAAAAAAATAATTTGTTATTAATTTTTGGGTTTTTGGCCGTTTATTAACAAAAGCTTTTAATTTTCTTACGACTTAAAATATAAAAGTATTCACGCTTTTGAAAGATTCAACAAATTGCTCAACAGTTTGTATTTGGTAGAAAATTAAATTCTTTCGCGATGTCTTATTTTTTCGGGTTAGGTACCTTTCTCTACCAATCACATGAACTATCTATAGTTAAATGATTTAATTATCGTTTTTGAGACATATTTAAAAACAAAAAAATACGTACGGTAGACATGTGACACTATAGGTAATCACACACTATAACCATTAGCTAAGTAAAAGTATACAATATACATACTGAATACATATGTTACTATAATACTGTGCATGTGGCATGCGCTAATAATCAGTTTCTATCTACTCGTTTGTATATATTTATCTTTATTATACAGTCAAGTAAATAAAACAATATGTTTACGAAAATATTCGGATATAAAAGATAATATAACATAATATACTTCGGCTGAGCTATTTATCACAATTTTAAGTGTTATGAGAATTTCTAAGGGAATAAAAAAATATTCAAGTTGTCAAGTTTTTCGAGTTATCGCGATAGACTCAACTATAATTTTATTATTTTGTTTTGATTATAATTGTATTATTATTTTACGCTAATTTTTACCGTTTTGTAAAAACTTTGAATTTTATAGATGTTTTAGAAATAATTCATTTATTTTTTTCCTCATCTCTTTTACGAAACTCAGCAACATTTAACTTTATGCTTTTCACTCACATTGATTGAAAAAGAAACGTTATAAGTAAATATTAAACCCTTTTAATTTTTAGTCAATCGGATTTGACGAGAGTAAAATTATGAAACGATAATATAATAAAAACGATTGCTTGGTACTTGGTAGTGTACAAATAAAACATTTGAAATTATTAACATAAAATTTAATAATCCGATGATTATAGTACAGCCATCCAGGGAATACAACAAACACAATTATATATCAGTATACGATAGTGTAAACATATTGACATACGTATTGACGTATTATACAATTTATACTCGAATATAGAAGTGTGTCGACCCGAATGGTATAATAATATGGTCTTTCCAATAATACGCTGTACACTCACTGACATAATAACTCTGCGGTAGACGGTATAAATGTATAATATATTACTATATTGTCTATATTTTTATTAGTTATGTACATTTGTCAGTAGTTAATAATTCTTCTCAAAAATTATGATACATTAGAAAACTTCAAAACTTTTGTTTTTGTCGTCAAAAATGTTTGCCATTTCTAAAAAATTATCGCTTGTCGCAGCGTCCCTTTCGCTCTTGCTTTAATCCGGTACTGATAATATAATATATAGGTAAGTTAAAAGTACCTAATATTTGGAAACAATGTAGACGAATCTGTTATTACTTATAATATATTGTATCTTTTTTCATTAAGTAGAATTTATAAAACAAAAATATTTAGAAAATCTAAGTCAAAAATAATTAGTCTTAATAATATTAATAAAAACATTTATTTTAAATACTAAACAGTATTTGTAACTTTTATTTTGAGCATTATATATACCTAATATAAAATTATATTCTAATTATGTACACGGTATACTTACACAATAGATAATAAGTAGGGCAGAGGACTTGTAACTCTAAAAAATCACCAAATATGCACTTAAATATACAAAAAATGCATTTAAAAATGAATATATTTTAATAAAAAATAAAAATTTTTTCTATATTAGTTGAATGAATATATTTTATTTAAATTTTAAATACAACTCAAGGGACTTACAGTTTACAAAAAGTATTGATTTATTTTAATCATGGATTTTAAGATAGGTAGGTACTTCTTTAAATTAATGTTTGAATTTATTGAAGTTCTAAAAAATAATTAACACATGTTTTTAGTTTCAAATATTTAAGATTAACAAATATGTTTAGCTTGGAAATTGTATTGAATAATTGGATGTTTTTTTCAAATTTTGAAACGTTTTAAATTCAACATTATTTTGGTTGTATATTAAATATTTAAATTAAATAAAAACGTTGAAGGAAAACATTGATAAAATGATAAATTGTTTAAAATATGCATTTAAAAGTATAGAACGGAAGAAATATGCCCTAAAACAAAAAAAAAGTCGAAATATGCATTTATATGCAAAATAAAATTTCAAAATTAGCTTTGTGTCAGTATAAAACGAATTTGTTTCTTACTTTGCTATTTTTGTGATTGTGCAAAACAAATATGCAAATGCTACAAGTCCTCTGCCCTAATAATAAGCAATAGTAATCTAAATACTATTAAATATTTAGTGTTACTAATATAATTATTTTCATTAGATACTCAATTATAAATTAAAATGTATAGATAAATATTTTGTTTATATCAACAATAGCTAGGTATAAAGTATTTATGTATAAATGTAACGTTTATTTATTTTATAGTAAAGAATGACTTTTATAATATTGTGATTTATGAAATATCAATGATTTTACTTTTATAAACAACTAAAATACCTACCTATAATTATATAACGCCATCTCGTGACGAGTGAATGTAAAATACAACATGCTGTACGATTAGAATATTTTACAGAGAAAAACAAATTAATGTAATAATGTATTTATTCATTATACATTTTGTACAATTTGCATAAACAAATAATATTATATATATTTAAGTATTTTACCAATAAAGTACTTACATAGGTAAAATAGGTCATATATTCGAATACAATTTTATTAAGGTAATAAATAATGCATTTTAATAAATTATTTGAATACATTTAAGCGAAATGTTTTTTGATTATTTGAAGTTTTATATATCAATAAATGTTGGTTGTTATGCCATAAAATATCATTTTATATAACTTCATAAAAAAAAATAGATTCAAAACCAAAGTAATAAAAAGTATAATTTTTTCAGATATATAAAACTTTTCCAGTGGGTTTTTGTTTGCTATCTTATTATAATTTGAGTTTGTAATGAATTTGTGGTATATAAATATATTTTAATTATAAAAATTACCTTCTAATCAATACTTAAAGGAAATATTTTTTTAATTTCCTAGCATTAGACTACAAAAAACATCAAAAAATCTCAAGTGTGTTTTTTTATTATTTAAGTTTTTAAATTTTTATAACATACCTATATATAAACCATTAAACCAATCCTTTTAAAATATTTTCCAACTTTTTTCAATAGTATATATTGTATATACTATTTTCTATACATTATACTGTATATATTATATAAGACAAATAATATGTAAATTAATTATTTGTGTAGTTTGTTGAAATATGCTATAAATAATTTAAAAAAATATTGTTAGGCGTTTTATATAATAAATTTGAATCGTGAAATATTTATGTTATATATATATATATCCATAAAAAATTGAAAATTATTATTTTAAAACATGTAAATACGTATTCGTATATGGTTTTATTTATTTGTGTAGTTATTAGTTACATATTAAGTGCATTCGTGCAGATCATGGTGGTGACCGCGGTGCAGATATATACCCTATACCTATAACATCATCATGCACCCTCATACAATAATCCCTCTTTGGCAGTACACACGTAATATTAACTATAACTTATAGGTAACAATAGCAGTGTAGAATATTTTCAGTTAAATAAATTTCAGACAAAATTCCATTTGCAGATTTTTAGAGGGGCTTTAATGCTTTTATAGTCCGATAGCCACAAACAATTATACAATAACCTACAGGGGAAAACTCATTAAAAATATTATTTATTTATTTTGAGGCATATATACTATATTAATACATAGTATTGATAAATAAATACATAATATGTTGTAATGATATTCATATCATGCCACTAAGCTTCATATTTTATATCATCAATAATAATATTAAAATTATATTAATAATACTATAATATAACTGTACCATGTACTATTTACAATAAAATATTTTGTATCTATTACTTACAAAATAAACAACAACACTTTACAATCGCACAACAAGTACGAAGGGTTAATGATATAAATAAGACGAAAAGTTTCATCACCGCGTGCTCCAGTAGTAATCTTACAAGTAGCAGCCTCAGAGCTACGCACCACATACGAGTGTTCGCTGATAGCGTTCGTTCTTGTCATTGACCATTTACTAATATATACGTGTATAGTTGTAATTTTACAATTTAAATTAACAAGTGTTTTAATTATTTCACTTAAAAAGTAACTTTTTTGCGTTGTCTCCATCTGCTCTGTGGACTTTCATCCTTTGGATTCAGCACAGAGAGGAATCACCTCTATTTAAAATACACATGTAAATGATCATACTATAAAAAACATCAAGCGTAAAGAACTTACGTTGAATGAGATAAAACAATAAGGTTTTATCTATACAAATAATAAAGGGTTAATTATAATATAATATATATGTAACTTTTAATAAATTTGTACTTGCTACCCTAAAATACGTTCTCATCAGTAATAATATATAGGTTTTAACTTATAGTAAAAATAAGGTCAGGATTGTAGCTACTCCTAGCCCCATCAATTGTTATTCGTTAAAAGTACTTGACTATAGCATCTAGGTTAATATATTATTATTAAGGTAAAGTTTCATTAATTGCAAAGCGCAAACTTATTTTTGATTCATTACAATGCATAATATAACAAAATTGATGTAATAAGTAGTAAAAATAAAATATGAAGGTATACTAATTAATGTATTTATGTATATAATGTACATTAAGAAAGTTGAAGATAATTTTCTAACTCTCGATTTGGATAATCTTCAACTACTTTTCTTTTATTCTTTCAGCTTTACTGACTGATTTATTCTTTTTAT
This sequence comes from Rhopalosiphum nymphaeae, assembly GCA_036289425.1. Taxonomy (NCBI): domain Eukaryota; kingdom Metazoa; phylum Arthropoda; class Insecta; order Hemiptera; family Aphididae; genus Rhopalosiphum; species Rhopalosiphum nymphaeae. The sequence goes on along the minus strand of JAZAQC010000007.1, from coordinate 16,631,450 downwards.
TTCTTGGCATATTTGGATTCCCAACTATACTTTGGCTTATTTTAATTTCAGTAGGTTTAATTGATGTCTCAAACCATTTATAAATGAATAGATTGAAGTATCTTGAGTAAAAAGTAAATGAGCAAATGAGCAAATACATTGTTCAATGTAATAAATGTAATTAATCCTTCACATTAGTTAACGTACATTACGTTATCCTCCCCCCTACACACGTACACAAAGGATTTTTCTCATTGAACGAGTTGCGTACAAATTCCGAAAACGATCATACAAATTCATATTAATTACGTAGTAATTATAATAAGTAAATATTGAGTCCTCTGAAAAGTAGGGGGTGGCATAATGCACATTTTATTTTTACTACTTACATCAATTTTATTAAATTATACATATTCTTATCATTTTTATCATTTTTATCAATACTACTGTAAATTAATTAAACATTATTATATGTTTTGAAATATATAAAATTGTCTATTTGAGTTTTATATATAATATGTAATTTAATTTTTAATTACATTGCTGCTTATACCTATATTATTTATATACTGGCGATACTTATTAATTTGTACAATATTGATTTAATATTCTAATAGTCTAATTTAATGAACTATATGAATATAAAAAATATATAAAATAATTACCTAGTTAAAGTATATATTATAGTTAATTTTTTCTATTATTTTAGATTCTGAGCAGACCAATGAAAGTATTGATTTTACAATGATGTAGATTTTTTTCCCTGACATCATCTTTAAGGGCAGTAAAATTGTCCAGTAATTTTTTTTGTTTAAGCCAGGTAAAAAAAAATTAAAAAAAAACTGGAATTTTAACGCTAAACCAATTTTCAACAAAATAAGTTTTATTTTTGTAGAAATTATTTTGAAGTTAAAAAATGTATTAAAAGTTTTGTTTTTATACATTATAACTAAGATTTGAAGATTTAATACAAGTTTGTCAAGGTTCTTTTTAAGTTTTTCAATCTACTTAAAAACAAAAATTTCACCTGGAGATCAAATTAATTTTTTATGAACATTTAAAGTTAAAATTTTAACGACATTGTATGGGTTGAATACCCATCATAAAATAATTTTTGATACATTGTTATATTAAAAAAAAAAATAACAGATTATTAAAATTTTCATCAAAGGTTTTTATTATCATTTTCAATATACGATAAAATGTTCAAAATATTTTAACACTTTTTGAGTTATTTATATTATTATAGGCTTGACAAATTTTAATTTTTTTCCTATGTATGTCGATTAAATAATTAAATATCATTCAAATATTTGAAAATTGAATAAAGATTCTTCATAACACTTAAATAGTTCATAGTTCATACTGGAACCATACAAAATATATAATAACATTTATTTTTATAGACATTTTTTTGTTCAAATTTACACGAAATTACTTATTTAAATGATAAATATCGATATTAACTATTTTGGTATAATTTAAAAATATTATTCGTGAGAACTTAAAATTGTTGCATACCCACCTATATTTTATTATTATGAATTTTACTATGCGCAATAATATTTTTGATTTATTTCAAGATATTATCTATTTATACTATGATCCTATTTTTATTTTTTTTGCGATATTTACAGAAACTCAATCAGAAAAACGTTATTACATTTTGAGTTATGTACTTGTTACTTATATAAGTTGAATGTTGATATAGTTGTAGATATAAGATGATATGATATACATAAATTTATATTATCATAATAATTAAATATTAAGTAATTATATTATAAAACCAATATTTTCGGGAAAAAATACATTAACCTATTGTAATATAAAAATTAAAATAATTGATTAATAGCTATATAAAAAAAAACATAATATTACTTGGTGATATAGACTGACAGACTGTTTTCGTTCAGAATCCTTTTTCGTATACAATGATAAAATCATTGAATTCAAATTTAATACACCTATTACAGTGATCCACTTGATACCTATAATTTACAGTAGGTATGCAGAGTGGTACTCACTAACCTAACTACCTAAGTACCTACTTTATTTATTAATTTATATATTAACATGTATTTTCAATAAATAACTGTTTAATTGTAACATAAATATGTAAGTATAACTGTATAAGTATAATTCTCTAATTATTGTATGGTTTACCTACGATAAAAACACCAGTTTTTCAAATTAATTAATATTTTTCTTTTTTGTTAATAGTAATTAGTAATATTAATAAATACTTAAATTCTAAGAAACTAAACACAAATTCAAAATATTAATAAGGAAATACATTGGTATAAATGTATAATAGTATAATTCTATAATGAGTATACTGGTTTTCAATAATTAATCTATAACAAGTAGCTATCGATTTATATTAAATATTAATTTTAGTGACAGATAATTAATGATATAGTTAACTTACGCCCCCGAAGGCCTGACATGTGTCGTATATTACCTAGAATTTACTAGTTTTAAAATACATCTTTCTTTCGGACGCAATTCGTTTTATATTCAATATTCCAGCTCCCAGCTAACAGCCAAATATTTAATACTTTAATAGGAATTAAAATATAATAATACATCAATTAAAGATTCGTTATCATTTTATCATAATAATATTATCAGTGATCAAATTCCCCGGTGATTAGGTGGTTTTGTAAATTTATAAAGTTATGAGACCGTATTTATGGTATTTTGTTCAGATAATTGTTATCAGTTATCGGTTTATCACTAATAAATTCTCTTCATATTATTGTATACTTTTTAATTTTTATAATTTTATTTATTTAAATGCAAAATATTATGATATTTTGTTCAATAAGAGCATAAATAAAGATATAACACTAAAACATGACAAGTTTAATTGAAATTAAATGAGTGTGTCTTATATATTTCTATAGCCGTCATGTATAAAAGTTGCAGATAGGAAAAATAAAATAAACATAAAATTATTTCTGATGAAAAAGTTTAATAACTAACACAGATTAAAAAAATGAATGCATTTTGTAAAATATAGGGACAGTGCTTTTATATATTTATTTATTTTCAATAAAATGTTAAATAATTTCTCAAAATTTAATATAAACACACACACACACACATATATTATGTATATTTTAAATTAATTTAAAATATTAATTTCTTAAAAATTATATAGACATAGAGACTACGTATTCATTTTTTTAATTATTATAATAGGTATTAATATTTTTTTTAAATATATTTATTTGAAGCATGACACATCAACTTCCAGAGCCATTGGTACATAATTTGTGTTTTCTACAGTGTAATTAATACTAAGCAAATAAGAATAACTGTTAAAATCTTTGTATTAAAGTATTTTTTTCATATTTAGTAGGTACCTAGTTTATTATATCTAGTATTGGCAATATTAATGTGTAACATAACAATTAGTGCTGCTTGGTTTTAGATGATGTATCTGACTTCAGAACATTATACATTATACTTTATTTTTATTTTTATTCTTACATCTAAGTGAATAAGTGATTGATTTATCGATTCATGTCATGCATACTTTTTGGATATGTGCATACCTACTGAATAGTTTTCAAAATCCAATTGGGTATATTATCTTAATTTAATTGTGTACAATATACAAATCTATTATCTTTAGTAAACATAAAGCTTGTTATCCAATGATTTTTTAACCTTTGTTTGTGTTGCAGTAGAATTAAAAAAAATTGTAATTCTTATAGATATAAAGAACGTATAAATATCTTATACCTATCACATATAAATACCAATTAAATAATCATTAAAATATACCTACTGTATTAATTTATTTTTTTTATTATATTACATAAATATTTAAATTTTTGAGATTATTCTAGGTACATAAATTAATATATACATATATAATGTAAGACCATTTGAAATGTATAATAATTGATAATGCATAATTTTTTTAAAATAATTTATTTTTAATAACCTTATATTTTAAAATCTAGTTTTCTATATTTTGTATAATATTTATTTCTTATTTTCCAGATAAAAGTTAAACTTTATAGTCAATTTGTTGTTGTTACATACTCTGTAACGACCATAACTCTACACATATTATAACCAATTAAAATGAAAAAATTGGGAAAATTGGAGATAAAGTTAAATTAAAGGATTATATAAATAAAATTAAATAGTATAGTTAGTATATAGTACTTATTGGACAATTTGATGGGTAAACATACATCTAAATATTTGTTTTAATAAATGTATGTAATAACTTTTAACTGTAGAGGATATGTCAAACAGAGTATGGCGTGATATCTATTATTCAGATTTACTCATAGTTTATTAAATTGTACAAACGGTATTTAGTACTTAATAAGTATTTAGTAATAGCCGTCAATATATTGACAGTTGACATGTACTACTATTTTAATAATAGGTAAATTTTTATTACTTTTAACATAATATTAAAATTCATAACCATAAATAAAGAATAAATATATAAACAAAAAAAATGGTACTCAAGTATTATTTTTAATATATTGTTTTTTTTGCAATCCAATAGCAAATCCATAAAGTATTTTAATATCAAAACCCAGGGTTGATTTCACATGTTGAACCAGTTGCATAAAATCTAAAGCCTCAATAAATCAATTGCCACTATTTTATTTTTACTTAAATTAATTTATAAGTATTATAATTTATAGCTAATGAACAAAATAGAATTTCTTGAAATGTTTAAATAGTATTATGAACCTATATTTTATTATGTTAAAAATGCTTGAACTCATTAATATATTTTAATTTTATAGACCCTATCTAATTAAAAAATTATATATATGTATGATTTTAGTGGTTATCCATGTCTTCATCATGATATCAACAGATCTATTATAATAATTCATTGATTTATACTTGTTTACACTTGGGTAAAAATTAATAATTGAACAATATTATACCAAACATAATACAAACAACTAAACATATTACAATACATTCCAATACCTCGATAATAAAATAAAAAAAACAATTAGATTCGAAACATTGTTTATATTAAAACTATATGCATTGTTATTAAAATTACAGTACTATGTTGCATTGTAAATATGAAAAATATGATTGTATATTTGTTTTAACTTGATAAACTTAATTGATAAATTTGTAAATATTTTAAATTTTGATCAAATATTAACTAATCCTAATCCAATTTTTAATTAACGCTTGTTATAGTGTAATACTTATTATAAATTAGACTACATAATATTTATTTAATTGGTCATAGAAATTTGTAAAATGGACATATTTAATTTATTAATCAATCTAAAGCTAAAAAAAAATTATTTTTATATGAATCAAAATTTTTATGAAACAGAAATTACAGTTATCATATTCTATATATTCTATATTATTATGTTTTTAATTTATTTATTAACTACCTTTTATTATATTATTATTATTTTTTCATCTATCTGTTACTAATAATGTTATTCAATTATTAATTGTTTAAATTAACAAATAAAATTAATATGTTAATTTGCAAAAATAATTTTGTTTAGCTGTGCAATACAGTTAGACTTTTAATAATTATTTTTTTGTCAGTATTATTTTTAATTTTTTTTTACATATTTGTGCTTTCTTGTAATTATTTAATTTCTTAATCTTGAGCATAATATTCAAAAATGTATCTTATGTTGATAATATAATATATATTATAATTTTAGTGACTAATTTATATGTTTTATTTTTGAATATTTATTTATTGTTATTCAATATTTCAATAAATAATAATATTTGTTAGAATTGTTTTATTTGTATATAACAATTAATAATTTTAGCTAATTGTAGTTATGTTTACACAGATCCATTTAACTTGTATTGAATCAACTAAAACTGTCTAAAATTGTATTATTAATGCTTCTACTTAAATAATTTATGAATTGTATAAATAGTTGTCAAACAAACTTATTACACATTTTATCAATGTACCACCATTTCTGATTTAATTTTAACAGGGTTCTCAAATAACATAATAATAATATGTATTTTTTACTACCTAGTTACATCTAATAAAGATTTTAAATGTGAATTAACTAATCAGTTTTAAGTACAATAGATTAACATTAAATTGAATTAATTGTTGTTTACATACATTTATTTACAGGAATAAACTAATTCAAATTAAGGTAAATGGTGTAGGTACATTAAAAATAATGACAATGTACCTAATAATATAAAATAAAATAAATATGTATTAAATAAGTGACAGAATTTACTTGAATAATATAGTAAAATAAAATATATTTGTTATCATAATCTCAAATATAATATATCTTTGTAATCTAATAAAATTTAATATATTTTAGAGTTAATCATGATCTATAGAAATAAACTAATAACAGTTTGTATTTATTTTTATTAAAATGTATTATATAGGTTAATAATATTAATATATTATGTTCATAGCTAATTGTGTTTCAATAAACCAAGAACACTTAATAATGTGTTCTCAGATAATAGGTTTATTTTGAAGTGTACATTAAAATTTATGGCAATATAAGTTATAACAAAGATTGTAAAAGTCATTTTTAATATTTTAGATTCTAAGCGATAAATGTATTAATTTTATAAAATGTTTTGTGTGTCATTATTATAAGATAAGAAAAAAATAATTGCATTTTTAATTATAATAGTGGTTTTTGCTGGTAAATTGGTTCTAGTTGGTATATTGGTATAATGGAGGTATTAAAAGTTTAGAAAATTTCGAGAACTTTTCAAAATAATAGAGAAAAAAGTGGATAGGTAAGTAATTACTACTGTGCAGAGTTAGGCAAAATATTATCGATATAATTATACATATGGTTTTTTTTTTAAATATTCAAATAATTCGAAAACATTATTATTTGAATAAATTTCAAGTATGATTATTTTAATAAAAATTATTCGAATGAATTTTTTTATAATTATTCAAACAAAAATGTAAGTAATTGAATAATTTTTAAACAATGCTAATACAAAATACAAATATATTCGAATTTTTACTCTCTAGTTTCTTCTTATATAGTTCTATATTTGTTTAATTTATAATATTTTTCTATCTATTTCAAATAAAAAAGATTTACAATCGTGAACTTAAAATAGGTATAATGCTAACTATTGTTTTTTAATACGTAAATGTTTTAATTACGGAAAATTATTCAAATAATATTGTTTTCTAATATATATGCTTCTAATAATTGTATTCGAATGATGTCTAACTCTGCTACTCTGTGTATATTAGGCGTTGAGTGGGTCATTGTAATGGATGTGTCAAATTCGAATTCAATGAAATATCATTGACTATTGTTATATACGGAAAATGATTTTAAACAAAGACCGTTGATTTGTCAGTTAAGCATATTTTATTCCTAAAATACATTTTTTATTAACTTTATTGTTTCACAAAAACAATGTATATAATATTTATATTATTTTGATAATTAGAATAACATAATATCATACCTACCTATATAATCGTTCCTATCAATTTTTATACATTCATAACTTATAATCTTATTTAGTATATGAACATAAGTATCAAGTATTTTTGTAATCATTAGACTTAATGCACAAAGCACAAATTATTTTTCATATATTCGTTGGATAATCCGGTAATCGTAATCTTTATTCTGTTATTAATTTTCTGCTTTTCATTATCTTTTTTTGTCATAATTACATCTTTTTATTTATTACACTTGCTACTTGCATATACCTATTACCTAAGACTATTATTAGACATTAGCTAGTTTGAATAAATACATAACTAAATACCTAATTAATAAGTTAATAAACTTACAAACAAATTGAACAAGTTTATCATTTTTTGGTACTTTAAATAGGTATATTAAAATTAATCTAAAGAACTTCGAAAATGTCGTTGTGTAATAAAGAATAAATAATAATACAGATATTAACGAAAAGTTTGAAGATTATTTTTGAATGAGGTATCTACCACAAGATAACTAAGCTCGTAAAAATTCGATACATTTCTAATTTCGTCTTAAATTTGTACTTGAAACCTCTGTAAAAAAAAATATGATTAGTTATATATTTTTCAAATTTTTTGATTTTAATACCTACGTGCTACGTTCTATTAAGTACTAACTCTTATAATTAGTTATGATTATTGATATTAACAATCTTATTTTACGTTTTCAAGTCTTAATAAATTGTTTAGGTAGGTTCTATAAAATAATTTACATATTTATGTGATTTTTTTCAAAATGTGTAGGTATTTCAAATAAAAAAAGAAATGTATGTAGTATAAGTATGTACTGATGTATTTTTAATATTTATAATTATGTAGCTTTAAAACTAACTTTTATCGAGTTTTGTATAAATTTTCAAGCATTTTGACCAAGTAAAAGTATTTTTATCGAAATGTATAGAAAAAAAGTAAAAAGATATGGAAAATATCAAATGTTCATACTAAAATAGGTAGCTCTAAAAGAGTTAAAAACATTTATAAAATACTACCTACCTTATGTAAGAATTGTTATTATTAAAGCCTGGATTTTTATGTAAAAATTATTATTAAATATGCAGAAATAATTTTTTTTATGTGTTAAAAAAAATGAACATTTTAAAAATTAAAAAATATATTATGTGAAAAAATACAATTTAAATATTAATTCTTGAGTTTACAAATGTGTACAAACTATACATTTATACCTATTTCTCAATTAAATAAATTCAAAATTAATAAAATAATAACAAAAAAATGTAATATTAATTTTGGAACGAGTACCAACATGAAGTTATGAAATGTCTTTTTATATTTTTAAATTCAAAATTTCTGCGATTGTCACATAATAACTTATTATATATAAACACTTGATACAAATTTTAAGTAGCTGCGGCAGTTATTTGTTTTTGTTTCATGAGAAATCGTTATTTTACTTGTGAATGTTCAATCTTATTATAAATACCTATTCGAGGAATTAAGCTCAACTTTTTATTTTAAATTCTTGTAAGCATTACTTACATGGAATTTTATATTACATTGTCAAAGCTTAGTTATAAAAATTGAAATTGTTTTGAATTTAATAAAATTCGTAATTTTTTTATTTTTATTTCATTAATTATAAATCTATAATTTATTATAAGAAATATCGAATCAAATTTTTTTATCGGCAATAAATAAAAGAAAATTTTTTATGCATATAAATAACTTAAAAAGAGTAAAAATATTTAGAAAATTGTATCATGTGTATATTTAATAATAATTAATATAGGTAAATATTTGATGAACACAAATTTTAATATATGAATTATTAGGTAGATATAAATAAGAATATCTCTTATTCACACATGTAAAAATTTTTATTTAAAATCAATATTTTATTATGAAGATATTGTAAACAGTAATTTTCTACACAATAAAGGAAACATAGGTACTTGATTTTTACTACCGTTTCATGAAGGTAAAGAAAGTTCAACAACAGAAACGCAAGTCCTTATGTATTTAATAAGCCTATAGATATCCATATTTTTACTAAATCTTAAAATCTAACTGTTTATCATAAATGTTATAACTTTTTCTGGTAATTTTAACTTTTATTATTATTTATCAATTGCCTGATTTTAAAATGATCTTGATGGGCCGGTGCACGATTGTTGGTGAATAAACATAGTTATTTGTACAAATAAATAAAAATAAAATATTGTGTAACGTGTAAATTAACATTTGAAACATTACTATTACAATAATAAATACGTTTTAGTTGAAATATTTAATATAGACGTGTGGTGCGTATCTATATACATTTTTTAATTTTTAATTTATATTGGCTAGTCAAAACAACTCTACTATTAAAAATTGAAATAACGAAATTTGAAGTAGAAAATACATATATTTTTTTTTTTACCATCGAAAATAAATATTACATTTTATATTTAATACTAATATACTAGTACTATTGTGTGGCGTGTGCTAAAATACTGTAATATGCCAATATATATGTCGTATATGTGTATGTAAATTTAATATAGGTATACCTACTTAGAACATACTAAATATTTATATCAAAATAATTTATCTATAGATAGTAATTCCTGGAGTATATTAACTTTTTAATATATTTACTTATTTTTTAATATATTACCCACTTTTGCAACATTATATTAAAAACGTGTTTTTCACAATTGTAGCAATACTTTTTATATTAATATATTTATTCAATAATGTTTAATAACTACCAATAAAGAGAGAAAAAAACATGAATATAATTCCAAAAATATCGACTTACACAAAAGTATTGTCCATATATACATAGCAGCATTATAATATATTATACTCGAATGTTTTCTATAGGTACGAGTAGGTACTATATATATATATATATGATATGTATAGTAGATACTTAATATATCTGCGCCTTGAACAAAATGCGCAAGTTTTTAAATGTAAAAGGGTAAAAATTGTCTCTCGTATAGTCGTATCTTTTGTTGTTATTTCTACCACCACATACCTGCAAATCTTTATTACCCCTTTTTCCGAGAAAAAATGACTCCAATACCTGTATATAACATTTTGCTAGTAAGATAAAAATGGTTATTTATTTAATATTATACCTATATTATATGTTGCATCCACTTAATGAAATCAATCTTCTCGTGAACTTGATTTCTAGATAGTGAAATTCATCCATATCATGAATTTAAACAAAAATACACAATACGGATATCTATTTTCCATTAAATAGACAATACCTTTTTTTCCTTTGTAAATCATTATATGGGAGCCGAACTGTTTTCACATTGCTTAGCCTCCATACAACATCGTTTATTGAATGAATAGATAAGCATACAATATATACAATTTTTGAGCTTTCTAGGGTCCGGGAACTACCTTCCTCCACGAGCTGGTATGTATGTATAGAACACGGCCCGAAAAGGCGAACAGGAAAAATGCAAATGCAAATAGACAAAATAGACTTTGTGTAACTTAATATTAGAATATCTATAAATTATAGTGAGTTATTTAAACATTTTAAACCATATTTCTAAATAATTATATAATGATGGTTTATGTTATTGAATTCGAATACATACGGTGACTATAGTGACTTCAATAACAAGGAATATTTAACACCTACCTCATAATAAGTCTTACTATAAATCAGAATGGTTTCTACTTTCTCCCTTTTTTTAATTTTTGTTAAATAAATGATAATTTATAAAACCAACGTCCAATTTTAGTATCTATATTATAATTAAATTATTCAATATAATTCAACAGTGCGTGATTGGGTATGAAAATTCAAGATATTAATGATTTGAGTGATTGAAACTCGTTATTGAGATAATTGATAGTTTAACATTATAATGTTATAATACATTATATTTCATTGTGTATTAATTTAATTTATTTTAGATCAAAAAAAATATATTTAATAATTCTAAGTATTTGAGTGCACTTCATATACGTACTTTAGACAGTGCCTATGATTCATTGCCTTCAAAATTGAATCATTTGACACAGGAAAGTGCTATAAATAATCAATAATAATTAATAAATAATCGTATATTATTTTTATAAACTAATTTAATGCTTAAAATATTATTCATAATTTATTGTATAAATTACAATAAATTTATTAAAATATGTTTCAGTTAAAAATATGATAGTATTCATTGCTCAAATCATATAAGTAAGTAGAATTATCAACCTTAACGAGAGCGTGGTGCTAAAAAATATGCAAAATATATACTATAATATTATATAATATACTTATATATTATAAATATTGTGAAATTTACAAATCTTAAGTAGGAATGTTAAACATTTTAAAATTGTGTGGTTGTTTTCATTTTACTAAGGCCACACGCAAATTTATAGATAATAGATATAAACCATGGGGAGTAAAAGTTAAACATTTTAAATATAGGTAAACTGGTAAATATTTTATTTTTATTTGCAAGTAATGATTAAAAAGACAGCATGATACAGTGACCTGCTTGGCTCACCTCGGAACAGTAGATATACTCGGTGTATTCATACACTATTATTTATTACTACTATTATTTTGAAACTGATGATAAATTATCTCATTCAATAAATGATTTTCTGCAGATCTCATTTGGGTTATACTATATATAATATATAGCATGTATATTAGATATTACTGTAATAGCGTTTAAGTCCTATATTATAAGATATTTTTAAAATGTAAAGTACCTACATAGTACCTATATTATATTTAATATAACTAGTAATTAATGGTTTTGGACATTAATTGAACATAGAAATAATGGGTTTATGAGCTATATGAGTGACCTCATATTAAAATTTAAAATGTTGGTTGTTAATGCTAAACAGGATTAATGGGCGTAGCTAGAAACGTAAAGTAGGAGGTACTATTTATACTCGGCGCAAGATAGCGATTAGTATTAATTATTGTTATAAGGTTGATAGGTATTACTTATTAGTTATTATACTAATAAAAATCAATTCTATACGAAGCTTAGTTTAATTTTACACATCGCAGATGTGAGAAGTAGGCTATAGAAACTGAAGCCTTATACTATTTCAAATTTAACATTCTCATTTATTAGTTAATTTATAAAAAGGTAGATAAGTAATACTTATATTGATATCTCAGATTAACAGATACTAAAACACTGATATCTACAGTATTTAGTATACTTATGGAATATTAAATTTTAAAGCCACATAGAAAAAATCTGATTCTATAATTATTTTAATCCAATTGCTAAGAGAAATTTCGTTTACTTTCTCAATATTTCTTTTAATATTTAATATTGATAAATAAGTAAGACGGCGTTTATTCAGCTCCATACTTGTATTACTTACCTATAGCATGTTTTTTAGACAGCACATCATTAGTAATAGTATAATTTACGGGAATTGTAAGAGCAACTTATAACAACTTATTTAGTCTTATACCCAAATAATAATCTTTTATTCTTTTTAATAAAAACATCTTAAAAAGTTACGAGAAATAAAGAAATAACTGTTTTTTTTTTGAGTCTAAGGACAGGAAAGAGCTGAATTAAAAGCTAGAAGCAGTAAATTTATCTAGGACCAATATTTCTGAATCTATATTATACTTCTGGCCTTCCTTAACCACCTATATTCAGTATATTGTATATATTGTATAATACTATATAATGTTAGTCACACTATATATTATGTACATATTATAATTATTTATATTTTTATAATAGGTACATAATTAATAACTAATAAAAGGGTAACTATAATCTTAATTATAATATGCTGCACGTGAGTCAGATGGGACTGACGGGTCCTTAAGTTACTATGTAATAAAATATAATAAAAGTTTTTATTAAAAAAGCTTTATTTTTACTTGGAAGGGTTCAATTTTTTATAGACTCCACATTATTTTGGATTTTATGGAAGTAATTTTTCGCAGCCGACGGCTCAATATGTTATTCTTATATTTTATATAAAACTATAAAAAAAATCTGATCTTTATTTTATAACATGTTTAATGTACCTGTTAAAACATACTCTCAAATACAACTAGTAAATGTCAAATGGGTAACATATATATTTGTTACTTCGAATTTTTTTTGAATTTTTATAATATTTAGAGTAGAAGTAGAAGAAGGTAGTTTCGAATTACGGAAAAAATTATATAACTTCTACAATTTTGATTACTATTATACTATTTTATTTAAATACGTATATTAAAAGAAAGTTTTCAACTCCCTTTATAGATGATACTTTTTAAATTACAAATAATAACTAAAACTGTTAATTGTTGTTTAAATATCTAATTTTGTTTAAATTTAAATTTGAAATGATTATAGGAAAAAATTGTGTTTTAAAATTTATGAGAATTTTAGGATTCTGTGAAAATGATTTATGAAGAATATTTTATTATAATTTCAAATATTAGCTATTAAAAAAAAGTTTAAAATACTTATACAATTGCACATAATAAAAAAATATTTTCAATATTTTTAAATTACTGCAATAAAATGTATCTTTTCTTCTGTGTAAAAATATAAGATGCGATTTTATAGGATGTTATGTTAAGTTTTATAGTTTTTGGTCAAGCATATACATTTTTATCAACATTTATAGGTACAAAACTAATACAATTTTAAAATTTAAAATTCTTATAAATACTAAATAGCTTATAATTGTATTAGTCTAAGCATTTCGACAATCTCATAATGTATCTCTAGATAATGATAATTCAAGTAATAACTAGTTAATATTTAAATTTTTTATGATTACCTATTCTTTTTTTGTAATTAAATATCAAAAATGTATAGAGGATAAATCGTCATTTAAGTTAGATATATAGGTAATCAATAGTCGTATAATATCATAATATTATGAACTTTAATTGCTTATAAAAAACGTTGTGGCTATATGTTAATTTGTATTCAAACTATTAAAACTGAAAAAAATAAATAAATAAAACCACGTGTAAAATTTTACCCTAAAATTATATGTCACCATATACTCTTATATTTTATTTTAATTTTCAAACATTGCTCAAACGAATAAATTGAATATAGATATTATTGCATAATAATTATGGCTGTATACTGACTAATAAGTCAGTCACAAAGAAATGCATTAATTTCGAATTAGACCATTTTTACTTGGAAAATAAATATTAATGCTTTAATGGATGTAATAATAATAATAATAGAAGGATTGATTTATATCATATTTATGTGGCAATGCAATTAAAAATTCTATACCCACTATAAGACATTTCACCAATGTCAAACTATAATTTTCAGGAACCCAAAATTTTTTCTTAGATTCTGTTTGAACTCGAATCTATTAGACTCTTATTAGTTATTAATTTATTTATACATAACCAAAACTTTTCTGTGTTTATACAATTTAAATTAAAATAAAATAAATATCGTAATATATTGTGAAAAATATAATTTTTGACAATTCAAAAAAGAGTCATAAAGATGCGTACTGTCAAGATAATAATATTCATTTTCATAATTGATAAAAAAAAGTTGTTTAATCATTATTGAATACATTGTATTATCTATAAAGATTATTTAAAGTTTCGGTTAATTTTTAGAAAAATAAACTTTAATCATAAATTCATAACATTCAATGTTATTTGGACAATAAATAATTGAAGAAGGCAGTTATTTCGATGAAATATCAAGTATATAAATAAATAGTTTTAGCATAATTCTAGAAAAAATGACAAAAATACACAATTAATTTATAATGATGAACCAAGTATTTCATTAATATATTATGTAGAGACTAGAGAGAGTAATATTATGACCTCGAAATGACTTATTCAATTATTGTCATTAATGTGATTTGTGAAACAATACAATGGCATTTGTGGAATTCGAGTGTTCGACGGTGATGAACGACGCACAATGAAAACCACCAGAACAATACATACAAGTGGGTTTATTATTGTATATTAATAATGTAAGATGGTGAGGAAAAAAGTCTCGAGGAAAAAAGTTTCAACTCCCGGAAAAAAAAGTATCTATCCGGAAATAAAGTAAAGGGAAAAAAGTATCGAGACATTATTTTTAATTTCGCATAGATTTTAAAATGTAATTGTTTTATAGAAAATAAAAAATTATACAAGTTGATTATATAGCTATCCTTATAAAGTGCTGATAAATTTTGAAGTAATATCATTATTTTTTCTGGTTTTTCAAAATATGCCTTCATAAGACGTTATATCAACATGAGTTGTCTTAGTTTTAGAAACAGACAATATTAAAATTATATAATAATAATATAAATTAATTAATACGAGTATACATTTAGTATGAATAGATTGAATTACGGCGAATTTAAAAATACTTTCAGTGTACAGCTGTGAATGTATTACTTGGGGGTAATACAAAACCATGGTCTAAAAATTAAAATTGTAAATTGTAATTAGTAAGTACTTAACTTGAACCTATGTAGATCGTTGCAAAACTCAAAAATGTACCAACGGCATCATCATTTAGCATATCAAACTTATAAATTATTCTAGCTAAGACCATTGTTGTAACAAAGACACAAGGTACTTTTAATTGTACCTAGATATAAATACTAGTATCTTAACCTTAAGATACATTAAAAAAAAACTATTTTCTTTGTAAATTTTAATATTATTAAAGTAAAAAAATAATAAGTACACAATTTAAAATAGGTATAGGTACAATCATTTTTTTTTATCAGACTTCGAAGTTCGAATATGATATTACATACGTATTACCTAGTTAAAATACAGTCATTGTCAATTAAAAATAAAAAGTAAATATTAGCAGTTATATATTTTATCATAATTTCAGAAAATCAAATAAAAACGTTTTATGTTTAATAAGTAAATATAAAATAGATGAAAAATAGCGAATGAGTATTATTAATTTATTATCCACTTAACCACCAGTCTATAGTTAATAAACAATTATAATTAATAATAATAGAAAAAACATATTCTAATTAGATTTTAGTACTCATTTTTAAATAAAGTAAGCCTCCAAACTATTTGTTATCAAGTAAATTTCTTTTTGTGGTTGATATTTATCTACCAATACCAGTACCGTAGCTTGGGGGGGGGGGCTTCGGGGCTCAAGCCCCCACTGAAATGTCAGACGAAAATAATTTTATTAATTTAACTACCATTTGTGGTGATAAAGCAACGCCGCTCTCATCACACGTACTTGATCTTAATTTGATAGTATATATAATTATATGAATTGTATTGTTAAAAATACAGTGCAAACTTAATTTTAGTCATAGTTGGCTATCAAAAATTAAGCCCCCCTTCCGAAAACAATCCTGGCTACGGCACTGATCAATACTGAATAGTCGCTCAAGTGGAACTAGAAAAGATAATTGAATTAGGTATATTTTTCGAATGCTATATAAATTTATTAAATTCCTTAAAAGATTGCAATTGAACGTTTTAATCGTTGATATACATGTTCTAATTCAGGTAAGTTTTCATTGAGCATAAAGCACTCAATTTTTTAATATAGTAATAAGCTATTAATAGTTAATAACTAATAATTGTATCTTAAAAAGTATCGTAATCCGTAGATATACTTATATTATAAGATACACAGATACACACTATTTATTTATTTATTATTATTATTAAATGGTTTTTAGTATTTAAGAACATACGATACAGATACAGATATAAAACAAAACAAAGTAATCTAGATACATTTCATCGTGGTTTAGATACCAGTCTCATCCACTTTATAATGAATTGTCAGACTTTCCACTCTAAGCAAAATTCTGGTTACTCCACTGGATTTATCTATTATAAATCTGTGTTCTCTAGTTTTTAAAACGTTTTAATTTTTAAAGTAGTTGAACTACATTAAACATTAAAGATAACAACATAAAATTGGAACTTCTAAATTCAAATTTGCCTTATTGTATATTACATACATTCGTACGACACGCGACAGACAACATCGCGTATAATGCGTGTGTGCCATATTGTCGCTAACACGTTTCGGAAAATCTGAAAACATGTTATAGTTTTTGACTAAATAGGTACATTGTATATAATAATTAATATTGTATTGATAATTATAATGTATATTGTATATATTTTTTAAAGACCTATTGTTTAAATATTATAAACAAAAATATATTTGATATACCTATAATTAAATTGTATAACACACATTTTTATTTATACTTTTTAAGCTTCTAAAAAAAATTTTAAACGCATTTATTATGATTTTTTTATTTTGGGCATAAACCCCTGCTTTTATTATAGGTAAACTAATTACATTTTAATTAAAATATGAACTTATAAAATGTATACATGTTATAAATATTATAATATAATAGCTTTTTACTGCATTCTGTGCCGTACAATAACTACACCATACTCTATTATTATTATAGCAGAGCAATAGTATAGATTTAACCGTTTTTCCTAGAAAATGTTCGTCACATATAATATGTAAATTATTATAATATTGAGTTATTTATATTAATTGTTTTAAATATTCCGAATTTAATATCTTATAGACTTTTTTCTACTTCCAATATTTGTGTACGTATGGTCGCCGCTTGACTATATCGTCGATGCGCCAACACGGCGAATGTGACAGTGCGACGACGACGACGACGATAATAATAATAATAAAAAAAAAAATCATTTATCGTTGTGATCGTCGCTGCTACACCCGACGGGTATGCGGCGGCCGAAATGATGGGAACCGACGACGAACCGCTCTGAGTCGTCCGTGCGACGGCGCACAGGTGTATCACACAGTGCACACGCGAGCTACGCACCACCGTCGGGCACCTCGATGAACCGTAGTCGTCGCCACCGCAGCACCACCACCGGCACCGCCCGACCGTCGACGCGACGCTCGACAGGGGTGTCCAGACACCGGGGGCTTATCGAAAAAAATCTACCGTCGCCCCTACCACCAGTCCTTCTAAGGGCCGTCATATTATGTTTTGTAGAATGGCACAGAGCACAACAAACGTTTTAGTAAAAACGATCTAAGAACGTCTGTCGGACCGACGCCGTACAGATATCGTTGTAAATCGCGATTACAGATCAATTATCACGATATCGTTTGTCGGGTGTAGCGCTGTGTAAATTCCGACGGAATGCCCACAATTTGGCCAGCACTGGTATGCGGCGCGTAGCGCGGCGCGGCGGTAGCGATGTCGATCCGTTAGCTGGCCGCTGACGGGCAGGTAGTGTTGTGGGCGGGTGGGAGGGTAGAGGAGCGGACCGCCGTCACAATAGCGGACCGCGGTACGGAGCGGCAGAAAAGTAGCCGTGTATCTGCGTCCGCGGTCTGCGTTTTCGGACGCATCGTCGTCAATCGCTGTTGCCTGCACCCGTTATTCGTTCTTTTTTTTTTTATTCCCGTTTCGTTTTTTCT
Source organism: Rhopalosiphum nymphaeae (assembly GCA_036289425.1). Taxonomy (NCBI): domain Eukaryota; kingdom Metazoa; phylum Arthropoda; class Insecta; order Hemiptera; family Aphididae; genus Rhopalosiphum; species Rhopalosiphum nymphaeae. The sequence continues at coordinate 16,612,592 of JAZAQC010000007.1, read as the reverse complement.
TCCTAGAATTTTTTTTCCATACCTCTCCGTTCGACCACGATCAGAACTCCACTACTATTACTACTACTACTACTACTACTACTACTACTACTACTACTACTAATACTACTACTACTCCTACTACTACTCTACTACTACCACTACTACAGCACTACTGTACATTATACGGTCGGCGGTCACAACACACACACACACGTACAGTGACCGTACACGCGTATTATACACACATACATATATGTATGTAACAACGCACGCGTTTAGTACGGCAAGAACCACTCACACTCGCACTCACACGCACAGGACGCGTACTCGCACATACGCGCATGCACGAGCATCACGGCCCGACGTCAGAATGGTTGGACCGTCGTAGCAGCACTGCTATCTTATTGTTATTATTATTATTACTATTATTACTATTATTATTATTATTATATATTGTTCGTGCGGTAGCCCCGATTATAAGAAAAAAATAATGATATTGTTGTCTCGTTGTCGCGTCGATCATCATCGGTGCGTCGTACGTCGGGTGTAGCCGGGCATTTCGTTCTGTGTTTTTTAATAAATGATACTGTCGCCGCCGTCGCGCTCGCATCATTACCGACGACAACGATAACGATACACCGCCGACGACAACAACAACAACAACAACAACAACAACGTCGACGACCAGACGTACAGCACGGACTCGACTTCCGAACGCCGTCGCCAGCCGACTGCACACCGATCGCCGTCGTCCGAAACAATAACAATTGTGATAATAACGATATTGTAGTATATCCGCCGTGCCGCATACTCTGTCGTGTCAACGGGCGTTCGCGTGCGTGTGTAATTTTTCGTGTGCTGTGCGCGCCGCCAGTGCTGGACGTCTCCACTGCACCGGGTGCCTGCCGAGCGGCTCGTCGCCGATAGTTCGTCATTTCGTCGCCGTCGACTCGCTTACCGACGATTTGCCGTTGTCTTGTCCGTCTGTCATCGGTCTGCACGCAGATCGGTCACCCCCCGACCGTCCATCCGTGTGTGTCTGGTGTCGCGCGCGCGATCGTGAGATCGTGTCTCCGGTCCCGCTCTCGTCTTCGGGTCGGTGTCTAATGTCGACATCACTACGACCGTTGCGCGAACGCCGTACGGGAAACGGAGATTATTATCGTTCCTCCAGCAGTGACAACAGTCACCCGGTAGCTTACGACCGTCTCGCAGATGTTCGTTGCTGAACCTGTCGTACAGTCATCCGTCACCGTTTGGACAATGTGCCGGTTTCTGTCCGTCTGTTGATCAACACACATTCTGAGCGACGGTCTCACAAACACTGTCGGCAACGCCACCAGTCAAACGCAAACGAACATGGACTTACGACACATATTATTATAGCGAACATAAAAGGTAAATGGACTTTTGCTTTAATCGATCGGCTACGTTTGGTATTGTTAATCACGCTTATGAACAATAGGTAATCACCAATCACCAATCTAACATGCAAACGTTTGTCTAATAAAATAACTGTTATTCCATCCAATACAATATGTTCAGTAGTTGCAATCTTGACATAGTACCTACTTCCTAAAATCTAAAAATATAGATTATTTGAATGAGTAATCCATGTTTTTGTATTTGTGTAGGTATTATTAATCATTAAACACCAGTTGAAATCTAACTTGGGTATTATTATTTGTACTAAATAATCCTTATAACTCACAAAGTAATTTAATAATAAAACTAAATAATACATTATGTAGACTGTGGATCAACAATTTTAGATAAATACAATTAATATTAGAACAATTTATTTTAAGTATTACCTAAGTAAAATATATATTGTGCAAAGTTTCATTATTATTTTAGTAATATTTTTAATACATGTGATTGACTCTAATCTGGCCACATATTTTATTTGTTATTTTAAGTTAGTTAGCTAGTTTTAAACTAGTAAACTATCTACTGTAAAAGCTTTTATGCTACATTACTTAATGTAGATAATTTTAGTACTTAAGAAATTCTAAATTATATTTATTATTGTATTAGTTGTGTTTCTAAATGGTTGATAAGTATCTAAAAAATTGTGGGTAGCATAATATATATTATGTAAATGAAATATGCAACTGACTGTTGAATTTTAATATCTTGTAAATTCTTATAATATTAAAATTAGTCAAACTCTGTAGGCAGTTGTAAAAATTGGATGTTAGGGACTCTTGCCGTAAAATGTCCTGGGGCCTCTAAATTTTTAAAAATAAATAAAAGATAATTTCATTGTTTAAGTTGAAAAATAAACATTTAACCATGGGAAACATAGTTAATTAATCATAAGATTAATTGATTCAAAATATAAATATCAACATTTTTCAAGGAATATTAACATATTTATAAAAAGTACAATAATAATTAAGTAATTTGACAATTATTGTGGAAAAAAAATTAGCCAAAATGCACAAAAATAAAATAGATTACATTGATTTTTTCTTGATTTTTATTGTGCAAACTAATCAATTAATCCATCTAAGATTATGCTTTGACTTATATACTTTTCAATCAATTTTAAAGCTAAATCTTAAGACGCTCTTGGCTCAAGTAAAGTACCTTAATTATTTTCAGTTTTGAAAACAGTCATTATGCACTTTCACTGGTTACTAGGAGAATTAATCATAATATTAAGTATGCAAATTTGGAGAAAATTTGATAATAATAAGGGGTTTCTTATTGATTTCATTTGTTTAAATTGTTCTCATACTACAGATTTCTGAGATTAATGTTTTATTTAAGTATCTTTTTTTACACATTTTGTTACTTCTTTTAAAAATTCTAGATTACTTCATTGGTTATAATATTGAATGAAAAAGTTAAAAAATATTTTTACAACTACTAAAGCATATGGTTATCTGATTATTGTGGTACCTATCGAGTGTAAAATAAAATATAGTTATATTCCATTCACGTTTAGAAGTGACTCACGACATGGTATTACTCATGGGCATGGTATTGTTCTGTATTTATATTACTGGTGATTGATTTAGTAGGAGGAAAAAGTTATATGTGTGACTTGCAAACACAAACTAGTTGTTTTTAAATGTGAATGGAGTATACTTTGAAAGATATTCTATACTTACTAATCTATAGTTTTCACTTAGCTATAATATTTTTTAATTTGTTTTTGATTAAATTCAGAAATTATGTTTCAAATTTTTGCTATAATTCTGGCTACTCCTATTAATTTATCAAACTGATCTCTATAACTTACTACTTCATTTAAGCAATTTCTTAACAATCTTGCACTTTGTTCTAGATCTATATCCTAACTAAAGTTCAGATACTATATTAATAGTTTCTAAAATTTTGCAATTAAAAAACTAACATACAAACAAAGTCTAAGTTATCTGCAAGTTTTTTTTATCCTGATTATTTTATTATATTCGTCTGATTTTGTACTTTTCAATTATAAACTAACATAGCTATAGGAAAATGTAATTTAAAAACATGTATTGCGTCTTAACTCCCAGCTTATCTCGTTGAATTATCACTCTAGTCTTATTTTTATTTTATTTTCAAAAACTAAATACTTAAGATATAATTAGGTAAAGTTGTTTTCAATAAATTATTTTGATATCGAATTATATATCTGAGACTCAAGTTTGTTACCTGTAAAAAAAAAAAAACTGTATTAACCCGTATAAAATGTATCACTCTGTCACTAGATGACTTTGACATCAGCAATCTAAAATGTTGATATAAAAGATATATATTTCTCTCTCTATATATATATATATATATATATATATATGATATATGTGTAGGCTATTCTAGTATGTGATCTATTTTTGAAAAAATAGATAATCAAATTGATTGAAAATCTTATTTTACTATCTTATGATCATGTTAGCTAGATATGTTGTCAGCTTGTCGCTTATTGTATGGGTAATTGAAAGTACATACCTATCTATGTTATAAACGTTTTAAAAATATTATTAAAAATGTATTTTAATGAGTTATTTTTCTTGCAATATTTGATGTTGGGATTAAATTTTTACATAAAATATTATCATTAAAACAAATAAAATGAGTGATATTTAAGAATTTTTAAACAACAGTCTTATTTTTATACGTGTAATTATGAAATGTTAATTATTACTTAACTATTAATCGTCAACAATTTATTATTATTGTAGTTTATTATTATTTGATAGTTCTGTAATGGTATATAAAAATATTAATATTACTGTACAACAGATAGTCACTTAGTGTCTGGGCGATAATTTTATATGGCATAATTGCGGAGCAATAATAAACAAGTACTGAGAATATTTCTAAATTTTACTAATTTACTAATATTTTTAGAGTTTTCTTAGTTGTGTATCTGAAAAAATGATTGTATCTTAGGTATAAAATACATTTACTTATTTAATAATAAACCAAACTATTTATTCCATTTATAACATTCATATAAAAATATGTAAATGATACTGAGATATTTTAGGATATTATTAAACATTTATTAAATTCATGAATATGATAATCTTTTACAGTATATAATATATATATATATTGGTATGTGTTTTATATTTACTTACCTATTATACCTTTGAACAGTATTTTTTGTTTTTACAAACTTTAACTAGCTTAAAGGTTGATTACTTTTATCAAATATTTTATTATTAGATAAGTACAGCAGTAAATGTTAGTGATAATATGCATTACATTTAGCATTGTCACAAATCATGTTCAAATATTTTCATCATGCAGTATAAGAATTATGAATATATGTTATTTGAATATCTGTATTGTTTTTGTTACTATAGTATTTATTTTTCAAAGCTTTTATAAAATGTATTTATGTTTTTATATTTAAAAACATAATTAGTATTTAGGTATTCAACTATTTATAGGGTTTGGTACAACCATATCTTATAATTGTGAAAAATGAATAACAAATTGATAATTTTATTATTTTAAGATAAAATACATATTGTTGTTTTTAATATGAGACAAATTTCTTAAACCCTTAGGAACAATACAATTTAAAAATCCTTTTGCTATTATATTTATTAAGTAAAATATACAAATAGATAATCTCGTAGATAATATAAGGTATACAGTATATGCATTTTTACATATTATGTATGAGCTGTTACTGGTAATTTACATATTTTAAACTTCGAGAGCTATTGTATACCCTTCATATAATTGTTAATAAAACCTTTTAAAACATTATTGCTATCTGAATATACCTAGAATTATTTTGTAGTATAAATTAAAAATTTTCTTGAATATCAGTATACAATAATTATATTTAGTACACTTTGCTTGCATTTATATCTTAGGTATTAAAAATACGTAATTACTAATTACTTTTAAATATGCAATAGATAGTACCTACCTATCAACTGTTTTAATTGAGAAAGTAAAAATCATTAAATATGATTTTATCATGGAGTTAAAAACAGTTAGTTATTTTTTTGAATAAATTTACAATAATGAAATCTAGAATAAATTTTATGTTATTTTGAAATAAAAATATTTTATCTATAGATTTCTATGGACTAAACATTAAAATACCTTATTCTCAAGAATCCAACAGTTTGACTATATAATTTTTTTAAATTTGTAAATACTAATAATATAGTAATACTTATAACTATTATGTAATAAAAAATTAGCAAACTTTATTTTATTATAAAAAATATTTCTAAAAATGTTCACTTTTAAGTATGTATTTGTAGGTACATACTTCTTACATTCTTTTGTTGTAACTTTCTTGTATTATTATGTTTCAGAATTTATTTATATTCAGGAATTAAATAAGGATAATAAGCATATCATCTTAGTATGAAGTCTGAATATAATAGTACAAACTTATTACTATAATTATATAGTAAATTGAAGTGTAATTATGTCATACGAATGGATATGTATACCTATTAAAATAGCTTAGAGATATACACTAAAAATATATTTACGGAATATGTCTAGACATATCCTATGATTTCTTTATTAATTCATAATATTAGGTTAATACCTAATATTAATTTTTATATTTTATTAATTTCATAGTGCTATGGTTTTCTGATATTAGCTATAATAATAGGCTGATTCAATTAGAAGGAATAAAAATTAAATTTAAAGCTATTATTTAGTATTTATCCACCTAAAAATAAATTAGGTAATTTAATTTTTTTAATTTTCTGTAAAATAACAAAAGTACATTTCCCTTTATTAAATTATATTTCCAATAAATTACCCACAAATATCTGTGACCAGTTAGCTATGGTTTTAGGTATGTAACTTACAAAATTATATTAATGAGAGAGGAAATTGTTTGAATAAACCTTTTAAAAAATTAAGTATTTAAGTATTACAAATAGTTAATAACATTTTCACTGAGTTTTTCTTTTTATTAATAATTGAAGAATCTTATATTGTTATGATAAATTTAGTCAAGTTATTTTTATTCAAACTAATTTTTTTTTGTTTCTCTTAATTTTTAATACAGATTTAAAATGTTTGCGTCAAAGACAATTTCTGGTTTTATAAAATTAAAATTGGTAACATAATTGTGATATGTCATCTACTAAAATTTTTATATGATTATTTTATAGATTTAAAATATAAAATTTAAAAATTAATCATTTTTTCAATATAAGGTGATTTGTGGACAATACTGATTAAATGTTTAAAAAGACGCTACTAAAAGGCATACACGGGTCATAACAATTCTAAAAGTATGATTCATGTTATAAAAGAATCAATAAATAAATAATTATACAGTTAAATTTGTATTAGGTAGTTGTGTAAAAAATGAAAACTGCTTATGTAGATATTTATATATTTTTATCTACATATTTATCTTCTTTAATAATGAATAACACCACACTGATTTAGTTTTGTATACAATAATATATCATTGTAACATAAGTTGCATAAGTTGTTTCCAATATTATTATGCACAGTAATCATAATATATGTTCATAGAATTAGCTAGTTAGAAAAAAATATTACAAAAGACAGCTATTATCCTAGCCGTTATTTACCACTTATCTAGTGTATGTTGTTATATCATTTTATTATATATAAATATAAAAGTTGATGACTAATATTATTAACCCATCATTTCTAGGTAATAGTTTATTACATATTTTTTTTTTGACGAGTTTATTTAAAATGATTATTTAACTATCAATTCAATCTAGTGTCATAAAATACATATATCATTCAGTGATACGTTTTTAAAATTAAACAATGTTAATGTAATTTATACAAATATGTCTTAATACTTACATCATCATTAAACAACTATAATTTAATTTAAAATTCAAAACACAATTTATTTATTCAGTTAATATATTTTTTGGTATAGTTATTGAAATAAGTACACCACTCATAGTTATTTTATTCTATAGTTTTGCAGTTATAGGTAAATAGATATATTTCTATATGATACAAGCAACGAAGTTTGATCCAAATAAAAAGAATAATTTAAAAATATATAACTTACAGTAATTATTCAAACTTTTAAATTGTACTAAGTAACAATGCCTTTTAAAGTTCAATTATGCATTTTTCTTCTGTTGTTAATACTTAATTCCTCTTAGAAATTAGAATATAAGATATTTTATTTTATTTACGAATTCTTACATTTTAGAAGTGTTTACTACACATATGTATTGAAATGAGTGAAATCGGATGAATATTGTTTAATAAATTTTAAGCATTTTCATTGATTAAAATGTAACCATAGCATTTTAGTATTTAGCAAGATGTGATATAGGCAATACTAAATTTAATTGTTTTTCATTACCTAGTTAAATGAAATCTCTTATTTCAATATATTATAACTATGAAATACCTAGATATGAATGTACCTAATTGATTTAAAATTCCTTTTGTAGTGCTTAAGCCTAAATAATTACCTCAAGAATCTTTTTTAAATTTTGGTCACTTCTGTTATGAGTGTTTTGACGTAGTTATTGACTATAGCTATCATTGGTAATTGTATTTTGTATTGTCATAAAAAATAACCTAATTTTATTCAATGCTTTTAAAATGTCTACATGTGAATAGATAAAAGTTGTTCATGTTGTTAAGAGGTCTGCTATTGAGAGGATATTACCTTTATTCTACTTAACCGGGGAATTTAAAAGTGTCTACTATTAAATCATGCCAGTGAATAAGGGTTTTGCTGTATTGATATCTTAGAACAGAATAAAAATAAGATTTGGTTAAGTTGCTAACCACAGTTAAAAATTATATACCTATATATTGCAAGTATAAACTAAAAAACACAATTAAATATGTATTTATTTATAGGTTTTATATCTATTAAGTGAAAGTCAGAAAACTGTTTATTGTCATAGTATGAGAACTTTTTTACCTTTCTTATTTTGTTGCTAATCTTAAATAAGATTAACACAATCTATTGGTAGAATTAATAAAGACATGTCAATTTAATGTCCTTTTGTGATTTTTTTAATAATTTTATTCTAAATATATTTAATTGGGTATAGCTATGTTTACAAAATATCTTAGTGCTGTTGTACATGTGCAACAATATACGTGTAGTTTACAGATAGTACACTGAAATTTTCTTAGTTATATATTAGTCATTATATTATATTATATTATATTATATTATATTACTAAGTAAAATTTACATTCATTAGTTAATGTTAGAATTTACTAATTCTATGTACTAAAATATATTTTTAATTAAGCTTATATTAAAAATATTTTAATGTTTTATTTATCTATAATAAATATTTATATACCTATGTTGTGTTTTAAATTAAATTATGCATCTTTAATAATAATTATAATATAGAAAATAAAAACAATATATGCTAATAAACATGTATAATTTAATTTAACATACTGATTGTTGCTTTCATCATTTAACATTCATTATTTCAAAAGCTATTAATATTTTTTTTGTATAATTTCTTGATTAAAAAATATATATATATATATATAATTCAGCTTCAGAATATGAAATTAAAAATGATATCATTCAGAAAGTAAAAAAATTAAAAAAATATTTTTAAAAATTATAATAGACATAATGAGTTTTTGACAATAATCATCCTTTATTACTTAGTTTTTAATATTTGATTATTAGTAAAAAATCGTATTAGTTATCTGTTATAATTCAATTGGATTTTTCTATAACAATTTGTATATTCTAGATTTACCAAAAAGGTTTACTAAAAAATAAGTCCAAATAAAATGATGTTTTTCAAATTTTATTGAGTATGATCAGTAAATTCTAGTACTGCTAAGTGGTAGGGAACATATTTAATATATAAAATACTTATTTAATGTTATTTAATGAATTATAGAAACTATATAAGTTAATTGTGAATCACACATTTTGATATAATTTATATAATATTAATTAAAAAATACTCTTTAATTATATTACCCAATAACCGCAATACTATATTTTTTACACATATCTATATGATGTATGATCTTTCAATAAGTATTTTATATAGGTAATTTTTGTTTACTTTTTGATCAATATGAGACATTTGATCACAAAACATTGACTTATTTGATGTCAGGCAGTTAATTGTTTTATATTTAATGGTGAAAATTTTTCTCAGTTGTTTTTATATGCTTTATTTTGTCAAAGTAAATTTATTATGTAATAAGTTTAGTTATTATAACTTTTAAAATTTATATGTTTGAATATTTATCTTATTAATTATATGTAAAATTGAACTATTGAGCCTTATAATATTGTTATTATTATTTGTCGCATTTATAGAATTTCTCTCGCTGTGTAAGTATGGACCACAATAGACAAATACTGAATTGATTGAATTGTTATATATAAAATTTATGGATGCTTAAGAGGATATAGTACCCGCATATATTGTCTCTATCTTATACACGTGCGATATAGCAAATTTTCGTTCACTGGTTTCAATATTGTGCGGTTAGTTTTGATATTAAAGTGAATTGACCTATTATAAAATTTAAAGGTATTATTATTATCCAAAGCTCCATGTAGCCTTTTATTGATATTGTTATTTTTAAGTAAGTTATGATCATTTGAAAATGTACTGTTTCAAAAAGATCATAACTTTTTTAAAAATAACAATGTCAATAAAAAGCTATGTGGAGTTTTGGATAATAATTTTACCTTTATTTTATAATAGGTTAATTCACTTTAATATCAAAACTAAGAACACAATATTGAAACTGGTGAACAAAAATGTGCTATGTTGCATGTGTGTAAGACGAAGACAACACATGCAGGTTCTATGTCTTCTTAAGGTAATAAACCTTATTAAATGTCGAGATGACAAAATATCTTACCACATGACCAATGATGGGTTAACAAATGTTAAACATAGAAGTATAATATAAAAAATAAAAAATAAAAAATTTAAGTTTAATTTTTTAATCATGTATCTGTCTATATTTTTTTAAAATAAAATGTATTTTAAATTAATGTAGGCACTTACATTGATTAAAAATATGAAATGTATTGTAAATAGTTCTTCTTTTTTTTTTTAGTAAATATTGAGAATTTAATATTTTATAGTAATTTTAAATGTTGGTGATTTAAAAAAATGAAAATCAATTTTATTACCTAAATTATATTAATATTTTTTTTAATATAAATAATAATGTCGGTGATTACCTATTGTTTCTTATTTAAAATAATTTGATTACAGTAAAAATATTTACTAAGTTATTAAAATTTAATAATAATGATTTGTTTTTTCTTTATTTTAGTGTCAAAAAGGAGATGGCAAGATTGAGCAGTGCAAATGTAAAACTTGTATTCTTCTTGTTGACTGTTTTATTTCCTGTCACCCTAGCTAAAGGTATTATTTTTATTTAGTCAATTACTATTACACAATTATGAGATTTATAATACGACAAATATTTTCATTTCAATAATTTAGTTCAATTTATAGATACTTCTCGTTATGATACTGTTTATGCCTGTGAGGGAAAACCTCTTAAATTGGAATGTAAAGATGGTGAAATCATTCATTTGGATAGAGCTATATATGGTAGATATTCTATTACTGTGTGCAATGATCACGGTAATACGGATTGGAGTGTCAATTGCATGTCCACAAATACTTTACCATTACTGCAAGCCAGGTAATTAATATAATATATATTTATATTGTTCTTATTGAACTTTTGATAATAATTTGCTATTTTATTTTAGATGTAATGAAAAAAGGAATTGCAGCATACAAGCAAACACAAGTTTATTTTCTGATCCATGTCCCGGTACTATGAAGTATCTTGAGGCACAATATCATTGTGTTCCAGGTAATTCAATGGTTAAAGATTTGATTTTTGTTTTTATTGTTTCATTTTCATTATAATATTCATTAAATTCTAGCATCACTATCAACTACAACACTCAGACCAAATCCTCCTTGGTTAATAACATCTCAACCCAGTGTTTGGAATGCAGATAAATTATTGACTCTGAAACCTGCTACACCAATCCCACCAATTTTATCATCACCACAATTAGATGATATTGTTGGGTCTAGTGTAGAAGAAGAGCCTGTATCAGTTTCTGTTACTACCACAAGTACAACTACAGCTGCTACACTAGATGTTTCTATTGTTGTTAATAATTTTAAAGAAAATAATTCCAAGACTGATAATGAACAACATTTACAATCAAGTAAATATTACTTTAATTATTATTGTTGTTTATTACTAACATAGTAGTATTAGTAGATATAAGTATATTAGTAAATATAATATAGACAATGTATAGACATAGATATGATGTGATGCTTGACATGTTTTTAAATTTAAGGCTTGCCACAGCAATATTTAATTTTATAGGCTACTCATTGATGAAATAGTATTGTTTATTAGAATTATATTATAATATGATACTATAATTAGCTTAAAATCTATCTTATAAATAAAAAGTAAATATTTTTCATGATTGAAGTACTTCAATATTTTTTGTTTTAAATTATGGTTGAATAAAATAAATTTATTTATACTAAACTTAATAAAAAAAACCGTGATAAATTATGTTTTTAATTCATCTATAATTTTTATTTAACTTGTTATTTTTACTATTTAAATTACACTTTATATCTGATTTATGAACACTTAAATGCTTTTGTTTGTTAATTTTTATAATATCATTTTTTTTTATCATAGCAGGGGCAATAACGACTGAATGGATTGTACCTACCAGTGATTTACCACCACAGTTAAGCATAATTGATGTTGAAGGAATGGATGATAGACTATCATTCTCATGTCCTCCTGAAACGTCAAGAAGTTTATTTTGGAATTGGACTAAATCAGGAGAAGAAGCTGTACAACCATGTCCTGGTGGTGCTGCTGGTCTCGCTAGGTAAAACTTCATGAGATAATATGACTAGAATTATACCTATTATATATAGTCTGTTCAAAATAAGATTGGTACAGGTGGCCAAATACTGCGCATGGGCGTGGCTTTGTTCCGCGGTGGCGGTCTGACGCGCCGTGCTGACGAGAGCGCACATTATTTCAGTATTGACTGCCGATAAGTTCAAATAATTTAAAATGTATAGTAAACACCTCGCCGTCAAAAACTGGTTGCCACCGTGTACCAATTTCATTTTGAATAGACTATAGTATATTATATTAATATTTCAATTTAATTTGTATTCAATAGATGGAGATGTCAGACTTATATTAAAGGAGTAACATTTAGATCACCTCCTACACCAGATCTTTCAGAGTGTCGTTCAGTATGGTTATCAAGTTTAGAAGGCAGACTTCATCAAGGAGATTCTATTATTAGTATTGCAAATGATCTGTCACAAGTACATACATTTATAACAATTATTCAATGAAAATTTTATTTTTTTCTTAATCGTAAAGCTTAAAATAAATAACAAATTTATAATTTTTGTTTGAATAAATAAATAATTGTACTAATTGTAATAATTGTACTATAGGTAACTGATAGTAAACCATTATATGGAGGTGATATGATGACAACAACAAAAATGTTACGAGATGTAGCTCAAAAAATGGAAAAAGATATGGTTACTTTTCCCGATAAGCAACAACAGGAGGCTATGGTTACAGATTTATTACAATGTGTAGTTCGGATTGGTAGCAATTTGCTTAATGCTTCTCAATATCCTTCATGGAAAGACTTGACGTTTAGTGAACAAATGCGTGTAGCAACAAGTTTATTAATTGGTCTAGAAGAAAATTCATTTCTACTTGCTGATATAATGATGAAGGAAAAGACAATCACTCATAGTGTTCAAAATATCCGTAAGTTACAAATAATGTTATACCTATTTTAATAAATCGTTATTATAAAGTATTATTGAAACATTTATTTTTTTAGTGCTGAGTGTAAGAGTTATTGCTACTCAAAATGTTGACACCGAAGTATTTCCACATTCATATTCATCTAATACTGGTTTTTTCATGAACAATACATGGTTACAATTGCATAGAACAGCATTGCTTGAGAATAGCGAAGCAGGATTCATAAGGCTTGTTTACATAGCATTTGATAGTCTAGAAAATATTTTACAACCTCAATCAGCCAATGGTGTTCGAATAATAAATAGTAAAATTATATCAGCATCCCTTGGTAAAGGAAAACATATTCAATTACACCAACCAGTAAAATTATGTTTTCAACATCTTCAAATCGAGAATGTTAGTAATCCTACTTGTGTATTTTGGGACTATACAGAAAAGTGAGTCACATATTTTTTTTAAATAAAATTATCAAAATGTAAAAAAATATGGAAAAAAACATTTGTAATTATATTTTTTGTTTTAATATCATTTTATTTTCGCTATAGTTATCTGCAACTAATACAGATCTTAATTTTTACGTATTAATATCTTCAGAAAGTCTTTTATAATTTGATTGTATTGGATAATTTTAACAGTTGTTCTTGTTAAAAATGATCATATTTTAATTCTACTAATTATTCAGATTGTTAATGGATTAATTCATTACATTTTATAATAATTTAAAAATTAATTATTTTCTACCTTCTTTAAGTATGTTATAAATATTGTTGAAAATAGAAAGTTCAATTCAATGCCCATTGGACTTTTTAGATTAACTTTGGTATTAATTTACAATCAGGAAATTATTGTAATAACACATAATTGTTAATGAACTTTAAGTACTACAAATATTTAACAGATTATACAAATAAATTTTAAAATCTATTACCTAGTGATTGCTGTAGGATAACACTTAAAAAAAACAATAACATGTTATTTTTTTTGTATTATTTGTACTTACTTTTTTTTGCTTATGTTATAGTTATTTTACATATTTTGACATTTTTTTTATAGCGGGTGGTCAGAGGAAGGATGTTCCGTTATATATTCAAATCAAACTCATACATTATGCAAATGTAATCATTTAACAAATTTTGCTATATTGATGGATCTTAAAAATTCAGGCAGTGAACCTTTAAGCATTGCATCAAATAATATGGTCATGTACATAAGTTGCATATTTTCTGGAATTTGTTTTCTTTTAGCAGCAATTACTCTACAACTGACTGTTAAAGTAAATTAATTTATTATTCTTAAAAATAAACATGTTAATAATACATTATCTTTTTTATTTACAGTCGAATCGAACAGTAATTTTGAAAAATGTATTTTTTTGCCTTTTCTTGGTTGAATGTTTTTTTATGTTTGGAATCACACAAGAAAATATTGTATTCATTTGTACAATTATGGCTGCAATTTTACATATTTTGTTGCTGTGTTCATTTACATGGACACTAATTGAAGGTATGTCATATCTGTTTTAAATAGACAATTTATTTACCTAATATTTTAAAATAAATATAGAATAAATCAAATTGTTTTAACATTATTAGTAAATTAATCCAATTATTTTTTAAATATTGTTTTAATTATTCTGATGAAAACTTAAATACTACTCGTCACTTAGTGCTTTATAAGATAATTTTAAATTCAATATTTAAGTATTATATTATAATCAATTAACTCAGTGAAACACTGTTATTTTAGACAATTTAAAAATTACAAATTCTACTATAAATATTTATACATGTATATTTTAAATATATTAAAACTAAATCAAATATTGTTAATATTTTATTGAAGTATGAAATTATAGAAATAGTTAATTCAAATTTTACAAATATCATTATTTTATTTGTTAGAATAATTTAGGTTTTTATAATATTAATGTATATAATATTTTAAATTTTGTATGGTTAATTTATAATATTATTTTAAATGTAATCCATTATAATACCTTTTTTTATTGTACATATATTTTTATAGAAGTTATTGAAATATTGATATTTAAATTTTTATAATAATGGCTATAAATTCAATTATAAAAATGAATACTTAGTGTAGAATTAATCTTATATGATTGATTTTACGCATTTTATATAATATTAATTATTAAAAGTTATAGTAGCAGAAAATAATATTTAAAGTAATCACTCTATTATAAATGATTGATAAGTAGTACATTCAATTATAAAAGTTTACTAAAACTAGAGTTATAAAATGTATGTTTAGTAGTGCATGATTTATTTGATATATATTTTTAATAATTTTGAAAATTTCATTGACATCATTGTAATTTTATTATTATTTTTATATTTTTAGGTTTTCATTTATATGCTACATTAATTGAAGCATTTGACTCTGAAAAATTGCAAATGCGTTTATATTATTTAGTTGGTTATGGAGTTCCATTGACAGTTGTTATTGTAGCTTGTTATATGGATAACACTTATATCTATAACACAAATAATTCTTTCTGCCTTCAAGCAAATACTATTATTATTTATAGTATAATGTTTGTGGTTTCAGTAAGTCGTGGGCATTTTTAATAAATCATTTAATTATTACTAAAACATTGTTTGATAATATTTATGTCATTGTTATTCTTTGTATAGGTAAATCTAGTCTTTCTGTGTCTATCATTATATATTATTAAAAGTAATTCTTCTATGATGTCAGTTAAATGCAAAGAAAATGTTAAAATAACATCACTAAAGTAAGTTATACATATATAGTGTAATAATTTCAACAATGAAAATTAAAAATAACTTGTATTCATTTTATAATTTTTTATTTTAAACTTTTTCATAGGATGTGGTTGAAAAGTGCTATTTTATTATTTGTTTTCATAACATCAACGTGGACATTAGCATTTCTGTATATAGCATCATATTCAACATTTATGTTGTATATATTTTCAGCGGTAAATTGTTCACAGGGATTGTTAATAATAATACTTTATTGTATTAAAAATAATTCAGTAAGTTGTATGAATTTAACTTGAAAATACAATTATAATTTTAATTCTTATAATTTTTACAGGTGTATAAAGTTTTTTCTGAGTTAACAATAATTTCATTTTTACCATGGCAATGCTGCTTAATAAATTCTACACCGGAATTGAATCTCAATTATAAGAATCAAAGGACTAGTTTATATGGTACATCAGTTGGCCAAAACAGTCAAGGTAGTATAGCCGAGTCTTCAACACCAAGATCTCTGTCATCTCATAGAATGAATGTAAGTTTATTTATCATACAAGTCTACTTGTACCATAATTACTTCATAATATTTATTTGAAAACATATTATTTGGGCTTTTAATTTATAGACATTCCATCAACCTCATGAGCGACATGCCGTGACTAAAGTTGTTGATATCCAAAATGAAATGGATCTGCCAAATTTGGATAATACAATATGTAATGAAGATCCAAAATCTGGAATATGTGGTGCGACGTTACCCTACTCCCGTTCTTGCCAAAAAAGTTATTCACGTACCAAATTGCCAAAAAATTCTGCTGTATTTACTAGTGGTACTCTTCATAAACAGTCATCTCAAGTAATTAAAAATAAATTAATGTTAAAACTTTTAAAATATTATATTTATATTCATTTTTTATTTTTTTATAGAGCAAACCAAATATCCAAGATAACTGTTTTACTTTAAACAAACCCACTTATGTACATAGTAGTCGTGGGGCACCTAACCTATGCTCACTTCGATGTAATACTATTGGTGATGGTTTTGTTGATAACAATTGTTCATCAAAAAAATACATCGGAGTAAGTGGTGTACGAGCTACTAGTCCATGGAATCACACATACTCTGAAATTATGGGGGGTATATCTGCATCTGCTGGATTAGATGATCCAGTGTACGAAGAGATAGAACGTGAACGAGAGCGAGAACGAGAACAAGCTGCTCTTGTGTCTGATTTGAGTGATGAAGATGGTCGACGAAACAGTGATATGAGTCGTCAGTCATCAAAGAGCTATGGAGACCATAGGCCACTTATTATGGCTCCCACACAAAATCCAGAAACTCATAATTTTCATACCGCTCTCAATGCAGCATTTAGGCAGCAGCTTAAAGAACAAACAGCCAGAACAATTGCTGTACTGGATGGACAAACTGTTGTGTGTCATTTGCAACCTGAGCAAAATGATGTGTTTAACCCCCAGACTATTCAACATTATTCATACGAATGTTGATGGCCTATATTAGAGGGTACCTATTAAAAATGTTCGTTATGTGTAAATTAACTTTTCTACTGCTAAACCTTAAACATGACTCCATAAAAGTTACATTAAAAATAAATATGAATATATTTAATTTAAAATTTAATTAAATAATAATGTTGATAGACAAAACTTACTTTGGTTTGACGGTTATTTCTTCTCTAGTTGATATCAATACATGAACAATTTCTATAATTTAAACTTATGATAAAAATGAGATGAAATGCTCATAATCTATTCGTTATTCATAATATTTTTAATAATACCTATTCAAGCTATAATATTAAATACCACGAACAATTGTAGGTAGGTCATTCATATTTTTGGTCTTAAAATTTTTTTCTTTTGATTACATACTCGTATTAATTTTTTAGTTAATGATATTCTAACATGAATAAACATCTAAACTATTCCTTGAATATCCAATAATTTTGTTATAAAAAATCTAATACCATGGTAAAATTCTATAGTGGATTATTTTAATTATTTTTGGTACCTATGTTAATATTAAAGAAATAAATTAATAGAATCTGATGTAATATCGTCTAGTCCTAAAAACGAAAGCAATAAATTTAGATCTTATTAAATAACATAATTTATATCAAAACATGCAATAACAAAAACCTGCAATATATTATTAATGTTAATTTATCTTAGTTTTTAATTAGAAAATATTTCATTGACATGCAAATTTAGTATTATTTTTAATTATTTGAATACAAATAATAAATACTTAGGTTTTTTTTTTAAATTTGTATAACTATTTTCTCAAAAGTAAATGATTCATTTCAATATTATTTTCCTATATATTATCATTTTTATATAGTTTATACACAACGTTTATATTTTCCTGAAAACTATAAAATAATTGTATATATTTTATATATACTTGAAATTGTTCCCGACATTGAACACTAATTTGTAGTAAAATGTTAAATATAGTTGTATTAAACTATTTATAATTAGTTTAATATTTTTATAATTTAGAGGACATGAACTCAAATCATTCATTTCCAACGATCAAAATATTTATTATTATTATTATTATTATTTATTATTAATACATTTTGAATTTTTATTTATTGAAAATATTAAATACAATGGTAAACTCAAATAGTTATATAATAATTATTTAATGATAATTAAATTTATGGAGTAAATAAATTCAATAAATCTTTTTGGAGGATTTCAATCTATTTTCACAATGCTGTTATTAAGTTAAAATTAACTGTATGGTTACTTAAAATGTCTTTAATTTCTAATAATGGTTTATTTATTTTTTAATTGCTCTCATACTATAACTATTATCTTTAGTCTTTATTTACCTATTATATTTATTTTTGAAATAAATTATTCTTTTTTAGATTCTTGATCAGTTTTAGTTTTATACTGATAAAAATAAAAATAAAATCTATGTTGCATTTTTAGCTTACGATTTAATTTAACCTACTATTTAAAAATATATTTCATAGTTTGCTTTAAACGTTCCTAAATAGTTTTATTCTTCTCCGATGCATTGTGAATCTTAATATTTTATTGTCTATATTTTCATTGAGACTGATTGAGAGTTGAGACTGGCTTTTCAGTTTGTATGTTTTATCATCAAATAGCCGTATGAAAATTTCCATTTTTAAAATATTGTAAATACAATTCATCATTCAGTTACTATACAGATCTTAACCAATTGTAATATTAACCCAATTAATTAATCCAGGATTAAAAAAAAAAAAATTAAATTCTTTATAATTCATCAACTCTTAAAATATAATCCTCCATTAATAGTTTAAATTAATTGTATTCAAAACGATTACAATTATATATTTATAACCTCTCTAGGATTTTAATTAAAATTAAATATTAGCTTGAGACCTAGTTATTATATATTAGAAATAAATAATAATAGTAATAATAATCAAAACAAATTATCAGTAATATTATACCTTAAGTTTACTTAATATTATTTGTCCAATGATGAGATTTTGATATTTTTGAAAGTTTGTATAAAATGGAAAAACATATTGGATAACAATGCATACTATTTGTGATACCTTTTCAGTTCTGAGAAATTATAAAAACTGTAGATTGAAAATACTTTTCTCTTTCTCATTCAATTTCATCAGGAAACATTTTGTACTGATAACATAATTCTAGTTTAATTATTTCCGTGAATATAAAAATAATTTAAATTAAGTAAATACTTAATTAAATCAAAAATTGTTGTGTTCTTACAATATCTAATTATTCTCATTTAGTTTAAAATGTAATTGTAAATTTATAACCATTTTCATGGCAGAGTAAGTGATGCAGTTCATGAATATATAAAGGAAAGTTGATAACTTTACAATATTATTCAGATCTAAACCTAAATACAAATTATAAATTTTTACCTTTAGTATTTGCATAGTAGACAAATTATATTGGAATTGTATTTTTTACGCCTTTAATGTTATCAAAATAAATCATTTATGTTATATATTTATACATTTTTTTTATTGCATAAAACGCATACGCTATATGGATAATATTATTAAAATCAAAACTGAAGTATGTTTATTTGTTAAAAAATTTTATAGTTTTAAAATGCTTATAATCATGTTAAATTTTTTTAAAGAATTGATTAACATACTCCCAATCCTTACTACTTCTTTACTTTAAGATTAGCTATAAGAATATATTATAGTCTGTATTTGATTAGATATTGTGTACTCTTATAAGTTATATTATTTTTATATACTAAGTAAAGACATGGCCAATAATGTATTTTAAATTTAGTATAGCTTGTTATCTATGATATTTATAATTTCATTTGAAATGTAAGCATTTGATCCTTAAGAACAAAAGTGCTTCATACAATGTTTATATAATTATGATTTATATATTGTTTAATAACTACATTTTTGTGAGTTGACATTTTCGAAATTGTTCAAATGTTGTAATTTTTTTTTTTTGTGTATCTTATGTGTATCAATTATTATTATTTATTTTATTTTTTATCCACTTTTATACTTGTATTAAACTCAGTATAAGGTGTTTTTATAATTTATGGTTTCCAACAATCTAATCATTGAAGTAGTTATACAAAGAACCAAAATTTTATTGGTAAATTGTTATAATTTAGGTATTAAAATCAATGAATTTAATGAAACTTTTTCAAGCTTTTAAATACTCGTTTTGATTAATGAATTATGCGAGTGGTATTACACTTAACGGCTATAAGATATGCATTATAACAATTACTTTGTAGCTCATGTTGGTTAAATGGTTTATGTAGTTGTATATAGGTTAACTTTGAAAGTAATGAGTAATAGGTATCCTTATTACAATAGGTTTGTCATTATTATACATGATTGACGTATGCTGTGATCATATACATTAGTATTATATTAATATAATTAACGTGTAAAAAATTGTACTATAAATTATATGATTAGTTTTAAAAATAAATCCAATTAATTTTGTATTCAGCCCTCTCATTTTTATACTCGTTCTTTTTATTTTACGCAAACAATACAGTAATGTGTATATAATGTAAATCAAAAATGTATACAGTTATAGAATATAAGGTTCCTTTTTGTTTCTTTTTATTTGTATTATTTGTGTCTTAATATTTCAGATTTAAATACATGAATATGATTCCGATCAGTCGTATATTAATAAAAAAAAATATATTCAACATAATACGTGTTTCAATTATTATGTTGTGTAAATAAGTATTTGTTATACTGTTGACCACATGTTGTAAAGTACATAACAATCAGAAATTTTATGTGCAGGATCAAAATAAAAATTGTTATAAATCAGTCAAAAATATATTTTTTTCTTGTAAGGGTTTTAATTTAAAAAGGTCTATTTAAAATTTTTACTTTTATCAGAAACAATAATTTATGCATAAGATTTTGTGTATTATTATTATCAATGTATTAATGTCATGAACAGAAGTAGTTATATAGTTTGCCAAACTAGTAAACATAACAAAATAATTTATCTGCTTTTTATGGCTCATAGAATTATCTAAAAAAATAAAAATGATAAGTTAACATTTTAAATTGCGAGTATTTTGATGAATGTATTGATTTTTACTATATTATTATTTTTTTCATGTGTTAATACTTATTGAAAGAGAAGTAGACAAAATATTTCTATCTTTGATTTCAATACCTTTTCTCATAACAAAGTGTATCTTGTTGGTAATTAGGATTTTGGAGATTAAAAGTTAAAAATTCTTAGTACATTTCCTAATAATTAGTAAAATAAAACAAAAAAATGACAAATTGATAGATTAGGTAATATATTTTTTAAATGTAATAAATTTAAAAAATACCTTGAAGTTGTTCTGCTATATTATGTATAGTAATAATTGAATTAAGTGTCGAGTATGTCTTATCATTAGATCGATCACTGTAATGGATGTGTTAAATTTGAATTCAATAAAAAATAGTTGGATAGGTATTTCTGGACGGTGACAGCTCTTGTCACTTCTTACTAGGTATGTATTAATATTTAATGATGAACTAGATATTATATTTTATATAAATAATAGTAACATATTGTATTATGATTTATGAGTAATGTGTTAGGTATAGGTATGGTTGTATTAATTTTACCAAAAATATTGCATTTATTTATACTATTAATTATTATAATATAATAGTAGGGTATATTTATATTATTACAATTCATTTTTTGAATCAGTATTGATACTTGCCATATAACAGTATGAATAAATTCAAATTAACCTAAACGTTGTACTGTATACACTAGTACATCATTGTGGATTTTTTTGCAGTAATATATAATTGAAAATGGTACGGTTGAGAACATTTTTTTTTCTTTAGTTGTACGATTAAAAAAATTGGATTTTTTTTCCAACATTGCAAAATTTAATAATTATTATTGAACTTTAAACACAATATTTTTACATATTTGTAATATTTGAATACATTTATGATTATTTTAATTACGAATTAGTTTTATATTTATTAGATGGCTGCAGGTACCTATATTATATTATATAATAACTAGGTACTATAGAATTTATTCAAGAACATTTTTTACTTATCATTAGTTATTTATCATTTATTTAGTACCTACCTCGGGAAACTTTATAGTTTTTCTAGTAACTGTGGACTGATTGTTTAATATTTAAGTTTATAGTAAGAATATATAAACTTTTACAGTTAATACCTATATGAAGCACGTTAATACGTTATTATTAGATACGAAGTGTGAATGATATCGTCAAGTACCTCTATAGGGACTTTTATGAAAGTAATATTTATAGAGAAACCTTAATTCTAACGTAGTAATGTCCAACATTTTGAATAAATAAAATATTAAATATTGAATGGTCTTGAATGAGTTAAATTTTATCACGACCTCTTGATTTTCGAACAGTAATGACTGTAAAAAAAATAGTAGGTACAGCACCTACCGCCCTACCTTCGACCTACCAATAAACTATGATACAGGCACCATGGCAACATTGTATAATCTAATTAAGCAACTACAACTATATCATAATAATATTGTGCATCCTATAGATAGGTATTCTTTTACTATATCATTACGTTACCATAGCAACAGTTTTGTATACTTTATATTTGTTTTACTGATTTTTTTCAACAACCTTTTTACTCCGTACATTTTCAGTCTTTTTAATTTAATTACTGATTTAAGTTTCTAAGTAATTGTACGGTTCCGGATACCCAATAAAAATGGCATATGACAACCAAGTAATAGCAGACATAATGAAGGATATTGGCTGTGGTGACGGCTTTCACGTACCGGTGGCAAATGAAGAAAATCAATTACTCGAAATCGAGGTACATTATATCTATAACATTATTATTATAATTTTTTATTAGGTACTCTCCATATTTATATAACTATATTTAATAGTATTGTTTTGTAAAAGATTTAACAAAAGAATAGAACAATTTCAGACAAATTTATTAATTACGTTCTATAATCTCTATAGACCTATATAGTGTTTACTTATATAATATTCTAAATTTGAAGGAATATCTATGGATTATGGTGGTAATCTTTTACGCACGAATAATATACCTAATGGCCAATACCTATTATAATATAATACACTTATATTTGTATACACCTATACATTTGGTACATTTTAGTTTTTATTTGTATTTAATATAAAAAAGTAAGTAAGTTACTTTACTCATTATTTAGAGATATATATACAATGAAGTTACTTCACTCGTATTGTACTAAAATAGTAAAATACATTTATAATAAAATAATTTTATTTAATGGATAGGATAAAAAAGATAAAATAAAAAAGTATTCAAGGCTTAAAAATATACGTATAAATATTAAAATGTTAAGGTATTTTAACTACAAAATAATTTACAAATTTTCCCAATTTAGATGAAAATACTTCGTCAAAATACTCGACTTGTCATTTTAGGTGTTTTTACTGAGCAAACATTTTTATTGATAATCATTAAAAAAATATGTATGGACAAGATTTTTTATGTCCATTAATAGCTCAATAAGAGTTAACAACTTGAAAATTATACTAAATACAGTAAATATTAATATAAATATTTGGTGAAAGTTTCAAGTATCTAAGATTATTTATTTTTAAGTTACAATAAAATGAGAAAATCGATTTTGTCGAAAACTTTTTTATTTTAAGTAAAAATTTTCGTTTTCATATATTTTTTTTTGCTAATTACTTTAATACAGATATTGAAAAATTTTCAATTTTCACTATGTAATATTTTGATTCAGTTTTCTATTAGAAATTTATTGAAGTTAAAAAATACTAAAAAAATACAACATATCATTGTAAAATCAATACACTAATCAATACAAGTTATTTTAACTACAATCAAAACATTCAAAACAAAATGAAATTATTGTAAAGCAATAATACAATTTTTATGAATGTTTGATTGGAGTTCCAATTTCATATTCAAAAAGATTTTACTGATAATCGATTTATTCTTAGTCAATTTTTGTTATTTTGTTTTAATTCGAAAAATATTAACCATAATAACTGTTAATTAGTATTTAGTAATAGTATAATATTTATAGTTATTATATGACATATGTACATGTATTACTTATATTTTATTAGTTTTAGGCAAAAATTAGTTCAACCTATCGTATTCTTAATAGAAAAATAAATTATAGCAATCAATGTACAATAAAATATCTTCAGAAATATAGGCTAGCAGATCGTATTCGATCAGAATCATTTTTCGTATACAATGATTACTGATTAGGATATTAGGTACAATTACAATGATGTATATACTTGAAATATTATGAAAATAAAACCTACTGGAAAACAAAGCAAGTTCCTTGATTTTTTTTTAGATGTATTAGTGCAGTTCTGTATTTGTAAATGTAACTGTATTTGTATTATCGTTTCTTATGTTTTCTATTTTATTCTAACAGTATATATTCTTAGCAGTTAATAATATAAATATAATACCTAATATTAATTTTAATAAAAAATTTATTCTAATGTGATAAAATGTTAAATAGATAAAAGAATTGCTTAAAAATAAAGCGGAACTGTTGGTTACTGATGAATCATTGGATAATGAATTACGTGATAATAAAACTATATTAACAAATTTATCATCTCACGAGATTCAAAATCAGGTAAGTCTACTGATATTTTATTTTAATAAGCATTGTTGTAAATTATTTAAAATCAGTTATAATGTTTAGATATCCAGAAAAATCGAAATATTTTTCAAAATTTTACTTATAAATTAATAATAATAATTATTAAAAAAATATGTTTATTTAGTATTTGTTTTTATTATAATATAATTCATGTTTGTATATTCCATTTTTGAATAGAAATTGATCATAGCCAATCGTCAACAACATGAGACGGAACAACATATGCTGATAGCAGCTCAAAAAGACAACGATTATTTATCACGGGAAAATAAAATTTTGAAACAAAATTTCAATGAATTGATTGAGAATCAAAATAAAATGGAAGTATGGGATATTTGGTTAATAATTAAAATATATTATATCTATCATACTTATTATTTATAATTTATCCAAATCGTGAGCTAGGAATTATTAATTAATGAAATTCTAAATTATTAAATTATTTCTAACCCAGTAGTATTGAAAATTAAATACATTTCGTGTTTTTAGATGGTTATATGTTATTATTTATTTTAATCATAGCTTGGTATTTAAAAAAATATGTAATTTAAATTAATTAAAACTATAAATTGTAAATATTTATTTGGCATTATCAATTATAGCACTTATAGTTTGTATTATATTTCACCTATTTATTATAACTACCAGTTATTAAAAATAATCAGAACTTGGAAGATATGAAACTAAAAACGTTAATTTTTAGCACTTTATATTTTTTAAATGCACTTAAAAATACCAATATAATATGTTCTTTAAATAGCACTACATAGGTAAATCAGTGGCGTCATTTCAATTTTTTTTTTTTAATACGCATGATATATAGGACAGGCTCCTATTAATTATTCGGGCCAATCAATTTATAAAATGGGCCAAATTACTATAATATTGAATTTTAAATACGCAAATGTATACCCTACGTCTGCGTGGTTCAAATGACGCCACTGAGGTAAATACCTAGGTATTCACAAAACAAAAAAAATCAAGTTAATTACTCATTAGTTGTCATCTATATTATAAATGTATTTATTTATCTATTTATCATCGTATTTCTACAGTTTTTTTTTAAACTATTTTTATTTAATTATAGAATAATTTTATGAAATAATACCTATAAGTTATAGGCTATAATCTGTAAATATGATACATCTGATATTTAAAATTATAATAGGTAAAAATAAACGACAGTTTTCCCATATGCGTATACGTACTTATACAATAGGTGTACTAATATTTACATTATTGTATGGATTACAACTAACTTTGAATATACTAGTTGCATATTAAGGTTAAAACGAGCTTTAAATTTTAATTTCGCATATGAGCGATTGCCGATTTATTTAGATTCTCAGATACCTACGGCACTGGTCTATTGTCATCTCATTGGAATGAAATATTTAATGTAACTAATTAATGAAGTAATGAATAATCCTACGACAGTCCGCTTTATAAATAATTTAATTGATGACTTAATGTACCTATGTTAATTCTTATATTATAAAATTTTAAAATAAACAAATTGGTTGAAATTGTATCAAGACTACTTTCTCAATATTCAAAGAATAAAAATAAAAATATAATAATTTAACCAAAGTTTATAAGTAAATTACCTTTAATAAATAATGTGAATATTATTAAATTCTAAAAGTTAATGAAAATTACGTCACTCAGTCGTGAAGTTGTTACAACATTGTAGAACATTTAAGGGATCACTCAAAATTTAATATGTAACAGGAACGTATGAAGAATCGTCACGGCTGTTGAATGAGTTTCTACAACTACCGTTGCCACCACGGCATTGGAAATACATGACGCGGAAACTGCAGAATGAGTAGTGACGAGGCCATAGGCCCCTGGTACTCTGGACTCTATTTGAGTCCTCGGTTTACTCGTTTAATACACGGCAATAATGATAGAAAATTGATAGATGTTTTTTTTTTTACCAAAACCAATACAATAAATTTATATTTTTAAGGGTTTTAAATTTAATAACAATTTAAGAATAATTAAAATTTTAAATTTTATGTTATATTTTATAATATTAAAAAGTCGTTGTGTATCGAATGTAAAAGCGATTTTGTGCGACAAAAACTTGGGTGGGGATTAAGGACGTCGCACCCGCATGAGTTGTCTCCGTTTTACACGTAAGACATAGACAAAACATTTTTACGCAGTTCTGAGTAGAACTCGTTCAATTTTGTTTCCAGAGTAAATAAACCTATTATTAAATTAAAAAATGACATTATTTTAGAGGGAAAGACGTTGAGTTTTTTCCATTATTTCCAATATAACGTTTATATTGTTTAGAAATAGCGAAAATTTCAACATTTTTAAATAACCTTTAACTTTTAAAAATTTTAATTTTTTTTTAAGAAAATTATCATCTTGCCCTCCAAAATATTGTCATCTTTTCATTGTATATTAGGTATATTTACTCTAGAACCAAAATTGATCGAGTTCTACCAAGACTGCGTAAACGCGCCTTGTCTATGTCGTAAGTGTGCAAAACAGAGACAACACGTGTGGGTGCGATGTTCCTATTAAGAGGCTACAAACAGCAAAGATTGACTATAATTATCAAAAGTAATATATTATAATAAATTATTATTTATGTATTAGAATATACTACTATATTTCAACAGTCAAATATTGTGTGTATAAACATTATTATGTATAAATTATTATTTACAAAAAAAATTTAAATTTAAATTTTTATTTTTTTAAATGCTTATAATTAATACTTTTAATGTTACAATTTATACGTTTTTCTGTAAGTATAACAATATAAGTTCTTAGTGCTTTAGATTTATCAACTAGGTGGCTATTATACTACTATAATAGTACATACGTCCTACATGAATTTTTACCAAATGGTGTTTGATTCCATTTTTATATGGGAAAATATTTAAAAAACGTATTTTATAATAAAATTAAAATAGCATTAAAAACTATAAATATTTAAAAATTATCAAAATGAAATTAAGTATATCTCATCAGGGAAGTATGAAACAAATTTTACTTTGTATGACTTATAAAAACAATATGTAAATACTAGAATTTTCGAGCACTTATTTAAACTAATAAGTTTTTATTCTATTGAGCCTAACGTTTTATAATTTAATGACTAATATAATAATATACGATGGCCAAATTGTATACATATGTATATTATTTATTACTAAATGAATGGTAATATTGTTCAAATATTTCGTTTAATTATTTTAATTTTTAAGATATTACACCAATAACTAGTTAATTCTGAATTATATAAGTGATTAAAACAAATCAAATAAGAGGCGTTTGAATAATAAATAAATGTGTATTGATTCATAGGTAATAATTATTGTATACTATATTCTAAAATATATATTTCGTTTTTTTTTATAAAAACAATAAGCAAACAATGTTAAACCATTTGTAGTTATATTATCTTGATACTTAAAAATTGAATTAGTTTGAAAATTAATCAATGAACACAACGCGTAAGTTGTGTATACCTATGATAATAAATAATTTTACCTTGTATTTGTATTGTTACATATTTAGAACAATGAAAACACAAAGTGTATATAAATTATAAAAAAATTGAGTGTCTATTACTTAATTTTTTTATAAATTACATTATTAGAATGAGTTGGTAAAAAACGACGAACAAATAAAAAAATTGAGGGAAACTATCGAGTGGGGCGAAGAAACGCTTTCGGCATGGAACAATGATTTGACTAAACGATGTACGGATGTAAATATTCTTGAAACATATCATTTAGGGGATAATAACAGGTTTAAGGTAATAATTTAATTAAAGCTTAAATAGTTTTAAAAATATATATTTATAATATATATATAATTTAGGAATTGGAATTACAAAGACAGTATCTTCAACGGGATGTGATTGAAAGAGAGTCTATTGTGGAAAAAGAAGTAGGCGAACTCCTTCAAGTAGAAAGAGAACTTGAACAAACTGCTAAGTTAACTAAACAAGCACAACAGGAAAGAAACCATCGGCTCGAGCAATGGGAGAACGCTGCTAATTTTTTGAACTCTAATCGAAAAGATTCGCAGAATACCATTGAAGTCAGTATAATTGTATCTGAGATGAAAAAAACATTCAAAATATTTATTATGAATTTATATTATAGGAAATAAATAGAATTAGATTAGATGCTCGTATAATGTATGATAATATGAATGAAAATAAACAACAGTATCAAGAATATTTAGAGAAAAATGAAGAATTAGAATATAAAATAGACGAAGTAAATAAAGTCAATAATGAGCTGAAGTTATCAACCTTTAATAAGCTTTCGGAAACTGCAGATTTACAATCAGAGGTTAAGATTTAAAATATATTTATATGTATCATATATATAATATATTATATAGCCGACTGCCTGCTCCATGTAATTGTTTCTTTAAAATTTCTATAGGTATTGTCAATTCAAAAAGCCCTTAGTGTTATGGGTAATAAGTTAGAAAACGAGCGTACAAAACGTAAGCATATGGAAAATGAATTAATAAAATTAAAAACTCAGATACAACAAAAAGAAAAAGGCTTAGCAAAAGTAAAGGATGATTTGTCTAAAATCAAAAACAAGTCTATGACCACGGAAGAGAGGTTAAATGAACTGAACTCAATCTACAATGTATTAACGTTTGATTTAAAATTTTAAGAAATATTATTTATTACTAAAAATGCTTAAAAATTATTGTTTGTTTTGTCTTAGCAAAAAAAAGCTGAAGCAGAAAAATTCTTATCAGAAAAAAATAAAATGCTTACTACCGCGTATAATGTAAGAAATGAGATAAGTCAGGAAAAAATTAACATCGATTTATTGACAAGTCAATTAGAACGAATTTGTAACAAACAAAATATATTGAGTAAAGAAGAATCGAAATTAAAAAAATTAATTTTGGAAAAAAAAGAAATTATATATAACTTGGTAATAGGATTGCAATATCAAGAAAATCAATGCATAAAAATATAACAGCGACTGTTTTAGAGCTTTCAACTCGAAACTATACGTATAGCAACTTCTGAAGCCAAAGGAACCACGGATATTGAAGAAATGAAAGTTTTGCAAGAAAAGCTACAAATGTGTAATGAAGAGTTAAGCCAAGCAAACGAACACCAGCGTGAGTTAGAAAAGCAGTTAAAATCGACTGAAGTGAGTTACGATAAAAAAAAATATATATATACATTATTAAAAATAATAAGAATATTATGATATTATAGAGCGAAACCCGACGTGTAACCAAACAAATTGAAAAAAATACTGTAGAATTAGAAATGCTCCGGAATCGAGTAGAAGAGTTGAATGTCGCCAATGAAGGAGGTTCGATACGATTACCAAGTGTAGCATTGGTGTTATTCAGGGGTCGAACTAGCTAACGATATTTCATGTTTTATTTATCGTGTTCAATAAAGGTGCAAAACAAATTCAAGTCTTAAAGGAAACAAATCACCGGTATCACATGGAGGAAATGATGGTAAAGCTTAAAATAGAACAAATGAAGAAGCTAACGGACAACGAATGCGAAAAAGTGTATTCATTAGCTCAGCAGCGTGAAGAATTAAGTATGGTAGGTGGACGTTTTTCATAACCAATCAAATTGCAGTATAGCTGACCTCCGAGACATATTTATAATATTTATTTAAACTTGATGTGCACATACGATTGTAATAAATGAGCATCAATGTTTTGCGCGTGAGTAGGGTATAAATAATAGGAAAAGTGAAGTGGCGGAAATGTACAAGCGAATCAGTGAAGAGAAAAAATTGCTATCAGATGAGAAGTCAACGATGAAACGCAAGCTGGATTCGTTGGTCCAGTACATTGAACAGCGAAAGACCAAACACCAGATACTTTTGTCTACGATGAAAGGTCCCTCGTCTCCGGCAACAGCGGATGACGGCGATAACGATTGCGACGGCGAAGATGAAGACCTATCGTCATTCAGGATTAGCGAGCACCGGATCCGGGTGGCCCAAGAGAAGCTTGAGCTTCAGGAGACTGGTGACCGGCTGGATGAGCGTGTACAGAAGCTGGAGACCGAGATCCGAGCCATGGAGAACACGCTTCACGTACTCAATGCCAACAACAGTTGTTACAAGTCCGGCATGTCTTCCGTAAACCCGGCTAGTCAGTTCACCTCGGACCCAGTCATCCGACTTTAGTTGGTAAATCTATGTGTTTTGTTGTAGGTGAAGAGTACAAAGAAAAGGTTGCTTTAGAGGAGACTTACGAAAAACTTAACAGCATGTGGTTGCAGAAAAAGAAAACACTTGAAAATTTGGAGAACGAGATTCAAGTGAGTACCAAGTACCTATACATTTAAATACAATATGTGATCGATTAATATGTATTGATTCAATACATATATGTATACAATATGTATTTGATTTATATATCAGGTGAATCTAAATACGCATAAAAAATCTATTTTAAGGGAAAAAATATTCTAAAGTGAATATTATATTGTAGTTAGCAGCAAAAAGATTCTTGTTACACTCTTAATACCTCGACGCTTAATCGATATTTTAATTTTATTTTTAATACATGTGCTTATATCATAGTAGAATTCCCAAGAATCATATATTTGTTTTTATGAGTACATATATAAAAATCTTAAAAACTATTACCTATATGAAATAGGTATACTCTCATTATATTTTGTTCTAAAGTCTAGATAATAGACGTCTCATGTTCAAAATTATTGTTAATATTTATTTTTTTTCGTGTACATAATATATTATAATATACTCGAGTTATAGATAATATATTTTCTTAATATAAATTGACCGCTTTTAAATGTACTTTTAAATTATAATTTATTTTAATATTTTTAGTTAATTTTTTAAATATGTATCAATATTATCAAACATCAATATATTATTTAGATAATTAAATGGACATTTCAAATTTACAAATCGTACAATTTTGATTTATTTTTTATTTTTGTTTATTTTATTAGAATATCGGAGATGGCATAGTCTATAGTTATTTATAGGTATTATTATTTATTTTATATGAATGGGATTGAACAATTATTTAAACTTGGGACATTGAAACTATCTGCTATAATTATTTAATTGTATGGAGTTATAAAGTTATACTCATAACAGATTAATAAAAGTAGTAAATAGATATTGATTTATAATAAAATAATAAAATAAATAAAGTATTTTTCAATAAACAGTAGCGGCTTGAGTTTTCTAAACTCTATGAGCAAGCTTCAATGCAATATTTTTAGTTTTTTTAAAATTATATTTTTCATGTACTTTTACAATTAATTATAGATAAACTTATTTTAACTTAAATGGCTAATTTTCCGTTATGATTAAACATGACTAACTTATTAAAATAAATAAATTTACAGATATGGTTATTAGACTTAAATGACTAGAAAAGTTTAGTATTTGATATTAGACAATACATCATACTATAAATAATATATTTCAGAATCTAGAAGTTCAGTATAAGACAAGTAGTGAAGAATTAGAAAATTTAATTAACATTCGAGACATCAAAGACAGTGAACGTGAACGTGTGCTCAAAGAGTCCAATGAACAAATGATGAAACTAAACCGAGCAAATAACCGAATCGAGTTTGATATGAAAACAATTGACAAATGTTGCAATCCTGATAAACGAAGCGCACTTGAATTAATAAAAGTATGATAAGTACCAATAATACATAATTTTAACCGTCGATAACACCTATTTTTATTCACCTGAAATATCTGTTATAAATTATGATATAAGTTGTTATAATTATCAATTCTGAGTTAGAGTTTTGAAAAGAAATATATTTTTTTAGTGTTTTAAGATACTTAATCTAAAAAAATAATAATAATACTTTAAAATTGAGTGTAGTTTTTGGTAGAAAAAAATAAAATAAAATACCTAACTGTTACTTTTCTAAATAAATAACTGTGATAAAAAAACGATATAATGGAAATATTTATGAAAAAAAAGTCATAATTGTATTCTTTATTTTTGCATTTTTCAAAATATTTTAAGTTATTTATAGAAATATGCAATTTTTAATTTATTTTTAGTTTTTTTTCAATTTATATAATTTGAATAATATTTGCTTTATTTTTTTAAAAAGCGATTAAACAGATCAAACATTTATTATCACTTGTTAAATGTTTGAAGTTTAAATGTTTAAACATTTTCAAATTATTTTTTAACTTAAAATTTGTAAAAATTTTTAATTTTAAAACTTAAAGCTTAAATATTTAATAAGAGATTCCTTGTAAATCATAGTTACTGTAATAATAATAATAAAAAAAAATTTTGTTTGAAGTTTAAATTTCATGTTTAAATGGATTATAAATTTTTTTCTTATGATTTATTACAACCAAATAAATAATAAAATATATTATTATTATATTATTCACAACTATTATATTTATATATTTTGAATAATTTTTATTATTAAACGTGATTAAATTGAAAATATAATAGGTACTATAGGTACTATGTAAATGTATATTAGACTTTATGTAGATTAGAGTATATTTGAATTAGTGTTAGATTTTGAATACATGTTCTATAAGAAAGTATTTAAAATACTTTGTCCAAATACCTTATTTTTTTAATACTTAAAGTACGTACTTAAATACTTTTACTCAAGTATTTTACAATACTGAGCATGGGGTATATTTTAAACATTTTATATATTAAATTATCTTTGTTTGTTTTCAATTATGATTTTTAATTGTTTTGTTTTACACTTAAATAACTAATAATTAGCTGTTACCAATCAGATAATGTAAGATCAATTAGATATTTCTGGTAAATTCAAACATAAAAATCGTAAACATATTTTGTTTGTTATATTTATATAACTACTTATATATCTTATAAAGTATTTTCAATAATTATGTATAAATACTCAAATGGTTAAGATATATTTAATGAATCGAGTTTTTACAGCGGGATATCGAAGTGAGGATGATGAAAAAAGTGAATAAGTGCGTTTTGGAACAGTTGTCGGAAATGTCTGTTCGACATATTGGAGTTGAACCGACTATCAAGCAATATTTATCAGAAAAGAATTTGAATCTACCCGCTGTTTCTGGTCTATTTTTGAATCAAGTCAAATCCAGTTGTGGTTCTAGTTCGGCGTCATTGATAAGTAGTAATTCCAGTGTTAAAAGGTAAAAATCCTAATAGTAATTACAGTTTTAAATGCAACAAAATATGTAAATATTAATATATTATCCAACATTGTATGTTGTTCGTACCTTAGTCTAACGATTAAATAGATTATACTCGTAATATTACTTATATACCTACCTATAATATCTATCAACTATTGAAAGACATAAATCAAAACTATTTTTTGGAGCTAATTGGACAATGATACGATATTTATAATCAATGGTAATTTGTAAATAATAATTAATAGATATAATATTATAATCTTTTTATTCCTTGGATCAGGCATCACTGGTCGAATCAAAACATATAATTACGATAAATAATATAAGATCCATGGCAATAATTTAAAATACTAAAAAAAAAACAGCAATAATAATTGTGAAGTATTTCGAATACTTGTATCAGCTGATGATACATTTAATTAATTTGCTAAAAAAGATCATAGCCTACAATAATTGTAATGAATAAATATTAATGTCTTAAATATAATTAGCATGTATATAAATCATTGTGCAATAGGCTCCAGATGTAATAGTTATTGTTGTTAGTGATCTTTTTTTTTGTAAATTCAATTAATTTGTTTGTAAAACAAAAATGTATTTGTATTATCTAATATTATATAATATTATTAATAATAATACTTTATAATAAAATATTATCTTTTAAAATATATATTTAATAAATATTTAACTAATAAAATTAAAGTATAATATTAGTTTTTTTTTATTTATAAATAATTATATTATTCTCTTTTTAGTATTAGTCATAAATCATAATTTTTTTATGGTGATGAATGAAATATATATTTCGATATGAATTTTTTTATCCCCTAATCAATTTGTTTTGCTATGAGTGTACGGTATTTAAGTAAAAAGAAAAAGAAAAAAAATGTTATCGATGTATGAAGTAATATTATAAGGTAAGATAATATGTATGGTGGGGTGTGTGGGGCTAAGTCTCCCACGGGCCTGCTTGCCTTTAATATATTTAGCCGGAATGACGATTAAAGTAAAGAGTAAACATATTAGAGAATTTATACAGTTATTATATTTACGTTTATAATAATTGTATTTTATTTTATATTTAACAAACATTTAAATTTAAAAAGTACCCAAACTATTATTTTATGTAAAAAATTACAAATATATTAACAGCATATATAATATTACGACAAATTAAAAAGGTTAAATTTAAATTACAGCTATTCGGATGAAGACAAGCAGTGTTCGTATTCTGTAGTGAACATACAACCTGCGGCTTTAAGCGGCTCTATTAAATCCGGTAAATATATAAAGTTATATTAACGAATATCACGTGAATTCAATAGATACATATTATTATAATACTATGTATAATGTGTAAACTATTTATAAGATCGTAATATTGTACACTATTATTATTGTAAAGGCTAGAATTATCCTATCAGAACTATTTTTATAGTATTTTTATTGAATAGAGTATTATGTTAAAAACTAACAGTAAATAATAATTTAATTGATCTCATCAATCTATTATCGATAAAAAATCGTAATAGTTGAACGTTATACGGGCTATGAAAAATATATTATACACAAAAACTCCAATTAAATAACATTTTCAAATACTATAATTTGTATAGTAATTAATAATACAAATACATTATTCAGCTATTGGCTTGTATAGATTCTGGTGTAAGCGAAGCACTCATTTAAGATTAAATTTCTACATTAAATTTCTGCATCAGAAAAATTATTATGTTTCGAAATTTCAAAATCTCGCGAAAGTTGGGTATTATTATATTATGTATTTAATTATTAATTTATTTTCCCTAACAGGTACTTCAATCGTGACAAAACGAAACAAATGATGAAACGTTCTAATTCTACAAATAAATATATTTTCATTTTGGGTATATTTGATACTGCCAAAAGTAATGACATTTATTAAGTTCATTGAATTATACAATTTTATATTGTTTATTATGAAAGAGTGTCAATATTATAAATTGTCATTTTAGTTTTTAGACTTTGGTTGGAAGCAGAATACTAAGTATTTTATGATTTAGAATATTTAGATAAATTATTAGACAAAATTAAACCTACTTAGAATAATCAGATTATTCGTATTCAGTTCTGTAAAAACTTAATTGCTTTTTTTCTAAAGAAAGATGTTTTCT
Organism: Rhopalosiphum nymphaeae; assembly: GCA_036289425.1. Taxonomy (NCBI): domain Eukaryota; kingdom Metazoa; phylum Arthropoda; class Insecta; order Hemiptera; family Aphididae; genus Rhopalosiphum; species Rhopalosiphum nymphaeae. Next base: position 16,576,065 of record JAZAQC010000007.1, on the reverse strand, counting down.
ATTTAAATATCAATTTTATTAAAATCCTATTATTATTTCTACAATAGTCTAGAAAAAAGGCCGATAAGCTTAAATGTTTGTATAAAATTAAAATTAATTTATTTTTAATATGTGTGGTTTTATTAGTTTTATTAGTTCTTAATTAGTAAAATTAGTTTATATCGTATTAATAATAAATATGTTTTTTTTAAATTTAATATGACACGTGTATTTACATACGTCTTCTGAATATGAGGTTGGTGCTCTAGATTCTTACTCATAATATAATCATTCACTACAGTCTAAAATTTAGAATAATTAGAATTTATATTCTGTTAGAAATGTAGATTCTAAATAATTGCCTACTAATTATTCCTTAGAAAAGGAGTGATTTTAAATATCTCATGTAATATAAATCCATAAAGAATAAAACATAAGATAATAGACACAATACGTGGTGCTTAATTTATCACATGGGTTGGTATAATGGTATTATTATTTTTTTTTTTAATATTTAAATTTTACTCATGATTAGGAGTTTTTAATCTAAAATTCCTACTTAATGTATTCATTTTCAAGGCCTCATATTGTAATACCATCCATTTGCTTATTGTAATATGTAACGATTGTATTCATTAAAATAAATGATTAAAAAATATATATATTATATTTATATTAAATATTAATTGTAATAAAAATAAAATGTTTTTGATTTATATGTTTTTTTTATTAATATAGAATATGGATGTAGTATATCGAAATGTATTTTTAATTTAAGAAGTATGATAATCACTAATTTTATATTTAATTATTTGTATTTTTTAATGCATATTATATTCAATATTAATGTGTTAAGTTTTTGATATGGAGTATTTCACTTAATAAAAATTTATAAACCTAATTATTAATGTATTTTTTTATAATGTTACTCTTTGTTTTTAGAGTTAAGAATGTGAACCAATTCTTATAATATAACATCACATTTTTAGTATTTAAATTGTTGTATTAGCCAGATATATTCAAAATTTTACTTCGTACTTAGGTATACATTTTTAAAACTAAATTATTTTAAATCAAGTTTTTATCATAAATATAATATATTATATAATATTATACTATTATAAAATAGTGTTTTTTTTAATATACTCTATACTCTATAGTGACGGAACTATTCGTGACCATACGTATATCACCAACGCCGCTTAAGTTCACGTTATATTTAATAATTATTTCAACGAATAATCAACAAACTGTGTTAAAACGATCGCCCCTGTTTGGACTCAAAATTTACAATGAGGTGTGTCAGCGACATGGACATGTGGTCAGGGTTGGGCAAGTTACTTTATTTATTGTAATTGATTACAAGTTACAAATTTCTCTAAAACTGTGTAACCAGTTACAAGATACTTGATACTTTTATGTTATGTAATTGAATATAAGTTACAACTATTATATTAATAGATTATTAAGATTTAAGATTTAGATTTTTGAAATTAGTGGTTTATGACTGGTGCAATCTGGGGGCACTAATTTGCTATGATTGTACTTATTTCTGTGACTCGGTGTAAGTAGGCCAAGTAGGGTTAATATCAAAAGAACATTATTGAAAAATTACATTTTAAAATAGGCCAATTTTTAACGATATTTATAGGTCTAACGTTAGTTTTGAAATTTTAATGGCTAAGTGATTATTCTCCATTCTTAATATAATGAAACATTTGTAATTAACGATAACAGAAAATATATTATTTTTTTTTCATATTGACCATTTTGATAAATTTTAAATATTATTAATATCTGACATTTGAAAACAACTAAAATATAAAATGTATACTTTTTTTAATAACTCGACAGCATAACTTTTTTTTACAATCTAATTATAATATTCAATTGTACATTATGTTATAATAGCTTTTATTTATAAAGTTTATTGATTGATTTCGAAATGTTCAATGTAATAGTTATAGATAATACGTGACTGATTTTGTGATATGCTCGTAGTATATACGTATTGATATAATGATATGTTACTTCTTTTGATTAATGTCAAAATAGCTAAAGTATGTATTAATTTGATCAGACTGCAACAAAGATATTGGATATTTTAATACAATTAACACAATTAAATATTAATAATATTGGTTAAATAATCTGAAATTTATCCAAATTTTATATTGACTTTTCTTGCACAGATTTATTTTTAGTGATGCAACATAAATACAATTTTAGGAAGAATTTTATTTAACATAATCAAATTAAAACACCTTTAAGTTTGTACTAAGTACATACTGGATACTATTATTTTTTAATTAATTTTTTTAAGCCAAAATTTAAGTACAGTACTGAAATAATATATTGAACAACATAATTTAATTAGATGGGAAATAAATATAAATTAACAAATAAAATTTTATTTTAAACATATATTTCTTTATTTTTGCTTGGTGCAAAATTATCCACAACATCTTTAAACGAAAATTGTTATGTCAATAGATATTATAATACTGTTAATGCAATCATATTTAATCTGCACCAGCTCTAGAAGATTTTTAATTAAAGCCAATTTTGAAAATGAGTGTTCTGCTAGGTTGGCATTAGTTAAATATATTGCTAGATATTATTTCAATGTAAATTGTAATATATAATAATATTAATAATAATAATAATAATTATAATGATCTTTATTTTCAGAAAGCTTAAATAACATTTGTTAATAATTTACAAGTATACATTTGACCCAAGTACTCAACCTATAATAAGTTTACATTGGCCACAGATACCTATATAGAATAAACTAGATTGTTAACTGTGACTATGGCGCCTGTGTTGAAGCCACAGCCACAGTCACAAGCGGGCATTTTAATCAAGGCCAATGTTCGTTATCACTAATCATTCGTGCTTATAAGATAATAAGAAGTACAGAAAATCAAAACAAATTATTTTGGCGTCACCAATACTTTGTTATTATCAATATTAAGTGAATGTGATAAGGCTCTTTTTAAATGGCGGATGGCAATCTAGTTTATTCTATATATCTGTGACATAGGCAAGTAGTTAAAAATGTTATGATAAATTCGGTACCTTATAACAACATGATTAAAATTAGAATTATGTTTATATACAAGCATACACAGTAAATACATATTTATTAAAAACCATACAAAAAATGTATTTAATTTTTTAATATATGCTTTAAAAATACTTACAGAGAAAAAGAGTTAATATTTATATTTGTATACACAATAGATTAATTGTATGTTTAAAGGGTAAATCAAATCAAATAATTTGTTACATTTAGGGGGTTTTACACTATTATTATTTTCGTAAAATTTGATATTAGAATTGTGATTAGATTTATTTATATAATATGAATAGAAAGTGATTTCTTTTTAATGTTTCTAAATTTTGTATACAAAACAATTTATATTTATATACTTATTATAAGCTATTTAGGTTGAAAAATTGCTTTTTAGGATGTATTTTATTGAAGAGTTGATAGGCGCGCACTAATCAAAGAACTTTTTATTGGAAATTTGTTATTTTTCTATAATAATTGTATTTTTTTCTTCAAGTTTATTAGTGTCTTTATTTTAAATTATTAGGTACGCGATAAATGAACACTCTTTTCAAACATTATAAATTATAATAATATACTTACATAATAGCTATTAAGTGTAAAATATGCATGTAGCACTGTAGCAGTATGAGGTCAAAGAACTCAGACACTCAGCTATAGATTCGGGCAGTGTAGTTTTTTGGCAATAAATTAAAATAATATTAAAATATTTAGGAAAAACTTTCATTAAAAAGGCGGTCCTCCGACTCTAAGACGTATTGCGCGTTATACTTACAGCGCCATGTGCACCCGGGTATGTATATGTATTAAAGTTCGCGTTTATTGAGGCGGCGTACAACTATATATAATATCATACCTACGTATCTCGGACTTAAATCGGTTCCGAGCGTGACGGCCGCGATAATGAAATTTTGCCACGCGGCGCATTGGCTACGTCAAGGTCGAGGGGCTATTTAGCAATGGGTGCGGTAGGGTTTGACATGGGGTTGCAGGCCGACGTGATTCCGACAATTATTATTATTATATTGTTATTGTTGTTCACTCGCGTCCGCTCGGGAAATTTACATATTTTTATCCCGCCGATCACCCGACACCGCACGCGGTTGCTATACTATAGGCGTATTATTATATACAATGGTATTGTTATCGATGAAAATAATCGTAAAATATTAATGATTCGACCGCGTTATGTATACACGCATATTATTTCAATATTATAGACATACCCTCTTACGTATATAATATAATATAATAATACGTTGGGACTCGGGATGCCGTAAACGGCGTGCGAAATAATCATCAATGAGTAAGTTGCGTGTGTATATACAGAGCGTCTTTCATCGCTGTTTATATTACTGTCAATCGCACGGTAATATATACGCTTCATACGGAACACGATGTCTTTACAGACTATACTGCAGACACCTTATGCCCTGTTTATATGTCAGTAATATTATTCATATAAATGTGTAATGTACTCACAAAGAATTCTCTCGGCTAATTCGCCGCCTCCGTTATCGTTGTGTTCCGTGCGAAACGGCTATTATTACGACGTCGTCGGGTGGGGTTGAAACGCGGCAAGTGCAGGACGGTTGCGCACAGCGCGGTGGAACGCGCGCCGTACTCGGTCTTTGCCCCGTCGCACGGAGTTTTTCACTTCATTCTTTCTTTCTTTCTTTCGTCGTCGTCACGCACAGTCCGCGGCGGCCTGCGCACTACCAACGGCTATTATATTTACGATAATTCATATATTTATTATTTATCATAAATCATAATATACGTGACTACGTTCGCCGACTAAACACTCGTGCAACGATTGCGACCGTGGTTGACTTTATTCTATACTTCTACCGGTAACGAATACTGCAGCACCGTCAACCTATACCATGGTACCGTCGAACCCGACACGGCCGTCCGCCGCGGTACGTCGCAACCGGATCCCAGGGCTATCGCTGATGTTGGTGGCCTGCACGTGCGTCTGTGTCTGCGTCGGCCAGGTCCAGTCGCAGAGAGCCGGCGGCGGTAACCGGGATGCGCCGGTGGTCAACATCCGCAGGCAGGGCGCCATTTCTGGCGTCGAGGTGCCACTCAACAAGATCGGACATCGGGCCTGGACGTATCTGGGCATACCATTCGCCAAGCCGCCCGTCGGCAATCTGCGGTTCGCGCCGCCAGAAATCGATCCGCCGCCCGCGTGGAACGGCGTCCTCGCCGGGTCCGCGCACAAGCCCGCCTGCATCCCGGACCCGCCGGTTCAACCAAATCCCGTTCACCGACTGTTTACCACCGTCACACCGGGCCCGTTCAAGATTTCCGAGGACTGCCTATACCTGAACGTCTACAGACCCGAAGGTAATAAGTTTTTACGTATACCTACTTATAGCTATCGATACAACACACATAGACTCGCAGACTTTTAGACAATATGGACAGTCGAGTCCAATTCTGGTCACGAATAAATTCACCATTATGAATTGTGTACTTGTCGGGTCCTCGAGGTCGTTCCGCGTTACTGTACTCAGTGTACTCGCTTGTATTTAAAAATGAATACATACTAACGATATTCCGTTTTAATTGTTATTATATTCGTTTTGGGAACGATCATTATTTATTCACATAGAACGTTCAGTATCTTAGTAGTTAAGTTTCCTTGTAAGCGTTTAATTTTTATACGTATCCATTTAGTCTTTAGTACCTATAGTTGATACGTGTAAGAATATCTGCGGTTGGCGGAAAAAATAAACCCGTGCTTTATATCTGAAAAAAGAGACAAAATTGTAGATAATAATACGATTTACTGATCTCCGAGCTTTCGCTCTGTTTAATACTGTCAAGTTTGGTAATTCATATTATCCAGTTAATTACGAAAGCTTTTAATTACACTGCCACATACTCACACCTCTCATGTGTACTTCATATTTAGTCGTAACTATTATCAGTTTTGATACTTTGAAACAGGGCTTACATTTAAAAAAAAATATGTAGTTTTTCCGTTTTCGGTTATTTTAACATTATAACATTTCAATATTTAACGTTATTGTATGTTCAAACGGTTTTATTTTTACTAAATTATATTGTCATTTGTGGTAAAATAATCACACCGTAATGTAAAAACTGTAAAACGTATAGAATTTGTTGGTCAGGTTAATAGATTAATTCAAAAAATAAAAATTCAAATAACGTTATTAAATTGTTTATATTAAAAATACGTTTTTTTGTTAATTTTTAATTATGATTAATGATATGTTTAGTAGTATTAATATTTTTGGCTTTTGGTTTACTGATTTTTTCTATTTTCTTTTTTCTATTTTTTTCGTTATAACTTTTTAAAATCTTGCTTTGAAACGAATGCTTAATAAAAAAGAAATCTTGTGAGTTATTTTAATATTGAAATATTATTATTATTATCAAACACTCAAATCCTTTTATACTGCAATCGTTTTAAATATCAATTAATCGATAGTGAAAATTAATGTAGCCGTATAAGATCTACAGACTATACATAAATGATATCAAAAATGCAGAATACCGTCTACTAAATTTAAAATAAAGAAAAGAATGATCACTGATATGCTTATAATTTACTTAGCATAAAATATAACTCGTGGCTAAGCTGAAGAATCACTAAATCACTCATAAATACTCATTTTTAAAATAAAAGATTCGCATTTTAATTTTTATGAATGGAGTATGTAATTTAATAGCATCTATTGGTGTATTCCTACGTTTTTTAGGCAATACGAATTTTAATATTATTTTAACTATAAAATAGTTTTATTCCAAATTGGTAACTTTAGGTTTTGATAATATTTATATGATATAGTCGTTAAATTCTGTAAAATTTAACATAGCTCAGATACGAGTTTTATACATAATAAACATAACAGAACGTGACAGTTTAATTTCACTTTAATTTTTATATAATTGTTTATGTGATAAACAATTCAAATAGGCGCGCTACAGAAAATAATTTCAAACGGTTGGTTTTTACAATTTTTGTTTAATAATAAATTAAATCTTGTATGGCTGGATAAAAAATGTATTAATGTAGGTATAATAAATATTCATAAGGACATCTTATAATTATGTCTTTATATCCATGTACCTATAAAAAAAAGTGTTACTATATATGTTATTTACTTATCTACCTTAAAAAAATATATAGTTTAAAATGCATGATTGCTAAGTTATATTAAAATCCCACGGTGTAATCAAGCACCAAGAAATTATTTAATTATTTTTGCATGTATTTAAGTAACGAACAACAATTCAATAATTTACTAATATTTTTATTTTGAAACTTGTCAGTTGTAACGTAACTTTTTATTAAAAGTAACTTACTTAACACTGTTTATAAATATTGTGTTTCATCATTAATCAATAACACTATGTATTTATTAATTAAATATTTCTTAAATATTAGGACGATTCGAGTATTTTTATACCCACAGGTCACGGTATTTTTTTGAATATAAGTAGTTATAAAATGTTAAGATCAAGTTGGATATTGAAAATATTTTATATAAAGTCATACATGTAATGATAATTTTCTATAGTTATAATACTTTGATATTTGGTTCATATGTATACAATTATATTTCTATATATTTTTATGGGTTGCATCTTAAGTACCGTAAAATTACGGTTTACTTCTATTAATATTTAAAAAAGTTGATAATCTAGAAATTGAATTATTTTGGTTTGAATTGTCATACGTTTTTTTTTGAGTATAGTTGAGTATTTTCGTAATAAAATTAGTTTTAAAAATTTTATGAATTTTGAATTTGGTATAATTTTTTTAGTTATAAAAATTATAATTCAAATTGATGGCATTCCAAGAATATTAGTTATATTGCTATTGCAGAAAATCTCAACTATCGCATGTCAATTTAATTTTTTATACGGGTGCTGCAATGTATTTTATATTTTTATGTAACAATGTAAGCCGCTTGTCCAAAGTGGTAGAAACATATACTTTGCGTGTAGATTATTCGTTTAGTTTTAATTCATAGAAATATTCAAACGGAAAATATTATATTATGTCGTTGTCCCTTGGTTTTTTTTTATTAATATTTTAAGCGTTAAAGAACGCTATGCAATTATTGCTATTTTATATTCAAAAACTCAATGTTATGTTTTTTAAGTACTTATTTTTTTAACTTTATACGATTAATTTAATAGTTAATAAGTTTTTTGATATTAAAACATATAGTACCAGTAAAATGTATAAAACATGTTAGAACATTTAACAATAAAATATATATATTCTTTAATTATATATTTTTTTATTATTTTATTAGTAATGTTTATGATCTATATGAATATCTAAAATGCCATAGATAGTAAGTACTATTTGTGTAAGTGCTCGTTTGTACTGCATTCTGAGACTTTGTTCGTCGACCAGATAACTTATATTAGGTATAGTGTTAATCTTGATAACATTTTTTAACTTATAGGTTCTATATAATCTTTGGAAATCTATAATTTTAATAATTTAAGTAACATGATCACTTGTTTGATATTATTTTTATTAATGAAACTTAGTACGTAAAAAAAAAAAAACTATAGTGGCGTAACTAAATTTATTTTATTTCAAAATTATACATTCTATCTTAGTTACGTGAATATAATTATCAATCGCACATGCGTGTTAATAAATATATTTATATATCTATGTAAGGTATATGCATATTTTTTATATAAATTGCCCTAAATATTAGGTAGTCGATTTCAGATATTTATATTGTATTATATCAGATACAAAAAAAAAACAATACCTATTGTTCATCGTGTTGTCGTATGCAGAAGAAACTGGAATTAATTTCACTCTAACGAGTGTTAATAATGTTTAATATTATACTATTTTTTTTTTATTTTCATCTATTGTCTATATATTTTGAGGACCCATAGAAAGTTTGGTAAAATTTATATTTGTCCATCATAGATAAACTAATGATCAACAAAATGTTTTAAATTTAATATCAGGCCAAATAACGTCCCTTAATAATGATAGTGAAATAGAATCTTACAGTAATAATTTAGAACTTAAAATAATTGTAAATAAAAAAATAATTATAAGTTTTAATAAATTATTTTAAAAAGTAATACGAGAGAAATTCTCATAAGTATAATGCCTATTTAATTTAATTTTTTTTTGTCCTTATGTATTATGATTTTAATGCTGAAATTATTATACTATTAGAGACTAGAGAATATTTATTTACCAATAGACAATAATAATTATTATGTATTAATATAAAATATTTTATTGCTTCTAAATTTGATACCTAGAATCTACATATTAAAATGCAAATTATTTTTAAAATATCAAGTTGTTAGATCCAGACAAAATTATTTTTGATAGGAACTATTTATAGTACTATCACTTTATATATTCTGTATTATAATGTTACTAATAACACAAAATTAATATATAGAAATAATTTGTCGGCTAATAGGAGATATATAGTGACTGAGTACCTACTACGATTCATAAATTAAATTAAAAACGTTTTCATATTTTTTTTTTATGTGAGACACTTTTTAATTTATTTTGCAGTAATATTATATTATTTAAAACATTAATGAACTCTCAAAGTTTATTTGTCGCTAAAAGCACTGATTAAATAAAACGTAAAAAATAATTAATATTTAAAAAAAATTTTTTTATTATTTTATTAATTAATTTAATGTTTTATTTAAGCTGTGCTAAAAGACACTATTGATTTAATATTATTTAGTATATGTGATACGAAATTGAAATACGTTTTTGGTATCTGAAATACCTATACTAATAATAATTATTTTGTAGTGTATAAAGTATACATTTTTATACAATTTATAAGCAAGTATCTTATACATTAAACAAAATATTAAAATTAAACGATTTCATACTTTTATATACTTATAAACTACCTAGTGTTTGCTGTGTATTAGTAGGTAAACGTGAAAATATAATTTCACTTTATTATTATTATTGACCACTCAGGTGTTAATAATTTGATTAAAATATAAATAGATTGTATAATAAATTCCTTAGCAGTAAAAGAAAATTCGTGCTTTTAATTATTATTATTTTTATATATTCAGTTTTTTTGTCGATCTTTTTTGTTTTTTTTTAAATGTTTTCTACTGTCGATGAATTCAGAACGGATATCCTGTATGATTTTTAAGTGATAGTCCATACATGTACAAGCAATTTCGACAGTTTTTTTTTCAACCAACACGCAACATTAAACTGTTATAATGCGAATATCGTATGGTAATGAATTCTAAATGATAAGTACACGTAGAATTAAAAAATGTATTGTTTTATTTTATGTGAAAATTATAAAAATCATTATTCATTCTAACATGTTGTACATCATAATATTTTTATTTTTAATGGGTTATAGACAGTTTTCTTTGTTTTTAATTCTGTATAATGTGGTGATGACATTCAGGCTAAGAAAATTAATCGGATTAGAAAAGTCGATCCGGATCGAGACATAGGTATTATATTATACTCATAGGATTGACTTCCTTAACCGATCGCCGTAATATAGTACGATTACATCATAAATAGGTAGCTATTGTCTTTACGTTTAAATAAATATATATGGTCACGGTTTACCTAATCGTGTATGATACATGCTATATACTTATTTATATAAAACGATTACGTTGAGTTAACAGAGTTACAGAACATACTACTAAATTATAACGCTAACAGCTAGGTCCATGACATACTAAATTGTAAATGAATAACAATATAAATTCCACCAAAACATCTAAAGTTTTGAGTTCGCTGAAATCTTAAGCATGACGTTCTACAAGATAAAATTTGAATTTAGATTTTTTGGAACATTAGGAATATTCTCTAGTACTTAATATGTAGATAAATACAAATATTACAAGTAATTATGATTTACATATAATAGGCATAGATATGTTATAATAGTAAAGATACACGGAGTCTTATGTTGATGTCTTTATGGGATTATTCTATAAAATGTAGTTAAGAGACATAGAGTGATGAATTAAAAAAAAAAAATATTGACTATGTATACTCAGGAAATTCAAAATGTTACCTATTATAACTTTATATAAATAACTAATGAATACGTATGTAATTACTAATTAGTCAATAAGTTAATTTTTAGATTATTATATAGTATATACATATAGCCTATACCTATATTGTATATTAAATCTCCACTGGGGTTAAAATTTTATATAAATTGCATTTATCTAACTCTTTATATTAGGTTTAAGTACTAGAGAATGCACCTGGAAGAGAAAAAACCTTCGAAATCGCTCTACTATAATATAATAGTATGCATCAAATGTATTTTTTTATTGTATAGGTCATAGTAATGGTTAATGAATGTGTTCAATTTGAATTTAAAGATAAATCATTGTATACGAACAACGATTATAGCAAAGATGATCTGTTAGCTTTTATTTCCAAGGATATTTTAATATAATATATTTAATATTTATATAGCAATACTATTTTGCAATTACAATTTATGACAAATTTTGAATTAAACTGTCAAGTTTTTTTACTCATAAACAAAACTAATAAAATTAAAATGTTTATGAACCACACACACAAAAAAAAAACCTTAAGTTGTTAACATAAATTTTTGGTGAACAATTCAATTTTTTACTCTAATTAATTTTTTATTGTAAAAGAAAAATTGTTTTTTTCATAAAATTACAATTTTTACTAATTTTTTTTGTTTTATTGGTAATATGTTAATATGTTTTTTTTATATAGCTATAGTAATTTATTTTGTTATTAGTATTTGATTATTATAGTAATATATATTTATACCATATTATATCAACTTATATAACTTAAAATATAATAATATCTTTTTGTAAATTTTGTAAATACCGTAAAACAATAAAACTAATTCATAGTATCTATAAATAGATAATATTTTGAAATACATCAAAAATGTTATTGTGTATATTAAAATGTATAATAATATGATATACTAATTTATATAAAAGTTTTAAATGCCATGAATTATGTTTCAAATTTATATATAAATTATCATAGCTATAATAATAAATTTTGTGGAATCTTGTATGTAATAAATATTCAAGAATTTTGACTCAGTTAATAATCTTTTTGCGACATTTATAGAAAAAAAGGTAAAATAATTAAAAATGTTTTATACCTATAAATAATTCAAAAAAATTAAAACATATTTAAAATGTGAAATTTCCGGTTTTCTTTAATTTTTTTTTCTTAATTTTTCACGATTACAAAAATAAGTATTGAGAATTTTTAAGTTTGACTTCTCCCAAACCTTTTTTTTTGGGAGAAAGTTGAAGATATTTATTGAAAATGTATGGTGTACTCGTCCACAAAAAAGGAGCACATTATAGTAAAATCAATAACTCATCGCTCTGCTCAGAATCTAAAAGAAAAATACACACATCATTGTAAAATCAATATATTCATCGAATCCAATGGTAGATGCATAAATTTCTACAAAAATATAAAAATAAATGTGTTTATATTTAGTAGGGTATTTGAAAATGCCAATATAAGTTTATGAATGTGAATTAAACGAAGAAAAGTTAAAAAAAACGAAGACACTTTATTTTTTGGGGTTGAAAATTTTTCAATAATGGTGGTTGATAAAACAATATTTATTGAGAGAATTTATGATACCAAAATTCAAAACTTTCATTATACTATACAACAATAAATGATACAACATAGTATTTTTACATATTTTATTTTCATTTAGTAATGATTTCTCTAGACTCATCTATTTACGAATAGATTGTAGGTAGATGATAAGTTATCTAATGATGATTACTTATAATTTATTAATGTAATACAATTAAAATTAAGAATTGTTATTTTAGGATTAGTGAATTATTTAAAAAAAAATAAAAAAAAACATCTTCATAAAAAATAATAACAATAAATTTCTTTTATTTTTGACATTGCTGTACGTTAGGTAACTTAACTTAAATATCCTAGCTTTTAAAAAATTATCAAAGACAAAACATATTTCTATATTGGATTAAATTATAAACGATAAAAACTAAAATATAATTTTTTAAATAAATTTTTTTTTGCACTTAAATTATTCATTTTTAGGATACAGCCTACCAGTATATTATTATATAGGTCAGAGAACTAAACTTCATTACCAATACACTGCTAATTCCATTGTATATAAACTATATATTATTGTATTAATGGAACAATCGAAAATGATAAATTAAGTTTTCGTGAAGTGCAGACAGAACTAATTTTATTATTCGTTGTATTAATCAAACTCAACAACATCGCGTGAGTGTACTGATATACTGTATAGAAAAAGTCACGACAGTTGTTAAAAGTATTTTCTGGGTGTCGTCATTCCTTAGCACAGTTTTTAAAACTCAAGTCGCCTTTCGTCATTTGGGCTAATTAAGTTTATCTGATTTAATTTTAATTTAAATGCTTTCTACAACACTGTCGACTATTCACTATTATAATTCGAAATTCGAATTATGTACACGAATGAAGAAATGTATATTTATATATTTGTTGCCCATTTATATATAATTATAGTTAGATATTTGTGGACTATTTTAATAGTAAAGTTATAATTTGTTGACCTTCTTTTGATTATTTTATATATGAATATATATGTTATGATGTATTTGTAGTTTAAAATATCTCACCATATTGAGAAGTATTGAATTTTTATTAATTATTTCACTTACTTTACTTAATTACGAATAGCTACCCGTACATTTATGGGATCATTAGATAATAATATAGTAAAATTATATAATTTTACATATTGACTAATTATTATGAAAAAAAATTTAACTTAAGGAAATATTTTTGAAAAAAAAATGCTAAACAAATGTCTTATATACTCAAAATATTATAAATTCTAAATAAAAATAAAATAAATATTAATGAAAATATTTTACATTTTGTTTTATATTTTCAAGAAAATTGAACAAAAATAACAATAACAATAATATAAATTTAAATGTTTAATGAAAATTTTAAACACTATATATACTGTATATTGATAACTAGTAGTTGTTATAAATTTATCTTTAGTAACGGGTTACTGTAACGAAGCTATTATTTTTAACGTAGTAAGTTGTAATTTTTTAGAATTTTTTCCAAGTAACAATAATAAGTATAACAGAAAATAATATGTATAATATCAAAATATATGATTCTACGGGTAGTTAGTGCGTTTTATTATTGATATAACTTGATGTGCTTTCTTTCGTCTGATTAGAATCAAATACGTTATTGTTTGTGAAATATATACAATATTAAAACAATTATATTATTATTCAAATATAATGTAGTACCAGTTAGTCGAATGAATTTTCATAATAGTGAATATAAAAAAACAACTGTAATAATTCGCTTACCGGTTGTCGTTTATTTTAACGTACACAGCACGGAACGGTAAAGTCGTCTAAGTTGTCAATTTGAATCACGCAAGACAACTAAACGAAGAAAAAAAATAACGTACCTTGTTTATTTTTTTGTGCACGCATAGAGTAATCTATATTGTTGTTTGTTTTAATAAAAAAGAAAAATCTGAAGGTAGTGAATCAAGTCGATAATATTACTACTTGTATTATAAAAAATGTAACGCAGGGTCTAAAACGTCTGTAAATATTCAAACTAACGAAAGTTCAATAAGAAATACGATTAATTTTAATTACACGTAGTTAACGAATTTAAAATTATTTTACGATTGACTTGAAAAAATGTATTTAAAGTATATAGGATAAACAATTTCGAATAAACAATTTCTAGTCAAAATATCTTAGGGGACAACCATATTATATTCTGTACAATATTCATAGTAGAAAAAATTGTCTTTTAAAGAATATCTTAAGTAAAAAAAAATAACTAATATTTTTTTTAATAATTACTATTTTATTTTAGACTGATGTAATTTTTGTTGAATAAAAAAAATGTTTAAAAATAAACTATATGAACTATAGACAATATAAATTATAATAAAAAACTAATGATAAAATTAATAAACTATATACAAAATGTAGTACGTAACTATTACAATTCACGATTATGACTTATGAAATTATGAAAAATGATTTCTCTCAAATTATTTGTATTCATCTTATATATTATTTATACTTGATGGTCGTTGCAGTCGTTGGCATCATACGATTAATAATGAACTTGGAACAACTTGCATTATTATTTGAAAACTAATAATATTTTTAAGAATCAGCTATTAAGCATACATACATAGGTAATACCTATACAGCCCTAATCACATATTCAAAATATACAAATTACATACAGAGTTTGAAATTTAAGTTATTTAAACAAATTGTCGATTTAGAACTAAATAATTTATGGTCAAGATGATTCCACTATTTTTCCAATTTATAAAAGTGCTAGGAGATTTAGATTTTGTAAACGGAGTAAAGATAGCCATTATTTACAACAATATGATATACTTCTTTTTTAGAACATTTAAGTTATTGGAAGGTTCATAGTGATAATTACCGAAAATTAGCAAAAAGAAAGAGATGTATTAATTACTTATTGTGCGTGCATTGAAGTATTTGAAAAATATTATTTTAATGAAATAAGATTTATTTATTAGATTAAAAATGTGGTTTAAATAGCAGCAATTTTAATATTCAAATAAGTATTAAAAAAAAAAAAAAAGCGTCCAATGTATAATTTGTAAATAATTATTATATGTCTCATGTCTGTAATTTCCTAGGAATTATTGGTAGGAACTACGACCTTGAATAAACAAATTGTTATACTAATGTGACCCGCGAAGGTAAGTCATTTATTTCACATGCGATTCCGCCAAACAACGAGTACGTGCGCATTACGTTTTATTTTAAAACGAACATTCAGTCGATTAGAACAATTTACATCTACATAATAATAATAAATATATTGTTATATAATGTCATAATGTATTTTCGTGAATAGGCGTATATAATATTATATTAGCAGCTAGTTAGATACCCACATCGTTTTTATTAACGTAAACGGTTTATAGGTAGGTATAAATCTGAGGGGGGGTAAGTAGGCAACCTAACTCGTACAGTAAATTTCAAATAATACTTGTCATTAAAGAGTAAGTCATTGTAATGTATATGTTAAATATGAATTCAATGATCAATTATTGCATACATTGTATACTTTCTGAACGAAGACTGTCTGTCAGTCTATTTTACTAAGTATATTTTTAATTTTATGATATATTTATATTGCTATTAAAATAATTTATTTTACTTTTAGAATACGTTGAATTTATTTTTTTCAAAAGAATTATATTTGAAAATGTCATTGTTTGTATATAATATAATAATTTACATTAAAAGTTTCAAGTATCTACCCCCAAATAATATTATAAAATTAAAACAAAATAATTAAAATTGTTATTTTTTGTTTAAATGTTTAATTCTGTCCAAATTTGAACTTAAAATATCAAACAAACAGTGTTAATATATTTAAAATATTTTTTGGTTACAGTATGAGAGAAACTTTGTATACGATTTTTACCAAACAAAATTTTTGTTGACAACTATAAAAAAAAAAAAACTAAAAAATTGAAAATTGAAAATGTCTATAAATAGTACAAATAGAATAAAAAGTATTTTGAAAACTTACTATTTATAGACAATTGTAGTATAATAGTTATATAGTTCAATAGTTGTAATATAAACATTTGGTGAAAATGAAAAATGTCTACGGTTATTTATTTTGGAGTTAAATGTTAAACCAAACAAACAAAATCGAATTTAATTGAATACTGGTTTTGTGTATTCATTTATGTCCTACAATTTATTTTTGTTTTTTCCGATTTTAAAAATACTGGGAATTTCAACTTTCTGAAGCATTAACTAGATCTTATTTTCTACCAGAATCATCTCCAAAGTTTAAAATCGAAGCATTTTTACTGCCTTAAAAAGTGATAAATTAATAAAAAATAAATAAATTCAAATTAAAGCACAGACACAGACACAGACACACACAGACACACACAGACACACACACACACATAGAAGACTAAAGTTTATGAAAAATGAAATCAGGATAAATTAGGATTAACATATTATTATAACTGTTGGCGAAAAACAGTTTTATCGCTCATTAAGTGACATGTTTTTAAAAGTGTCAAATTGTTGAGAAAGGCAGTTGTTTTTCACGGAGAATGCAACGTTTTTAGTGATGATTTGCATGTTTATTTATTAATAAAATAGTAGAATGGACAATTTTACTGATTAAATATTAGAATTAGAATTTAATAGACTCTTGAAAATGAGATGGTGGATATTTGAAATAATTCTGGTAATTATCGTTAAAAATCATTTAAATATATTAACGATAACAAGGATGGTATTAATATAATATTATATTTATAATAGCTGAAAGTAAACCTAAAACTATATAATTATTTATACAATATGTTCGCTATAATAATATTATACGATACATAAACACACACAATAACAAAATAGGCAACATCATAACACTCAAAGGTGGGCAAACTCTGTATTTATTGTAGGTATAAAGTGTAATATATTATATACTAAAAAGCGTGCTGGGAGTAGGGTTATGGAAAAATTTATTATTCGAGGTCACCGACCTTGATTTTGCCTTGCACGATAATAGTTTTGTAATTCTTTACGTTTATATAAAATACTATAATACAAATAGATATGTGTATAAATACGATTCATTTGAACTTATCATGAAACGCAGTTATGGCAAATACGATGATGTGTATTGTTTATGTATTGTATATATTTTGTATTAATTGTGATTTATGGGGACGAACATAGAGTGCATAGAGTGAATTCTATAAATGAGCGTCTCGTTTTAATGTTGCGGTGTTGCAAGGCTAACTTTCTGAGTAAATTGAAATACAAAAATTATTATTATACGATACAAGTTTGTCAAAAGTTGCGTCAATTAAAGCATATATTATGAAATTATAAAATTGGCAAATGTGCAGTGGTATAATAGCACGCAGTCGGTTTGTTGTTTGTCCATGTTATAATAATTGGCATTTATATATTTTATGCAGCGTGATATTACCGCGTTATTTAAAATACTGTACAATAAGTATTGCAATGAAACTAATAGTCAAAGGCTCTGTCAAGTGTCAAGTCTCTATTTATAAGCGTAGCCGTGAACTTTTAAAAAGTTAATTTGTATAAATTAATATACAAAGTATGCTCGTTTTAATAATACTTATCAAAAACAATTAGTTAAATCTTGGTTATTTAATTTATTATAAAGTTTTAAAAATTTTAATTGACACGATGAAATAAAAAAAAATTAGTTAAAAAGTAAAAAAAGAACATTATTGTGCATTTAATAAAAATGCATAAGTCTCGCAGACTATGTATTATTAAGGTTTTAATTTTAACGTGTTTTTTTAAATTTTGTTGTTCCCAACATTGAAGACAAGTGTTTGGTTTATTTATTATTTTACCAAGTGAGTGAATGTGTTGTATGACTTGATGATTATAAGATTTAAAACAATACAATTCCAAGCATTATTATTGAAAATGTAAATTTAAAAATATGTTATTTATTTCCATTTGTTCATTATTTATTTGATGTTTATTAAAGACTTGGTTGTACTATGGTCTATGATTGTATACTTAGTATAGAGTATTAATAAATATATATAACCAAGAGAAATTGGTAATGTATACACAACTATATTATAACGTCTATCTATGTTATGTTTCAAACTATCTTTAATAAATTGATAATATTTGATGTGGTTTCAAGTTAAAACACATAATATGCTTACTAGATAAAATATACAATACTATTAAAAATCGTCTATAAATTTAGTAAGGACTACTGTGATATCGAAAATTAAGTGGGCAGGTACTATAGACACCTGGCTCTATTACCTTCCTTATATACCAAATATATTTATTTTCAATTTGTTTTTATGTTATAACGCTCGACGTGCAATAAATATTTATATGCTAATGACCATACCTATTCTCTCAATACTGAATTTAACGGTATAATTTTAAAACTGGTCAATCGACAATCAAACACAGCTATTATGGAATCATGACGCTATTTCGTGGTGCAAATTTGAAATGGTCCCTGTTATAGGCCAATTTGTATGGTGTATCCATGGGTTAAATTAATCTTAGTCCGCAAGCACGTTAAATTGGATCAAGTATATATGAAGAGACCATTTTCCAAAGTTAAAATAATGGACGTAACTTATGAACGTAAATAATTTCAGTTGTGCACTATAGGTTTCATGATAGTATTTACACGATAAGTCCTGAACTATATCATTAAACTTAGAATTGGAAGGATTAGTTGGAACGTTTAAGAATACATGATAATAATCATATGTTAAATATTGGCATGTAAAAAAGTATTTTTGACTAAGAGAAAGGGATGTGATTTGAAACTAAAGTGTGAATAAAATGATACCTTTTTAAATTTTTATTTCTAAAATATATTTTTATAAAACCAAACACGCATTTACGTATAATTTATTTCAGAATTGCCATTGAGATGGTATTTTTTTTCAAAATATTAAATTTAATATTTAAGTATTGTCTTAAGTATGACGACAACCCTTATACTCTAATAATAATGTAAATATATTTGCATACATATATTAAACATTTATACATAAAATACTCTAGGTACCTATACTAATAATATGTTGAAAGATTTTTAAATTGTATTATAATTATAATGCATGCATTAAAGAGTCATTTTTTTTAAACAGTTAATACTTTTATTATTATTAAAGTTAGCAAGTTGAATATTTCCTAACAATTTTTTTGAAAATTTAAATGTGAGGGGTTACTTACGTTATAATAGTTATTGCAGTGCTAAGCAAACTTATAACCCCTATAACTTGCATAATATTATATAAAATTTAATATAATATATATTATTTTGTTTTATTTTGTTCTGTATAGGTGCGGTACCGGAAGAAAAGTTTCCGGTCATGGTTTGGTTTCATCCTGGCGATTTTCATTGGGGAACGCCGATATATTGGGACGCTTCGGTTTTGGCCGCTAGACACAAAGTATGTTATGTTAACTTAAACAACTATAATTATAGTATTAAATACCTGACAAAAACACCCCTGTTAAAAACATATAAACTTACCTTATAATCTTTTACCACTATACGGTCACAAACAAATTACACAATCGTAGACCGTAGTTAGCCTTATTGTACCGGGAAAATAGGTAGGTATGTTGAATTTTATTGTGTAAAATATAACAATAAGATTATAGCATTTAAAACGTCGTAAGTTCGTAAGTTCGTAAGCTATAAAATGGTTGTAAATAATTGAGTTTTTAATAAGATATTTTTAAATCTAGGAAACACGCAAAATTAAGTACATAATATAATTGTATAGTTCGCAACTTTTTTTAAATTAACATTTTAACATTTCTTATAACTTTAAATAATAATTTTCTATTATCCTAGTATCTATTTTAATTTTTATAACACATATAGATAAACAATTCAAACCAATACTTGTTAAACTGTGCCTAGTATTTTATTCTTTATACGAAATGTTATAAACTTTAAAGTTATGATATATTGTCTATTACTTAACGAAACGTATTTAAGTTATAATAAAAGATTGTATCAATAATTTTGGCATAAATTTAAATATTATTATAATAACTATAACATACTAGGTGAAATAATTTAACGATTGTAAGCGTTAAATAATTTTCGATTCAGAAAATATTTACATAAGTAATTAAAGTAAGATATGGCTAACGGTTATGAATATTTTTCATTTATTTATAACTTTATAAGTTATAAGTTATAAGTAATACATAAAATTATGAAGAAGCGATATTTTTTTTCATTTTTTTATCGACTTAGAAATTCCTTTGGTTTGTTTTTTAGGAAAGTTTAACCTATTGGTAAAAAAAACGTTGACCTAATTTTTGAGTACACATCCCGGGCATAATATTAGTGTTCTATTAGTTATGCTATTGAAAATTTCATGTTTATAAAATGTGTAGTATGTTTATTTTGAAATAAATAACGGAAGGCATTTTTACGAAAGTTGTTGACATTTTAGAACATTGAGTTCTTTAAATAATTATTCCGATCAATAAAATGAGCTTGTTTTTTCTTTAGCATAGAATCTATACACAGTAGATATTACTCGTATTACATTAATATATAAAACGCATGTTATTCGGACTTGTTCCGCAGGTGATCGTTGTGACAACGGCGTACCGGTTGAACATATTGGGCTTCTACACGGACAACACTGCGGAGGCGTCGGGCAACTGGGGACTATTGGACCAGGCGGCCGCGTTGGACTGGGTACAGCGGAACATCGACAGCTTCGGCGGCTCGCAGCATAACGTGACCGTGTTCGGACAGGGTTCGGGCGCGGTGAGCGTGGGTCTGCACGTGGTGTCGCCTTGGTCCCGGGACAAATTCCACCGGGCGATCAGCATGAGCGGGAACGCGCTGCTCCGGACGGCCGTGATGGCCCCGGACGATCCGGACGCCGTGCTGGAGGCGCTGGCCGACAAGTTCAACTGTTTCCGGAACACGTTGACCGGGTGCCTGCGGAACGTGGACGCCGAGACGCTGGTCAAAGACGGCGGTTCGCTGATTCGCTGGGGTCCGGTGGTCGATGGTCCGGCGCTGGCCAACTTCACCAACGTCCAAGAGCCGTTTCTACCGGACACGCCAGCCGCGCTCATGGACGACGGTAGGTTCGCCGCCGTACCGCACATGATCGGCTACAATCGAATGGAGAACGCGTTCGACGCGTTCGACGAAGTGAACAGTGGCGCCGAGGGCATAACCAGAGATCGGTTCGAGGCGTTGGTCCGGGAAGGCGTTACTGAAGACGACGAGGATGATCGTCGGGCGCGTCAGCTCCGGCGGCTCCAGCAACAGCAGCAACAGCAGCCGGCCACCACGGTGACCACCGGCGAAACGGCGAGCTCACTCTCCGACGGCGGTGGCGGCGGCGGCGGTGTGGTCATCGACGAAGAGGGTAACTGTACGCTGGACGCCGACTTCGTAGTGGACACGGTCGTGTTGCGGTACGCCAGGCAGACGGACGAACCGGAAACGCTGCGCCGGAACTACGTGATCATGGCCGCCAACAAGGCGTACGGGGCTACCGGTCACCGGGTGGCAGGTTACGTGTCGCGTCTGAACGCCACGTACGTGTACCGATACGAGTATAAGCTGCGCGCGACCAGAGCGCTGCCCGCCGCCGCTGAGTGGATGGACGCGCCGCACGGCGCCGAGCTGCCCATCGTGTGGGGTATGCCGTACTGGCCGTCGGCCGCGACCATCGACTGGACGGCCGCCGACCGTCGGATGTCGGACACCGTGATGGCGTTGTGGACGAACTTCGCGCGGCACGCCGACCCGGCCCACCGGTCGGCCGGGGTTAACGTCCGGTGGGACGAGTACGATCCGCGCAACTCGCGGACCATGGTACTGGACAAGGTGCCGAACATGTCGCAACCCGACCAAGAGCCCGAGTTCTGGAACGAGTACTATCCCAAGGTATTGGCCGTCGCGCTGCAGTGCTGCGCCAATCGCACCGTGGAATCCGGGGCCACCGCCGTTTTCGAGGGTCGCGGGCCGGCCGCTCTGGTGGCGCTCGTCCTGGTGGCCCTGTCGTGGTCGTCGTTGGTCGCGGGCTCGCAGTCGCTGCTGGCGTGAGCACGGACCGCACGAATGCCAACCTAACATTAATATATATATAAATATTTATAGCACGGACGATGATTACTACTATATAATATGATGCGTTATTACTACTATATGAACTGTTCTTCAAAGTCATTGTATTATCATCGTACTCGTCGGGTCTGTGGAAGGCGTTTTGAATATTATTTTTATACGATGCGACGATGCCGGACGCGCGACCAATCGTGTCTTGTAACTATAGGGGTGGGATTGGGCGTGAAGTAAGCCGGAAAGATATCGATTTATTTCCCAATACACGGCGTCCAAATGACATTGAAGTCACATGAAATATATTACACACGAAATAAACGTTTTAATAATTTTGTAGATATATAGTATAGGTATATGAAATATCGAAAAACGATAACTTCTTTACTGCACCGCTGCGCGTGTCGTGAAAAGTCGACAATAAGTGCACCTCACACGAACAATGCACGCAAATTCAAAGCAAATGTTATACTAAAGCAAAAATAATGATAATCTTTAAACAACGAATAATATTAAATTATATAATATATGAAATATAGTACTGTTTTTTGAATTTCTAGAAAACAAAAAAATAAAATATTTTTATGTAACGGATAATATGTATATTCTATCGTCATAATGTACGGTATTTAATTACATATTATTATATAAGCGATTTATCGTTTTGTTATTATTGTTAGTGATGAAGTCACTGAACTTGATTATATGTCTTGTGTCATAGAACTATATTTTTTTAATTTTTATCCGTAAAATATGTTTCAATACAACTAAATACGCACACATGTATTTCAAGAGTTCGAACATTTTTAAATGGAAATATGTATTGAGTAGCTTATTTATATATACTTATTATTATAAATACTAACAAAAATTCACCAAGTATGCTAAACGAATATTTTTATTTTTTTTTCAAATCATTGCATTTAAAGTCTAAATTCGAATATTGATGAATTGAAAATCTTGCGAGGTTTACCTTTTATCTAAACTAAAAATACATACTTTAAAATTATACTTTTTTCACACAAAACTCCGAATTCTTTTGTTTAAAATCATTTTTTTCTTCATCAAATGGATTTACGTTTAAATACTATTATCCATAAAACATTGATGGATATACATCAATTGTGACCATAATATTCGTAATTTAATATTATTCATTTTTAATTCACTTTTCTCATAATATATATACAAAGTCGTATAAATATAGTCAATATTTCTTAACATTTCTTTATCTGTAACATAAAGTATATATATATTGACTATTAATTAGCTGATTATTGATCTCAGAAGTGTAAAGAAAAATATTTTTTTTTTTAAATACTAATTACTATGAGCTTTTCAGTTATGTACTATAAAGGTTGCGTAAAAATATATTATCAATAACGTTTAAGCTTTGTTCTACTGTTAAGTTCTATGTTGTTTGACCATTAATTGGCGGGTATACCATTCTTATAGAATATGCATCTTAATATAATATTATATTGTTGCAATTTACCTATTTGTTGAAATAGTTTATCCTTTTAGCACTTTTTTTTCCTAAAATGTTTAATGTTATATAATATCTTATTGTAAATGCCTAGCATTAAGTTGAAAATGTATCTTTAACAACCACCACACGTCCACACATATTTTATTATTATTTATAATAAATAGGTATCCAATATACCATTCATATTATACATTTTTAAATATTAATAATATTATATATAGTTATTATATTTATACATGGCAATTTAAATGTTTATGTACACTATATTGTATCCGAAATGTCACTAATGTGTTATTGCTTATTATAAATAGATATTAAAATTTATAATTATTCTGTTATTGTTAAAATCCATTTGAGATCAAAACGTTCGTACAATTGAAATATTAACTCTGTGTCGTATTAGACACACCTCAATAATAGGTTCTATCTTTCATCGCGTTGTACTTAATATGGATACAGTTGTAAGAAAAAAAAGTTACATTTACTGTATATAAAGTGTGACTATACAATACTATGTCTGAGTATAGCTTTAATAATATTAAAGGACCATAAAATGTTATCATTTTTTTTAAAAAATCTCATACAGGTAACTTAGATGCGATTAAATAATATTGACTAATATTGTTGCTGCTGTTATGTTGGAATCCGTCGTATAGTACTTTCAAATTTTTTTTGGTTTCTATTTAGATTATTGAAATTAAATTTTTCGATCCTGATCATGAATGGTTCTTAAAATTACAGAAAATGTGTTATATACTATACACTATACAGGTATTACAATTATTAATTATCCATGAATGATATTACTGTGGCTAATATCACATTATATAAAAATAAGCAATTACAGTGTGATAATTAATACTTACCTACCCAATATTTGTTTTTAAATTTTTAAATAACAAAATTATCTAGTAAAATAGTATTATCATTTTTTAATTAATCCTATACAGAATACAGAATATGATAAAACTAAAATCTATGAAAACCAAAATATCGATATAACACCTAGCCAATGACCATTTACTTAGATTTTGGTATATTGAGAAAATTAAATCATAGTTTCAGTTCAATTCCGGTCCTAAGATTTTTAAAGGATTCTATGTTACTTACTGTATAAATATTTAAAAACTCTATACATATTTCAAACTTTCAAGATGTTGTTAATTCAAAATTGGAATAAAATAATCGCTTTGTATAAAATAGTTTAAAAATAACAGTTTTTGTGAAATTGACATAAATATATATTAGGTATGATATTTTTAACATTATATTAATACCATATGGATATTCATAATAATATTTTATATTCTACTTATATTTATAATATACAAAATAAGTTAAATATTTTAACTTAAAGTTACTTTTAATATCATAAATTATAATTATTATTAGCATTTTTATAGAAATAGAACATTAATAATACCAATAAATAGTAGGTATTATATTATTTTTTCTTTGAAAAACTTAACTGAACAAATTTTTAATTTTTTCAGCATACTTAAAAATTGATAAGAAATATTTATCCACACATTATAATAAAACATACTATAACTATAATATTTAATATAAATTTCAATAAAAATGTTGATAAAAAAAATATTTTAACCAGAATTTAAATATATTCATTTAATGTAATAATTATAAATAATATAATTACAATGAGATTATCAAATATCACTATTGTTTATTTACGCAATTTTTATTCATCAGACAGATAAAATATTAAGTTTCATAATAAATAATAACTAGTATTTAGCGTCAAACCATAGGATACTTTTTTATGCTTTGAGATAATTTAATTCAGTATACATATAGGCATAATATTATAGATAAGGAAACTTAAATAATATTAACAATTCATAGTTTCTTGAAACTCGAACTTGTCTACCAATTAAAATAATTACTATAGTACATTCAATTGAGTAAAGTAGTATTTATTTATTGTACATATAAAAAAAAGAAGTTTTTTTCTTTCACATTAATTTAATCTAACTATCTAAAAATAAAAAAAATACAATATAAATCAATATAAATTACTGGTAAACGGAACTCTTACATTATGTAGATACCTAGTTTTTTTCTCACAATAAATAAGCAGATAAACTATTTACTTAAACGTCTTAAACATATAATAATATTATACTAATTTTATACAACACTTTATTAAATACCGTTGTACAAATGAAAGTTTTAAATATTACTTAAATTTTTAGATGAATTATATTAAAATTATAATAATAATAATTATGTACAAAAGTAAATAAATTATTTAATGTATCTAGATAACTATATGTAATATGTATATTACAACTACTTAAGTTAATTTTAATATGTAATAAATAGTTGCCTTATGATAAAAGACTAAACTATCTAATAGTGTACTTCGAAATGCTATGACTAGATAGTTAAGTATCTTATAAATTTTACGTAAATATTGTAATCTAAATTATTCTTTTTTACATTAATTTAAATTAAAATGTATTAATATTTTCAGTCAGTATCATATTATTATACACTAAAACAAAATATTATATATTAAATATATTACACAAAATATTAATTTCAATTTGCAATTAACAAATATTTTTTGAAGATGAATAAAGGAACAAATTTACAAGTATGTATAATTAAGTGAGATAGTTTTTTGGGTGACATTCGATAGTGGCAAATAAACTCGTTTAAAATAAAATTGGTTTTTATATAACAGCTCGCATGATACATGTATTTTCTTAAGTATTAAACTATTGAATTAGAATAAGTAATACAGTATTATTTTACGATGTTTTAAAAATGTAATAATTTTATTTAAAAAACTTTAAAGAAGTATATATATATATATAAATATATATATAGTTCTACGAGTAGAGTATAATAATATGCACATATTATTATAATACAATTATTCATGGACTAGTATAATTATGGCGGAAATTCGTCCTATACGTAGGTACATATATACATTCTTACATCCAATAAATACGTTCTAGTAATATAATATAATTTTTGTAATTAATTATTTACAAAATGCCAAATTCAAAATTTGACATCTATGTAACATTTATAAAATATAAACTCAATTTTATTCTTATGTCTAGTAGTTATCAATGCAATATGATTATTAATCACAAAGTTTTATATTATTATAAAATGTATAAAAATGTCTTTTCTTGTTTTAAAGAAATTTAAATATAACTTTAAATACAACGCTGTTAAAATTGTTTTATTTTACAAATATTGTTGCTAACATACAATCATAAGTGTAGAAATTGAATTTTTGACATAACATTGTAAAGAATATTTTTATACGCTATGATAAAAGTGAATTTAACACACTCAATATCAAATCAATATTTGTAAGAAGTTTGAAATAACTTAAAAATAAGTGCTTCTCATAATATGTTTTAAATGTCTTGGAAATTTAATGTTTATCATGAGATTTATAAAACATTTTGTAGAAGGAAGTGATTAAAAGTTTGACACATAGACTTATTGAAAAATTAATTTTAAGTATGTACCCTAGAAAATGAAACAATGTATTAAATTATTTCCTTTTTTAATCGTGATAGGCAATTAGTATAAAAATATGAATTTTTTCACTGTGTAATATCAATTTTTTTTTTTGTTTTTTGGATAAATTTGCATTTCATATAAATTATTTTCAAGTTGTTTTATAATGTTTTGTCTAAACGATTTTTAATAAAAACTAACAAAGTTTACAAATATTTACCATCATTGCACAAGTTATAGGTAATTTAATTTGCTCAAAATTTAAATGAAAAACAAAAATATTTATACGTATTTTTATACACATATATAATTCTACTTTTAAACCTTTTGGCCTTAAACCCTATTAATATCATTGCAGTTAAAATATTTTGTAAGTTTTGTACACTCAATATATTATATAAATTATCTTAGTTTCTTAATCTTATCTTACTAAAAGTTTTTTATTATATTCATATAATTTTCCAATATTTATACCAGTTGACTCGTATATTTATGTCATATTAGCAAATTCATCGTTTATTCATGGTTAGAAAGTAAGAGATTCGTAATAATTATCTCCGATGATGCACCATGAAATAATAAAATGCACCATTATTAACATTTAATGAACATTTGTAAGTTATACCCATACATTATCGTTGTGCTGACCGGCCAAGGATGTATATAATGTATAATGTACAAGAACAATGAAATAAATAATAATTAGTTATCCGTGTACTTTATTGACTGTCAGAGAAGCGGGGGGTGGTCTGTTGTGTTCTATATATTGTATTTTATCTATTTAAACTATAGAAACCAAGTCGACATTATAGGGAGGTACCCGTTGTCCGTTAGATCGTTATAATATACCCGGCTGAGGCCATTTGGAAAGGGCCTCGATTAATTACTTAGGGCATTTTACGAAAGATACTTAGTACCAGAATAAAGTGGTTTGTAATAATATAAGTGACCAATATGAAATAAAGCGAGATAAATCTGGAAATGCTATTCCATTTGAGTATACAAATGTTACTAAAATGAATTATTTCGTAATAAAACCTTTCCAAACAACCGATAAAAATATTTTACGCTTAGCAGTTTGTGATTATTGATAGATTGAATTTTTATTTTTATCTTAAGTTAAAATTAAATTTAATTTTAATTTTATCTTAATTAGTTGTACGAAAAACTCTTTCTTTAACTATAATTCTTAAAAAGGTTTTGTCTGAAACCAAATCGAAAACATACGCCCCCTGGTTTGTATCAGAAAAATTAAATTAAAAATAAATATTGAGTTAAAAATAATACAAAAATAGTTACCACTGATTGTGTTTGATAATGCCACGTTGTTGTGTGGTAAAAATTGTTCGATAAAAAGCGTCTATTTTAATTTGAGTACACGCTGCATAGAAACAAAAACTCTGCGAGAGACGTCCAAGATAATAAATGATCATAGTGTGTAAATGAAGGCCATGATGGGAAATTCTCAGGGGATAAACGTCGATAGTTTTGTTTTATGACCACGATGTCTAGTGGAATATATAATTGGCCGTTAAGATTTCGACATCGAAATGAGCGTCTAATACGTATTTATCTCCGGAGTATAGAATTTAGCGAAACAATAATATTATATCGGTACTTAATCAAGGCTAGTATAATATTATATAAATAGTTTATTGTATTACGGATGAAATTAGAGCCCGTGGTCGGACTTCACACAACGCAAACGTTATACGTATTATTTTAATTATGTTTACACACCCTGTACGCGATATATTATAATAATGTAATATTGCACAAATGAGATAATCGCATTGTGTTTAATATTAATATAATATATGTATATATATATTATTGAATAAAGTACCTATATCATATTATGCATATCTAAATTGTTTTCATTGGTCGTGCACAATCTTAGTTAAACGTGAAACGCGGTGAGAAATAAGGAGTTAGACCACCAAAATTTGAAGAAAAACATTCTTATTACCATGTAACGAGTATAGAAAATAATAATTTATCGAAGAGATAAAAATTACCGATAATTGAAAGAAGCCGTAATATTATTATTGATACATCGTGCATTTACACGTCATGTTTTGTAAAATTTCACAGGTCGTGTAGGTACATGATAAGATACATGAACTGTAGATGCGTCTATGATCTCTTATATTATTATTATTATTATTATTATTATTATTATTACCATACAGGTGTTAAATTGCAGTTTAATATTGTTTATTATATCTAATATTATAGTGTTGCAACTCCCGTCTTATTATTTATAATAAATTTATTAATATGAACTTATTATCAAATACTACTGAAGATAATAATAATAATATATATGTGTGTCAAATTATAGTTTACAGATTGAGTTTCCCAGTAGTCATGTCCGATTTGTAGGGCTGGAACAGTTTGTTTTTGGCGTACTCTTTGTGGTAGACGTGCTTGTGGACGGCCAACGAACATTCGGCCGACTGTATGTCGTCCCTGCCGGTTTCCGGTCCGCCGGAAGTCATGAAAAACAGCTGTGGCGGCAAGCGGTCGACGGCGGCCGGTGGCGCAGATTCATCCATCGCACCGTTACTGTTGACCGATTTGCCGGAAGTGGTCAGCACGCAATCGACTATGCCGCACTTGCAGCTCGTGCCGGAAAAATCCGCGGCATCCGCGGCCGACGATGACGACGACGACGACGTTGTGGCCGCCGCGGTCGTCGTGTTGGCTGTCTTGTTGTTGTCTAACACTACCACCGCGGTGGTCGTCGGCGTTTTGCGATCGGCCGCCGCAGTCTTGTGGCCGTCATAAGCGGCCGCGTGCTGGATGCCGTTGTTGGACGACGACTCGGCCACGGAGGCGTCGGCGGCTGCGGACATGGCAGCGACGTCCGCCGCTGACGTGAACTGATGGTGATGGTGATGGTGATGATGGTGGCCGGCGAATGGCCCGAACGGTTTCTTCATCATCTGCTGAAGCGACTGGCTGGGCGGCGCTGGGGGCGGTGGTGGCACCGGGCCGACGTAGTGCTGAGGCTGGAACTTACCGTACTCGGCACCGCCGCCACCGCCGGGACCGTGGAAGTACGAAGGCCCCGCGGCCGCGGCTGCCGCTGCCGCCGAGTATTGGTAGGCGTTGGCAATGGCCGCTATGTCCGGCAGCGTGCCGTTGGCGTGCGCGCTGGCCGCGGCCGCTTGGAGTACTGTAGCCGCAAACGTCGGGTCCGTGTAAACGGCGTACGGCCACGCCATGGCTATCCTTTGCCGTTTGTCCTTCATCCGCCGGTTTTGAAACCACACCTGAAATCATTAATCGGAAATATGCAATGATTTGTGGTAGTTAAACGTCGGTGGCCAGTCTGGAGTATCAGATATATATTATGTCTATAATACGGTATATCGAATTATATCAACAGTGTAATGACAGATGACCGACATCAAGTAAAATATTATAATATTTAAAAAACCCACTATATACTAATCGTAGAAATAAATCGAGAAACATAATGAAAATATACACAGCACGTTGTATTGAACAATTAAAACAGATAATATAATATTTCTATGATAAAGTTTGAACAACAATATTATTAGAAGGAGCATTTACAATTATTGTTATTAATAAAAATGACCATAAATAAGATGTGTATACCTATATCATCAACTTTCACTCAAAACTGCAATTTTAATTCCGAGTTCTTTATAAATGTTATCTTGGTAACCCGTGATATTTAAAAGTTATTTTATTTGGTATTGAATAGGTTACGTTACGTTATAGTACTAAGTAAGAAATATAAAAACTTAGAGTAGCAACGATCATTAAAATAATTACTGCGCATGTTTATCTAAATATATTTATATATCTAACTATGATGCTCTCTGTAGCTATAAAAACTGTTGTAATAAAATTTTATAGTTTAAAATATTTTAGACAAAGTTAGACAAGACTGTAAAATTTTGAAAAGATCCTAGAAAAATTACTAAAAAAAAGTGCTTTTATATTCACTTATTATATGAAATTCAATCATCATTTATTATATTTATAAAGAATATTACAAAGAAATTTCGAAATATTGCTTATATATAACAAATAATAGCATCAGGCGTAGATAAATAAAGGAATAAAAATTGAAGGAAAAAAATGAATAATCCCTTTATTAAACATAATATCAAAACAGTTTTGAAATGTAGCATAAACAAATTTATTTACAGTTATAGACCGAGCTTAAAGATATTTTTTAAGTTAAATGTGAACGCACAAAAATTATTAATTAAAATAAAGTTATAATAGTTTAGAAGTTTGCATCTAAGAGAAAATTATACAAATTATTTAAAGCGGATAAAAATAGATGCAAATTTGGTAACTACAATACAATAAACTTGGCTGGATATCAATAGGACGACTTTGAACGATGTTGATGAATTTCTTGTGTCGTTCTCCAGGTCAATGTCATTAGAATATTATAATCTAAAATTTGTCTCAACGTCTAAG
Source organism: Rhopalosiphum nymphaeae (assembly GCA_036289425.1). Classification (NCBI taxonomy): domain Eukaryota; kingdom Metazoa; phylum Arthropoda; class Insecta; order Hemiptera; family Aphididae; genus Rhopalosiphum; species Rhopalosiphum nymphaeae. The sequence goes on along the minus strand of JAZAQC010000007.1, from coordinate 16,543,818 downwards.
GAAAGAGGCACAAATGTCAAAAAATTAGGTATTAAGAAAAAATAAAAATGATTCGGCAAGATGACGTCTGTAATGGATTTAAATTTAAATTTTCCTCTAAAATGTTTAAGTGAAATTGGTTACCTACACATAGGTGGTACTACATAAGTACACATAGGTATTAAAAAATAAGTTTATCAGCCGTTATGGAAACCATGAATTATGAGCGCTAATATTTACCAAAAATTATATTGCCAAGATAAGTAACTGATTTTTTCTTTTGGTAAAATCTACATAACTATAATAGTAGTCTACTCGAATATTTGAATACAGTTTTAGTGTGATAATGTCTGTCACATACAAATGTCATTTATTTGTAAATAATATTCTATATAATAATAACAACAATTTAGTATATTATACATTATACTTATAAGCTAAATGCCTATGTCCTATACATATCTTATCAGTTAGATCTATAAATGCTAATTAAGGCATCAACAATACTTTGAAAATATTATTATAAAGGTAAATTACATACTTTTATCGTCGATTCGGGAAGATTTAATTCGGTGGCAAGTTCACATCTTCTCGGCCGGGAAACATAATTTTCTTTGTAAAATTCTTTTTCTAATCGAAGTAACTGTTCTCTTGTGAACGCTGTTCTATACCTTCTTATCGTTTGATCTGTAGTACCATCTATTTATTGATTATTATTTATTAGTAAATTTGAATAAATATAATATATTTTACTATTTTTATAATTTTATAATTAGTAGTTATCAGAATTTTTAATTGGATGTTATAAAACGATATTGATATCCTACATGAATAATATATAATTCAACAATTGTATCTAATCTATTTCACACCTATGGTAGATATTTAACTCGAATAAGACATTTTAATGAACGCTTATTTCGAAACAAATTTTTTTCTGGCATTAACACTACCGTTGAATCCATGTTTTCTGAATATAGTATATGTATTATGTTTTTTTTTATGCTTTTTAATAATAAAACCATTGTCCATTACGTCGGCATTAACACATTTTGTTAAAATAAACTATTTGCAAAACTTTTAATTTAAATTTTCATTCAGACAAATTTTCTAAATTTTGAAAAATATGTTTAAGATTTAACCCCCCTTAGAGGAGGTTTTAAATTTGTTGTCAGTACTAGTGCATTTAAGTCGGTACCGATAAATGTGATTGATTTTCAAAGTTTTGAAGCACTAGAAAAATCAAGTAAACGTGTCTGAATTATTTGCCACATATTTTTTTTTAATTAGACTATATACTGGTGTTGATGTCAAATGTAAAATCTGTCTCAAATTGATCATAGTAAAATCTAAAAACTCTATGATAAATGATAATATCGAACAAATTCGTATGAAATACGCGACAATTGTCTAACAAAATTAGGTGTACTAATACGAACATTTTTAAATATTATTATTGCGTTTTATGCATAATACTGATATCCCTAAAATGATAATCCCGGCATGTTTGTTGGTAGATTGATTTTGCTAGCAAAATCAATTAAATTGTTGATGATACTATGATAATTATATAGTTTTACCGGCAAAGTGTGCCGGTCTTGATGTACATATTATATAAATTCACAATCATACGGCGTTTGAGATAGACTATTTAGCTACACCATACTCTTGGAATAATTTTTACGGTATCTAAAAGATTAAAACGTTTGGAAAATAAACACGTCAACTTAATTGAACATCACCATAGTAGGAGTCGATTGTAGAGTAATATAAAAATAATATAGAAATATTTTAAAATCTAATTGATGTTTATATTGTTTTTAGCGTGCACCAATTAAATCTGATTCTAGATATAAACCAAAGATCTCCATTTAAAACGTTTATTTTTTCTTTATTAAATTATATAAATGAGTTTAGCAGATAGTTCAAGTTCATAAATATAATTAATTAAACTCCCGTTGAGATTTTATCATACAACGATTTCAGAGCTAGTTTGATAATACTATCTAAGATTACCTACATAAAACAACTCACAATATATATTTATGTTCGTAAATATAAGTAATATGCATATCACCAGAAATTGAATTGAAAAAAAAAAAATAATACATACACTATTTGGTTATCATAAGGCATATAGCAATTACATAGAAATTCAAGATATGAACAACCAGTCAATCACAATAAAGCTTGGTTTTATGAATAACAAACAGGTATACTTACATTATCGATTCTATGATTTTCAAATTAAGCGTAAGTTGTATATTATATAAATATACTGTACTCATTAAAAACCAGGAGTAATAAAACTTATTGTATCGTTACTGGTTTTCAAAATTTAAATCTTTCAGTATTATCTGTTATATGACATGCACTTACCTTTGTTCTGTTCAGAGTTTGGTCTGGTGTCCAACCTCAAATTATAATTTTGTAAATCATTTTCTAATTTTGGCAATGGAAGTTTGGTAAACATTAAACTGTTTTGACGATCTATGCCTTCCTGATCGGACGACGGTTGATTTGAAGTGTTTGATCTTGACAAACAAGCATACGTTGAGTTGTGCATTTCTTGATCAAAAGTTGTATATTTTGTTTAAAAACCATTACAGTCTTAATACGACCTAAAATGTAAGAAAAAACAACAATGTATTATTATTATTTGTTATTAGTGCCATGAAAATCGGGTTAAAGATGTACGAGGAATATTTTACTTCGAATTAATTCCCAGTGTTTATAAATATAGTTACAATTGCGCAATTGTTTCAATTTTTAATTTACAATTATTTGAAATGTATTCGATGTACATGATACTATAATACAATTTATTACAAATATTTGTTGTTTTTAAAAATATAATAATACATACAACATAAAATTTTCATTTCTAACTCTCTGTAATGATTACTTTATTTTAACTTATCCATTTTATTCATAAATATAAAATTGACAAAAATGTACTATACATGCGATCAATACTATTTTTATATTTAAAATAAATATAATTATATTCGTTTTTATTTCATTTTTAATGATTTAAACAATTAATTTTAAAAGTACTTTATGGACTATAGTTTTTATTACTATTTTTCAAATAAAAATTTCCAGTTATTTCTCTAATTTTATTGTTCATTTTATTATATTATTTAATATTTATGTACTGTTTAGCCGTTTAGGTACTTAACTATTGAAGATATTTAAACAGATATAATTGAAACCCATTCCTATACATAAAGGGCTAAAATGGTTCATTACAAACTGCTCAATTATTGCCAAAGTTAAAATGATGTTAATTTAATGTGATAATGTAGAATATATTGTAACTAAAGAAGATCATGATTGGAACATGTTATTTTTCTTATAATAACTTAATTACTCGGTTGAACAAAATAGTATACTAAATTTTATTATGAATATATAATATTATTTAAAATAAATCCTTCACTGATAGTAAATGTCTAGTTAAGTATAGTTAATATATGAAAATAATAAATAGCTTATAAAAATATACATTGTATTGCAATTAAATTATATTACTATTATTATTATCATGTGCTGAATTCTATTATAAATACTAATATAGTATTAAAAAATTTTAATTTTTTTTATGAAGAAAGTATCACACAAGAATAAAAAAGCCCGTATTAGAGCTATATTTTACCATAATACATACCATATGGAAGTATCAAAGAGAATTCTGTGAGTACAAAATTTGTAATCATGTTATAACTGTGAATTATGTATATAAATATGTAATATGTATTCATTCATTTTTGTTTTTATGTATTAAGATGATAATAGGTAATTTTAACACAGAATGTCTTAGAACAACCAATTTTATTTATATATTAGTATATTTTTAATGAAATATATTTTTATTTACTAAGAAAATTAATTTAAACTCAGATAATAATTCTGTATAACTCAAATTAATAATAATTCAATTTTAATAGTGAAAAGTGCATCTTATCCCGATTAACGTATTTATCATAAATCGTTGGATAATGACTAAAGTTGGATATATTATAAACAATTTAAATGCTTATCAATCAAAAAAAAAAAAGAAAATTAACTGCTTATTATTTTTCAAAATTTTTCGCACAAATATTGGGAAATAAAATACTTGACTAGTTTTTATAGTTAAAATATTAAACTTTTAAGATGAACGTGCTTACAACATTTAAATGTATGAAATAAAATAAATATGGTTTCAAAACTATTTAAAAAAACGTATCGATAATGATAATGATCCAGGATAATTACATCAGTTAAATGCGTTTTAAAAAAGGACAAATATTACAAAGTTTTATTTAAATAAAACTCATAGTAAACACAATTATCTTTTATAAAAAATAAAAGTAATTTATGGTTATTATTTCATAATATAATTGGCTTTAATTTACTTTATTTATGCATACCCACGAAAAACATAATTTTTTGTTAAATGTTTATATTATAATAGACCAATAGCATTGTAGTTAATTCGTAAGTCTATAATACTTGATAAAACTTTTTAGAATAATAATTATAAACATAAATTCCGTTGAAAATGTATTACATACACAAAAATACACAATATACATTGCATATAATATTATTAAATAATAATTACTTATAAATTCTAAATATAATGTACTCTTTAATATCTATATAATCTATAATATAATGTATGAAAGAACATTTTATTATTAATAACTCTATGATTGACTTTAGAATTTATATTTTACAAATTTTATTATCAACACGCATTTCATAATGTACTTAAATTTTATAACAAAGTGTAATGCAGTTAAATGAACAGCAAAAATGTAATAATTAAAAACATCATATATGATTATGACTCGTAATAATAATAAGACATATTAATAATAAACCGATAAAGCTCTAATGACCATTTTCTGAAATTATTTTAATAATGTGTATGGTAAAATCATAAATGAGGATTAATATTGGTATAAATTATATTTTATAAATTCACTTTTATTTCTGGTTGACTCTCATTGTAGTAGTATATATTATCAAGTGTTGAAAGATGAATTAAAATAAATACATTTTTTTAATTCAATATTGTCAATAAATAATATTTAGATTCTACAAAATAATAACACATTGCACAAAAATACAGCGTTTCAATATGACATACCTATACAAGAATAAATATTCAAAAATTTCATGGTTGTACTGAAAATAACATTATACTTATTTAATATTTTGCACTTGAATAGTTGCACCGTTAGTTATCCATCGGGTCCTTTTACATTCTCCTCAATAGAAAAATCCAACGGTATGCACATTTAAATTCATCAGTATTTTAGTATTTATAATTTAAAAGGCGCTTGCCGAATATTTTTTTTGCTATCCTTGTGACAATAATTAATTAGTATATATATCATATAATATAGTACAAGTTACAACTATATATGTATTCCTCAAACTATAATTATTATAACAAAAATCATAATATTCTGATTAATTTATTGTAATAGTATTTAATAATATAGTTATTTATTTAATGATAAGATTCTAGAAGAAAACTTGAGGTTTATTAACAAATAATATTATATATATATATACAATGAGATTAGATACCAACATACGTCGAATTCAAACCACACGTTTTAGATATTAATTTATTACAATTTTGAATCAAGTCAGTGCAATATTATGTATTGCCGTAATGAACATAGTATGTACCATTTCTGTTCTCGAACCCTACTATGGGGTTATTTTTTAATAAATAAATAAATATACATAAATTGTATCTACCTATGTTATGTTAAAATAAATGTTTTTATTTGTTAACATATTTATTAGATAAACTGATCGAGTAACAAAATAGTTTTTCAGACATCAGTTATCAGGCCTAAATATTTAAATATTAGGTTACCTATACAGTTTTTTTTTCTCAGCCACATAGGTACGAGTTATATAGCTACAGCCATAGTGGATGCAATGATTTATTCATAAAAGGATCGAAGAATCTACTGCAAGTCTTGCATATTAAATTATTTAATCACATATAGGGGTATATTATTAGAATCGTCTTTTTAGTATGACCACTCACTATACCATTACGGCTATACTTTGCCATACCTACCGGTGGTTTATTATCTTGTAATTATTATATGAATGTTTATATTATGTTGTGTAATATAATTTGTATAATAATATCTATAGAAATAGGATTAGATTTTAATTTTTAAATAAATGTGTAAATAAAAATTCAAAATTTAAGCATAATAATAATAGTATTTATAATTGATTTAATATAAATAAACATATTTTATACATATTAAACATTGTAATATACAAAATATGATAATTTTCATGACGAATAATGATGATGTAATTTTTTTACTTACTTAACAATTACATAAAAGTATAAGAAATTAATTGGCATCTAATTTTTTTTTAAATGTATTCTCGATTATGATTAGTGAGATAACTATAGGGTATTGAGTTTATAATCTAAAATTACTAATACATACTTTTTTCAGTTAATGATTTTAGATTTATCGCTTTTTAGTGTAATAAAATAAACTGAATTATTTTTATTTTTACCTTAATTAATAAGAAAGTAAGATTATTTAAATTTAATATGCAGTATGTACAAATATAAATTTAAAAATAAAATAAAGTACAATAATAACATCAATTTGTAATAAAATCGTTATTATTTTTAGATAAGCTAATGGCATTAATAATTGATTTTAGATAGGTACAGAGCTTGTAGATTATAGCGTAAAGTATAGATATAAATTAATATAACATACTATGTATCAATATTTATACGCAATTATATTTATTAAATACTAAAATACTAAATTGTCAATCAAATTTGTTTAATTTAATTTAATGTTTAAAAAAAATTGTTATTTAATATAATTATAATGTAATGAATACATAAATATTTATTTAAATTAAAACAAATAATTTGTATGATGTTTTAATTTTATAAAAAGAATGACTTAATCAGTAAGGTACTAAATACTGAACATAAGATAGCATAGGTATTAACTATTAGGTAATAGACATACCTAATGGGTGTAAAGACTAAAGATGCAAGATTTTGCTATAGATACGCCTAGACAAGTACTTTATTATTATTTTTTTTTTTATAATTATAAACTTAAACGAATTTTAAAGTATTTAATATTGTTATGCCTGTTATACAATATGTATTAGATATTTATTTATTTTGTCCTAGCTAATATATTACATTTTTCAACTAAGATATAATTTAATATTTGTACAATATATTATATTATATTAGTTTTATTTTACTTGTATGTTTAATTGTTTTTATGCTATGTATAAATTACAATTAGTACGGTATCAAAAAAAAAAAAAAAAAATTACGAACACAAAAAAATGTTCTTGTAATATTATGTTGAGACGCTTACTTAAATTATATCTGTGTACCTAACTAAATTATAAACATTAAATTGATGCTTACCTATTTGATAATAATAAATTGAAATTTAACTATAAGTGGTTATTAGAATAAGGAATAAATATTTAGTTAGATAGTACTTCAAAGCTGATTAATTTTCATTTTAGTTACACCGATATATTGTTATTTACAAATGTACAATTAAGATTTCAAGAGTAAGTTGTTGTGTAAATTTATAAATAACACTAAGGTTTTTGTTAAATTATAATAAAACGACAAGAAAAAAATAAGTATTAAATTTTTTTTCAATATTTATATTAGCTATACATATTATAGTACTTATGTGTATTTAATTATTAATATAAATCTTTCGATTAGAAAATTGTATATTGTATAATTATCGGGTAAGATATTATTAGTATGTAGATAGGTTTTTTATATTGAGTCTTAATGTTTTATTTTTTTTTTTTAATACTGATATTAACTCTTATAGAAATATAATATACATTTAGAAGATATAATATATCTGTGTTGAAACTTGAAAGTTTATTTAAAAAAATTATCATTGATACAACATAATATGTAATTATAATAATTACCATAATTACCACCTAAATATTAAATTAATATTGTATTGATAATTCGTGCACTTCTCAAATGTAAATTTATTTATATTTTTCAGTGACATAGCATTGTTTTATATATAAATATATATTTCGGTTTATTTTCTTTTAAATATAAGACTTAAAATTTACCTTATCACTAGGTTCTCGAATTCGTTTTTATATTAGTTGGCTTTAAATATTTGATATCTGTAATGTAGAAACTAAAACTATTTAAGTTTTATATTATTTCGATTCTGGTTAAGTGATTCTCTACATTTAAATGAATTTGTTCTGATTCTTTGAATGATAGAATACAGATTCTGTTACTTGTCGTGATTTAAAATACAAACTGACTTTTTTTCTAATCAATTGTATTCTGATAAATCAATTTAAAATATTTGTTAATATATTACATATATACGTATTTTTAAAGGAATTGGCCATATAAGATTATTGAAATATATCTACCTGTAAAATGTAAAAGGCTTATTATTTAAGATAAAAAAAGTGAAATGCCTATATAATATTAAAACATTACAATCACAATACATTTCATATGTATTTAAAAGTAGGTATATTCGTGTTAGCATTTTGTGTAATAATCCAAATGAAATAATGATTAGAGATTACTGATATTGCGGTCACCAATACAGTATTTCTGGCTGGACAGAATACAGAGACTTCGAATCGTTCAAAAATATTCCTAACGATGCGCTGTTAAAACCGCGTTTGCTAGTACTTGATCAAAACCTGCAAGTTTTCTTTCATTTAACTTAAAAACATTCAACAATTGCCAGTGAGTACTCATTTTATTATTTAGAAAAGCTACTGTAAGTCAATCGTAATATGAAAAAAAAAAAATTGCACAGTATACTGCTACACTGCTATACAGCCAGACGCGGTAGCCGTCTTATCGTAGGCGTATATTATACGCTACTAAGCTCACACTAATGTCTAAAAATAAATACAACACGTTATTGTGTTCGATCTAGTCGGGATCGACTAAACGCTACAGCTGGTTAGGCATAATATAGTCTAACGCGCAAATGCGTACGGTTAAGACCTGTTCGAAGTGTGTTATTTGTTTGCACGCCCGAAAGCGCGTCATCGCGGCGTCCAACCGTTCGTCCGCAATATCGGGTAACCTAAAAAATGGATGGTATCGCGTGTGCATTGTGCTGTAGGCGCCTACTCACCTTATAATCGGCGACGGCGGCGGTGCTGGCGACGATCAATCGACGGACAACGCAGCGTTGCGGATATGGGCGACCGGCGACGGCGTTTACAAGACTGCAGCTGCTTGTGCGGCGGTCGCGTCGAACGTGTCGCGTGTACGTGTGGACGGTCGCGTGTGTGCGCGCGTTTGGGTTCGCGTGGACGACAAAAAGATCGGTCGTGACGCGTGTCGGAGAAACGATCGGCCGCGGTAGAGCGGCAGATACAGGCCGGCGGTAGGCGCGGCGCGCGAAGGGGCGGATGACCGGAGACGACGAGCTTATAGCGAACGCCGCCGCGTCCGCGGACGGTGGTGGGGTGGTGGAGGAGAGTATAAATCGGTTTTTAATATTGAACGTCCTTTCCGGTTTGGCTGACGACGATATATCTGCTCCGACTGTACGTCCCGTCTCGCTCTCACCCACTCTGACTCTCCGCCCCAGTCAATTCCTCCGTAGTCGTCCCTTCGCGCGTGCGCTCGCGCATCCCCGTCCACACATAAAACGCTCTGCCGCGTTCCCCGCCGTATGTATGTGCGCGTATAAGGCGGCGGCGGCGCGCGAATGCGTTATAATAAGGTATATTATCGCGCTGTGAAATGAGACTCATGGGCCCCTCGAGGATACCGCCGCCCCGTCCCTACCTCCGCGCCGCCGAGTCGTTGCAGCGTTGGTGGCTGTGGCGGCGGCGGCGTTCATCCCTCTGGCGATTGGTCCACTCCCATTTTAGTTCCGCGCTCACGCCCTCCCCACTTCCGGTCAGCATATACGCGCGCGAAATTGATTTCATCCGCCGCGGCTACGGCTATACGACGGCCGCCCGTCGCTCGTTCTCGGCGCGCCGTGGCGCTCGGGGCGGCGGAGGGAGGCGATATCGAGGGTGAGGGGCGTGGCCACCGGTGGCCGGGGTGTGTTGCGCGCGCGCGCCCACCCTCCGCGGCCGACTCGCGTACCGCCGTCCCTCTGCCGCGCGCGTCCCCGGAGTCGTCGTTATATCCGCGCGGCGGCGGCGGGGCGCAAACTAATAGCAAAGATATTAAGGATTTAACGGCGTGAATAATGGTTGTCGTTCAGATTGTTTTCATGAGTATTTCATTTGCCTTCACCGCCTCGGCATCATCGCGTTCACCTCGCCCGCGCAATCACCTCCACACGCGCGCCACTTATACCCGATCGTTTCTCCAATAATATCATATATGTACATAATGTACGTGTACATTATATACTCACACACACACACACGTGCGATATATACGCGACCTCCTCTGACGCCCGCAAATCGCGCACGCTATGAGTATATATTATTATTGCACACATGGGGTACACGCGAGCGTTGAAATATTGTGCGCGCGCACGCACACGCCCCGCGAGCGTTTAAATAACCGAAAACGTATATCGTCGGACATATAATAATATCGCATCGCATTATTATAAGTGTACTGTTGTATAGTTATATAGAAAAAATAAAAACCTATCTATTACGCGCCGCGCGGGTAAGTATTACAGGTACGATATGCGCGTATGTCTGCAGTGGCATGATTAGAAATTTGCTGGGGAGGAGGCATTACATTTTTTGTAGTAAAAAAATGTAAACTTTATATCCCTTCAAAAAAAAAACAAAAATAAAACATTAAATTCTATTAAGAGCACGATTATTTATAATATTATAATCGGATTACTATTAAATTATAAATATTGCAAAATATTAGTAAAATAAGGCTTCGGGGGGATCTTTCTCCTTCGTCACCCCTTCAATTACGCCCCCCGGTCGTCTGTGCACTATGTGCTCGATTCGATGTTGGTAGTCATCGGGATATTACAGATCAAACGAATACTAGACATATAATTTTCTATTCTTAAAACTATCGGAAAGATTGTTGTTAATACCGTACATATTGTACATACTGTAGTGAATAAAATTGAAACTTAAAACGTAGGCAAAGGCGGTTATTATCATCTTAACAGTATTACTTTTGAAAGTGCTCGGGTAATTGGTTTATAAAGTCATAACATTATAAAAATATGTCTATAATATGTGTAGGGTAAATCACCTGCAAATCAAATATGCTAAACTACTATTTTTCTTCAATAATAGTTATTCAAAATTTAATTTTTAGAATTTTTTAAACATATATAGGATTATATTTTAATTTATTTTTTTTAAATATGTTGAACTATTAAAGGAGAATTCTGTAGGAACAAACTTTTGTTTTGCAGATGAAAACCCTTGTTTGTAAATATTTAATAGATAACATTTTTGAACATTTTGTGTATCAAAATAAAAAAATTAACCATTAATTTTTAAGTTATTCAACTTTGTGTACTTAAGATAATAGGTAAATGATAATAGGCTTGGAAAAAAAATGTAAACTTCAGTGATTTAAAAACTTTAGTAATTAATATATTAATAATCGACATTTATAGTTTGTAAAAGTTGTCTAAGTACAATAAATATTACTAGTGGCGTATTTAAGTTTTTTTCACATATAATCACTTTATAATTCTCCACACTTCCCTCCATAACCGTCCCAAAATTAATATTTATACATATAACAGATTTGAAAGAGGAAGAGCATGCTCTATGAATATCTATACTCATACGTTTTGTCGTATAATATACTTAAATATAATTTAAAATTACAATAAATGGATTCAAAATTTTATATCTTTCACTTATTTTCAATCACATGTAATATATTATATTTATAGAATTAAGAATCAAAGTGAATGATATCTTTTAAAATTTACATATGTATATTATAAGAGGTATTTTCATAATTTTAAGGCGCAAGTAAATTATTAATGTTCACTACGTAGGCACCTTTTTTTTAAATAATAATATAATGAAATATTAGTATTAATTTATATAATATCTATATAACTATATATATATATAATTTATGATGATAGCTAAGATCCTATTTTAAAAACTAAATTTACCGGTTTAAATCATCATCTAAACTTAAAATATTTTGTATATACTTATTAAGTTAATGATGAATAATTTATAACGGTATTAAAAATTATTGTAACAACCATCATGGTAAAATTTAAAATATTAATTGTACTAATAAAAAATCATATTAATGAATAATGTATTGCATGTATTCTAATTCAGTTGATTACAATTTGTTATATAATTATATAATATTTATGATTTACAATTTTTTAGATTTTGAGCAGTGAGAGTACCTATTTGATATTGTAACGATTGTTTATTTATATTTCTATACTTTAAATTATTTAGAATGCAGAATCTATATACAAATTAAAATAACAAAATATATTACCTTAACTCTTAATTAGTTAGACAGATTATAATTTAATAAATAAATGGTATCTCCATCGTCCAGTCTGTAGTTTTTTTGAAATCAAAACGACCTAATCAAGCCGTTTTTCTATTTTCATAACTATAGAACTGCGTTTTATCAGTATAACTTCGTTTATTTTTCTTGTCGAATAGGTTAAATTATAATTTAATATAAGGTATATACACAAATAGAAGTGCAAAAAGAGATTAATTCCTTAAAAAAATGTGTAGGTATATCACTGAAAAGGCATTTATTGGGTTTCATAAAAATACCACGCCTTCTCTCTCTTTAAAAAAAAATCCAGTTTTTATTGGCTTTCATATTTTTTGTATAACTGATAAAATACATATTTTAATTTTGAACCTACATTATATAAATTGGTTTGTATAAATTCATTAGGTTTCATAAATTTTGTAATTAATATTTATAATAAAACTTATTATAATATTATAATGTTCTTTAAAGTTACTAAACTTGACCTAATAATCAATATTAATGCTCACTCAATCATAATAAAATATGATGGATAGAAAACTTTGTTTGAAATAAAAATTTGATACCATAAAATACGTTATCAAATCATTATAATATTCTGAATCGTTCAAGCATTAGTCATGTTAAATTTAATAAATTAAATAAATAGATAACTTATATAAATAAACCTTATACGTGACTAATATTTGCAATGTGCCAATATGTTATACGTTATATGTTGTATTGATATTACCAATATTATATTTTTTCAGACTCAATTGTAATAGTAGATATTTTGATTATAAAGTGAAAGCCACGGTGGATAAAACATTATAGTCTAGTGGTGTATATTATTAATTTTACAAACATTTTTTTTCTATTTGCTATATAAAATAATTATAAGTAGGTAGTTCGGTAATACAATTTTTCTAATTCTAAGTTTGATTTTAGTTAATATCAATATTAATTACTATATAAAAAAAAAAAAAAAACACCACACCACACCACACCAGCTATTTATTTCATCAGAACAAAATGAGAACATAATATTGTTATTATTATTTATTTTAAACTGTATTATAATAATGCGAATAATGTTAATGTATATAATAGTACGACGTACATAAACGCATTATGCAACAATTATATTGTTATACTATTATACGCGCTGTGTTGATAAAACTGCGTGTTTATCGTATAATTATTAAAGGGCCGGTACATATATAAACAAGTATATTTTATAACAATATAGCGCAGCGTCGTCGGACGATGATAATAATAATAACAATAATGTTTCATCGCGATATTATTACGGGCGGGGCCGTGGGGGATGAGAAATAAAAATAAAATACCCGGTCTCGTTTATTAGAGTTTTATACGCAGAGGGCGGCGGGGGATGCTGCAGTACAGCAACAGACGTTAAAATGTATTCCGCTCGGACTTAATTTCATTTTGTCTATATAAAACTGTGCGATAATTACGACGCCGGAATGTTGTTTTTAATATTTGCATAGCCAATTACGGAGCGGGTTAATGATCCATCATCGGGCGGGAAACATTGTGCGCCCCCGGTCGGTATACTATTATATTATATCGCGCGATACGCGCGGGGACGACGGGCAGGAGGCGGCAGAAGATACAAAATACAATTTTAATATTCATAAGGTGTACGCGTGCTGGCGTGGGCGGTGTGGTGTGTGTGTGTGTGTGTGTGTGTGTGTGTGTGTGTGTGTGTGTGTGTGTTTGTGTGTGTGTGTGTATATAAACATATTATTACGACGGTGTGATGGGGCGGAATCCCTTCGGGACGACGAGAGAGGGTGAGTGAGAAGAGAGCGCCGCCGCCGCTGCTCAGTTCGATACACAGTTCACTCGTGTTCGCAGTTATATTATTATATCCCATACACAGCAGCCTTATGGTACGAGCGTAATAAACACCCCGCTCAGTGTTGTGTGTGTCTGTGTGTGAGGCATAGTATTGTAAAAGGGACCATCAAAAATAATATGATTATAACTGTTATACAGTTATACGTGCGAACAGAGGGAGTTAAATTGTATTATATGCTTACCTATTTAAATACGCGCAGATCGTTGTATACAACGTATTATAATATTTAACGGTGTTATGATGTACGGGATTTCGCGTTACGTTAATGCGGTGAATAATTAATAATTATGTAATCAAATATCGGTGCCAGAAACAATAATAATTATTCTATTCGCTATCACTTATCGTGATGTCATCGACATCGCGAAACAGAAAACTCGTACTTTGAGAGCAACAGACGTTAATAGATTTTTTTCCTATTTATTCTATTTAATTTTACAATGAGTAGGTTTTTATCGAATATAAACGCGTCCAATGGTCTGTACCAAAATAGTTGTAAATGAAAAAAGTTTTAAAGTTGAAAACACATTAGGTATATATATAAACTATACTGTTTTATTTCTTTACTCTAACTCTCTTTTAAAAGTATAATATTATAATTGTTTTTCTTTGTTAAATAATTAAAAACATTCTGATAAAGTTAATTATAAGTTTTGATGATTTAATTATATTATATTAAATAGTTTTATTTTTTACCGATTTATTTGCTTGAACAAAAATTAAGGCTATTATACTTATTAGCGTTAAGGTTTAATTTTTTTTTTAATTTTTATATTTTGTTTCATCACAAGTATTATTACATTTGTTTATTTGATTTTGATTTTTAAAAAAATTGTAATACTATGTTTGACATTTCTGTTTAGGATCTTAAGATTTTGAAGAGGTGTTTTGGTAAGTTATTTTCTTTTCTTGCGTTTTTGTATTTGAGATTAAATAGTTTATTGAAGCAAATCGTACAATAATCTAATTTACGACTTTCTATAAAAACATAAGTTTTGTATTTTAGAGGCAATAATAGTGTTTGAAATGATCTCATATTACATAACTACTATGTTTCAAATCATAAACTCCACTCCAATGGTCTCAAACGTCAAGAAAACGATTCTACTCAAATTTAATTCATTTCTCCGACCGTCATAATCTTCTCTTGGACTTATCGGTTTATAAAATATCCTATAGGTTTTAAACCACTAAAACCGATCGTCGTTCTACGTTATAAAATAGTTTCCTTGGAGTTTATATACATATGACTTAACATAATTTACTACACGTTTATTGTAAAAAATTGCTTAAATATTGTGCACCTATAATGATAACAAAGTTTTTTTATCAACAGCCGATTTGGTTTAATATACGTAGATAACGATAGTTTTATTTAGTAAAAATGATTTTAGTAATAACTATATTTTTTTGAACAATTGATGAAATTTTTAAAGTTAAAAACTTAATGAAAAATATTTTCCTGTTTAAAAAATAATTTTCAGACTATTGTTTAAAAGTAATTCAAATTGAAAAAAAGAACAATTAAAAGATTGTAGCTACTTAAACACTGTATCTACTGAACTAACTTATTTTCTATTTTTTTCGTTATACATCTAGCAGTAAGCGGTAAATTTTCTAAAATATATTTACTATTTAATATAAATCTCCGATCAGAGATGTAAATTACTTACTGTCTCGTGGGATAATACGTACCTATTAAAAAAAATAAAATCGAAACATCATATATTTATGCACAATTTTGACAAGCAGTATTATAATTTTGCTTATACGAATATAACGATAATATACTACTATAGGTTATAGTATTGTTTGTAATGTTTTTAAACTCAAATTTGGATTATTTATTTAATTTATTTGTGTACCAAGTATAAATGGTATTTAACTAAATTTTATTTCTCTTATCTATTGAAGACTTACATGCCAATATTTGTAGATATATACTATATACGCATAATATGTATGTAGTGAAATATCGGCTATAAAAACATATTGTCGTAGGTACGCGTTACCAATCTCAGTGATTACTATAAATATATATGTGTGTGTGTGTGTGTGTGTGTGTGTGTGTGTGTGTGTGTGTGTGTGTGTGTAATCGATGTCAGCCTATACGCTGTGTGTGCACATTGTTTACGCGATGTCTATTCATTGATCACGTTTGCTCGTACAATATAGGTATTACATCGCGGACAAATACTGCGGTCAAATGATGGTAATAATAATATAATGTGAAATACACGGCGGCTACAATGACAACGTATAAATATTTTCAATAAATCGATCAGCGAGCGCAGATGTACCGTTAATAGCCGTACGGGACACCTACAACTCGCATTATATAATTCGTATCACAATGAGTTAATTGGTCTACCGTATTTTACATTTTATTAAACCAAAAATAATCATTGTTTGCTATGGTGTTACACAAACGTTTATATTGGGGTTGATTTCAACGACGTATAACCAAAAGCAATAAATACTAGAAAAAGAACAATACACGCATGTCAGGGTATATGTGTGTGTGTGTGTGTGTGTTTGAATATATACATATATAACGTTTTACGCACACACACACCCCAAAACATATATATTATATTTGTATACATATATATATAAAGTATCCTTATTGTCGTGATTGACCAATGGCCAGTAATTTGGCAGGCCAATATCTAGTGAAATCCAATTTAGTTGACAAACGATGGGGTAAACCACATATTGTGTAGAACAATTACTAGGAAATGTTCATTAATTCGTACAAAACGTCGTTCGTGTAATCTTTTTAGACATATTGGACATAAAAGTGAGATGTTGTGCATTGATAGGTTTAATGGTTATACATTATCTAAACCAGTAAGGTTTTCATATGTTAAAAGTAGTAAACGAACGGCACATGAAAAAGGGAATTTAATTAACCAATATTTACGATTACACAGTATATGTAGTAAGATTTATTTTATTTATTTTGTCAATACATGGTCGTATTGGAAAACCTGTTTTCCTATACACGGCGTAATCTTATACAATTTATTGTGGGAATAAAAACAATTTTACAAAATTATAATTATTGTACCTACATAGAAAATGACAATAAATAACTTTATTCTGAGTTAGGTTTCAATAAAAACAAAGATGTATTTTTTTTTTGTCAATCATTAGCTTTTGAAGTAGTAAAAACACTTATATTTTCATTGTCAAGTGCACCTTCTGGTATCAAAATTGAATATTTTTGGTACTTTTAAGGATTAAAATTAAAAAATTTTAATACTTTCCAAAACAATCAAGTAAGATAAAATAAATCACAGATAAGTCGGTATTTTTAAGTAAAGGCAGTTTTTTTGTTAGAGTAAAAAACATAACTTTAGAGGCTTAGAGTTAGATTAAGTATATAACCAAATATTCATAGTGGCAATTTGTAAGTATAATATTTTGACTGTTTTTGCACAAGTAAAGGATAATATTATAATATTTAAAATTTTTTTTTTTAGTTTTTTTCTATGAATAAAAGAATGTTCAAATATATTAAAAATGTCATTATAATAAATCATTTTCAATATATCATTTTATAAAGATAAAATTTGAATGATTTATTTTTATAAACATTTTAAGTTACAATTTCTACAAAATTAGTCAAAATCACAAACATTTACAATTTATTATAAAAAAGGTAACACATGTACTCAAAATGTAATACAAAGTTCTTCATATATAAGTATTTCTTACTATAGAAAAATATTCTATAAACATGAAGATAAGCATAATTTTTTTGTATAGAGTTAAACTTTGAACGAAATTATATATTTAATCGAAGAATATAGAAGATTTTAGTTATTTTGTTGTTATTTCAAAATATTATTTTTAGGTACTTGAAACTTTTAAAGTATATTATTATCAATTTTTTATATATATACCTAATGATATTTTAAAAATTGAACTTTTTTGGCTTAGACAAATTAATTTTGCAATATTAATAATTGTAAAATAAATTACTTAAATATTATTATAAATATATTATATCATATAATACCTAGTGACAGACTGTCATCGCTTGGAATTGTTTTTTGTACATAATAATTTATCATTGAATTCAAATTTAACTCATACATTACGATTACAGTTACTTATTCAATGATAAAGTACATTTGATACCAACTATTCTTTCTTAATATTGTGTAACATAAAGTTTCATCAAAAGTTTTTTTTAGAAATTAAAAATTATAATAATAAATAAGTATGGTTTATTATTTTTATAAGCGATTGAAGATCAAATTTTGACAAAATTACTAAAATTTGTATATTACTTTTAGTTTAAATTTATTATACGTTTTTAAATTTTATTATTTAAATCTTGAAAATTGAATACAAAGTTCTATAAAAGTAAGTTTATTTTTGTATAAGCCCAAAAATCTCAAAATTATTTATATTCAATTCACTTTTGTTAATATTTAAAGTTCAAATGTTTATACAATTGAATATTTAAACTAAAAATAACGATTTTAATTATTTTGTTATAATTCAAAAATGTTATTTCTGAAGACTTGAGTCTTTTACACATATTATTATATTTTACTGTACTCTATACTCAATACAATTTTCAACATTTTTAAAATTAATTTTAAGCTATTGCATATTTAATATGTATACCACAATCTTATTCACATCGTTCTACGATAAGTATATTATAAATATGTATTATTAAAATAATTGAGAACATAATTACGATGTTTTCTTTAAAACTTAATTCATCCTACCGTATTGATAAAATATTAAATTGAATTATTAATAGCAAGATAATTCTATATTATCAACTATTCTTATTAATACAGGCTGACGGAGAATCTTAGCTCACAGTCTAAAATTATTTTCTTTTGTTTTTTTTTTTATCTTATTAACCATCTTATAATCTTACATATTTTATTTTTAAGTTTATACCTATATATATATATTTTTTAAATATTTAACTTATTTTAGAATCCTTTTTGTAAACTTCAATCATTATTATTTTACACTATACATTTTAATAATTACTGTGAATTAATAAGTAATATGATATTATATAATTAATTATTAAATCGTAATCATAAACATTCGTCATATATTTATGTTTAATGATCAATTCTAATATTATACTTATTATACTCTATGATAGGTATTCAATTAATGGTAATAATATTATAAATATATTTAATATTAGTTTATCAAACATTATAATGTATTTAAAAAAACTCACTTCGAGTTACAATAAAATATCTGTTAAAAATGGATATAAGAGAATCATCTATATATAAGAATAAATTAAGTCAATGGTATCATACATTTCATGAATCACAATGGCACACATTAAAACTACCTATCCAGTATCCATTTAAAACATTTTTATAGTATAATTTAACTTGAAAAGTGTATTTTATACGATGGTTTTTTTAAATTGTTACTATAATTCGATTAATGTTGCCTATTATTTAAAATGAATCATAGCATTAAGGGACTCAAATCAGCCAGTATTAGAATTTATTTTAATTATTATTAAGATTAAAATAAAAAGTTAAAAGATAAACCGTCCTATAAAAGTTGCCTCGTTAGTCGTGATATCACTGAATTAAGCTTTATTTCTTAGACGGGTGTATATTTTAAAGTATAAATAATCTATAGTAATAATGATGATAACTATACAGTTACATATGTACCTAACCTTTTTGACCTACCTGTTATTAATACCAAATTATATTTATAAAACATATTTTAGTATTATTTAAATAAATAAATTGTTTGTTTTTCCAACTAATTTGTATACTTCAGTATCATAATAATAAAACTATTCAAGTAGCGATCATATATTCATAAGTGTAGCCACGGGATGTACTTGTTAAGCAGCTGCTCGCCCTACCTAATCGCCAAAAAAGACTGAATTAATTTAGGTTTTAAATTTCAAGGACCACTATTGTATTGAATTATGCAGTGATTTAGCAGTTTTTTTAATATAGAAAATAATTTTTCGAATTTTTATGATAAAAATCATTATCAATAACTAGTTTTACTAGTTTAGTGTAACTAAGATATAATTATACACTATGATAATATAAATTAACGATTTGTGATAATATTTTCGATTATATTACTGTATAGTAATATAATATAGGTAAATAATTAATAACAGCCAACTGTCATTTTAATAATACTTTACCTAATATCTACATGATATTAATTTACAATCATTTTGATAGTTGTTTTATATTATTTAAGAAGTAAAGATGTTAAATTTAATTTTCCACTTAAAATATAACCTAATTAGGTAGTTCATTAATTTTAGGTGTTTTAAAGTTCGAAATATTTTTAATTCAATTTAGAAATATATTTCATTAGTTTAACTTTATAATTCTTCAGTCTTTATAAACTTAATATTATTAGTATAATATTCTCAATATATACCAATATATTTTAATTAGTCTCTTGGAGGCCGATGTGTAACTTCTAATATTGAAGGAAACTCTAAACAAATATAAAGACCATTGCTATTCATAAATATAACCTCTGAATATGATACATTATTTTAAGATATTTTGAAGTCTTGAAAATTTAACTTAATTAAATCATATCCTACTGTAGACCACAAGAGTTATTTTATGATGGTATTTGAAGTGCACAAAATCGAATGCTCGAACGTATGATAGCTTTTTCTTAAATGAGTATTGTTATTTTTTTGTAATCCAAAAATGTTAATAGTAGAAACTTGAAAAACTCCACTATTACTTAAATAATCGTTTTTCATGCACAATGAAATATCATTAATTGTAATTTGCACACCAAACTGAATTATCAACCTACATGAGTATTGACGTAGGTATACGTTATAAGATAATATAATTAATATTATATATATATAGTAAAATCTCTTCTAACTTCCCAATAGCAGTAGTTTTCAATTGGATAACCTCTGAATATTAAACACATTACACGTATTTCAATCTTAATTTAAGAATAATGACAAAACGAAGACAGATAAACGCTCAATAACAATAATAAACTCGTTCAAAAAACGAAAATGTATGCATTTATTATTATTAAATATATATTTATATATTTATTTATTTATTTAAATATGTATTGTTAAAGTATTATAATTATTATATCATTAAAACATTGAATACAAATATTATAATTCAATTTGATCTACATAGGGCACATTTTTCCTTATTCTTTATAGATTTTCAAAAAATTACCCCTTTTGAATATCGGACAAAATTTTGATGATCAAGTGTGTCGTTATTTAGTGGTTTCACTGTGTATATACATTATATAATTATTCACTGTCTATTCAATAATAAGAATACAATGTTCATAATACTTTTGGAGCTTTATAATATTATATTATCCTCTTGTAAAAAAGTTTCAAAAAACATCGTTGTTAAAATAAAGCATAATATTATACCGAACTTCCATTCAGAACAAAAAAAAAAAAACATATTTTATTCATTTATTCATCTTGACTAAATCCCAATTCTCTTTTATCACAACAGTTTATGCCAATCATTAAATTATATACGTATATACACTATTATAATATATTAATCCAATGTTTCGTAAAGAGATAATTGGGTCTTATCGTTATTTTCCTATATTATTATATCTATATTGATTCGTTAAATATGTATTAGGGTTGTATGATAATAAATCATAAAATAATGAAAATCGCAAATTGTTCTCTCTATCATAATATTTACACCCCTCGTAAAATAGTTGCCTATAATACATCCCAACTCTTGCAACCGGCATGTATAATCGATGGGCGTGGTAATCCATTTTAAT
Source organism: Rhopalosiphum nymphaeae (assembly GCA_036289425.1). Taxonomy (NCBI): domain Eukaryota; kingdom Metazoa; phylum Arthropoda; class Insecta; order Hemiptera; family Aphididae; genus Rhopalosiphum; species Rhopalosiphum nymphaeae. The sequence goes on along the minus strand of JAZAQC010000007.1, from coordinate 16,521,655 downwards.
AGTATTATACGGAGGGCTTATAATACAATTACGACGAAATGACTTTTTCTTTTGAAAAATACATGGATTTATTTAGTGATAATAATAGAACAGACAAGCAATCGTGTTATAACTGATTTATTGTTTTTTTTTTTTTTTTTTATCGTAACAATTATTATTGTGACAATATATTTTATGGAGTATAGCGCGTAGACAATAATCTAAATGTTTTCTTCCGAAGCGAGGAAGGGAGAAGTATAATTTCTATTGATAATAATATACATAATATTATGTGTAGAATGGCAGTGAGACTAAAATGTAGACCAATTAATTGATCGCAAAATTCGTAACTACTAATCAATATTATTATTGATGAGACACAAATATAATATAGACTGTATCAAGACATTAGTTTATAAGAGCTTGATCTATTTATTTATGATTAGGTTAAGTATCAAATTATCAAATTTATCTAATAATAATCATAACAATAATTACGAACAAAGAAATACTATAAAAAAAGAACTTAAAGAACACAATTCATTGTAAATAACCATTAGTAGAAATATATTTATTCACTTTGAAATAAAATAACTCTGATGATACATTATTTTTATATAAGTATATAAATCATTTGAATTATAGTTATTTAAATTTTTAAGCAAGTTATGAGCAATATACTCGTATGTAATCATATGTAAAATATTACGAATTTAAAATGCTCATAATTTAATGTATGATTAACGTACAAAACCTTTGTTTTTACTTTTATGCTTAATAATTATAGTTCATTGGATACCAAACTCACCGTACATTATTTATCCAATTATGAACTTCAATTTAAGAGAATAATAAAAAAGAATTATACCAGATGAAAACGCATAATATGAAATTTCAGATTATCCTTTTAAAAGGAACCTGCTTTATTCAATAAAAACTTTTTAAAAAGTTATTGAGTTATTGAATTAAAAAAATCGACATTTTTAGATGTGTGAGAAATATTAAAAGATTTAACGCTTAATCACCTAAAAGACTAAACAATATGCAAGTACCAAAAGAAAATAACCATCTTTCAGTAAACAGTTTTAATAAATACATTTTATATTGTAATATATAATACTATATAATATATATCGTTGACTGGGTGAATATTGAATAGTACACATGATAATAAATTTTAAAATAGTAATTTAGTAATATCTTAGACGAATCACTTGGTACTTTAAATACGACAAGTCGACAATACTGCCATGTAATAAAAGTTCGATTAACACGATAATATATTGTCAGGATGTCACAGCAGTGAAAATAAAGATTATGAAACAATTAATATTATAAAAGTATTTAAAAATAAACAATAAATTTAAATATTGAGACAGTATTTCATTTACTTTCAATTTATAATTGTATAATAACTTTTTCTTTTATGGTTAATAATGAAATAATATAGGCTATATCATACCATATAAAATAAACGTATTCGCTAGAAAATACACAAATACGTTTTGCATTTTTCAACATAACGAAAAGGATTTATGGTTCAATCATAATTAGTTATCGACGTACCATAAAGAATATAACTCACGTTTATAGACAGAATATTGGTAGGTAGTAAAACACTTTTTGTAATTAATTGAAAGACATATTTATTTATAAGCGAATTTTCCAGATGCGTCATTTCAAGAGAAGGTCGGTACAAATCGCTAGTTTTAATTGTTTCGGGTTAAAATTTGCCTCTTTTTTTATAATTCTAAAAAAAAAAACTTTTTACTTGTTTAAACTTCGAATTCTTATGTTTTATAAAAATAAAATAGCGTGAAGAAAATGTATTAAATTTAAATTATCGATCATCGTCAATAATTGCTTTATCAAGAGAGTATATAAGTCATAAATATAGTCATAAATCCAATACTTACATTCAAAATTCTACAGATTTATGCCTACAATACTTTAGGACTAAATTTTATTATTACATTATATTATGTTCTGGATACTTACTATTGACAACCAAAACGTATTATTTTTCCATTACGGTTTGTATATGTGAATAGTTTAAGCTAGTTCTAATACAAAACTATCATCAAATTGAAAATAAAACATAATTGTTTTAAATACTTTTCTTTGTTTATAAACACTAATGTCCTTAAAAAAGCTAAAACGAACTTTTATTAACAACGAACAAGCTTCATCATAAATTCATAAAGTGCGTATACAAGTGACACAATATTATGTCTATAGTCGCTTTCGTGCTTATACTATATTAGTACTTACTTCGGTTAGGAATTCGCCGACTTCTTTAAAGTATTCTTATTCACGAAAAACGTCAAATACATTTCGGAGGTACTGATTTTCCAGTTGCTACAAGAATTTATTATCGCCCTCGTCGTTGCGTATACTACGCGAGAGAAGGATACACTGATTTACCCCTCTTCCCCGGAGAATAAGGCTTGTCCCCTGAGTCATAAGTAAATCCGAGAGGTCTAGTCGTAAACAAATAATAAAAAAACAATCTGCAATTGCTTCGTATAAATAAACAATGTAGAATATTAACTCCGAGTTAAAAAAAAAAAAAAAAAAAAAAATGTAAAAAAAAGTGTTAGATAAATGTGATCTAAAATGTAATTTTGAACATTATGATAGTGTCTCATGACAATATAATATTATAATAGGTATATTATACAGCGCAGCATTCGTTTGATATTCCACACATTTATCAAACATAATGTACGGCACGTTTTGAATAGATATCTCATCAGTATATATGATTTAAACTTTTTAACCGTTTCAAACACACAGATCGATATGATCATCATCCAAAATCCGTACAGTTAATGATGCGCACATACGCATATATCTAAATGCGGAAACGCATAATATTGTTGTTGACATGATCTAATCCGAACGAACAACCATCGACTCGCCAAGATATCGTAAATAATATTATAATATTAAAATGTATTAATAGACAACAACGTAAAAATCATATACTGCAATAATAACGGATTGTAGTGGTCAGCCGTCCGTTTTGGTGGCGTTGGGCTTGTCCACGTACAGTTTCGGCGGCATGGGCACGACGTATTGGCCGGACGGCGAGCGGGCCGTCAGCGTGAGGGCGGGCAATTGCACGCTGTACGGCGGCAGTATCGATCCCGGCGGCTGCTGCTGTATGACCGGCGGCAACTGCGGTATGTTGTTCTGGTACAAAACGGGGGCCTGGGCCGCGAACGGGACCTGCGCCGCGAACGGGGCCTGGGACGCGAACGGGGCCTGCGGGATGTACGGGGCCTGGGGCGCAAACGGGGCCGGGGGCGCGTACGTGGCCTGCGGGACGTACTGCGGGGCCGCGGGCACGTACTGCGGGGCCTGTTGCACGTACTGCGGCGGCAGGTGGACGACCGGCGGCAGCGGGTCGGGAGTGGACACCAAAAACGGCGTGCCGGCCACGATGCCCGGGCCACTGTCGGACCGCGTGCCGTACAGCTGATTGTTGACGGCGTCGCCGGTCTGGCCGCCGGCGGTGTGGTAACCGTCGCCGTTGCCGTACTGGCCTTGTTGGCCGACCGCGTTCGTCTTCACCGACGAATCGTGGTAGCCCCCGCCGAACGCCTTGCCCTCTCCGTCTCTGAACCTGTAAATCGCAAAAACCCAAAGCGTTACTACACTCCACTGTCGCCCGATACCCTTCGAAAAACTAATGTCGCATCGCGTAGACTAACCGAAAAGTGTTTGCGGGTAATATTGTATATTATATGTAATACGAATATTACGGATTTGAACTTTCTGTCGTATTAAAAAAAAATAATAATAAAAACACCCCAGAAAAATGCACCGGTCACTCATAAAAACTGCGAAAATCTCCTAAAAAATGTCACTTAAAAATCGTTTTGTTTTTGTTAATATCATTACGATGCAATTATGATTTGCTGCGTTATATATTTTATAAAGTGAACGCGTCAAGACCTGCGTCAAATAAATTAAATTAACATCAGCTGTATGGAATCGAAATCAGAGATCGATTTAGTGCGATGACAGTGACATACATAACAATATGTATATTCATTTATGTCGTTTAATACACAGTTATTTAAAACAAATTATACTTGTTATATCTAAACAGCCTTTTTTTTATAACATCTCGCTTACACAGTACATCGTCTGTCGCAATTATTCGATTCATTATTCTACCTGATATAATATTATATTACCTTTGGTCTTTTGCGCCATACTGAATCACTCCGCCGTGTCCAAGACCATCGTCATAATACGTAGCTTTATTGCCACTCTCGTTTTTTTGATACGAAGTGCTGAATCCGGCGACTTGATGTCCCTTGTTCCGTCCATTTATACCGCCATAAGCTCCGCCTTCGACACTTGTAACGCCGCGATCGTTGACACCTTTGATTTTATTTACTCTTATCGTTAACATGTATACATCATACGGAGTTCAATAGTACTTGCAATTCGTAAAAACTCACCGCCATACGTATTGCCGACGTCATATCCGTTTAGTGCACCGTTATTGTCTCGGTAGAACCCATTCTGGTCTCGATATCCGTTGGCATCGATTTTGTTTCCACCGAACGCCTGTAACGCTTGCAATCCGTTTAACGCCAAATTACTGCCGGCTGTAGCATATCCCTGGGGTACTTGGTCCACGCTCCAGACTCCCGCCGGATTTATGATGGGTGGTCCTGCAGGCTTTAACTGAACAAAATCACCACCCAGCACAGTGTCCAGTGTTAAATTTATATAAAATGCCTGGACTGCCAATCCGATCCCGGTGAGATGCAACGATTTATTAGATGCCGTTGAAATTTTTGTCATTATCAACTACCTGTTAATTAAATATTAATTAAACATTTTCTACGCTCGAGTTTTTAACGTCACCTTTAAAACGTGATTTATACTACAAGCTGGATATTATTCCCAGTAGATTGAGTGTTCGTTAGCATATTTTTCGCTGTACAAATTTATAACTGTCTTAAAATAAACTCTTTACTTTCAATTATACTGTCAATATTTTTGGTAGGTAACCGATTTTCTTAATTACGTCTTCTTGATTATAGATTTCTCTATTGTAGGTATATGTACTATTCTAAAAGTACTGCGTAGTATAATTAGGTATTACGCGTATGTCAAGTAGGTACGTCTGCTGTGTCTGTCCATAGTCCATCCAATTGGAATAAGTTGCCATGATTACCAATACTATTGTGGATCTTATAAAAAATGTTATATTATATTATTATTTAACTTACATTCCTTCAGAAGCTAAAGAAATTGTGTTTAATATACTCATTATTATTTATTTTTAATTAACTTTTATCGTTAATGATATTAATTTTATTATAACAACCTGTACCTACTTAAAATTTATTTACGACTTGGTTTGATATCCTTTATGTTTTATTTATGGTAACTTAAATCTATTGGTTTGATTAAACAACATAATTATTGGTTATAATAAATTTATAAACTAGACTATAATATTATGGGTGTGGAATTAGTATAACTACTAAACAGTGAGTATATATACACAATTAAATATAAGAAATATAGATTGATATATATATATAATATTTAATATTATGACTTTATTGCTTACTATATTCGTAATAAACTTTATTGTTTTTTGAAATATTATAAAATTTGTATTTTGTATTGATTTTTTTTTTCCAAACATAAAATAAATATTTATTTGAATTTTTTTTACTATTATAATTAATGAACTTCAGTTATACGTCAATTATTAAATAATAATCATATAAATTAATTATTGTCAATGAAATAATCATTACCACGTGTAATGCTGATGTCGTTATTTGTCTATTATTTGTTCTACGTACCTTTTAATTTTTTTTTCTTATTAATATGTGGTCTTAGTTTATATTATTTAAATAAACCATGTTAGTTTTACCGTAGACGTCATTTAGACTCGTTATCTAGGTTTTGACATTTCAGCTATTGTCCGATAATATAATACGCATTACGAGTACCTACTTTATAATCCATTATATTTATATAAAAATCATCTTGGCGTATAAAAATTTCAATTTAAAATTCATATTTTGTTTTTAAAAACTCAAAAAATGCTTCAAAAACTCTAAAATACCCTAAAAAATTAAGAAAATGAACTAAAAGTTAACAATTTAAAAAAATACAAATAAGACTTTCTTATTTTCATTTAGAAGTGCATAAAACAAATTTATTACAATATGAGCATCGCGCAATAAGGTCTGGAAAAAAATTCAAAGTGCATCGAAATCTATAATTATAATTTATAATATATCATAAATACTAATAATTTTTTTAATTTAAATATTAATAACAATAGATGAGTCCTAAAAATACTTTGGACTCAATTTAAATAAATGTTAATTTATTATAACAAAAATAATTATTAAAGTCTAAAGTCTATTAAATTATAATTTATTGTGCCAATTCAATTCAAAAAAAAAAGAGCTATGTAATGAGGGTTCTAAAGGTTAATATGATAATATCTAGCCTCTTAAAAAAACCGTTAATATTGATATTTTTTGTTAATATTATAAACAGATTATTTCAATAGAGCAATAAAGACATAACACTCATCTGTCATCTCTATCAATAATCAATCATTATATTAAGAAATAGTAAATTGTTAAGACTTAAACATTTCTAGATTAAAGTTATGAATATCTACAGTTTTTTAATAAACATTGAGTGGAATGTTGAAAAAGTAAAAAAAAGACTGGTGTAATGTCATTACAGAATATTATGCAGGAAAATAATTAAAAATAGTAACTATAAATTTCTAGACATGCATAAAAATAACAGAGTTTTTCTTTGCTATTCATGTCTAAAAACGCACTATTGTTTGAAGTAGGTATAGGTACATGATAAATGTAATTTAAGGTCACAGATTAATCATACGGAACGTTCAGCTAATAATTGTTTTAATCGCGATTAGAAATCGTTCGTAGAAATGTATCGTTATTCATCATATATAAATATTCAAAATAACTTATTTGTTTACATTAATTTTTAATAGATTTTTGTTTTATTATATTGGACAAAGAAGTACCAAACTCTGTTTTATGATTATTTATAATATGTGTAATGATTTTTAAACAATGATAGTGTCTAAACAAAAGAATGAACATGTTTTTCAAAAATTTGAATGTTTAGATAATTGTTTTTTTAGAAACGAACACACGAAGAATTTAACAAGTCATAGGTATTAAAAGTGAGTATTTATTGAGTACGAGGTTGGAGTCTTTCTGTCTATTGTACAGCAAACCGAATAGAATCGTGATAATATTAAGGTCGGACGAATCTTACGAGGACAGACTCTTGCTTTTATTTAATACTTAAGTTTAAATAGATAATATGTGCAACCATAAGGTCAAATTAGGGTTCTAGAAATGAATGGAAACGTGTGAGTCGGGAATGAGCATAGATAAATATAGTCGTATGTAACTATGTATAAAAAAAAAAACGTTATCATTCAATGCACACAATATTTATAAACGAATGTGTGTTGAATTATGTTTTGTACGCAATTCGACTTTAAACGCAAGAACGCAATCATAATTCTCTCGTAGTTAAATTGTTATTCAAGAGACCGTTGAACAAAATAATGTATTAAACCGTGCATTACAAATTACAGTAACCATAATTTAAATATTTCCAAAAACAGTTCTTAAGTTCGTTATTCATACTGGTAAATGGAATCAACACATCAAAGAAATCACATACAATATATACACAGTAGATAATCATGCTATATATCGCTATATTCACTATGGTCTGATATGTGTTCTAATACATATGTTTCCATAGACAATTCGGTGAAAAACAAACGTCAAAACTAGTGTAAAACAAACTAACGTAAATAAACATAAGATGGTGTAATATTTTTTTACAGCTTACCCGCGGTAATGTCGACCGTTCTCTCTATTTTAAGAACAATATCATATGTTTATAATATCATTATTAAGCATTTGCGTGAGAATAAGACGGTTATGTACCTAGATACAATAAGTGAAAATTTATATTAGTGGAATAAAAACAACTTACAATAGTTATACACTGATCGAAACAAAAATGCTTATTGTCGCACGCCACGCCGAACGGATTCGCCGACTTTTCAAAATAACACTATAAAATAATATTATATTATCGCCGTATCCCGGTAAGTCTGCAGCTGTAGGTATCACTCACTCTGTACACTATCGCGGCTAACCGCGTTTCAAGCCGACTCTGTCTCGCCAAGTAAATCGTATAACGCGAAACGTTTTACTAAATTCATATAATATACACCAAAACACTCATTCGTTTTGGCTAATGCCTACACCCAAACCGTTTTTACAGTTTAATGGTGAATTATCGGGTTCAGGGTCAATTATTGAGCATAAATCGGTTGCTGCGGTGCATTGTGTCCGACCACCGCCAAGTGAACACCAAATATATATATGTATATATTTGTCTAGGTACTTATAGGTAGGTATGCTGGCACCTGTATATATATATATATATATATATATACAAAAACATACTGTTATACTACAGTGTATATAACATGATCGGCGTGTTTATGATTATAAGGAACATTATTATAACCTTCAATTACTGACGTGACGTCGACTCGCATTCCCGACAGTCTTCAGAATCTGACTTCTGATGCATTTCAACGCCGATATTTTAAACCTCCTATGTACATGTATTATTTATTTTAGGATTCTGATATAGGAAAGCAGTAAGTACTAAAGTACCCCGTGCGTATTTGGTTGAATTAGGTTTTCAGCAATAATACGTTTATTATAATAGTCTGTTTAATTCGTGACAATGTGATATCGGGAGACATTGATTTTTGTGCCTAGCAGCTGTAAACGACGTGTGTCGGCACTTTTGTAATCTCTAATTTCACTATCAGTTAAGAATTATTATCACTTAAAACTTTTAATTTTATTACGTTGTCGCAATGTCACAATCAATGATGGATGGGAATATCATTATATTAATTAGTATTTATAATCTCTAAATTAGTATCGCATAATATATTATTAATTTAATTTTAATATACTTGATGTAACTTTTTCATTTTTTTAAACAAGTTTTTAATTCAAAAATTAGCACCCTTTTCTTCAACGTTTTAATTATTTAATAAATATAACAAAACATAAGTAACAATAAGTATCTATATATATATTTTTTTTTAATAATACATTAATTATATATTTTTTAGAACTTCTATAGTACATAGTATTTTTATTTATTGGTATTTTCTTAATATCTAAACAACAATAAAATATAATAAAATAACAATTTAATAGGTATAATTAAATTAAATTAATATTGATATTTTTATTATTATATAATAAAAGGAAGTATAACACTATACATAAGGAATAGTGAGATGATAAAAAGAATTAAGCTAAGTACTAAGTAGGTACTCATCTGTAAAATAATATATTTATTAAACTAAAAAATATTTAATGTAATAAACTAATAATTTTATAAAAATAAAATACTATTTTGAAAGCAAATTGATAATTATTTTAAAGAAGAAAATGTTTTGATTTAACTTCAAGGCTTGAGCGTACAAGCACTAGCACCTTTTTAACACATTTTTAAAGAACTTTTATGCATGGTCAGTTGTAGAGGGCTGAATCTCTTTATATCAACCTCGTTTTAACCCCGGCAAGAAACTAGCGTTACTTACTAAAATACTATATTCTTAAAATATACATTTTATATTGTGTATTTGTACAAGTATACATTGTGTATAATGTATTAATTTTTTTTTTCAATAATACTTCGTTCAAATGATATATTTTTATTAAAAATAATTAATTTTGAAATTGTAACATTATTCTTGTTCGAATTTTATTGTTATTTAACTAAATTTCCATTTATATATTATTTTATATAATATTTTTAAAGATACATTTAATATTAATGATGGAAGACATCTCATATTTCAATCCATACCATATCATATTTTTATTAGGTATTATTAGATTTTACGATTGTTACATCGAACGAAATATTTTATAAATATAGTATTATAATTTTATAGTGCGTATATATTTAATTTTTTAAATAGTATAATTAAAGCATTTTAAGTTAAATAAATATGTGTTATTATCAACAGCATCCTGGATTTAATCTATGTTTTTGTTCTGCGATGTACAAAGCAGACGTTTGAATGTCAACATCTTCTCTAATCAACATTTCTCTGAAAATAATTTGTTGACAATTTAGTAATCGTGCGTACAATAGTAAATACTTTAATATTGATAATTTTTTGCCTATTACCTGATATGTGATTAAAAATTCGAAACGTTTAAAAGTAATCATATATAAATACAATATGATTTATTTATACATATCATATTGTTAAATGATTAAAATATACAACGTGTATAAAAGTTTTTAAAGATCTATATTATTAAACTGTGTATAAGAAATCAATAAAAAAAACGTCATACCTGCATAGTGTAATCAATGCATTATTAATATTCGTTCCCAATTTGGAACTAGTTTCGAAAAATGCTGCGTCGTAATCCTTAGCCAAAAGTTCACCATTATTTGTGGACACGCAAGTCAGTCCTTGCAATTCTGCCTCGCGCCTTAAATCCAGTTTGTTACCGCAAATACAAATCGGTAACTGTTTATCAGATACTTCCTATACACAAATATGTTGAAATTATGAAATAACATTATTAAGCAGGACCTAAAGGTGCTTTTAGTTATTAGTATATGGTAAATACTCATTACTAAAATTATTACTGTTTTTCAATAACGTATGATATTTATTTTCATTTTTTTCAAAAACCACTCAAATGGAAATGTAAAGTTTACACTGAATACTAGCACGATATTAAAAGTCTAAATAATAACCCACTATAAAAATGTTATTTCTCTAATAAACAAAATTATACCTAGAAAAGTTTTGGTTTGGATTAACTAGCAAGTAAGCAATTTTTAAAAATATTTATATTTAAAAACGAGATTTTATTTCCAAATGTATAGTTGGCAAAATAAATAAAATCTTATGTGCTATGAACATATTCTATATTATCAATTTATCCCACAAGAATAAAATTATAAATATTTTCAAGTTCACTTTCAATTTATTATTTGTACATGGTTAATTTATCCAACATTAGTCAATTATAATAAAAAAAAAGAAAACAGTGTTTTATAATATCTTATGAGTAAGCAGATTATTTTTTTAATAAAATATTTAAAAAAGTACACAAATAGTTTTAAATTAAAAATGTATATAACATATACCGTTCTAAAATCTTGTTGATTACATTATATTTATTTTAATTATTTTTAAGGGTCCTCTCTACTTTTGAATATTTTAGTATAAAGACCTAAAGTTTTTATAAAATTAAGTTAATTAACATCGTCAGATTTTTAATCTGAAAAAATGTATAAACACTACTTTTGAGTAGTTTAATCAATTATAAGAAGCGTGCTTAAAATATCTAATGAGTTTTTTTTATCTTTAGAAACAATATGATATAATTAAACTAAACATTTAATTTAAAATTTTTCTTAGAATCTCATCTATGATTTATTGTTTAATTAGTTTATTTATAATTTTGGTTTTAAAATAATTAATAATTAACAATAATTGATACACATGAGTTTAATTATTTCTATTGACTATTATAACTATGGTCATTCATTCATTAAATAATCTTTTTTACCGTAATCGATAAAACCCATTGACGAATATTGATAAAAGATCTTTCATTAGTTACATCATAAAGTAAAATGACTCCATCTGCTCTTCGAAAATATGCTTTTGTAATGGAACGAAATCTTTCTTGTCCTTTAAACAACATGCAATGTTTAAAATGTACCATTACTCTTTTGATATAATTATTGCAAAATTTATAAGTTTTGTTTAACCTATTTTTATTATAAAAAATGCATTATTTATTGAAGTTTACTATTAGTTTATTATTAATGATAATTATATGCTATAACGTTTGTTTCAATAATAGACTAATTCAAATGTTTTCAAATAATGCATAACACAATGGTTAAATATTTAAAATTTTAAAAATTTTCGTGAAGTACCATATTATTTCTAAAATATGGCGTTTTTCAGTAAATATTCTTATTCGAATAAATACTATTAATAATATGTAAATATAGTAGCTCAGATTTCGATGACAAATGCATTTTTTTTTTTTTTTGTTCCTCTAGAACAATAAATACACTCAAAGTACATTATTCGGTTCATATAACAGATACTTATAAGTAAAAGTTATATTTTGAATTTTTAATGTTTTATGATTCTTAGAGCATTTTTTTAATATTTTCAGATCATTTTATTGATTAAAAAAAATGAATTCACTAAAGAAAATTGTTAGAGTAAATTTAACAGGAATAAAATAGTAGAGTTAAACTTAATTTTATATTTTGTAGACTTAGAATGAATAATACAGTCCCGAAATGATGTTGTTCATCAACAAAATCCATCAAATTTTTTTTTTTAATAGAATAATTAAATTTTTTTAAATACTTGAATTAAATTAAATAAAAAATGTTTTATTGTCATTCTTTGTGAGTATTATTACGACCAAAAGACATTTTTTTAGAGTATTAGAATATGGTCTATATTAATATAATTGAATAATACTGTATCTATAGTATACAGTATCTGTTCACAAAGTTAAAATTCATTGATTATTCATTGGTCGACTGCAAGGAACTCAAGGTCACCCAAAAATCAAGATAAATATTTAAGTATGAAAATTAGATTGGTACATAAAAAACAAATTTAAATATTTTAAATACTCTCAAAATGTTGAACGCTATTCTATATTATATCAGAACTCGATTCTTCTTACACTTTATATATATATATATATATATATCACTATATCAGTATAAACTAACATAAAAAACATGGTAGTTACACAAATTAAAATTACATAACTTGATTACATTTTTAATGATTAATCAGTTATACAATTTTCAAATAACTTTATGAAAAAAATGTAATTTGTTAAAATATTGATGTTGTATTTTTATATATATATATATATATATATATATATATATATAAAAAATGCATGTAACTCAAGTTAAAATTAATATAATTTTTAAACATTTTAAATAAAATTTACTCAACAGTCTTTAATATGTTTAGTATAATACATTATGTATTTATATGTTTTAGTGTAATACCAAACTCTAAAAATATTAGTTTACTAATGGTGTATCAAGTGTTATACAACTGGAAGTTAATTTCGATGAATTAATTTATCGATTGTCAAGCGTATTATGAAAAATTGTATATTTTAAAGAAATTTGTATTATCTCCATTATATTTTTTTGAAAAAAAATAATGTTCAAAGTTAATTTTATTGAAAAAGTTTCTCTTTTAAAACTTTACCAGCTGTATCCCATAACTGTAACGCTACATTTCTATCATCAACTCTGATTGTTTTCACTTGAAAATCAACACCTGTAAAATCAAATTTGAAAACAATGTTTAATATTAATCAAAAATGACCCGTTAAAATAGTTTATTTATAATTAATACGAATATGGTGCATTACATTTTTAAAGCTCTCCCATAGGGCATGCTCATAGAACAAAATTGTCAATTATGTACTTATTATTTATATCCTTTTGATTATTATTATTATTTTTTTAGATTATAATAATTATTTTAATGATATTTTATTAATACCTAAAGTAGATCCAAGTTTTGTAGAGAAGGTGCCTTTACAAAAACGGTGTATGAAACATGTTTTTCCAACAGCTGCGTCACCGGCGAATACAATTTTATATGTTCTTTCTGGATCACCACCAATCATATCATAACTACTTATACTCATTGCACTAGCTGGTGTATGATAATGCATCATATTATGTGAATCACGACCGGATAAACTCATTTCCTCAAATTCTATCTGAAAACGATTGTAGTATTAATATAAATATAATAAATAATAACGATTAATAAGTATAAAATCTCTAGTTACATTATTTATTTGCTTTTAGTTGTTAGATATATTATAATATAGAGCCGTACAGGGGAGGGGGGAATTAAGGCAAGTGTCCTAGGTCGGCAAAAGTAGCAATATTTTAAAAGGCGGTAAATTAACTCCTAAAGCCCTCCCCCAATGCCCGCCTATAATTAGGAACGCCAAATATAATTGCCCTGGGGCACCACTGATAGTTAGTACGGCACTGACCATATAATGAAAAACAACTTACATACATAACAAATGTATGTTAAGGATAAATTATATGTCTTGCATAGTATTATAAAGAAATTTAATGTTGATGATGCACTATTATTACTGTTATAATCTGTGAATTGCCTTCGACCTAATTTAATTTTTTATAAAATGAGCTAGTTTTATGATGTTAGAAATAAAATAGTGTTTTAAGTATAGCTTATATTTATCTAATAGGTAATATTTTTTGTTTTTAGTATTTATTTTTCATTAAAACCCAAAATCAATAAAAGAATATTTATTTTCCTTAATTATTTAATACTTGAGTCATAAGTTATCTTACAATTGAAGTTTGTACGTGTAACAAAGTACACGGAAACAACTAATATTTGTATATAGACTATAGATTATATAGTATAATATATACTAAATATAAAATAAATAAAAATATCACATAATTTTAATTGTAACTTTTAAGTTAATACCGACTTATCGTCGAACGGTTGTAAATAAGAATTTGGTTTAATGCAATATAGCTTGAAAATAACCTATTTTTTTTAAAAATGTCATAGTGTATTTATACTCTATAGTAAAATATAATATTACGTGTAAAAGTTTTAAGTCCTCATAAATAATATTTTTGTATACAAAAAAAACAATTAAAATCATTATTCTTCATTTAAATATTCGATTTCGTCAAAATTTGAACTCCTAATGCATGAGTACAAAAAATGTTTTGGTTTATTTTTAAGATTTTTGAGTTATGAGAAATTAATAACAAAAAAAATTATAAATTTATAATATATAATATATATTAACTTCAAGCTTTGTAAAAAAATGATGCTGTTGTTTTTTTAATATTTTTAAACTGCTATAAAGAAAACTCATATGGGGTATTGTATTAAATTTTAAAGTTTTTTGGCCAAACCTAAACATTTTAACTACTATACTAAAAAAAATTATTCAAACATTTCAAATACCTACCTAATTTATTAAGTACAGGTGTTGGTAATTTAAGTAACAATGGAATGTTTCAAGTTTTTGAATTAGAACAAAGAAACTTAAAATTGTTCAAAGATATTTCGTTTATTTACTCATAAAATTATTATTTTTAAATTTAAAACTGTAAATTTCAGGCTCTTTTAAAAATATTTGTGAAATTATGCTTAACTTACTTTATTATTATTGTAAAAAAAACGTATATAGAACCTTGTATTTCATATTCAAACCGTAGGTATGTAAAATTCTATGAATTTTTAACTTTTGATGAATTTTATCTAAATTTTAACTTCAAATACTGAAAAAATTATTGTAGATTTACGATTAACATTTTTTTTTAAATATTTCAATATAAATAGTAATTTATAAAAAGCCTTGTATTCAATTTTTTAAGATTTTTAACAGAGTATACATTTTTGATTAATATTTAAAAAAAAATGCAATTTAGTAAGTATCTACGGTTGTTTGTTTTTTGAATTGCAATAAAATAATAAAATCAGTTTTGTAGAAAACTAATTTTGCATACAAATACCCATTATTTTTCCTTATATATTTTTTTTTTGTTTCTATCAATTATTAATAAAACTTCTATGAATTTTTACCCTTTAATCCCACCACCTAAAAAAGTACCTTTTAGAACTACTTCTAAAAAATATATTTTAAACATTATTTTGTATATTAATTTAATTTATTAAATATCAGATTTATCAATCTGTAAGTGATAAAAATCTTGTGGTTTTAATTTTTTAACTTAACAATATGAACCACTATTTATTGAATATTTTTTCCAGTATCAATTAATTTTATTTATTTTCATTTTATTATATTTTAAGTTAAATAAATAACAATTTATATAATTCGTTACTTCCTTCTATACCCCTGACTTCCAAAAACTACTAATTTAATAAGTAAAAGGCACATGCTAAACTATTAATCACATTTAAAACTTTTTAACTTTTATAACACTCTGATTTTAGTGCATCATATTAACCAAATTGTCTAAAATATTTTATTTGGTTAATTTTGAAAAAAATTAAATCAATCAAATTCATAAAGTAGTTTTATGGTTCCTAATACAATGTTTAAAATTAAAATATTAATGTTAATTATTGCTAATTAATTTACTAATACCTACTTATAATACGAGCATTATAAGTGATCTTTGCTTAAAAATAGTTTATGTTCAATGTTTTATAAGTTTTATAAAAATAATATATTTAACAATTTATATTAAAAAAATATTATCATTTTTGTTTTAATTAATAGTACAGTTATTGGTTTATTGTTTATTCAATTGATTAAGTATATTAATAGTTTTATTTTTAATGGTTTTAACTATAAAGTATTTTTAATTACCGTTTTCGCTGAATGGTAAGGTGCGTTGATTGAAGATGCATTTGAAAGCTCATCTTGTAGATCCCTTTGATAATAATTATTTGATTCCATAAGAGTAGACCGTCCGCTGTCTGAAATATAACAAAAAAAAAAAAAGTGCGTTGCACTTTGTAAAATTATAAAATACATTATTTAAATGAAAGGTAGTTAATATTAATGATTATGAAATTACCAATATCATCCATTAATCGTTTTATAGTATATTGTGCTCCACTTTGTTCTTCCAAAGGATCGATATTTACTTGTATTCTAATAATATTTAAAATATGTTTATATTATATTAATAGTATGATTTATATCATCAAAACAAGTTACATACTTATTGTTAAACTCTTCGCATTTAATTTCATATTCAGATCTAAGTTTTTCCATTTCCGAACGAACCACTGCCAAATTAGTTTGTGTGTCAATTAATTTACGTCTCAGTTCTCTTGATTCTTCTATGGTCTCGTCCATATCGTTTTTGTCTACTTTTTTTTGGCTTAACACAGTGTTCACCTTTATAAAATTTAAATGTATTAAACATGAACCAGAACATATCAATAATATATACTGTGAACCTTTTGAAACAATTTCAAATGTGTTTTTAACTCTATTGTTTCGGCTTCCATTTTTTTCATCAATTCTTTTTTTTCAAATTCAAATTGTTCTCTTGCTTCGTCTCTGGCTTGAGCTTCAACTTTTGCAACTTGTGCATCTATTTCTTCCTCTAAGCCTCGCAGTCTTGTTAGATGTGATTGACGCTCACTGAAAAAAAATAAATATTTTAACTTAATTGTTAAAATTTTACATTGCAAATTATGTAAACATTATACATTTTTGTATTATACTTAATACTTATGCATTATACCGATTAAACATGTTTTCAAGTTTTTCATTATCTTCATGTAATCGTTTTACATCCTCCATTAATGAACTCAAAGCTCCTTCAAAATGTGTTATTAGTTCTGATGATGGACTACAATTCTGAATCTCCATGTACAAATCCGCTAATTTTTTCCCACTGAAAATACATAGGAGTAAATGACATAATAATATGCAAAACAAAAATAATAGAAACATTATTTGATTAAAGAATTCTAAATTTGTATAACTTCATACATAATTGAGTAGTAAATAAATGTATATACCTTTAAAATACTTTACTAGATATACAATATTATTGCTATATTTAAAGTATTAATTCATATTAATAATTTGTCATATCTACTTTAAAAAATACATATTAAATTTAACAGATCAGTAAAAATATCTTGTAATATCTTGCGCATATATATATATAAGCCTCAGGTTCGGCGTGGATTATCATTTAACAATAGAAAAGACTCAATTAAATAATTAAAATTAACTAAGTGGGTACCCAAGTACAAATTTTAATAAAAATTTAAAAACGGATCCACCCTAAAATATGTAGATAGGTTATTAATTAAGTCATTAAAAGACGCCGGGAAAAACTTCAGCTTAATATGTGTTTTAACTAGTAGGATATATTAAATTCAAAAAAATAACTAAAATATATTACATACAACATGATTTCATTATCAAATAAAATGAGCATGTGGAGTGCGTCACACATATGAAAAAAAAAATGAAAGATGAAACAGAATATTATAAATATATTTTATAAATTATGAAAAAGTTTTCTATAGAATTATTCAGGAAAAAAGTTCCAGATATTAAAACAAAAACAATTACCTGAAGGACTATAATAATTAAAAACATAGTTAAATTTTCCATATGAAAACTGAAAAGCTATAATTACGATTATCGGTGATATTTCTGTAGAAATAGATATTAAGAAAAGAATCTAGAAAGGCTTAATGCTCTTACCTATCCAATTTAATGTATAACATTTAAGAACGATAAAAGGAGTTATAAAGGTGAGAAAATGAAATCAGAATAAACAGAATAAAAATAAAAATTTTCAAATTTGCAGATAATCAAGTAAAAAAGGCGCGATCAGCAAAAGTACTACAATAAATAGCTTAAAAAATAAACTACACAACACAATGTTTTTTGGAATTATTTAACACACTTAAATAGGTATTATACTTTTTAAGCTATTATAGTGAAAACATAAATGTTTTATATATTTTAAATACCTATGGACTGATAAGTTTAAGACTAACTAAATTGTTATTAAGTCTTGACTTCAATACACAATTTTAGAACTATTATTAAACTAATTTTGTATTGTGCGTTTTTTTAATTTTAAAGAAACCGGTTTATAATAGAATTAAAAAAGATTTTTTTTAATGAAATTGGAATCGACAAAAAAATTATTAAAGTTCTAGTCCCCGTAACCGAGTATATGTATTGTACATAAAAATAAAAGGTAACATATTGTTTAAACAAAATGTCTAAGACTGAAAAAAAATTAAGTTAAAAGTTATTTTTTCTTTAGCGTTTTAAAATAAGTATTTGATCGTTTTACGTAATTTATTAAATAACTTATTATAATTTATAATAATAATAAATAGTATAATAATTAGGCTTATAATTATTATAATTATAAAACCGTTGTTTTTATATAATTAAATTGTATTTTGATCATATAATTGCATTGTGATAAACATATTGCAGTATATATTATGTGTATTCTATAGGATACAAATTATACAATATACACATCACACATATATATAAGTGTATACCGTATATTATGTACAATTATACAGTATATATACAGCATATTTTCGAATTAGGAATTCCCAAATTAAATAAAAGCACGAAATGTATGTATACTGTATGAACATAATATTATATAATATTATAATGTAACGATAAATATTAATCGATTTGATATAAGTTATAAATACCTTGTATGGAATAATTTCTTTAAAGCTGGCTCTCCGATAACAGCTACAAAATTTGACCACGCTTGTGAGTTCCTCTTTTCCAAATGCCTATGAGACATATATTCGTTGGGTTTGTCTTGTTTATTAGGAGATAAAAAATCACGAAATCCCCAAGCAAAGTCCTCCAGGCATATTTGTCCGTCACCGTCACGATCCAAATCTGAAAATATCACATCCGAATCGCTGGGTTCGATATCAAATTTGGCGCATAATTCTTGAAATTCTTCTGGACCAATTTTCCCTTCGCCATTTCGATCACACTCGTAGAACAAGTCTTCTAAATGAACGTCACTCATGATGCTTCACACTTTTTATAAAGTGTTCTTGCGCTTGTGTTATGACCCCTTTTACGCACTACATTATATTTGTAATAATTATTGCCAACTAATATGTGTCATGATAATAAAAACCAAGCCGAAGAAGATAAATATTCACACGTAAGTTATTCGTAGTTATTAGTTAAGGTATTAATCACGAATATACACTAAACGTACTCACTATAACAGAACAAGATGTTTTAAAACGTATAAAATAAAAAAAAATATGACATATTTCATCACTAAAAATTGGCAAATATATTTTGTGACAAAAATATTTTACATGCACATACAATTTGGTCTATCAGACAACGCGACGTCATGTATTTGTTCATTGGTGTTATGTTACTTAAGCTGTTTAAACACTGCACGAATCATTGTATAAATAATATCCATGTTATTGCTTTATGTATTACAACCAAAATATAGCGTTGTTAAAATGAATATCAGCGACTATTGTTATTTGTCTTTCTAGTAAATAATACAAATCTATATAGACAGTAATTATATTAGAATTTAACATTATAAGATAGAATTTTATAGAATAAAAATTATATTAAGAGTAATATCATAAAACACGTATAATTCAGTTTTTGTGACATAAATAATTTAACTTCCAACTAAATATTAAATTAATTTATTATCTAAAAGATTAAAAATTCTTATAAAGGAATAATCTTATCAATATCTTAGGTAGTACATTAGGAGATTATTATTAGGGAACGGATTTAAATGCTCTAAAAAGAAAAAGAAAAATACTTTAAAAAAATATGATTTAATGCTCTAAAAAAATGCTCTTAAAATTATTTTCAACATTGAAAAAATTTGTATTATATAAATTTTTATTTTTAAGTATTATTTATTTGTATCATTTTCATCGTCTTCTAGTTTCACTAGATTTTTACTCTGAAAATGAATATACAATTTAGATACATTCATTATACTTTTACCTTGTGTTTCATTATAGCACTGTATAATCAGGTGCTGTTTAGTTTTTATCGAATATTATCAATTATTGTATAAATAATTGATAAAATTCGATATGATAATGACTTAAAACATAAAAAATGCATTAAAAATATCTAAAATGAAAAATATAAGTTATATTTTTTAATAACTCCTTGATGTGTGAAATTAACTTTATGCTTGAAAAACAATGATTTCGGAAAAAATGCATTTTACATTTAAATCCGTTCCCCAATTATTGTATTTACAAATTAGTGAAAATTAATAAGAGTTAAATACATTTTTATGAAATGTGTACTCAGTTGAATTGGTATTAAATGATTAAAATTATTGTTTTAAATAGTTTCCATACATCACCAAGCGATTTAATATTAAATTATAAATTATTTCGTATATAAAAAGTATATTATTTAAGAAGACACTACAGCCGCATTTGTTGTATCCATCTTACAAATGTTAAACATAACAAATACTGTTATACGCGAGTAAAAACCAAGAAGGCTACAATCATAATTAAGAAAGTAAATTTTCACCACATAAAAAGAATAACTTTGGCTGTGAAATAAATTTTTTATTTTTTCGATATCAAAACTATAAAAAAAAGTTATTCAAGTTTAAAAATAATGGATTTTTAAACAATAAGAACTTTTTTCATATAAGTGATATGAAAAAAAATATAAACGATACTTCACAGATAATGTTCTCAACTATATTGCATATAAATTTGGAGTCTTAACTATCTTTACATCCTGCATAGGTCTATCCTGCGCAAAACAGTTTTTGCTATATTATTCATGTGTAAGATAGAGATAACATATGCGTGTGTAGCGTCCTCTTATCTTAAGAATTAGTTATTACTACTTAATAATGCTTAGTTATTACTAAAATGTTAGTGTTGAATATATTTCACTATTCGTAAATTCCTACACGAGAGTAAAAGGTAAAGAATTACATACGTTAATTCCTATATATATGATGTGTAAGTTCCTACACGGAAAAAAAAGGTACGTATGTTAATTCCTATACAGCGTAAGACAGATGCATGTGTAAAAAAAATTACTATATTTTATGTAATATTATAAGTTATCAAACTGATTATACTGTCTTAAAAAAATAAAAATATCATTAAATATTTTATTTTTATATATTTTAATTGTAAATATATATATATATATTACATTTTATATAATATTATAACTATAAGTTATCAAACTGATGATATGAAAATAATATCATTTAGAAGAACATAATAGTGTGGACTAAGTGTCAAGTGAAGAATTATTATTATCACATAATAAATGAATTATTATTATATTAAAATGTATAACAGTATTATATGATATAACTGATATTAGATTGAAAACTTATCAATTAAAAATATACGCAGTGTAGGAACTTACACATGTATTTTTTACCTGCTAGCTCTCGTATAGGGACTTATATTCGCCCGATAACGGACTAAAATATAAAAAGCAGATAAAAATCAAATCAAATAATATATAGGCAACTAAATATATTTCAAATGAAACAAAATTTTAATAACTGGGTAGTCAGTAATATTGATACTCACATGAATGATTCAAGGTTTAATATCTGCCGTTAAAATAATGTAAGGTTATTTTCTTTTCCACAATTCCACTCACGCGATACCTACCTAAGGACATTACAAATTAAGGGGTTAGATGCATATTCTCCTACTGTTTAATGATATAAATGTTCTTATGTAGAATTTACATGTAATATCAATGGTTTTTATAATCCGATTAAAGCGTGATAGTTTTGTTTTATAATGTCTTTTTTTTGTCATTTTTTGTGATCAACATTTTTTTATATAATTGGTAAAGAGTAAACTACAATGTTCAGAAGATAAATTTAATAGCTCCCAACATGGTTGGTAGTTGAATAATGCAAGAAACATTTACGTTAAAACGCATTTTTTTATTTTTTTGTTTTAATGAAATTCTAATAACTTTTTAATGAATTACCTATTATATAATATATATAATATGTATATGCATTAATTTAATTTCGAATATGGTTACCAAAAAGTTTTATAATCATATTTAAAGTTTGATCTTCATTAAAATCTATTTAGTTCATAAAATTATTTTGTCAGTAATATAATTTATTTTTATTTTTATTAATATAATTAAAATGTTTTTTTAGTTATAACATTATATTAATACTTATTTAATCTCTATAAATTACCAACAATAATTTTATTGATCTTATAAAATTTTAATAATGTGTCTTTGTTATACTTTAAAAAAAATAAATTTAAAAATCCTTATTCTGAAAGACGCCTAGGTATAAGAACTATATTACATAAAAATAAAGGTACAAAAAAAGTTTAACACGAAACTTTTTTCTTGGAAACTATAATGGTCATTTTTAAAAATTTAATAGTCTAAACACATGCGGTAAAATGTCAAACCATTTTAAGCGAATATTATTAAAATATACAATTCAAACAAGTGATGAATTTTAAGTATAACTATTCATTATATTATACACACAAAACCTATGTTAAAACGTATTGATAAGTCAACAAGTCTGTCATGGGTTTATTGTTGTAAGGTCACACGTTGCATTTGGCCTAAAATAATAAAACGATCTGTTTTGATGGATGGATTATTGAATTATACGTACCCAGTATAGATAATAGTATGAGATAAATACAACACTGATAAATAATTTATAGCTTCCTACACGATTAAAAAACTGTTTAAGCATTATTTTGGCATTTGGCCATCCCCACACTGCTGTTACATACATATTATACACGCAAAACTAAAGTCTATTTAGCTTAGTCACTATTCTAATATATTAAATTAATTATTAATTTTGTCGGTGTCGGCACATTAGTACATATTATAACAATTATATACTTACTCTAATATGACGAACTAATGCGACTCGCGGTGACGGCGTCAGTTTAAGAAAAAATATATATTATTTACGGTTGTGTAAACGTGATACGCATAATATCTGTCAATTACCGTGGTTAGTGACTATTAATTATTAAAGCTAGTTAATTACCCATCAAATTGTTGATATAACATTATAATTGTAGAATAATTAAGTTCGGTAATTCGATTTCGTATTCTGGTCATCTAATAAATATCATATTATAATTTAATTTACAGTTACTTGCAGTGGGTAAATTATAGATATAATTACCATGAATGAAATTGGCTTATTATATTGTAACCCTAAATCGTTATTATGGAAAGGTTAGAATAATTAGAACGAATATAATTTAAAATTTTTCTAAATTATAATTATCTAAGTCATTAGGTTTGCTATTAGTCTATTATTTATGTAAGATTATTATTAATTTTTATAGTTGTTGTATACAATTTAGGTGAATTATGTCTCCTGTTTTTGTTAGATAACATTTTAATAAACCAAGTGATAAGAAACGACCTCTATATTAGGAATAATATGTCTTTTAAATATTCGTACCTATTGGTTACAATAAAAACCCTAGGTAGTATATAGGTTCTTTCTACATACAGATATGTATTAATCTCCACTTTATGTATCTACTACTTATTACAGCAAATTATGAGAAAAAAAAATGTATTATCCACGTAATATAGAATATAAAATACCTACACTATATCTATCAATAATCTATTAGTTATTTCCATCTAAATATTATTATTGAATTAAATATCAACCTGCTTGCCTTGTCTTATTTTAGTGTTTTTACAGTTTCAAAAACGATGTTGAAAAAGTATTAATTATTAACATAAATTTATAATATCAATAACATCGCGTTTATTTTTGGTGCCACAATGATGACGTAAATGCAGACAATTATTTAAATATTCATACAAAAATCCATAATCGAGATCAATGTTTTGAAACCATAATTGACCTTATACACTACCTAAATACATAGTAAATAATCACTTGAAGTAGGTAAATATATAATTAAATAAGGTCTATGCTGACAAGTGACAACCTACTTTCTACGTAAAATCGTTAACACAAGGATTACCGTCAGTGGGTGGTTAGTCCGACAAGCCTCATAACATAATATGTAATAACTAGGCAACTAGTTTTATCACCGATAATAGTATACCTAATATCTATAACTACTATACTGAGGAAATGGTCTGAGATTTTAATTGTACATTTCTATGTTTTTATTTTCTTTCATAAATTACGTTATACTACCGTTATGGATACGCGGGAATCTAGTTAAAAATTTAAAACTGTTAGTGATTTAATTTGTTTATTAATTAGTAGGTACCTAAGTAATAATAACAATACTTAAAAACCAACGTCATATGTATAGTAGGTACCTAGTTTATATGTATATATATATAATTACTAGCCGTACATGGTCCTAATCGAGTGAATGTATTTGTACAGATTCATTGGAATCGCATATTTTTTGTAAACATTCCCACTCATAATATATTTATTTTAACTTTGAAGGTTTTCTGAATACGAATAACATAATATATATTAATATACATTATTACATATTATAACACATACTGCGTTCAGCGTATTCTACGGTTATAATTATAAGTAAAAATATGGACGACGGATGACGTATTTCTGTCCGATTTGTTTAATAATATTGCAAAAATTATTTCGGTTCATAACGATCAAATAAATTAGTTCGTCGTGGCAAAAATATTTCGGTTTAACGATGGTTATCATAGTATTACCTACTATTGTATGATGATAATAAATTCGGTATACATATTGAATAACCGAGGAAATTACGTCGACTTCGGAGAACCACTGTAAATTACATTACATTATTTACCTACATTTTTGGCCTTGTGATATCACGTTGATGTTACCCACAACAATATTTGATTGGGCGATTATTTTGACAAGCAACACTCATTATTTCAAAATCTATTAGAGTTTTTGAAAATATTTTTAAATCTTTTGTTTTTTTTTTAACGACAACATGCGTTTTTGACTTCGTGTTCTGAAGCAGAATATTACACAATGATAATAATATAATCTTTGTTTTGTTTCCACGTGTTGTGAGCGTATGATATCACGTGGGACGGAAATACGAGAGCGCGACGACGGTGATGATTATTCTATTCAAATTGCCCACAGCCGCGCCATAACGACTTTCGAGCGCATTTCCTACTGCAGTACTGCCCAAAACGGCACAGTGCACTAGGAATACTGTACAGGTACCCGCCGCTGAGCAAGCCTGCCAAGACCTACAGGTCTCTCGCGGCGTTCTCCAAATAAGCACTGCTCTGCGCGACGTTGTCCGTGTTTCGCAGTGACGGGGTGCCGTAACTCAGAGACAGCCGGACGGCATAGCACACGCATATAACCTGATACGAGTATAGTAAGTACATCGGTGCGCGCACGCGTTTGTCGGCATCTGTAGGTACCTATACTACGTCCAATACATTATACTGTGGTGCCGAGTGTGCGCGCGTGCATGTGTACGAAACAAAATCGATATAACGTGCGTATCGAAAACGCCACGCAATAGGGTTTGCCGCGGGGGAGAGGAAAAAGTTTGAAAACGCCGCACGAACAGTGGAGGGGAGAAGGGGGGGGGAATAAAAGGAGAAAATAATCGGCGTCGAAATGCGTCCGGCGGAAGGGTGCGATGGCGCTATCTAGCCGTTGTTTATTGTGGTCTCCCGGAGGAGAAACGTATTCCGGAGGAAGAAAACTACGATAATGATTTGGTCATAGATTGAAATAAATCGTGAACAATACGATATTAATATCAGTGATGAAATAAATATAACATTCGAATGGAACGGCGTGAACCTCGACCTCCCGCCACTGGGTCGGTTTTCGGTCGGCCGACGGCCGTTCGTCTGTGGTCAATAACGCACCGGCATTGAGTACTTCATACATATTATTACTATGTTAAAAAAAAAAAAAAAAAAAAACGCTGTAGGTAATCGGAATGACTAATGACATTATTCTTTGGACGTTTTCCTGCGGATTCGGCGTTCGCATACCGGCGGCGGGCGCGTCAGTCCAAAATTCGCGTGACCCCGCCACGCCCCACCGTAAAAACGACGACTGCTATCTCTCGCGTTATCGACTCGAAAATAGTAATAACATCATTATTGTGTGTTTTGCGAATATTACTATTGCCAACACGCGCGCACACTATACCCCGTCGTCCCATATTATTATTATAATATCGTTGTGTACTATCAGCGTGTACATAATTGATAACGTCCACGCCGGTTATCTCCATCGCCTTTATCGCTACCCGACAAGGTAATCGGTATTATTATACATATATATATATATATATATATATATATATATATATTATATTGAAATAATAGTGATATAATACAAAGTGCACGACTCCGCAGAGTGTTTGATCAATCGGACAGACAGAGATCAAACGGTCGAAAAAAACCGAACCGTACGGCGGCGGTGTGTGCATCACGTAAAACGAGGACGCGCGCGCCGACCGACCGCCGACCGGTGGTGACTACCTATATAGTGCAAAGAGCGTACGTGCGCGCGCGCGTGTGTGTGTGTGCGAGAGCGTGCGCGCGCGTTTGTGTGTGTGTCGTGTGCGTGCGTGTTTGCCGTGTGCGTCCATCGTGTACGTTCCGCAAACTTTTGAATAATTCACGTCGCCCGTACACCGTAGGCGGTACCCACTTTACCTTCTATCGACTTTTCCCGCCCAAAATACCTATCGGACTTTATTTTTCCTTACTACTGGCCATTGCAATATTCGCCGTCGTCGACCCAGAGGACAGGACCCGTGTCACTGTAAGCACAGAACTAGAACGACGACTGTCGACCACCCGCCCACCCACACGTCGCGAATACCGCTTTTCGGAAGACGCACTTGACCGCGATCCGACGACTTTCCGCAGCTCCGTGTTCCACCGACGCTAGATCCTCTCCATGCCGCTCTGTTCCCGCCGACACCGACGTCACCTCAACCATTGATCTTAGCCGTACCCACGTGAACGAACGACAGTGGTACGCCGAACATGTCTGTGGCCGTTTTGACTGCCGTCGCGGTTTTCATCATCGTCGTGTTTCGCATGCTCAACGTGTCCAGCCAACCTCAGAAGCCGTCCTTCTTTTGCAGGGACAAACAGTTCCTCAACAGAGTCCTCAAATTCGCACCCCAACTTGATGAGCCGTAAGTACATACTACCCGCCGCTGACACGAGTACCTAATCGCCAACCTATCTTACTCGTCTGTTCGTTCTGTACCTGCTGCAAAGACGGCTTGATTTTCTTTGACTTTGAATGCGGGGGGGAATAATTGAAATAATATCAATACTGTCTGGGTTACTCTATTATGTATAATGACTGATAAATGTATGCAGTGCCTACAATTTTACGTGAAATTTACATTAATATACAATCGGATGATATCATGTGCTAGTTCTGATACTAGTTAAAAATTTGCTTAATACTGTTTAAGTGTTGTGTTATATTTAAATATAATTTGTACACTTTAATTAGGAACCATTGATATCCATTGTTAATTAACTTATTGCTCGTTATTGCTCTTTTGTTTTAATTTCTTGTAATTAATGGGTCAACTCTAATTCGACTAAATATCAGATTATCTTTGATTCATTATCACATCTATGAGCTTACTTAATTCATACACCTAGATTTGAAGTTTTTGAAATTGTTTGGAGTAAATTAGTAATGTTGGTATAGGTATCAAAGTATTCAGGTATTATCAAGTGTATTATGTCTAATCTACTAAAAAAAAATATTTTAAATTTAAAATTACCTATTGTCTATTTAACCAGTTATGTTAGGTACATGTATTGTTTTATGATCAGTATCTAATTATTATTCATCAGTACTCTTTTATACCTACCTACCTATTACTCATGTCTATACATATAAAATACTAGGTACTTAGATTAGGTATACCTAATGAATGGTTAGGCACTTTGTTAGACATTTTTCCATTTTGATCTAATTTCATATTTCTTATTGTAGGTATGTAACTATTTTACATGAGTTTTACATATTCATATAATATATATATTAGGTAATATAAAAAAAAAAAAAACAATTTATGAATACTAATATGTAAGTATATAAATTATTAAATATACAACTTAAATGTATATCTAATGTTTTTAATCAGAGTTATATCTTTTTGATGGTATTAATATACTTGGGTTCCTACCTATTATAATAGGATATTCCGTAGAATACTTACAAGTTAGACTACTTATCTCCATGTTACATTTCTAACACTTTTGTCTAATTATCCATATGACCTCATATATTAATATAATATAATAATATGAAATTATAATTTAAATATTAAAATGATAAATATCATATCTTTTTCCTAAGTATTAGTATAATTTTTTTAGTGGGTATTATCAGTAATTACTATCTAATTAGTTGGTATTTATATGTTTTGTACTAATTAATCATAGTACATATTTAATTACTAGTCTATAATCTGTTAAATTACTTTCCATTAATTTCTAATAACCTATAATACTATAAGTTACATGTTTTAATTAAAATATCATTAAATTTCTTCAATTTCACATTCTTGTAGTTGTCAAACATTGAGAAAAAGATTGTTACTTTAATTAGATGGTTTGTAGTTAAAAGAAATATTATGGACTTTTAATGAATTAAATTAGTTTTATAGGTACATACATTAAACTATTTTTAATTGTATTTAAATTTTAAATTGCAAATTTAAAATAACATTTTTTTTTATTTGATAAAATGCTTTAACAATTAGCCATTAACCTTTATTGATAAAAATTGAAGGCTACCTAATAGCTACATTTTTTTCCATGTGTATTTTTAGCCCACTTTTTTATTATTTATGCTTTATAAATAGTGTTTATTTTATTGGAACCAGTATGATACAAATACAATTGTATGTATGAAAATTATCTTTCAACCTCATTATTTAAAAATAAAAAATTATTTGCAAGAAACTTCAAATCCTACTTATACACTTTAAGTGAATAACACATTCTTACAGTTTTTATATTGAACACCTGTTAGATAAGTTATTTAATAATTAAATAATTTATACTCATCCTAAAGTTCCTTAATAATTATTCAGTTAGATAATCAAATAATTATAATTATAAAGAATGAATATTTGTTTTATTTTATTCGTATATTTTTTCAAATTAAGAAATGCTATTAAAATATTTTCTTTGAGATTGAAATAATTATTTACCTTTTTTTAAAATTATTTTTATTTCATTTTCATATAAGTATATAAAAGTAAATAAATAAATGAATTAGGTTATTGTCCAATATTGAATATATAAAAATGGTGTTTTTAATTTGTGGTGGTATCTATTACAAATATTAGTCATTCCTTTAATATCTTACTATTTATATCCATCCAGATAAGAATATAATAAGCAATGATGCCATTAAAAATTATATTATTAATGACTAAAATCAAGCTAATAACCTTAGTAGTTGAAGCTGTACCATGAAAAAAAAAATGACTAAAATGTCAACTAAGCAATAGGTATTTACTTGAAATATTATGTAACATAAAAAATAGTAATAACTTACTTCAAATTATCTTTTTGCACATGCCATTAAAAAAAAAAAATATCACTAAGCACCCATATTAGTACTATAAAAAATTGGTTTAATTCAAATTAAATTTAAAAATAGTAATGATGTTATTATATACTACGTAATTAAGTTATTATTTAACATTGAATGAATTATTCATGTCTTTGTATTAATAAATTTATAATTAATAGAAATATATATAAGTGCTAATATCTCACTTAAAAGTTGAAATGTTTAATAATATCATGCTTTTTAGTTATTAGGAGTAAAATAACAAATATTAAATTAAAATAAGTTCTATATTTGTGAATAGCAATTATGTAGGTATGAGTATTTAATATGATAATTATTGCAATATGTAAACTTTACAAATGTTTAAAATAAAATAACAATTGAAAAACACATGTCTTATGAATATCTATTTAACATAATTTTGTTACACATCAAACTGTATATAATATTGTGACTTTAAATTGCATATTATGCAAGTCTAAATCTGTTCAGATCAGGGCTAGGTAATAATTGTTTATATTAGAGAATATGGCACTGGTGGAGCCAGGATTTTTTTTTCAGGGAGGGCTGATCAAGTTTTGTAAAGTAAAATTTAAGATTTTTGTAGCAATTTTCATAGACCATCAAAAATTAAAATAATTATTAAATTTTCTTAATATTCCTAGTGGGGCGGGCTGCAGCTCCCTCAGCCCTCCCCATGGCTACACCATTGGAATATGGGTTTATTTATTTTGGTTAAACAACACTTAGACTTTTCATTTCATTAATATTTAAATAGGTACAAAAAACAGAAGATAATGTATTTCATATTATAACATTTTTCTACAGAAGTAATGAAAAAATATGTTTTATCTTTTAAGAGTTATTATTGAGTTCTTACGTAAGAAACGCATTTTTTTCTAATAGCCTTTTCCAACCTTTCATTCATTCAATAATTAGATAACAATTTATCTGAATATTATCGCACTTTTCTATTAGACTTTTACCTAGTTAATTTTTTAAAAATTTTAATGTAGTAGATGTTGTTAGATCTAATTAAAATAATCTATAGAAATATGATATTGAACATATTCCTTTATTGTATTTACATTTAAAGTTTAATTATACTTTACTATAATCTTTTCATTTTTTATATGATTGATTCATAGGTTAATAAGAATCATTATGAACAAATACTGTTGGACTCATATTGATGAACAATTATAAATTAAATAATTTAAACTCAATTTAAAGTTTTGAAAATTGTTTACTTATCAATATTTTAATACCTACATTTAGAGTACATATAATATATTTGTACAACAATACTTACATTTCAAAGTATAGATATTTTTATCAGCATTTTGTTTCATTAAATAAGGCTTTTGCATTAAATATATGTTAACAATATTTATTTAGTTAATTTTAATCAAATTATATAACTATTTAAACAGGTACTTATTATGATAAAATTGGTTTTTTTATTTTCTATCTAAAGACTTACAAAAAATAATTAATTTTTTTTCTATTTTTTTTTTTTATATAAAGATTAATATCTTGATGTGGTGAACATAATCAAGAGCTAAACAAAATGCATTTTTTGAGTGATTTGATACAATTAATGGTAATTCTATATTAAAGCGCAGAAAGCAACAACTGCGTCTTATATCCGTGATAAATTATCTGAATTAATCATGTAAAAATATATTGTTAATACGAGTACATTAGAATTGGGTTAAATTAAATACAATATGTGTGTGTGTGTGTGTGTGTGTGTGTGTGTGTGTGTGTGTGTGTAATAATACATGTAATTTCTCATCAAATAGCTAATCAATAATATTCATAAATCTTAATTTGTTTTTATATCTTAATTTTTTGTTTGTAGTTAGGTATTTAACTATTTTTTAAATTGTTGTATTATACTTACCTATACTTATCTTTTCATATCAATATTTTAATTATTACTAAACAATTATTAATTTTATTTCAGATATGTACCAACTAGATTGTGGGGATTCAGTGGTCATGTTCAAACTATTTTGTACAGTGTTTTTGGTAGAGTGAGGTGCCCATGCCCAAAAGGTGACAGAAAATTTTTAAATCTCGATGATGGAACTACTCTTACATATGATCTGTTTAAACCAACTTTTAATGAACCAGAGCTAGGTTTGTTATTAATATATTACATTTAATTCATTTTAGTTTAAATTTAATTATAACAGAAATTAAAATATTATATTAATTATTTTATAGAGGGCATCACTGTAGTTATAGTTCCTGGAATTTGTAATTCTTCGGAGAGTGATTATATTCGAACATTTGTTAATTATACTCAAAATCAAGGCTATAGATGTGCAGTTCTTAATCATGTTGGAGCTTTGCATAATGTACCTGTTACCGCTTCTAGAATATTCACATATGGTAAACATATTTTAATATCTATAGCAAAATTATAATTTATAGATGAAGTAAAAATTAAAATTGTATTATTAATTTCAATATTTTTAATAGATAAATAAATTAAAAATTGCATTTAAAAAAGCAAAACTCAAACTATAAATAATAAAAATAATGTAACACTTCTAGATCTTGTTTTTAGTTTTTATTAATATTAAATAATAATTATTATTATATTTTATGTATAAAAGTTACTGCTTATTGGATTTATGGTAAATACTAAATAGATACAAATAGTATGGTTTCAAAGTGAGTCTAATGTAAATTTGGTTCACTCGTTTGGTTAAAATATATAAATGATCTTGATAATGTCCAATATGTTTTTGAAAATAATTGCTTATGTATCTAATATAAATATCACTAGAGATACTTTTAATGTTGTTGAAAACTTATAAAGCCTAGACTAACTATGTAAAATATGTAAATTAGCAGGTATTATGTTAGTTAACAATATTTTAAACAACCTCATCAATTGTCCTGAATTATCAACTAAATTTGGTTTCTGCATACTATGTAGAAACACAAGGAACTTATTTGTAATTCTTAATTATCCTTAATTATAAAACCAACAGTAGAAATAATACATTTTTTTCATTTGTCTGTGAATATAAAAATAAATAAATATATATATATTTTTCATCTATCACTGTTATAATAAGTCAAAAACTGTTACTGTTAATACAATTATTTCAATGTAAACTACCTAAGTTGTATTCAAATAAATTTAAAAAATGTTTATTTATAGGTCACACAGATGATCTTCATGTAATGCTTTGCAATTTATCAGAACATTATCCTAATACTAAAATTATAGTTATTGGATATAGTATGGGTGGTAACCTGGTTACTAAATACCTTGGAGAATCTCGTCATAATAGGCCAAGTAGTGTTATTGCTGGAGTATCTATATGTCAACCATATGATGCATTAAAGTAAGCAAAATTATTATTATTTATTTAATCTGTTGTATTTAATTATTATTTAAATTGTATACTTATTATTTACTTCAACACGTTCACGTCTCCATACATTTCAGAGGTTGGGTACTACCAGCCGCGTAAATATTGATAAAATTACACTCGCGATGATCAGGCAAATTATATACATTAAAATGACTATGGGTCATCATCGGCTGGTAGCGCCCGACATCGAATGATAACTATGTATCGTCATTGGAGTTGAACGTGTTAAGTTTATTTTATTTTTTTAGATACAATGATATAATATCAAATAATAGCATTAATATATATTCTTAATCTTCAAGAACAAAAAATAAAAAAAAAAACTAAATAATGTGTATAAATTATTTAGGGCTACTGGTGTTTTATTACATTGGCAAAACTTTCGAAGACTTTATTTGTACGCATTAACAGAAGCAATAAAAGCTTTAATTTTGAAACATAGAAGTAAACTATTAGCAGACGATATTAAAGAACAATATTCATTAATTGAAAAAGATATAATATCTGCTGCTACATTACCTGAACTTGATGATGCTTATACCAGGTAAAATTTTAAATTAATTCATGGAATAATATATATTATATGAATTTAATATTATATTTATATATCAATTTTTTTATTCATACTTGATGTATAAAAGTTGGGTTTTTCAGTTTTTTATTGATAATTTATTAATTAAATTGATATGCCTTTTGATTATGATTTTGTTATGAATAATATATTGTCTCTAATAAGTAGGTATTATTTTTAAATTTAATTTACTTAGTTAAGAGTAAATAGTTACACATTTCTTTTATACAAATTATCATTTAACTTAATTTCATTTTTTTTTTTAATTTAATTATTTTTATTTTAACATAATTTAACCCCAATAAAGTAATTGATTAAATGTATTTTGCTTACTATAAATATCTTATATTTGAATACTTAATTAATTAGATGACGGGGGTATTTTTTATTTTAATAATGCCAAAATTATCCACAGTTAAGATATTTCACAGATAAATATAATATTATACAAATATTCAAATTTTTTTGTGGTTCTAACAATAAAAGTCTTTCTAATCAAAAAACCTAAATTATACGCTTATAATTATTTAAATGATTTTACTAATATATTTTTAAGTTTATGTTATAACTTGTCTCAAAGATTTTTCACATAATTTAATTATTTATTTATTTAATTAAAAATAATATTCAAAAATCAAACTTAATATCTTATTGAAAAGTTCTTTGAGAATAGTGGTGTCTGAGATAAAATAAATACTGGATAAATTAGTAGTATCAGATAAATATATATTCACTGTTTTCGTCATACTTGTTAATGGCCCTAATATAGTCATTAAAAACAATATCATATGACTTAGGAATTGGAGAGCAGAGTGTTTAGTGTTTATTAAAACATTCAAAATATGAATCCTTAAAAATATATTTGTTCAATGCAAATGAACATAACTGTACCGAGTGATACTTTAAAATACTATTCAATCATTAATAACTTAGTTAGTTGAAAACAATGAAACTCTTAGAATAAGTAAAATAAGAAAATATATTATTTAATAAAAATGATATCGTAACAAACATAATTTCTAAATCATGAATCTAGGCAAGTAGATTGGACATTACAATTTAAATAATTATGTTTAATATCATTTGATTTAATACTGATTGGTCTTTTGCTTTTAATATAATATTATAAAAAAAGTGGTATACTAAACTTCCATTGATAATTATCACTGTATCAAAAAAATATATTATGAGTACTTTAAATTAACAAATAACAATTTTAAAATTGTTGTCAGAAATTTTACGATCTTTTATATTATTACCAAGAAATAAGTGATATACAATTGTGGAACATTTAATTTAAATACTAAGTAATATATATATTTTTTTGTTATTTATGTAACTAATTGTTTTTTTTTAATTATAAAAAAATGTAATATTTACAAAATTAACAAAAGAGTAGAATTGCATATAAAACAATCAACAATATTTATTCAAATAAACATTACCGCAAAATGAAATATAACTTTTTATTAGCTTGTAAAAATACTTAATAGCATTAATGAAATCAAAATTACATTCAAAACTAATTTAATATAATAAAAACAAAACAAAGATGGTAATATCAATACACATTCACTAATATTTACAACTACTAGTAATTAATTATATTAATTTTATAAAGTAAATTATAGTTATGGTATATTCCCTTTAGGTTAAACTAATATAATTTTCAATATTAGGTTTAAAGAACACTTAACAAGAATAAGGCTAAAAATCAAAAATCTTTAACGTGTACTAAGTAACAATTATAACATAATTAAAAGTCTTACAATATAAAATAAATAATTCAACTCTTACATTATTGCAACAATTCTTGAATAATATCATTTATACAATATAAAAAAAAAGAATTCTTTACACATAACTAACATATAAGATTTTAAAAACAATTCAAAATTTTAATACTTAATCGATTATAGTTAATAATTATGTACTAACGTGATTTTTTATCAAATGTAATCAAATAAATATCACATTAATTTGTGTACCTAATATTTTACTATGACTTATTTAAGTTGATTAAATTTAAAATGATGGACTATGTTCATAACTAATAACTATAATTTTTTTTTAACATTTTTTTTTTTAGTTTTATTACAGTGAAACCTGTAATGCTATAGTTAACAGGATCAGTAACAGTGTCTGTTGTAAATATGCTTTAGTATTTATTTAATGAAACTAACTATACATTTTATGAAAAAAAAAAACAGTAAAATAATGTTTATATACATAAGTACAAACATAATATAGATGTAATTATAAATATACACAATTTATGTTATTGTTATTGAAGATACAAGAAGTATATATTTAATCTATGTTTTGACAAATAATTGTGTATTTTATTGTTGCAACTGACGACGTTATATAATATGTAGATATGCATATATTTATATTAATTGAGTTTAAATTTTATTTTTTATTGGTAAGAAATATTAGTATTTATTTCCACAATAGTAAAAATGTTTTATAGACTAGTCAAAATTATGAACTTAGATAATCTTAGTTTATAGTCTAAATGTACTCTGTAATTTCTATTTATTTATCATTACTTTCATTTTGTCTGCTTGGATTGGTGTCCATTATATATTGGTATAATGTTAAGTAAGGTTTCACTGTATTTTTAAATAATTAAAATTATTTATATAACATACTATACATTTATCAAAGTTGTGTATTTAAATAACTTAAATAATTTGTAGTTTGATATACATACCAAGGATAATATATTACATAACAATTACATTCTATGATAATTATTTTTTTTATACATATATTTAAAAATAAATTGAAAAGATATGAAAAAGAGAGGAAGTATTGTAATAATTAGAGTCAACCCAATAACAGTTTTTTCTTATTTAATATTTAAACTTGATCTAATATTAAGTATTTTTAGTTCAATAAATAATACATTTTTAATTTTATTTTTATAGAAAAGTCAATAATTTTAAAAACCTTCACGAGTTTTACCGATGGTCAAGTTGCTTGCATTACATAAACAATGTAAAAACACCAATGATATTTATTAACTCAAGAGATGATCCATTGGTGCCAGAAGATTTATTGATACCTATTCAAAATTTTGCAAGTGAGATAATTATTTATTTATTTTTATTAAACATTTAATATAAAGTATATTATCATAGGTGTTATTTGCACAGAGCTGGGCAAATTGGTCATTAAAATAAAGTTGTTATGTTAATATAAAAACTAAGATGAAATATAAATTATTATGCAGTTTGTTTTTATGCAATTTTACATGTTATGAGACATATACATTTTTGCAATAAAAAAATCTTTAAAAATAACTAGTAATTTTTTGTTTTTATCACATTAAATTAGATTAGTTTATACATTGAATTAAGCTTGTTATTTTAAAATACAATCAATATAGATAGTTTTAACAAGATATTCATACAAATTGTATGTTTTTAATAAAAAAGAAGTTCTACTATTGTACTATTAATATTAATTTCAGTTACATTTCTGATGAAACATGTTAATTTTATTTATTTTATAGATTTATAAGATAGCTCATAAAAGAATCAATATTTGTTTTATATTTTTGTAACACAATAATATATTATTGTTAACTCAAATTGTGTCTATAAAATGATAAAGTTATGTCATATTGTCATTGAAAATTCTGTCTTGTTTATATTTAGCTCTATTACATTGAAGTTCACATTATATATTACTATGATAATATTTTAATTATTTAAATATGTATGTTTTAGAATCAAAAGATAATATATTATACATGGAACTGATGCATGGTGGTCACCTTGGATTCTTTGAAGGCGGATTCATGTATCCTAACCCTATAGCATGGTTGGATCGGACTTTAGTTTCATTATTACCAGCTCTCAGAGAACATTGTGTTGATGATATAAAAAAAACAGCAGTTTACTGAATTAATTCACTTTTACTAAATACAAGTGTATGTGTGTGCGCGTTATGTATGTATTTATATGCTATGCTGAAAAAAGGGATTTTCATCATAATTTATTACATTACTATTGATATAATATCTGATCTGTTATAGAATAGATTAGATAGTAAGTTGTTTCAAGGTGTTATGTTTTCAAGCATAAATTCTTAATTTTCAAATAGAACTACTTAAAATAAGCTAAAGTAGTGCTATAAACCCTAATATTTATTTAGCTTGTTCTTTAAGCATACCTATTTATTTTTATTAATTATTTAAAAACATCATTGTGAGTTATAACTTATATTTCATTCTAATCCTTTGTATAATATTTCTAGAACTTTAATATTAATTATCAAAATATACATTTAACTTAATGTTCTTTATGTTTTTCCTTGATTTTTTTTATTATACATGTTTTAATGCTTTGAGTTGCACATAAACTAAAATTTTCTTATTATCTCATTAATACACATAATATTATTATGTTCTGATCAATATATTGGTCTAACATAACACATTAAGCAGTGTACTATAAATTATTACTTAACCCTTGTACATATATATATTATTTAATATATTCCTATGAAAATTTCAAATGACATTCTATGTTTACAATTAATCTAATAGACTTCTTGCCGATAATCAACTTTTTTTTAACATTGATTTAAAATGTTTTATTACTACTTTTATTTTAGGCAATTAGAATATTTTTTGGTTAAATCTGCTTATTAATAATAGTTATATATCAATTAATAATTGATATCAGCATTATTTAAAAAATAAAATATATTTTATAGTGAAAAACTATTGTTATTAATATAAATTGTTTCTATTTCAGCATTAAAAATGAAAATATTAATAAAATTTGTTATTTTAAATTTATTTAGATTTTTTTTATCTTGACTATGTCAATCATAATTTATAAAAAAAAAAAGAAAAGACAATAAGTATGCTATATTTTTTTCTTTATATTCTTTAATATTTATTATTATTATTATTTTAATTTTTAATTTAGTTTATTTTGTTCAAAATACTGATAAAAATTATTTAGTTATTGTTTTTTTTAAATATTTTATTAAATATGTATAATATTCTTTTAAGATTAAATTATAATTTTTTCACTTTTCTATTAATTTAAATTTTTCCACTTGAAAAATATGAGATCCTTTTTAATATTTAATGTGGCTTTTCTTTATAAAATCATTGATTTTTTATTCTTATAACTAATGATCAGCCAATCGATTATTAAATATTAGTTCAACAAGCAATTTTATTTAATATTAAAACCATTGTATCATTTGACATTTCATCTCTTCTATTTGATGTTTTCATTAAATATTTACTTAATATACTCTTAATTTATTCATTCCAACACAATTATATAGTTTCTCCTATGAAAGTTCCTTAATTAATTTGTATTTATTTTTTTAATTCAGACTCATTTTCACTTGTAAAACTGACATACATCACCAATAATTTATAGCATATGTTCATCATTTTAACACAGTATTGTGTCCTAAATTTATATTATTTATAAGATTTCAATAAAATATTTTTATCAGCTGAAATTAATTAAAAATATTATTTAAATATTTTACTGTTTTTGTATTTCGTTTTTTTTTCAAGTTGGTATTATCTTAGTACATGACACATTTTGAATAAAAAATCATGATATTATTGTAGAACTAGTGTGTGACAAGCTCAACTTAAATGTAACTAATTATGATTTTAGCAAGCCCGATTTGTTACCACTTTTTTTAATTTATAAACACAGTTTATTGAATTATGTTCTGTTTATTGTGTTTCAATATCTTGACAAATGTTAATGAAGATATTATATTTGTATAACTGTACTCATTAAGTTATTTATATATAATATATTTATGTATATTTTATTTTGTATTTATTTGTTTTATTTTAAATGAAAGCCTATTTATTGTTTATTTTAAAATATTAATATGACTGTACATGCAATTTATTATTTATACATACATTATATACACAATATATACAAGTACAGGGTACCTAAGAAAGCTAAAAATACTTTTGAGTGTACAAATAATTAAATGTTTTGGACTATTCTAAAAACCCTGTATGTATACATAGAATATTAAAAAAAATTTGTTTAAATATATTTATGTTACTGTGTACTTATGTAAATATTTCTTAATTTTTTTAATCAAATTTAAATGATTATATTTTTCTCAGAATATCATTTTAATGAAATAAAATAATAATATTGAAAAATAATATTCAAAAACAATATAATAATATTAAATTGAATAATTTAAATTAAATATATCTGTTCACAATTAAATCTGATATTACAGAGTTTTACAATATTAAAGTAAAATAAAAAAACCACTTGCTCCATAAAGGGTGTTAAAATATAATTTTTAATCATCTAAACATTTAAATATTAATTTTAGGTAGTTAGTAACACACTAACACCTATACAAATACCTAACACATGCAAGGTAAATGATCACATGTCATAAGTGATCTACTATATTTGTATGATTTATACATTTTTTGGCAATCTGTTGTCTGCAATCATTATCTATGTCAATTACAGTATTAAATGATCGCTCTTATAATTGACCAGCAATCTAATTTACTTAACAATTATACTTGTATAATTTTTTTATGGCCATGATTCCATATCTTGATTTCTTTACTACGTTCCTTGATAATAGTTTATAAAGTATTAATTAGACCCTGGTCATCCTAAATTTATGTAACAAAAGTTTATAGTTTTGAAATAGTTACTGCAAAAGCACAAAATATTTTCATTCTATAATCTGCTGTGAATTCTTACTGGTAAATCATTTACGACACCATTATAATTATGGATTATTATCGACTGTTTTAACCATAATAATTATTCATAACTCATAAATTATTTAATATTTCATAAGAATTGGGTCAAAGTCAGGAAAACTGCGGCTTCATTCTAGGGAGGTTGATATTTTCTTAATTATTTTGGGCATAAATATTATAATACCTATCTAAATAAATACATTATGTAATTATTATTATTATTGAAGACTTGATATTTTTTGAGATTTTCATAAATTGTCAGGTCTATATTATAATATGTATAATATATTATGTACATAATACACGGTAAATATTAGGTATCTATAACCTATTTAATTATTAATAAAAAAAGCTTGAATGACATATTCCGATCTTAATTGTCTAAATGTCTAACTAACAAATCTCAACAACTGCAGAATTTACGTGTTAGGACCTCCGAAAAGTCAATGAATGTTCTAAATACAAGAATTTGCTACACAATTTATTTTAAGTACTGCTTTTTGTATAAGAAATTGTTTAATTTATAAGATAATTTTTAATATTAAATAATGTATTCTGTTATATTTTACTGTAGATATATCATGCATCGCTGTAGTTAGATAAGTAGAA
This sequence comes from Rhopalosiphum nymphaeae, assembly GCA_036289425.1. Lineage (NCBI taxonomy): Eukaryota > Metazoa > Arthropoda > Insecta > Hemiptera > Aphididae > Rhopalosiphum > Rhopalosiphum nymphaeae. The sequence goes on along the minus strand of JAZAQC010000007.1, from coordinate 16,480,062 downwards.
CCTACTATTAAATATTAATAATTTATTTTTTGCTGATATATACCTACTTCAAATTATTTCAATATTACCTATTTATTTATCAATTTTACTACTTATGGGTTAGGATCCTATAATTTTTATAGTTAATTAAATATTTATAGAAATATTTAAAGAAAGATGATAAAGACTTTATAAATTATAATTTATACTACATATAGTAATTATAGTAATCTACCATATTATGCATATTTATGTTTATGTACTACTCGTCAAGGATATTTTCTATACATGAACTATGTGTACCTATGCACCTAGTAATGAAATATAAAATGTTTAACCGCAAACGAAACAATATATTAAAGTATATATATATATATATATATATATATATGTGTGTGTGTGTGTGTGTGTGTGTATTGTCTCATTAACCCGAACACCGGCTAATCTGAAATACGAGATAATCCAAAACAGGCTTGAGAATTATCGCATCGTTGTATTTGGAGACACATTTTCCCACAAAAACACCACCCACACAATAACAATAATATCGATAGCACGTGTACGTCGTTTAGATTTGATTAAATATGTCGATTACGTTTGTGAGTTGTGTGTCATGTAACTAATTTAGGGTGACCAGTTTTACAAAAAAAAAAAAACGGGACAAACAATTTTTAGTTTAAATACTCTAAAAAAACATACATATTTTTTAAAAATATTTTTTATATTTTATAGTAACAATTTACAATTAAAATATTTTTTAACTACCTTGTTTAATATTTTAATAAAAAACTTGTTTACTTTTATTGAGTTGATGTTGATTGCTCATCATGTCCTTTATTATCTATTGTGCTGTTATTGTACTTTTGCGATGAACTGATTGAGTTTAATAGTTTTGGTTGTGTTAGCAAAAAATCATAAAAATCATTACACGAATAATTTTTGAAATGATTTTTCAGAATTATAATTGATTTGATGGTAGGAACGAGAAAGCGATTTTTTTCATCTGTCCATAATATATTAATGATAGAAAATACTCTTTCAATTGCAGCATTTGTTCCAGGCATCGCTAGAGAATATTCTACAATAAACCAAAAATTATTTATCGATATACTTTTACTATTTAAAATTTTATAGATAGCACACCATCTTTCTTCAACACGAACATAATTATTCTGCCATTCTTCTAAATTTTCATTTATAACATTATTTACATGATTATATTCATCAAAAAGAATATCTTCATCCACATTCCAACCGGTTTGTTTTTTATTATTTTGCAAAATAAATTTTAAACTTTTTTGAATATCATTCCATGTTGGACAATTTATCAGTTGAGTCCAACGAAATATTTTTAGTTCTTCAAATGTATTTCCCCACTTTTCAATGTACATCAAAAATGTGTCATAAAACTGGTTAGTTTGCTCTATAAATTGTTTTTTTGTGTATTTATTTTTTGTCTCTAGTTCTAAAAGCATCGAGTTTACACTAGAAGTTAAAAAGTTTTGTGTTTTTCTATTTTTTATTTTTCCACATAGTATTTCTAATTCTTCTGAAACTTCACATGCAGATATGTTGTCCCCTTCTATTCTTTTTATAGTGTCACAAACGACTTTTAATTGACTTTGTATAAAATGAAACCATATTATTGCAACGGGGTCACTAAAAAATGATTTTAAAATGGTTGGACATTTATCCTGAGTGTCAAAGTACAATTTTAAAGCTGGATACATTTCAATAATTCTGGAGACTGCTGGTTGTAAAGATAACCATCTTGTCTTTACATTTCCAAGTACGTTTTTGTATTGTGTATTTGTAAAATCACAAAATTCTTTTAATGTTTCCACTCTCACAGTATAAATATAAAAGTACTGAAATATTTTGTTAACGATACATTCGGTATCAATAGGTAAGATATCTGTACTAGTTTGCATAGCGTTGTGCAGAATATGAGCTGCACAACCAATTCCAGAAATGTTAGTTTTTAAATTATTGTTTAAAATTCCCCCTCCTTGTGGCACCTCCAAAATTGGTATTACAGTTGTCACCGGTAAATGCAATAATTTTGTGAGCTAATTTATGTTTTGTTAAAATTTCCATAATATAAGACGACAGTATATCTGAAGTTTCTCCTTTCAAATTTGTGAATTCTAACACTTTAATTTGTACCCCGGTTTTAGGATTGAAATACCGAATAAGAATGGGGACAATTTTTAAATTTTTATGATTTGAAGTGTCAATCATAACTGTCGCAAAATTAACAGCTTACAGTTCGTCTATTATTTGATCCATTGCAAAAGGAGCCAACACATTCAGAATAATTGATTCACACTTAGTACGCGCACAAGAAAACTTTTTTTCATGTAACTTTTTTATTAAAGTAGTAGTACAATCCATTGACCTAAAAGAATGGTTATGTACTATAGTGTGAAATGCAAACATTCCCTCTTCTGCTGCAATTTTTAAACCTTCACTAGTTAAGCCAGCTGGTCCTTGTTTTATAAAATATGATGTTACCTTGTCAATTTTTGAAGCACCAGATAAGGCCGTCGTATGTTTTTTCTTTTCCATATGCTGTTTGATATCTGAGCGTCCTCCATGTTCAATTGAAAATACTGCCTTGCACACCGTACAAAACACTTTTCCAATTTCATCACATTTTTTTAGGAAAGTAAATTCAGACTGTAAAGATACAGTGAACGTGCATCTCCTCTTTGGCATTTTTAAAAAAAAAATTAATGCACCAACTCACAAAATTGAAATAAAAATACGATACGTAGGTAGTGGCTATAATAAACACAATCGCTTTACTGTCCGTACGTTACTATTCGACATATTTTGTTGTTCGACTTTTAGATTAAACAAATTAATATAATAATATCTAAATATATCATCGATTATAAATAGTATTATATTTTATTTTAGTTCGTAATGCATATGCTATTATACGACGTGTATCATGCTTATTTTATTATTATTGTCTATTTGTATTGTTCGTCGGCATCGGCACTCGACGTTCGTTCCACGGAAATTTTAGTCTGTTATTTATAACTTTGGTTTCAAGTTTTAAATATAAACTGTTTTATATTTGGTTCATCAATTTATTTTATTCTTTTACAAAAAAAACATAAATTATAATTTAATTATTTGGAAATAACGGGATTAAAACGGGACAATCTTCTAAAAACGGGATAAAAAGCGTCCCGTTCGAAGTTATTTGGGACAACGGGACACGATGATCAAAAAGGGGACAATCCCGTTTTAAACGGGACGTATGGTCACCCTAAACTAATTGCAATGTATTTATCGTTTCACTCTGAAAACACTGATTGCTGTGAAAACAGCATTATTCTCATCCCACTTACAGACTAGTCGGCTCCACACTTATAGCCATCCCTGAGGATAATCAAATTTAACAGTGAGCATTGGGAGGGGGACTTATATGAAGCGATACAGCATCGGAAGATATTAACTGATGATGAAATCATTATGCAAGCTGTTGCCCGTTACCGAAAAAGACGATGTCTAGAAGGAAAAACACATTAGACAAGAAATTATAATATATAATAATAATAATTTTAATTGTACTCATTACTTTTTTCGACTATAGATTGAAATACATTTTTTAAATTTTAATTGTAAGAAAATCGATTTTTTCAAGTCCTAGGTAATTGGAACAAATCTATAATCAGAACAACCCCTTTCCCAAATTTTGTTCGAATTAATGAAACCCTACTGTAATTTCTCCTTTAAGAGTACTTGGGTATCATTTAATATAAAATGAAATATTTAAATTACATCTTAGATAAATATTATTTAAAACTTCATTTTCATATATCTATCTGCTATACTGATTATAGTATAGTTAAATATATATATATATATTTAAAATATAAAATTAAAATAACAATATGTATTTTTATACACTATAATAAAACTAAAACTCAATAATTTATTATATAGTATAATATTATACAAATTTTAATTGGAAAATATATTATGTACATAAGGACATAGGTATATTAATCAACATAATATAATATATTTAAAGCTTCAGTTTACAATTTTATAAATATGTTGTAGTTGATGCGTTTTTAGACGAGCTTTGACGGACATAAAGTGTTCTGTATAAATAGTATAAAATATGAATCATTTATTGGACCCACTTATTAGATTATTTTTCTCTTAAAAGTTAAAATATTTATATTATAAAATTTAATACATATATTATAATATTATTTTATTTTCTACATAATATATAGTACCTAGGTATATTCTTACTCGTTGTCGGCTTAAAACACGGGCCTAGGTTCCATGAATTTTAAGTTGGGTAGTTTAAATTTACAAAATGAAATTCTTTTTCTTAAATATTTTTTTAAAAATTAAGTATTGAAAGTATTATTTGTAAATTATTAGTATGAAATATCTCATCTAATAAGTTGTAACTTGTACAGAAAAATTCAAAATATAAACTTACTTACCAACTATGAATAGGTACATTTATTTAATTTCTCCTGAAAAGCGTAGTCACGTGATTATATCTATATCGTTGTAATTATTGAGAATTGTATTTAAACGGAAATCACTGATTCCGGTTTACGTCTCATATTTCAGTAAATAACTTGCAATGAAGATTTTTATCATTAATTTAAAATTGAGGGAGAGGTGGATTGAATAAAGTATGTTATGTATGAAAATAAATAGACAATTTGAGACGTTTTAGAATAAAAATTGAACATATTTTGCATTTATCAGGCTTAATATTGACCGATGTTTAATAATTTATTAATATAGGTGTGCAACAGAATGTAATACCTACTGTATAAAAACCGTGGTTGAATGCAAATGCAAACGAATACACTTCAATTTACTCCGATGAGGTAGTAACATGACTACATAAGGTCACGAAAAATTAAACTTGCTAACTCCAAACATTTAGTGAACTAAAACTGGCAAACTGTTCAAAATAAAGAGAGTAGTTATTAAGGTAAACACGTCAATGTTATTACGTTGAAAGTATAATTTAAAGGGGGAAAACGCAAAGGCATAAAAATAGTTGAATGGACTGTTATTATCACGAAACACTTAATGTTATGTACAGCTGTATAAACTAACCAAGCTCATTCAACCAGAATACCTGAATATCAACGCGATCTTTAGAAAAAAATTGTTCTTTGTAGTGCTCTGTCGAGGTTGCGATATTTTTACGAGGGTTTGAAAGCTTAGCCACATCTATCCAAGAAAAAGAAAAATACTATACAACATAACCGTTTATCTGTGCATACCTATAGACTGTTTTATTTTCAAAACGATAACAGTAAACCGTAATACATATACACTATCAATCTTAGAATTGTATTTGATTTGAAAGCGAGAATAATTTTCTGGCGAAAACAGTCGCACATTACCTGATTATTAACGACGGACTTCGACAATATAACTCGTTCACCGGAGACGTCTGGACTATTTAACGGGCTGTTAAGGTGAAATAGTTTCACGTACCTATATAATAATATTATCATCATTACGCACATTTATTGGGCACACCAAAGCGTAGCCCTTCTTTATCTCTCAGACCTCAGTTCGACGCAATGGCCAATTCGCTATTGCTATTTCCTCCAAAATTATTTGACTAATCTTCGCGAAAATTGAAATTTTTAATCAATATCACTCGAAAGATTTATAGATTGAGTTTTGGTAACTGTAATGGCTCGTTGATAGGTTTCTGATGAGATCTAGTTCGTCGCATGAGTCGACGAGACGATCGGTCGCCGTTGTTGATTATTACTTGATATTCAATTTCAATTATTAGACCAATAAGACGATAATTCAGGCGCGGATCTAGAAATTTAATAAATTGGGGGGGGGGGGGGCTAAATAAAAAAAATTATTTCAAGCACATACAAGCATAGGCATTAAGTTTTGAAATATTTTAAGTATAGGTACCTAAGGCCCAAGGGAGGGGCTTCAGCCACCATAGCCCCACCCCCCTTGTATCCGCGCCTGAAGATAATCAATTGTGTAGATAGTCGGATAGGTATCGTCTGCGCAATAGTCCGGTATATGGGTAGGCAATCATTAGTAGATGGATACTCAATCAAAGTGGTTTGGCCGTCAGCTACCGTCTTATTATGGAATAGTGATCGAACTTAGCGCCTGAGGTATGAACCGGTGGCTGGGTAGGCATTTAATAACATTAAGTCCTTGCTGTACCATCTTATAAGCTGTTACTGTTTTTATGGAGTAAATTGAAGTGAAAACTCCAAGCACAGTGTACCAGTATATTATATGCTACAATCGGACGTGTACATGCTGGTGATCTGTATCATTGTTTGAAATTGATAATAATTGTACTATAATTTAATTTTTACGTATACCTAACAATTTAGTAAGCGACACGTCATCAACTTAACGGTTAGTATAATTGTTGTAGATAGTATAATACCCAATATAAACTGAATTCTACTTATTGTCATCTCATTAAAACTATATTAATGGTTATCACTTATAACTAATAAACATAAAACAAATTAACAATCTAAATATGCTGATGTATCTTCAAACAGTCAGATTTATGTTTGGATAATATTTGCATAGGTAGTACTATAAAATAAAAGTATCTATGTATGATCTGTTTGTCGAGAGCAAAGGTTACGTTGTACTAATGTAGTAATGTCTGACTTAATATAAAGTTTATAATACGAATATACTAATAATTATACATATATCTGTATGTCGTTTTTGAGCTGTATTGCCTGATTCGTCAAAATAAACAATAATCTATGTTTCTATCGTTTTTTATTTTGCTTCAATTAAAATATATAATAGGTATATACATAATTAAAATGATCCGTTTTATGATTTTTTACGTCTGGTTCTGATTTCTGGGTACATTTTTTTTTTTTTAATGTAAACACAAAAAACTAGAGACATTCTACTAAAGTTTAAAATTCAACGTAAATCTATAATATCGTTATGATTATGTCTTTATATCAAAAATATGGCCAAATTTAATAAAAAAAAAAAAATCAAAAAAGTTATCATTATAATAAATTATTGTGCTCATAACTTATGAGTATTATTATTAAATGTTTGATTTTGAGTTGTTCTTAAAATATATTAGTTTGTAAACATTTTTGTATTCTATATTTCTACCAATTATAATAGCATAATGATCTGCGACCAATGGCAACCATTTAATTAAACAAAAATAAAATCGATTTTCATGAACCAATACTCTTAATTCAAACTAAATGAGTTGAAAAAATAAACTTTAAGAAATCCCCCGCTCTCCTCGCCTTTCGTATTGTGGAATCTATTGATATAACTTTTATTGAAAACGGTCCAATTGTTTTTGATTCCATAGAGTCCAAATAAAACCATTGATTTTTACATAATATATAAATAGATTTCAATCGATATAGTTTTACATAATGGGTACACACCATACACTTGAATTAAATTAATGAATCCAATGAGTACATCAAATTCAGAGTATAATTTGCTTGTACACAAATAATATAATACATAATACATCCATTAAATATAATACAATATAAGCCTCTGCTAATATCCGATACGCTTCGATACTAGTATTATTACATAAAAACGGTTAAAGGGTTGACCAAAAGGCGAAACTATGGTTATTAAAAATGTTTCAAAAATATTTTCAAGGTCTCCGCTAGCCTATAACTATATAATCATCAAAAGTCACCTAGGTGCTTATTTTTTCGTGCTGTTTTTAAGTATTTTTAATAATGTATGATCTCATCAAGTATTATATATAATTCATATTTGTTTATTTTAATTTTATTTATTCATTTATACAACATCGAATGGGTTTCTTCTTTATGCAGATATAGTCATTTTTCCATTGACGCGCCGGCGGGCAATTCGGAAAAAGAGGTTTCATGCAGCCTATTTTAGTACAGCAACCAGAATGTTTGCAAGTGTCTTGTAGGCCGTTGAACTTAACACATAAACATTTTTGAATCTGAAATAAAATGTTGTTTCTATATTGTACAGTTATATAATGTAGGCTTCATCTGATGTTTTACAAGCTTATCTACTAAACCTAATGAGATTATAACTAAACTTTGCTAACATTATTGCAGTTAATTCATTAATATCATATTGCTATCTGGAATAAATAAGTAATAAAAAAGCTATGGTCTATGTTATTTTATAGTCGATAACATTTTAATTGTTAATTACTCAATTATAATGTATATTAATGAGTCATTTCAATTTATTTTTACACATCTAAATTTTATGAAAAAAATCATTTATTTTTTTAAAAAGTTTACTCACTAATCTTCCTGTTCTACAAACGAAGTCTTTCCCGTACGGTGTCAATTCATAATTATTACATTCGCCTTTTACTGCTGTGCAAAAATGGCTAACGCAAGGTTTTGTTTTTTGACAACAATCGATATTGATTAAAGGAGTCGGAGCAACTGGCGATAAAATACAACATTTGTAATATTGTCCAATTTCGGTTGCGGCATTTTCCTTATCACAATCTACTTTTTTAGTAAGATCTTTCACCGATTCTTCTCGTGTGTTAATTGAAGTATTTAGATCACAGGCAGACACCGTACAACATTTCTCTTTTTGTATTGAACACATTTTAAAACTAATAAAAAAAATTTATTTTATTAAATTTGCTATTTAAAACAATACTTGTAATTAAATTATTAAAATATGTGTCGGTACTATAATAATACTGTTTATTAATAAGAAATTTAATAGGTTACGTTGGAAACAATGTTTAATTTAAGTTAAAAATAATGATATGCAATAAACTGTATGCAATAAATTAACTGTACAGAAATTCAAATTTTAAATGATACGAGGTATAACATTGCTTTCAAAAACTCTCTTCCGGATTAATCACTATTATTATAATAATTCACTATCAAGTTTATGCAGATGATTACGAAATAAGTAGAGTTTATGGATCATGTTTCAATAAAAACTTAATTATCGTCTTTATAATAATTGATTCTGGATTATGAAAAAGTATAATATCTGTTATTTAAAAATAAAACTTAATACCTATTCATAAAAATATTTAATTAAAACCTAAGCTTTAATATATAATATAACTGTATTCTTAATTTGTTAAATTATTGATGATTTACGTTACATGATATTTTAAAATTCTAGTTTAAATTACTCAATAACCAAAAATTACATACCTACTTAATTCGTATTTATTACAATATTTTACAACTGAATCAATTATTTGTGAAATGAAGCGAAGCGAGCACTGCGATCCCTATAACCGAACGTCAATTTAATTTCTCCTTAACCTCTAAATAGATTTCACTGAAATTCAAAATATATATTTGTGGGCTATCGAAGAGAGTATAAATTAGGTTTCACTTTTTTATCTTTCTTTACAAAAAATAAAACTAGTAGATCCAGAGCGATTTACGTGGAACATGTTCGTGATCTAGGCGATACAATAAATATGGTCAGCAATACACGTATTTTGGGTACGTCTTTAAAGGAAATAACCTTGGCTAGACATTAACGAGTTAATAAGTTAAAATCTAAGTTAATTTAAATTTATTAATTTAATTAATTTGACTTTATTTTAATTAAAAAAATTGACTTACAATTTTTTTTTATATTCCTAATTAAGTTAAATTCATTAATATTATTAAATTATCCAATTAACTTTCAACATATTGGTCTGTACCTATCGTGCTATATTGTACTACGCTGTACATCAGTTATATGACGCCAACGACAGAGATCTCGGATACACGCTGGAAAGTAAGGGATATGTCACGGAAAATGACAATACTGGAAACGATGGTAGAAAAATTTCGTCATAACAGCATCCAGAATGAATGGTATATAATATAATAAGATACAAAAGCATAGTAAAAATAAAAAAAAAATACTGACGAATCGCCAAGAGTCATCCGCCGCGCGACGGTATAGATAAACAACGATTAAAATTCAAAAAAATCCCTTTTCATATTTTTTGTACGGATGTAGACATTTTGATGATAAGTAAAATCAAGTAATTACCATATTATGTCGTGGAGTGATTTAATTGAAGAGACAGTCAACTGAAGTCCGATGCACTGTTTCAAACAATTACACCGATGGGCGATGACCAAATTATTGACCAATGGACAAAAAAAAAAAGAAAAAAAAAGGAAAAACGATGATTTAATTTATAGACATTTAATTGGTGTATTTATCACGTAGTTTCTATTTTCTCAAAATCATTTAATGAATGTACATAATGATTTATCATAAATGTGGCAATATAATATTGAAATTGCAATGTGTTGCGTGCCGAGGATCGAGATATGCGTAGATACGATGTACGAATGATAAGTGATAACTTATGAACGACTGACTACCCTTTCAGTCTCGTTTTGATTTACTATTTTTCGTTTTATTCGATTTATGTACATAAATCGATTGTTTTGAACGTTGCTAAACAATATGTGAAAATAACGCCAATCTAAGTTTATCATCAAACACTAGTTTAAATCAAATAAACACATATTTTTGAAATATTATTAAAACGTTTCTTTAATAGTGTATATTATTACTTGTACCTATAATTCTATTAGAATCTAAATACATACTAGTTGAAATTAATAAACAATAGACTTTTATAATATTATAATAATAGAAAATAAAATAAATATTAAAAATAATATTAAAACAGTAATAATATTACCGACAAAACGTTCAAAATACAATGAAATATATAACTTACATTTATAGACATCTACACAAATCACAATATATAATATCAATATTATAATGCATTTGGACTAATTTCACGTTTTTTTTTATATTTATTTTTAAAATTATATAATAATATATCAATTAAGGTCATTTTATAAACTTTGAGTTGCAATAACACTATCTTATAAATAATATATTATAATATTTACAACACAATATAATATTATAAACACCTTACAATACAATATACTGCAATATAATTACACACGTGACGATAAATGTAATAACCCGTATTGGCTAGCGAACATTTATTATGAAAACTAAATTTAAAATTTAAAGGGTATAATGTAATATTATTATGCATGTAATGGTATTTCTTATTAGTAACTTTACTCGAAAAAAAATGTCTGTGATTTGTCAGATTACGAATAGCTACTATAATGTATATAGCAATTGAATACGAAACTTTCGTTTTAGCATATAGTAAAATCATTTAGAACTATTTACTTTAGGGGTTAATCGAATGGTAAAAAGAAATGTTCGAATTAGGTAGGAACGTGTTAATATAAAATTTGTTAAGGTGCGTTAATTTTAATCGTTTTGTCTTTAACACATATTTTTTAAGTAGTTGAGTTTGAAAAATATATAATACGAGATTATGTTAAAACCTAAACTAGAAACGGAAACGCTGCAGATAATCTTAAAATATGAACAATAAACATTATTGTTTGCGCTGGAAACATAATATTACGAAATTTGAAATGTTTTGTATACTAAGTAAACAGTTTGTAACGGTATTAAGACGAATTACGGTGCAATTATACATCTATAGAAAAGTTTTGTTCACGTCTATGATTGAAGTCCAAACAACATATTATTATTGCAATTTATGTATATATATAAAAAAAAATAAAATAAAAATCGAAACAGCAAGAAAACCATAATATTAAAGCCCTCTTATAAATTAACACAAATAAGAAAACATACATTAAAAATTAAAATACATAAATAACGTATAATAATAATAATAATAATAATAATATTATAATGCTAATTTATTTACAGAGAATATAAACACTTAATAATTAGCCGTCTGGCATCAATTTGATTATTATCGTTCACTTAAATATTCCAACGCGTTCCGTGTTTTACTTTAAGGAAACATTTTTTTCCAGGTAACTAGTCGAGTTAATATAGTAAACATTTAATTCTAAATTTTTAAATTTTTATACGGTTTGTCGATTTGTTGTCCGTACGATTGGAAAACCACATACGAGTGAAGGACATTTTAAATATATTAACTATGCATGCAACGATACATTTTCAGAGTCGCGTGATTAACGTCGGCTATACGATACAGTTTTTTTCTTAGCTATTATTATTTACTTACAATATATCTTGACGTAAATTGACGGGAATCTGTAATTGTTATACATACATTAACCTATCTTAAAATAACAGATAAATATTTTACATTGCAAGTTGCGTATCAATACACGCAATAGACACATATAACAACTATATAAGTACGACAAAAGCACAGTATATCATAGTATAGTATAGTGTATGCAGTAACATATTATAATAAGTTTTTTTTTTTTAATTTTAAACTTAACGAAAATTATTTCAGAGGTAACACAAGTCAAACATAATAATAGGTTTATAATTATAGTATTCAATAATAATATATAATATGATTAAAATGGTTCAATATTACAAAGACAATGATTATGAGTTTACAAAATCATCGTGACCACACAAGCTGTTTTAATTTACAACATATAATATTTACAATCTCAAATTCATACGGTTTACACTTAAAAGAAAACAAACAAACAACAAAATAAAAAAATCAGAAAAAAAACTCTCAATTTCATAAACAACACATAAAACATTGTGTCCATTTACGTCGATTGAGTGACTCTTGAGCATCGAACGGTAAGGAACAAATACATTTTATACAACATTCGTGGGACACGTCATCGTTAATGTAATAATATCATGAAAACATATTAAGATTTGTTGAAACGCGTGTTGAATGGAAATAAACTGAACGGATTGAGGCTGGTATGCGGGCGCGGGTGGATAAAATAGGTGCGTATGATTGCAGGTACACCGATGAGTGTATTAAAAACGCGTAAATCGAGTAGAAAATAATAGGAAAGCGCGATTTGGATTGTGTGAGATGTACATCACGGATTGTCTCGGTAGATGAAAATATGAAAAAATAACGACTCCGCCACCGGACCGTCGGCGGCGCACTCCTGAACGCCGTGGAAAACTCGTCGGCATCGCAGCTATTATTACGAACGGGCACGTAAAATGTGGCATGCCCACCGCGTCCGACGTGGACGACGCGGGCCAACAGAGCCGGTTGTATTATATTATAAAAAAAATATCACAACATTGGTGGACGATTCGGCGGGCCCGGCTGACGCGCCGTGTTATTATTCGCCTACGTCGAAAAGGAAAAGAAAAACCATTAAGTTGAGAAATTTCGACGACATTGGGCTGACATTTTGCGCGTTTTTGTTTGTAAAAAAAAAAAAAATTAACTGTCGTTAATTTACCTCTAGCGCGCGCGCGCGCGAGTACACAATGTAATATATTATATTACAACGGTGAAACTTTTATAATGATGTTTTGAGTGTGCCCGTAAGAGTTTTCGGGGAGCGACGAAACAGATGTCCCGTATATAGTTTCGGGATTTATTATACTTTGAGATGGTTTTCCGTGATTAATTATCGTGTCCTCGAAAAATGTATAACGACCGTATACGCAGATACGCGGATTTACCGCCGCCGGCGTCACGACATGACGTTTTTCATCTGTGACGATTGGTCGTGGTGGGGTGGCGAGGGGCGTCGAGTGTTCACATTATTATTACGATATGCCTAACTATCTTGTACAGAGGCCGTTCGGCGGGGGCGGACGTCGATGGCGGTTTACTTTTTCGGAGGATTAGCCGGCGACCGCGTCACCACGGAATGGAACCGCAGGCATAATAAGGTACTCATATAGGTAATGTTCGGGTTAAGCGCTATGTTATATTCATATCGCGGTACGGGTAATGATTATAGTAGTATTGTCGTCACGATCAGAACGGTTTGTTATTTATGATTGAAAGCGGCGCGCGAGATGTGGAACGAAAATCGAACAACAACAACAACAGTAGAAAACATAATAATATTATCAAATAATTTGGGAAAAATTTAAAACTTTTTTTTTTTCGTTCATCCCCCGAGCATTTTTCTTTTTTTTTTTTTTTAAAAAAATACGTCAGGCGTATTTGCCGAATGTCCGCGGTCCGTATACTATGTGTTTATAATATACGGTCAGTTGCAGCTGTGATCGTCGTCGTCTAGTGGTGTGGGTTGTCTGGGGGACGAGTTCACAACATAACCAAATCGTCCTCGGGGATCGGCTCGAAGTCCGTCTGTCAGAACCGCGTGGCTGCGATGATCTGCTGCTGTTGCTGCTGTTGCGATGGCGTAGTCGACGGCGGCGGTTTGCCGAAAACTGGTATGCCAGCGCCCCTCTGCTGCAGCTGCTGGTCCACCGTCAAGTCGGTCTGTACACACACAACAACACACATCGAAAAGTCAGTTGTGCACGTCGATATTACCGATTCATTCCGCATACACTATTGTGTTGCATTTCAGTAAGTTGTACGTAATATATGATAAGACTAGGTAAACGGTCGTTGATTTAGCGTCAGGCAAAACAGGCAGCAGCTATGGGTGGACGGCGATATTTTCGGGCAAAGCGAGTTCTCGGGGTAGGTAGTGTATTGCATGCACGTAGTACCTATATGTGATGTGTATATTACGATACGGTCTATGTCGCTAACCCTAAATGATTAAATAATGTAACACACGATTTTGCAATAATGAGCATAATTAATTAAATCACCATAATTATACCTCAATATAACGATGTACTGCAATTACGTATTTTATTGTAAAGCTGTCGCGTATTTATGCCTTACTGTCAGTTTATCATCATTACAATTAATCTAACCACAAGGATTATTCACTACACTGGTAACTGCGGTAACAATAAAACACTCATAGAAGTATAAAAGCTTTATGTGAACAGACCTTTTAGATGTCGAGTGGAGCATTGAATGTATTGATTTTACAATGATGCGTGTATTCGTTTTTTGTCTGTTATTATATTTTGGGGCAATAAAAATGCTTGCTTCGATTTAAAACTGGATGATTTGTAAAAAATGTTTAATATTTTTACTCAAAACCAATATCCAAAAAAATCTATTTTGTTTTTTTTTGAACTGTTTAATATAATAAGGTTTGACATTTTTTTCTAAAAATTTCAGTAATAAAAATAATTGGTTAAAAATGTTGAAAATATATTGTGACAATCTACATAAGTTGTTCACATAAAAATTAAGCAATATTGTAAATATATTCCTGCAATATTTTTTTTTTTTTATAAGCGTTTATACTTATATTGTCCATCAAAATCGTTAAAAATTACAAATAATTTTATAGAATTCATAACATTTTTAATACCTATTCATATTCGAGACTTGAAAATGTAATACGTGGTTCCTTATAAGTTGTTATTGTTGGAATTTTATCTCTATTTAAGTTGTATTCATCTATACTTAGAATAACCAAGATAATCGAGATTTATCATGTATGCATCATCTCTTAAAATTTGTCATGGAAAAATTTGCTACTTGGCGTGGTTTATTGTAGGCATGACAAACACACCACATTACCACCGGTGGAATAAATATAGGACATACGGTCAATAACTAATAGGCTGCTTTACTATATCGGCAGAAACAACTACGAACAGACATACACACAATATTCAATTTATTAAAAGTGGAAGGCTACTAATTAAATCCAACGGGCGAGAAAGAGAGATATAATCGTCCGTTAATAATAAACGTATTATGATAATTTAATAAATCACGGAAAAACCGTCCTAACCCGACCCTAATCACTTCTTAGTTATCGTCGTGGATATTATGCAGCAGTATATGTTTGATCCCGATATTATGGTTGTTTTAGCGGTTCCGAAGGAACGTAACGTCATATAGACACCAACATAACAATCTTTGGGTTATTAACCATTTATTTATTAAATGTTTTTACCGCAATCTACCGCAACGCGTCATTCACTATATTATAGAATATATTATCATTTGTGGGCAAATAACAAGCCACAGTTTTTGTCTGAAACGTGATTTTTTTAAGACTATCGGTACGGTACAACGTTTTGAGTTTTCAAAACAGATGGTTCACTAAAATATTAACTCAGAGACGATAACTAAGACGCAGATGTTGGCGAGATCACTTGCGTTGATATCGATTGAATAGGCAACGAATAAAATCTCTCCCTTTTTGGGAAAAATACAAAGTCCAGAGTCGATTGGAAGAACGATTTAGTTTTAATAACGCGTCGAATCGGGCGGTGGGATTATTATGTACCTACATATCACCATTAAATTTATAATTTAATCATTTATTAATAATTTGGGTATTATCAACAACTAAAATCTATTTGGTACGCGACATTAATGAGAAGTTCTATGTTTTTATTTAATTTTTTTTTATTGATGTCTTTTCACTTTTTTGTTCTACAGTTAAATATTGACTGATGTGTGGAAGGAGACCTCTAAAGCCAAGAATTGGCTTTCTTACAGATATTTTGGTTGAAAAAGTTGCTTTGTTATTTTCATATTGATGATTTGCATAATTTTTGTGTTTTTAATTCAATAACTGTGTCATTTTGCCATTACCATTATTAATGAATTTATTGATCTGTCAAATTTATATCAAAATTTTACTATTAAATTGTTCGTAGAAATTTAGAATCTTTTTTCGTTATCGGCCAATTATATTATAATTTTATCTAATGATTTAACAATATATATTTGTATTGGTTTTATTTGTTTGAAATTCTCCATCATTATTATTCAGTTTTGGATAAATATTGATTTAAAATATTAATTTATAAGTTTCATGAAACCTAATTATATAATCTCTACATTTGTTGCAAATGTTAAACTTTGAATAAAATATTATAATCCAGAACAATATTTATTATTTGCATACAAAAAACTATTATTAATAACTCACTATAGGTATAATATTTGTATTACCATTCGAGATTCAAAGTCTAAAATCTCCATATACGTTCAAAATATATTTATTATTTTGATAAAAAAATAAAAAATAAATAACACTTTGCGCAAACGACGAATTTTTATAAATGTGTTTTCACAAATAATGAAATGTGCCAAAATAATGTTGATTTAAAGCTGAAAGAGTTTATACACTCTTGGGATTATATAGAGTTTATTCCATAATGTATGTGAATATTCAACCAAACTTTTTTTTTATAAATATTTTCGCACGATTTGTGTTTATTGTTTTATTGCTCGAAGTATTACGCTATTGTATTAAAACACATCCACTACTGTTAAAGTATGAGTTGAAATAAAATTATTACTAAGTTAAAATACCTCAGTGGATGATAATATAGTTCGTTTTAATCGCAGAGAAAAAATTCCAATTTTGCACATATAGAAAATATATCTTATGGCAATTAATTGATATACATTTATGCTAAAATTGTTGAAAACAATATAATATAATGAAAAATTAAATATTTATTAGTCACCAGTTACCTACTGTACTTGATTGTTTGAAGCAGAATTCGAAAAGCAGCGGGTGATGGGGTGAAGATATCATATCTTACATTTCAAAAGTGATGCAAAACAAAACACAATACTCTATTTTATTTCTACAGGCGATAAAATCTCAAGGGTGATAAAAAATTCATGCGGAGTGAAAAACTATTTTAAACACGTGCAATAATTTAAACACACAATAGTTTTTAAACAGAAAAAAAAATACATAGAATGAACAAAATCATAATTTTATGAAAGTGAGTCGAAAGTACGCTTTATTAGTTGATTTTCAAACATTAAATTATATCATACATAACGCGATTATATAACAAATGTGTAAAAAAAAAAAATAAAATAAAATATTGTTAAATTTGCGCGTTAAATCAAAATACTTTCTTACAGTCTTTCCATAATTATAATATATGTAATATTATGTACTTAAATATAATCGAAAACGCAAAATGTATTTCCCATATAATATTATTATAACGTAATATAGGAACTACTATATTATAATATAGTACAATAATGATTAGGAGGAGCGTACATTTTGTATGACGTGTTAATGACAAATTATAAATTATAAAATGCATGCAGCTTACAAACAAAACAAATAAATAAAATATAAGAGCTATCAGCACAACGTTATAGTCTACGAACGTTATTATATTAAAATATAGTAAGCGTTTTTAATTTAATGTAAAAAAAAAAAAAAAAATAGTCATTATAATATTAATAATAAATAAATAATAATAATTACATATAGACTAGGGTCATGTTTAAATAGTTAAAATTTACAGTTCGTTAAAAACTATTTGTGGTCCATATGATATGACACGGTCATATTATAATAAGTACTATTATAGCTGTAATTATCGTATCATAATATTAACACGGAATTAAATCGTGTGCATTTTAATGGATTACATTAAATGCGTTTAAAGTGCTTCCGTTGTATTCACATAGAATACGCGAGTGTAAAAATATTAAAATGTACATACTTAATCGGTTATGATGATAATATATGAATATATGAATAAGCTGTATATTATGCTTTGTGGTGCATTCATCTTTTAAACCAGTCCTTATTTTAGGCATGATTTAAAAACAATTAACTGCGATAAACTGTTGTCGGTTTCGAGTTGATTAAAGAGTTTGACGAGTAAAAATTTCATGTCCATTGTATGCGCGGTGACAGTACGAGATAAAAAAAAAAAATCGGTTAGGATTAATAAAAATAAACTAGATCACTGTACATTTTACAGTTGTAATCCAAATGAGTCACGATTAAACGACTTAACGTCACGATGAACGAAAAATTAGATAGGTTAGGTTAGATACAAACTGTCAGAATAGAGAAAACCGCGTAAGCGGTGTTCGGTGATACAACTCGGACGTCGATGACGACGATAGAGTGTCATGCATTCCATTCTAACTTTTAGGTTTTTCGGTTAAAGTTCTGGTTTTTATTGTCGATTAGTTTTTTTTTTTTTTTTTTGTTAAAAAAGGTTCTACAGCTGTTATTAACTGTTTAAAATAAATAAATAATATTAGATTACGGACTGGATTTTTTTGTCATGCAGAATAGAATAAAAAAACACGATGCAAAAATGGAGAAATAATGCAAATATTAATAATCGTAATGATATAATCTATAATCGTAAAAAATAAATAAATTTAATGGTCAGTATGTGGGAGGTACTATGTCGACGAGCGTGTGTTTATACCGTGCTCTCGCGCTGGTGGAGCTGATGATGGTGCTGGAGCCCCGGTTGGGCGGCCAACAACAGCGGTATCTCAGCAGACCGGTCTTGCTGTTGGTTGTGACCGTGTTTGTGGTTGTTGTGGTACCGGCCAAGGGTCATGGTACGGGCCTGCGGTACCGGTTGGTAGTGCGGTGGCGGCAGGGGATGATGGTGCAGATGGTGGTGCTGGTGTGGGTGGCTGGCAAACTGGTTCTGGTGGTCGACCTGCACGTATTGCACGTGCTGAGGTCCACCGCCGTTGTGTCGGAGGTGGTGCAATGCGGCAGCGGGTTGCTGTTGCTGTAGTTGCTGTTGCTGCAATTGCTGTTGCTGGTAGTGCTGATGGAGCAACAGCTGTGACGGCGGCGGTGGCGGCGTTGGGCACATCAGGTTCGGGTACACGACGCCGGCCGAAGGAGAACCGCCGACAATGTCCGAAGAATAGATCTGTTGTTGTGGAGTCATCGACGGAGGTGGCGGCATGAGTCCGCGAGCCTGTAACACGATAAGGCGGCGATCAGTCTAAATATTTCCAAACCAGTGGCGTTAGGTTCTAGAGAAGTAGTGGCAATTTGTTTGGAGATCGTTTTCTTATTAAAAATAGATTTACAATTTTCAAGCATAGGTTAAGACCTATTGCTAGGCTAAATCCTGATTTTTGAAATTATCCGAGATACTTGAGACATATTCGTCATACGAGCGCGTTTTTGAACAACCTAGGTTTTAGATTTTAAATTTAATTTAATCATTTTGTCTCTTGACAATACGAACTTTTTTGAAAATTGTTAAGCAGCTGATTACTTTTTTTGAAAAAATATAATATGTATTGAAGTAAAAGTTTTAATAAGATGTTTCAGTGATATTTATGTAGTTATATTTTGGATAGCTATCACATTACCAATTTGTATAAATGTATAAGACAAGTATGAAGTATATAATATAAAAATTATTTAAACTAAGCGTTGCTTGATGTCTATTTTTAAGAAATCTAAGAATTTGAGAACGAGGTCAATTTTTGAGTCGATTTAATATTTTAATTTATTGATTTAAACATTACGTAGACCTAACTGTTGGGCGGGTGATGTTATAGTAATGGAAACCTCTAGCATCGATTGAAGTCCTCTTAAAAGTCTCATCAGTCAACAAACACAATATATATTATGCGAAACTTTTTTTATTTGATAATATATTATTATAAATTATGATCTGATAATAATATTCGTTTTAAATTCCAAGCAAATAATATATTATAGAATATTAGTTTTACAAAGAATAGCGATTTTTTTTTTTTTTTTAATATAACGGAAAACGGCAATTCTCATTGTTATTACTACACGTTGTTGTAGATTGACAATTGGTAAAATAGGGTTATTTTTAAATTATAATTTTTTAAACTTTCTAGTAGTTTAAAGAATGATTTGTATAACACTGAACATTGATGAGAAAACATAAAAATGTAATAAATAGTCATAACAATAAAATGTATTTTTATCTTAAAATATTAATATAAGAAATTTGCAATTTGTAATTATTAATTATATTATTATAATAATATTTTTAATCACGGTATTATAGACTAAAGCAGAACTGTGTAAAAAGCATTAGGTGTACATAGAAAAAAAATATACCTGTACTATGTTAATTTTTTAATGAAAATTTGGAATTTTAAAAATATATCCGGAACAGCACTTGAAAACAAGATTTGTGTTATGTTAAAATTATTACTCAGAGATTGATTCTGGAATCATATATAATAATACTCGAATATATTTAATTCTCAGTCGTTTGCAAAATTATTTCAAGCTATAAGTACAGCGGATTTCAATGATGACGAGTACAAGAAGATTAAGGCCTCTGCGATGCTTATATCTTCGACGGCGGTCGGTTTTGTTGTATAATAATGTAATGTATTATGAACGTTTATTTATTTATTCAAATCCTCGCAATGTAATTTATGTTTGTGCACGATCGAGCGTAATGACGTAGGTAGATACCTACTACCTTCCGCTTAATACCTATTTTATTTCTTGTACAGCCAATCATATTTAGCTGTCATATAATTATGCATTATGATGATTGGAAATACACAAACGTGTGTGATTTGTGTTCGCCATTGGTTTAAACGTATTCAACATTGAAATTAGTTTCAATAACTGAATGTTTTACGGTTTCATGGCGGAGTTTGAGGATAATATTGAGTTATTACAATTTATGTTTTTATTTTTAATTATAGCATGGCCGAGAAAAAATATAACATTTTCGTATTCGAACAATAAGAAATCGTATTAATATTAAGAACTAAACTAATATTAATATAGATTGAAGTACAGTTACTATAATATAACAAAGTTTATATTATTATACAATGTAAATGATGAAAAATCTACGTATTTTCATAATTTTCATATTTTCATATAAATATAGATATAAATTAATATAAATTGTGCATATTATAGTAAAAAAAATATTATTAATTAAATTCCATTATATTATGTAGGTACAATAGGCTGTTTGGAATTTTGAAATATATGCATATTATATTGTAGTAGGTATACAAACAATTTTATTATTTTAAGTAAAATTCTGAGATCAATGGGAATATCATCGTGTAGATTGAAGACTTTCAAAAATATACCAGGGAAATAAGTTATGTGGTTCAATCGTTCATCCCGATTACTTTTAATTTATTGTAATCAGTTATAGTCAGTATTTCGAACATTGCAGTGTTCGATGTATTGTCCGCGTTCGTTATAAATTATAATTAATTGATGGGTAATCATATTAACTGATAATGCCATAATGTTATACTATGATGTACTTCCATTACTTTTAGATGCGTGATAATTTCGCTCTGGTTTGTCATGAATGGTGTTCTAATTTATTGAAAAAGTTGAGGATTCTCAATCAAATAAACAATATATATATTTTTTTTATTCTTAGCTATCAGAACATACCGGTCGTAACCTTTTTTACGTATCGGCCGAACTATGGTAGTAGACCATTATTGTGTATTTTTTGGTAGTTGCGATAATCTACAACTTGCAAACAAATACCAAGTATTTTATGGTTTTTCTCTACACTTTTGTAATAAATTAGAATTTTCGTTTTAAGTCCGCTTTTAGCCATAAATTATTCTACGTTCAAACCATGTTACGCTTATTGGACTTACTTGTTGTTTACATGTTTCTGCGTCGACCATTCGTGAAGAGTATATTCTACCACTGTTTAACCGTTCAAATGCCTTTTCGTCTTCATCTAAGTAATCTGTGGAAAAACCGTGTATATTTTAGAAAAACATATATTTTCATGATAAAAGTGAGTAAAGTTAACTAAAATCATATAGTCTAAAGCTGTTGTTAAAATTAAAAATAAAATTGTTATGGTAGATATGTATTTATTTCATATATAAACGTATAACATAATAGTTATTTTAAACGAGATATTTAATACAAATGTTCACACGAGTTGCAAAAAAAATATATTTAATCCGAGAAAATATTATATTAACAATCTCAAAAGAACTTTGTTGAAAGAATTCTGTTATATTACAATATATGTACCTAATATGATTAAATAAATCACGAAAAAACGTCATGTTATATTCATATTAATATTCTATTTGAATTAATGTTTAAACATTGTTATTTATTCATCGAAAAAAAATAAAATTTAAAAAACTATAGATAAAACGTAAATTAATATTTCAGCCCACAAGTATACATTATTATTATTTATTATTATATTACAAAACGAGAAAATGTTATATTTTTTTCTCAAACGATACAAAAATGACTAACATCCGACCAATAAACAAATATTAATTTTCGACCATATTAAAAAATAAAATATTATTTTTATAACCTTGGGGGGTTGAGATTGAGTGGTAAAAGTATATTTAGTTGGTTATTATGATTTTAATTTTGTTATAAATACGTTATGACTCGCGGCCAACATCTAGATCTAACTAACGTTTTGATGTGAAAAAATACATCTAAGAAAAAAAAGAAGAATAAAAGAAGGGAAGCAATTCCGTTAAAATGTCGGACGATCAAAAATAAACAATAATTAATTTTACAAAGAAAAAAATGTTAACGATTTTATAGCTGACTATGCGGATGGGCGTTCCATTGGAGATAAATTGTAGCTGATTCACAATAGAAATTATATAGTATTTAATATAATCCGTTTTGATGTACCCGATATTGAATACAATGCACGGAAAAACACTGACAACTATTCGAACACGAGTTGCTTTTGTTCAAAAAATAGATATTAATATAATAATGATACTGGAGGTAGTGAAAAGAAAAGTTCGTTTGTTTTGAACTACATAGGTATGAATAACTGATATTAATTGAAATCTGTTAATTCGTGGATAGTATTATACTGAGATTGAATTTGAATTGTTTATTAAAAAAAAAAAAAAAGATTATCATTTATCTACATTTTTATTTGTCAAGTGAAAATTCTGTTAGTTTTTAATTAATTATTATTTGAAATTTGTAGTTTTTTTTATTTATTTTTTTTATCTTTTATTGAATTTAAATATTCACCATTATCGTGTGGTATGATGTCAGGATTTTTTTCGAGTCCGTCATCGACGGTGTCTGCTCGTTGATGATGACGATCTCCACCGTCGCCTCCTCCTATACCTCCATCGATCCCTCCTCCTGTGCCGTCGCCATCGATTCCGCTACCATCGTCGATTCCGGTTCCAGCTGCTGTTCCTGTTCCAGTTCCGCCGTCGATGGCCGTTTTAGACTCGTCGTTCGACCGTTCGCGACGACGGCGCCTAGTCCGCTTCCGTTGCACAGCTACGGCCACGGCCACGATACATGCGACCGATACGACGGACGCGACGCAGCCGACGGCGATCACGGCTAGCATGGGCGAAAAGCGAAATACCGAGGGCGTGACCGCTACATACAAAAAAATAAAAATATTAACGTCTTTATACGAAGTCGTCACGAGTAATAATATTATATTATATTTTATGATTTTGTCACAGCGGCCAAACACCGAAATCATTCGATGTGCAGATTTTTTGGATATGTTAGTACGTGCGCTTAATTCAATTCCGGACTTAAGGCTGTTATGCAAATTCGCTGCACGACGAGTGGGATAATATTATCTGGTTGAGCCAGTTGAGTTAGTTGTTAACTATTATAAACCATTATTATGGACTATGGCTAATGCAAGATCGTTACAAATAACGACAAAATAAATTAGATTTTTTTTGCATTAGTATTATTTTAATATTAATACACTATGATTTTGGTTTTTATTGTATTAGGTTATTATAAATTTGGACAAATAAAACTCAGGTAAAGTTATTTTTAAGCACAGAGCATATACAGTGAGTAGTTTAACATTTAAATCTAATTCTAAAATTCTATTACAGTGAAATTTTCTCGAACGAATACTTGTAAATAGCAAAAACATCGTTTAAAGTGGATGTATTTTTATATATTTTTTTTTCGAAACAAATTACAAATGCTGAACCCTCTGAATAGCGGATGTAACTTCAGTGATCGAGAATATCCCGAATTTAGAGGTTTTACTGTACTCGTAAATACAATATAAATTTAATTTCTTAGAAATGAGGCTCTACATAAAAATAATACGCGACCCGTTGCATAAAAAGGTTGAAGACCCCTCCGTTCTACATGAATATTACTCTCCCCTAAATTCAATAATTGAATTTAATATAACACACCTTTGTTCGAATCAGCACTGTTCTTAAATCTTGCTACCGTCATTATAATATTGTCTACGTGTTCTCAGCGATCGTCGTTAATCCCATATGCAGTAGGTATATATTGTTCTTTTAAGTAAATATCACTGTTCCCTGGGGTTTTACATTATTATTAAAAAATAAAAAGGTAGGTACTTAATAAATTATGTCACTCGTTCGCGTTGTGCGGGAATCGATTTGTTGCCGACAAAAAATTGTCTAATGCGCATTAGTTGGGAAAAGCCAATAAAAGGTTAGTCCAATACGTGTTCACGTGGCCGAGCGAGCCTGTAACAACGGTTATGGGCAAGCGTGCGGGTATTACATTTTATTATAGTCGACTACAAGAGAATTCCGCATTAGGTTAATCTAATCACACGATTGGATAATACGTTATTGGCGTTCGTCGAGAACTTGTTGTTGCGTTTCGGGGTGCACAGCGCGTCACTATTTCATTTTTGATCATCACTTTTCTAGCCCCGCAAAACTCGGGACGTAATTGAGTGTATGTAGGTGCTCTTCCCTGCCATTGTTAGAGCTCCCCAAAGCCAAGGCCAGTCGGCTACGTGATCGGAATACACACACACACATACAAACACATGCGGGCGCGCGCGCGCACGCGAGTGGAGGCTCTCGTATGTATTCTTTTAAGTAATGACTATCGGCCCGGAATAAATTTCAATTGAGAACGCTATTTGTGAGGCAATAGGCAAGCTTATTCGATTTTCTCGAACTCTTTGTACGTTCCGCAGGTATTATAACCGAGCGAGCCATAATACGGACGCCGAGGCAACGACGTAGAATTCACAAACGATAAAAATCATATTTATAGAGACTACCAGACGCCGATGAAAGTCATTGTTATTATTGGTATGTGAGTATAGATCACGCGTTTTGTGTAAACGCCGTCGGCCTAACATTTTACCACGGATGTCGAGACATGTAGTACTAAAATATCGCGAATACTGTGTATTATATAATATTGATTCGCGTGTGAAATTAAAATTACGCAGTACGTCTAACTAAAGGTGTACAATATATACACTGCCAGTTTTTCAAATGGGATGAAAAACCACAGTAATTTCGGTTTTAAGAAAATCCGAGCAGACGTGACCCGATAAATATGAGTGACGAAATAGTTTTGATTTATTTTCGCTTATAAAATTACAGTAAACATCATAGTACTTCTTACGTTGTGTACCCATATTGCCTATTCAACGCTCCGCGATATCATAGTGATATTTCCTTTGCGCGATTGAAATACATTATTTACATAATATCGCATGCAATAGTATGCACGGGAGTTGGTTATTTCAAAACAGAACATTAATTGCAAAAGGATATCCATTGATTTAATAACATTTTTATAACGTAATGATTTTAAGACAGCCCGGCCGTCACTTCTACAAATGTAATGATTTCTAACTTTCAATAACTGTTTAAATTTAAAACTTTAATAAAGTTTTTCTGGACATTTCGATGCATCTATAACACTGTCTTATAATGCTTCATCCAAGCAGGTTTTACACAAGCCGAAAGTATAATTGTATTAGTTTTACCGTGAACTCAACATACTAATAGTAACGATATTATCATAGTGTCTTCAGTTAACCGTTGTTACAGTAATTGATTTGATGGTAATTGAAAAAAAAAACATTAATATGAAATATAATTAGGATTTTAAGTAGGTAAGCAATATTTTATTACGCAATTTTAATTTATTATTCCGGTTCTAGATAGTCATATACTCATATAAAGTATTTTACATAAAATAAACATTACACAAATGTGTAGTACTAATTATTAATAAGAATGATATAGTAATAGAGCTTTATTGGCCATAAACTCGTAAATTATGTGTTACAAATTATATATAGCTTACAGAGTGCACGTAATTGTAACAAAGTTAAAGTAAAGGAAATATCTTTAAAGTATTATAATGTATTCAACTTGAAAAGTATAAATAGCAACGCGTAATATTATGTAAAATATGCATTGTAAATTGTAAGTTTTGTTAAGTATAAATAGTTTTCAACTTCAAAATTATGAAGTTTATATAATATCTGTAAACGGAGTTTTATAACAGTGGTAAGTACGATCGTATATAGGGGAGTGAGTAAACATCGAGTGGTTCGTATAATGACAAAAACTATAATAGAAAATTATAACATGTTTTCCGATATAGCTTTCGAGCAACTGTTTTATTCGTTAAGTATAATATTAGAAAACATCATATAATAAAATAAACTATAAGTTAGATAGATGGTATTCACGAGAAAACCCCTTACATAGGTATTGTCAGTTAATGTCAGATTGTTCCAGGCGCTCTACATAATTGTACGAAACTATGGTTATGCTACGGCTAAATCTGCAGGAGTGCTTATAAAACCTATAAAATGATGTGCATTGAAGTTTACTTTACTATAACACTTTACTTTTAGCTTTAGCACTTTACTCGAGTTCGTGCATTCCATCGCCTCGGAAGCTTATCGAAACCATTCGAAAAGAATAAAGTTTGAACCACGGTATAAAAATCCATCAACGTGGCACTATCGAATTTTCGATAGAGAGATAGAGAGAGAGAAAGACGCGACTATAAACGAATACGAAAATGGGAGAAAAACGGATTATTCGTGCGGTAACGCTTTCATAATTTATTCTCGAATGGGGGTTATCAATTTAAATGGGAGCACGTATAACGCAATAACGCGTATCAGCGGTGTTGTATCATATATATACATATTTTTTTCGTTTTCGTTGTTTTGATACGCGATCCAAAACATAATAACGCTTATTACCACGGCTTTCCTGACGGCTGCGGTTAAAACGACGTACTATACGACGACTCCGATCCTCCGACCCTCCCACAATAATAGCAGGAGGTCTAATCACTTATACTGTAGAGATAACCAACTAGATATGCTAACTACTGAGCGCTAACTATTTGAAACGAATAAATCGAAGTACTATCGATTACGATTGTCGGATTGCGCATATAAATCAATAATAATTGCAAACGATACGCGTGTATAAACATTGTTTGCCAATGATGGCAATAGCGCGGAATACCCAGAATGTTGATGTAATGTTATAGAATTGCACAAGTCTTTGACAACTAATGATAATAATAATAATAATAATATAACATTTAGTATATAATTTTTAATATTTATTAAATAATATTATATCTGCATCTATGACGTACCCGTGCGTTTCTCGGCCGACTTGAGGGTGTAGGCGTGGAGCTGAACGGGATCGGACGGGCCGCGACTGTTGTACGCGTAGACGCTGATGTCGAATCCCAGGCCAGACGGTAAACTGCCGACGGTGAACGCCGGTTGGTCGGCCGTCACGTTGCCGGCCAGCGACTGTCCGTGACGGTCATATACCTCCATGACGAACCTCTGGCTGAGGCCGCCGTCGAAACCGGGCTGGCACCGGACCACCAGCGACGCCGACGTCTGGTTCACCACCGAGCAGTTTTCCAAGCTGTCCGGACGCCCTGTGTAAAAAGGTTAAAACATTATACATCAATACATCACAGTTAAAACAGTCATGTTTCAAGTAAAGATATTACTACACTGTACTCATTTCGACCGATGAACCGTGCTCACGGACAAATGTCACGCCCCGAACGTGTGGATAATTATTGTGAACATTTAATTTCGATCGAATATGTAATTAATTAGTTATCAGTTTTTAAAGAATGGACAGACGTATTATCCCGCAAAATACTGGTCTACTACATCACTTGTCGGAATATTAACTATAATATTAATTAACTATCTACCTGATCGAATTTCAGTTTGTGTACGTCATCGAAATACTCTGACAAAATATATAATAATTCTGTTTCAAAAAGTTAAATTGAAAATGAATTTTGTAATTGTATAAAACAAAAACAATAAAAAATAGTAAAAATATGTTGTCTGTCATAGATTTTAAATTAGGTATAAAAATCAAATATTTTCGAAAACTTGAGTAGTTTTTGAATAATTAATCTCTTTTGATTAAAGACAAAATAAAATAAGGTCATTTAGGAGTGTATAATTTAAAACAATTTAGAAGGTGACTAATGATAAGCGTTCTTAAAAATACTGTTAGGTCAAACACTCGGATATCAAATATTTAAAATAAGAAATATGGTTTATTCAATCTTATCTATAACGATTTATGTCTATTACAACAAATTATATTGCTCCTAAAGTCAATATAAATGATTATTGATAATAAACTTTTAAAATATTCTATATTACAATATAAGAGTTAAGACAGATATTAATATAATAAGCAAGGATTTTTTTTAATTTATTGAATGACATGTGATGGCGGAAACAAGTGTACGTTTTAAATAACGTTATCACTTTCTTTTATTTGTTTTGTTGTTTGTTTGATTTTTATTTTATAATACTATTTCATCGTATTGGGCCGTAAACATTTTCAGTGGCATCATTACACGGGATGCGATCTACAAACTTCATTAAAACGTAATGATTAGTAAGTTAAATGTTTCAATTGGCATATGGGTTTGGCAACTCAATTAATATATGAACTCAACCAAAGTTTGGGTTTGGTAAAACATTACGTGGTTAAACCTGAATACAACTCTTATTCCTCTAATTCTAGTTTTGACTTTCCAATATCAATTCGAAAACGATGTTTGTGTAATAGTTCAATATACGAATTGATCTGTCTTCTTCTTCGGGTCAGTTTAAAGGTGTTGTATATTTTTATTTTATGATTTCCCGATATTACATTTCTTACATTTTTTACGGTAACCGAAATCGTTTGTCTTCGGTAGACTGTTTTAGTCCCAAACTTTTAATTTGATTATAAATCTAAAGATCGTTCAATGGTTTTAGCCAGTAGCTATGTGTGTATACCGTATATATGTATAGATGAATTTATACAGGGCAACTGTAATCTATGTTGAATTAAGCTGCGGAAGTACCTATCTATTACAGTATATAGTATATATTTATATACAAAATAGGATATTTATAGATACTTTTAAAGAATCGGCTTTTCGGTGAATAATTTAGAGGCTTGTTGTTTCGCCTATATTTTTACGCACGCGTTGGCCATTAATGTACAACTACAGCGCACGATGATGACGATGATAATAATAATAATAATAATAAAGTAAAACTTCTTAAGTTCAAAGCTGGGGAAAACTGCTTTTGAGGTTAGCCCTCAAGGGCATTGTGGACACGTATTATTCTATATAATGCACCAATAATTCCGGTCTTCGTTCGCCCGGCTCTAAACTTGTGTATTTGCTAAACTGTGAGACGGTTGTCGAACCGTGGCAACGAGAGTTGCGTGGTTCATTTCCGTATAATAAGTGCGAATTTTTTTCATCCAAAATCTCACGGGAAATTTAGATTTTATTTTTCTATCTCTCTTCCTCGACCGTTCATCGTCCACTCATGGTCTCATCGCTTTTCGTTGTCATAGTAAAATCCACGGATTTCGCTAAAAGGAACAGACTCGGTGGCGCATAACGTTATGCCAAAAGTTAAACGCCAAGTTCGGTGAGTGGCTCTCACAAAAGGTCCGGGTTGTTCTGGTTTTGTTCGCGCGGTCCGGATGTCGGTCGCCGGGTTCCCCGGAAACGCCATTATGTAATATTATTATTGTGAAAACTTCCACTTGGTCTACGCGATGTGGTTTCTATTACACACTTCCGCAGAGGCAATGCTGAAAAGTTTGTCCGCCTGGAGAAGAATAGTCATGAAGAGTACGTCATGTCATTTTTGGAGTAGTTTGGTTATAAACTTTTTAAACACTATATTTAGGTGTGGGGCGATAGCGCAATAGTGACGGTTAAATACGATTTATGAGTTTTTGTTGATGGTGATGATAGTGCAGATTGATGGGGAGGTATGAGAACTGCAATTCTCTTACATTTTATAGTACGAAATCATAGAAAACTTTTAGTGAATTTTTAATATAAGTGAACTTGGACATCTCTGAAGGTATTAAAAATAACCCGAAAAGTATTTCATTAGACAATACCTTGGTTATTAATTATTTAATAATTTATTAATTATTATTTTTTTACTCGTTTTCTCTATGGAAATTAATCAGAAATCTTATTTGAACAAGGAAATATACTGCGGATGAGTTGAGCCGCGAATACATTCGCTACGTGAAATTATCGAATTATAATTAATACATTTGTTTTGCATAGTCACAGCGATAGAACAAAGTATAATATTCACTGCAGTAAACGATGGCGGGATAGTAAAAAATAGCAAAATGTTTTCAAACAACCATTGGTGAAAATGAAAACAGTGGAAAACGGCAACTAAAATATATTGTATATTGTATTAAGTGTGTTATTAATTTTAAATATTAGAGTAGTTAGATACTCAGATTATTTTCGGCGTTCATTTTAAATTGTCTTTATTTCACGCCGAACAATTTACGATTGAATTGATTTTTGTTTTTTTTTCTGCCTCGTAACGCAATGAATTGTTATTGACACATGATACGATTATTATTACAATTATATTTTGTACGAATAGTTTGTGATACATTAGCTCGTTATATCGTTAAAGTGTGTATTTCTTTTGATTTATTCTCCACGCGACACGCATGTTTAAAGTTTCAACGTTTATAACTAATATTTTTAAGCGTGGCATTTCGAAATACATCACATTACGTATTGCACATAGTATGACCTTATAGTATATATATATATTATAAATCTAATGACATGAAAAAAACTCCGTCATTACGTATTTATTAAAAGTTTCGATTTAATTTAAAAACTTAAACAATTTCTATAGGAATGAAAAATCCACTAAATGGGATATAGTGACGTAAATATAAATTAATTATTTACAAGAATCAAACAGCGTCATACAAAATTACGCGTATGTGACAAATTTGATATATTGCTCATGTATGTGCGTGATACACGAAAATCGTTACCGATTTGTGGTCAATGGCATAGGATTTTAACGTTGGAGTAAATGCATAAACCATGAAGGATTAACCATCAGCTGTAGCGATTTCGATTGACACAACGGTATCGATTTTTTGATAAATATAATAAGGTATCAGCGACATATATTTTATTATATTGTATTGTATATCATAATTTATTATACCATAAAACACTTACCGGCTGCTATCACCTGGTACACGCATGGTACTGTTTGTTTTCCAAACTCGTTGCTTGCCCAACACATGAGTGTTCCGTAATCGAGTGGAGTCAGTGGCGTGTATGCAGCAGTGCTCCGCGGCCCCTCCTCGGTGTAACGATCACGATCCAAATCAACCGTTTCTCGGGAGTTGTTGAAACGCCACGTATAACGGACGTTGTCCGACGGGTTAGCCTCCACCTCACACAGCACTTTGGCAGCTTCGCGTCTTCCCACTCCTTGTACCGTCTCCTGTCCGGGTCGACATACTGGAGCGACTGAAAATTAATAAATACGATTACAGTGATATTATTTTCTCACTATATTTATGTATAAATTACTATAAATATACTATACGGTTTTGAACTACGACATATTATTATACAATACACATTCTATCTAGGGAAACATCAAAATATTTTTCAATTTAGGTATTTGATGAGGATTAAAGTGAAACGTGAATTTCAGTAAGTATTAGTGTCCATTAATTTGACGAATTGAGTCAGAAAAATAAGTGAGAAATTAACAATTGTACAATTTGGGTGCATAGGTATGAGATGGTGTGTATTTGATGATGAATAGGTGTATCTCGATTTTAGTGTTCCTCATGCCATGGACAAATCGACATAGCATCAATTTATAAACTAATTAGACCAAAATGAGTAATATTTTTACAAAAGATTAGATAAAATTAGTCATAATATATTTTTGAACGTGGTTCAAAGAACGCTTTAAACTTTTTCGATATTTCTAAGAACGACTCAAAATTTACGTCAAAATTGATCGAATAGTTTTTGAGTATAATATAAGCTACACACTTATATATTGTACACATAAAAGTTATATAAAAGTTTTTTTTATTACTGTAATCAATTGAAACTCTATATATTATATACATATAACAAATATTTTCGATTTTTGTTAGCACAAAAAAATTTATCGAGTATTGAGGAATAGGTGTGCAAATTTGGTTGTTTATTTAATTAACTAGTCATTATTAAAATAATATATTTTAAATGTATTTAAAACACAGGAAGATTTTCAAACTACAATCATTATAATTGCCGTTAAATATATTTGGATAATTTTAAAAACTCTATACATTTAAAAAATATATAAATCGTATGATGTTGAGTGATAAAAAAAAAGTCACTTAATTATAATCGAAATTCAAGCAGGTATGTGCTTGAACATGAATCCAAAATAAATTGTGTATTATGTATTTGTTATTAGTGTTTGAATGTCGAGAAAAGTATAATTTAAATACGTATTTTATCTAAATACTTTTTCTGAAATTAAATTGAACAATTTGTATTTATTGTATTTTTAACATACATTGTCGAGTAGTATAGGGACAAAAACGCATTGTCGCCATATCAGTGAAAACAGTAACAACTGCAGTGACGTCGATGACGGTGACAAACGAACCGAGATTGACCCAAATCTCTGTTTATTAATCACCGGGTCCATCTGTTTTCACCCGTTTTTCCGAAACTTCACAGAAGTGCACCCAAAATTGTAATTATTAAAACAACGAACGTCTGTGTAGAAGTTTGCGGCGTCGCTCACTGACGTTGGATGAAAAGGGTTAGGTAAGGTTTGAATTGAAAGATATTCAATGACCGTAAAAAAACACTGAATTATATAACTACGAATAAATTATAATTTTGGATTTTAATACGGCCGTCGACCATAGAACATTATTATTATTTTAAAACACAAAGTTATAAACATCTCGTAGTTATATTTCTAACTATGAACAGAATAATATGGTCTAAAAATAATATTGTTATGATTATATCATTTTGAAATGTTAAAATTAAATTATGTATAGCTGATTTAAATAATATATTCAATATATTTCTCAATACAAAATCTTTACTCACTTTTGGAAAAAGTTCCCTAAAATAAACACTTAAATCCTTATCTTAAACAAGAATACCACTTACTAATCAATAATTACTGTAGGGTTAAACAAAATTATAAATACTGAATTCAATTTTGATTTTTTGTTTTATCTTTGGAATTATTCCTTTAACTAGTTTGTTCACCAAATCAATAACGTTGGTATGATATCTAAAAGCGATCGAATTTATTTAGGTGATTTTTCATATGGTGGTTACAGTTGTTGACGAAATCGACTCATTAGCTAGGTAATAAGACAATTATGTATCCTATATTCACAACTATCACTATCCTTTCTTACCAAGATTTAATATTTCGAATAAATATAAACACTGCCAATATTTATATCAAACATATTGGGAAAAAATTCCATTAATCTTCTTTAAAGATCCGAAATTTAGAACACAGAGACACTTATATTTAACTACTTATTAACAATGATAAAACAGAACTCTGAGAACAAAACATTCACTGCATACACAACTTTTTCAACATCATTGTTGTCGGTACTAAAATATAATAATATCAATAACAATGTATCATTTATTAAATAAAAAAAAATTATACTGCTTGTAATGCAACCTTAATTATTGTCTAGTTGTAGAAGCCTTATTCTTAATAAAAAAAAAAAAAATGAAATCCTGGTTTAAACGTGCATTGTGAATAATTTTAAGAATTTGTTTTATCGTACACAGCAGTGAAATATTTCAACAATAGATACTTGAACATATTTTAGTTCTAATAAATATTGCCAGTTAATACCTGTACTTTTATTTGAATAATACATTTATCGGTTATAAGTATAATATATCAGTATATTATTTCGATTCGATATTCGCAGCTGAACATAATATGCTAAAACCACTCTTTGCGTGGAATATGACAACACGCACAAGCGATTAGAATAAAGAGAATATAAGCTTTAAAACATTAAGCCGGATTCATGTGAATTAATGATCGTTGGGTTTTTATTGATTATAATCAGTAATATACGTATTAACATTTTTATAATCACTATGTGTGGAATGGGAGGTGGGTGGTCCGGATGATTCCTTCAATATGTGGCATTATGAACAATGTATCACTGATTACTAGGTTTTCTTATAATATTTCAATGCATTTTGAACAAATTATGATCCTAAACTCAGTGAAATAAATTAACAAACAATAGTCCAGTCACACTGTTATGATTGCATGGATATTTAGGAACAGCGATAACTTTACAATGTCGTCGTAGTTAAATAGATTTTTTTTTAAACCATCGTTTTCTTTATTTTCAGTTAGACATTGACTTTTTACTAAGTATTATTCACCCTTTAAAAACTTTGTACGAGAAAACTTTTGAATGAGCAATCGAATTAGGTTATAAAACGATCGTAAAACGAACAGAGAACTTAACGGTTGAGCTCTTTTTGTGCTCCACGCGTTTCCGAGAAACACATTACATTACATTATTTTCGTCGGGACAAAATCGGTACGGATCGTAAAGTGTGAGCTGAGAGGTAAAAAAAAAATAAAAATAGTATATAAATACGAACATAATATATATATTTTTTCGTTTTGTCTTAATGAATAATACTACTCGCCGCGGGAAAGTCCGTTAACAAAATATTAACAACTAATGTACTTTTATCCGAGCTCTTTTTGTCGCATGGCCTGTGCACGAACGCCGAACAGATGTTCGCTTGTCTCCGACAAAGGATTAAGTCGGCAAAAAAGTTTTTTTATATTATTTATGCGCCCTAGTATTTTAGAAACATCTACATCATTAGTCATCGCTTCATGAGAATGTTGAGTTAAATGTAAAATATAATAACAGCATCATCTATGTAAAGGCATGCGCATATCAATAGTGTTGTGTTTGTTGTATTTTGTTTTTATGTCTCTATAGATTGAAATTTGGTGATTATTTTTTAAATAAACTGTATTCAGTTCAACAATAACAAAATAATACTGTTTATCAATACATTACAAATTTTCTAATGTATGGTTTCGGATCTTTGCAAGCGATTTGGAGATTTTAAGTTTTTCAAATGAAAAGTACTTCAAATTTAAAAACTGAAAATATTAATTTTATACAGTAAACTTTGTAGAGATCATAATTAGTTCGGAAAGCAATGTATTTAAAATAAATCGTGAAGATATTGAAGGTTGTTTTGAATATTGCACGAGTACTTTAATTACACTTTCTTCCTGTTATTTGAGAAATAATACATACTACTAAAAGGTTTTTTTATTCATGTCAATTAGAAAGACATTTAAATATTTTAGGTTTGAAATAGTTTAGATGTATAATTAATTTATGTAGCCTCGATAGTTGAAAATGAAATGTAAAAAAAGTGTTTATATCAGAGTTAAATGGGTTAAAGAGTAAGCTAAAGTATCTCCAAATTTAAAAAAATAATGCACATTATGTTGAAAAAGCATACTAGATGACTATTGAATGGATCACCTGAAAATAGTCATTTTGATCATAAATGCTCGTGTTTACTTTTTGATTTAAGTCGATCCTCTTTTCATAATCAATTTATTTGAAAATGATGTACTTATTTTTAAAATAATTTCCAATAATTTGCAAACAATTTTCCAGCCCAGTATAAAATAAGTAAAAACGGAAATAAGATAATTCTAAAAATTAGCAAGTTAGGAAATGATTTGATAATTTTGAAAATGTTAGTATCTCTTGAAGTTGATAATTACATATTAGAAAGGCTGCATGAAGTTGTTCTCTAATTTTGCTATTTTTTTTTTAAATTGGAAAATAATAATATAATTCATTCTGAAAATCGGTTTGCAAATATTTGCAAAATGAGTAAATATGTTTCAAATAAATTAGTCTATGGAAGATTGGTGGGGGGGGGAATTCTCTTACTTTGGCCCGTTGGGATATTTGTGAAATACAATGAAAATATTTACATGAAAATGGTTGAACGCATATGGAAGCTAAAGTTGTACAGCCGAATTACAATTAAAGATGTCAATTTATAATTATTCCAAATACAAACGAACAACAATAATAGTAGTAATAGCTGACTGTGAAAAATATGGGGTTAGGCATGTTGTTTGGTCAGATATGTGAACTATTGAGATGCATTGTGATGGGGCACGGTACCATGGTTTTGTTGTATATAAGTATGATGTGCGATAATGAGTTGTTGATTACTGTACACGGTGTGATTTTTTTTGAATAATACTCTAACAGTTGTTTTATAAAGTATCGAGAAAACAACAATTAGACGCTCATTAATATGATTTAGCTGTGTTTTGATTTCCACAGGTCTTAATTTGGATATATTAATAACGAGAATTGCGAACTGTAACACGAGCTCTTCTGCATTATTTTCCTGAATTTAAACAAATAAAGTGATATTGAAAAATTGATTCAACTAAAACTAACTATTTAGTATAGTATACGGCAACAATTATATATTTTGCTATATCACCTACATTTTAAATGTTTATCAAAATCCAGGATTTATATTTATCAAAATACTATTTCAAAATTACAGTTTATAAGCTAATGAGCTGAAGACTTCTAGAGATGAGCTTACTGTAACTAAAAATGTAAAAAAAGATTACATAAAATAATCTATGAATTTACTTTAATGCATATCAATATTTTCAATCACTACGGAGGTTACAGTACTGTACATTCGTTCATACTCACATTTAATATCCAATGGAACTGAATTGCTCTCGCCGTCGCCCTCTTGATTGCTACCAACACACGTGTATATGCCAGCGCGGCTCCGGGACACCTTTTGCAAAACCAGACTCTGATTGCTGACTATCGTGCCAGCGGCCGGGTTATTGTTTAGCAGCTTTCCCTGTGAGTACCGAGTACGATAGGTATGATTATATTATATAGACACGTTACAATTAAAATTTTGATGGACTGAAAGTCATATTCAGTCTTAAACGTGGTGTATTGTGGAAACGACCACGTCCGATAGAATATAAATTTAGTAAATTTCGCTTAACGCGATCACTGATTAATACAATTTACCATTTATTAGAATTAAAAAAGAAAAAATGTAAAGTAAACATCGTAATAATATGTTTGTTAACTTTTTATTTAATTATTGTGTATCGGATAATTCAATTATTTTTATAGGTTTTATGCTATTTAAATATTAAAACAAGAGCTCATTGTAATTATAATATATAACTTAATTATTATGGTATGTGTTAAACAAACTACACTCCAAAATTTTTCATATTATTACAGGACAGGTATCACGTTATTTAATTTCAGTATACAATAAAAATTAAAAAATATGCAATTTTTACAAACTATATGTATTGTTTTCATATCTATATAGAAATTAAACTATATAACAATATGCTCAATCAACTGTTGATTTTTTATTTTTTTATTTTGCAACGATATTCAAATTATAAATATCCAAGAATATTAAAATTTTTTTCGTAAGTGTCTAGATAATTTTAATACCTTCAACAATAAGTACTAAGTACTTAGTGCTTGTATCGCTGATATACAATTCTGTCATGTGAAAAATATAGAGATTTATGATGGTTCAATATTTACTCATTATTGTAAAGTTATGCTTGACTTGCAAAAATTATTGGAATATTGGAATTTCCGAATTCAATATAACATTTGTATTAATTCAACATGACAACGCGTTGATTATGATTTATTTACTAATTAGAGTTAGGTTAAAAATATATGCTGAAATATTGGTTGCGGTAAATGAAAAAAATATATGAAATTTGTATATAGGTATTAAATATAAAAATGCAATGACAAAAGCTTAACTATACGGTGGATAATACATTTATAAACGTAGAAATCACATTTGTATTATTAAAACAAATAACATATTTTTTTATCATCAATTATTTACTAATATGTTCACATATCGGACATATTATATATTCTACTGTTATTTTTTTTTAATATTATATCGATTTAAACACTACAATAATATTCACTTACGTTGTGTCTCCATGTCACTCTGTAAACCCACGGGTTGGATTTGATGTTACATTCAAAGTACACGTCCATGCCCTCTTGTATTGCACTCCCGTTGATGTTACTGCCAAGTTCAAGGTTAACAACTGGTACGTCTGTTGAGAAAAAAAAGTTGTAAGACGGCGCTCCGAGTATACAAAATTACAGTAAACCAGCGCATAGCTATAGTGTTTTATGGTATCCCGTCCACATTATTTTTCCAAACCACAAGCTACAACATAGTTACATGACAATGATAACATTTCGTTATTAATATTATTTATAGTATTCCGTATTATTTTGATTTAAGGTTTATATTATTATATACTATAATAGTTGATCCTGCATACCGGTGACGGTGATAAATTAAATAATGCCAGTGGGTTTACCCTATCTTAAACTCCGTCAGTTGTAAACTACACATATTTGAAATTATTTAAAAATATAATAACCATTTTATTTTTTATAATCATGTAGAAATTCGTTTCAAATATTTAGTATTCCGTTTTTTTTGTGAGCCAACAAATGTTTGCAGTGTGAACCATTCATTAAATTATAAAATATAAAACATTGTCTTTGAGGTGCATACCTCTGAGCATAAGATTACTTATATACGCAATTTTAGAACCATGTGTGTGATAGACTTGGTTGTGGATCGTTTCACACACACACATTGCATTTTATAATAATTGACAATTTATAATGCTTGTAAAAATTATTTATAATAATTAGTTAAACTATTTTTTATTCTACATTTTTTCAGTTTAACTAATGTTTTTTTGTCCAAAATCAATAAAATGAAAGTCCAACCGTTTATAATGAAAAAAAAAAAAAAAACTTAACATAAATTAAGGGTATTACAGATATCATTTTTTCTCATATAAAATCTATCGACCGTGTAATAGATACATGGCGATAGCTTATAAAAGAATCAGGCCGTAACTATAAAAGTTTTTGAATAATTGACATAGTTTTTGTAATAGATCGTTTTTTTTTTTTAAAAGTTCTTTTTACTTTTTTAATTTCAATATTAATTGTAATCCACCCAAAATTCAATTTCGAGTGGAGTGAAAGCGCTTTAATGTTCATTAATGTTGTTTACTTCAAAGTTCACATTTTGCATATGTAAACTTATATTTTTGAAACATTGACAGATCTTGATTGAATAATTGCTACACAGTTATTTATTTCAAAATATTTTTCTTTTATTCTAAAAAGCAGACACTGTACGTTTGGAAAGATTAAGTGCTCTCCATTTTAAAATATTAGCGTTTGTATTTAAATAAAATAATGAAAAATGGTCAATTGTAATTCATAAAAATGTTTTTAAAATATTGTTTATCATTAAATTGATTATTACTTTTGACGTTA
The DNA here is from genome assembly GCA_036289425.1 of Rhopalosiphum nymphaeae. Lineage (NCBI taxonomy): Eukaryota > Metazoa > Arthropoda > Insecta > Hemiptera > Aphididae > Rhopalosiphum > Rhopalosiphum nymphaeae. The sequence continues at coordinate 16,439,816 of JAZAQC010000007.1, read as the reverse complement.
TAAGTTTATTGGATTTTTATGTAAATTGGACCGAGATAAAATTTTAACGATAGAACTTCTTGAATTATGAAAATAATTTAAAATAGCTAGATATATAGCTTATTGTTTTTGTTATAATCTACAATAAATTACAAGCCTTGAAAAAAGCTTATAAATATTAATATAAATAATAAATTAATTAATATCGTAGTATTATTCATGATTTAACGGCAATTTGTATTAATAAAGTAGCTTAAGTTCGGTTTTCAAATATAAAAATAAAAAGTAAATTATTAAATATTTTTAATTTTAATATAAATACTTATTTTTAACACGTATTAAGTTAATGTCTAAAACGCACGTACATATTTTAATAATTTAGGGATTTTGTAATTTAAAATAGTATGCTTAATTTATAAAAATATTATGTTTGAAATGTGGTTGTTTTACGATAAATATAACGTGCGAGATAACACGCGAAGGCAAAGTAAATCGAAAACGTCGGGGCCTGGTTAAAAATGCAATTGGAAGAGCGCATTTACAATAATATAATATGTGTGCTGTAGTTCGTTTAGCTAGTACTCTACTCGTTATTTCAGAGTTTACTCGTTCCTATAAAATCGCAATGCAATATTCACTATTATTTCTATTTCAATGTTAATGCGTACGGCGGCGCGGTGTCAGCGAATGACAATATGCGTTCCTTTCAAAAAAAAAAAAAAAACAAACATTAAATAACACACGTACAATTCTGTGTATATAATATAATATGATTCCAAACAACACTGAAAACAAAATGTTTTGTTTTACAGATGCAACGCTTTACATTATGTCAATGTCAGTATCCTTTTTATTTATTTATCCTTTTATATTTTCTGCATAATATTTTATTAGGCGTATGTATTAATGTACCTACCTTATTATTAAGCGTTATCAATTTGTTTCGTTTGCGTCATGTTTAACGAAAATCAAATTAAGATCCTTTGAGATAAAATACGTATAACAAAACGCCACTAAACACTCGTTTTCATATTCCCGAATCGGATAAAATGCCTGCAGCGTTTAGAGTAAGCATAGACAAAAATGCTAACGGTACAGTTTTATTGTTGTTGGCCTACGTACAATATTATTATGTGCAGGTCTATAGTCGAATCGCAACGGCGAAAGAATTAATTAGTAATAAAAATTGTCGACAGGTCGCACCGGTATAATACATATGTCATATATGTATATAATAGGTACGCTTTTTTAATTTATTCTCGTGCAGTCTTTATTATAACGACGATAATAAACGACTCGACGGCGTTCATATAATGTTATGTAATGTTCACATACGCGTCGGCACGTGAAGATTTAAAATATTCTCTGCGTACGAAGACGATGGACGGAAATAAGCGGATATACATAGTGTATAGTCAATAGGACGACAACACATGTTCATTTCACTTTTCGTAATCAAAATATTATTTTCGCGTGTACGACGTTTATGTGTGCGTATCATGCGTGTCTGTGTGTATATTATGAATATGTGTGCCACGCCGCGCTACGTGACCGAGTTCTCAAACTGCGTGTCGTTAATAAATACTTAAAACTCGGTGAAAATAATGTTTCTACCGGAATGTTCGGTAAAGTTATTTATGCACCGACGTTATTTCTACGGGCGACATAATTATTATTTTCATCGGATCTCGCGTTCGTAAAGAGACAAATGAAGGTGTATATAGAAAAGCGCGTGCTATGCGCATTTTCCTGGTGCGATTCACCGGCGTAGCTTTATATCTGCCTTTGCTATTCGCGTAATATCATTTTACGGGCGTAATACCAGTACTAGAGTATATATAGTAGATCGATGACTTCCCCAGAACATTTGCCGAATTAGCTTTATGGAATTATGATTTCAAGACTACATTACAATGCATAATCTATTTTACTGTTACTCCATCTAGAGCCCTGCTATGACCGATCTGAATCGTTAATATTCATACAGGTTGCAGCAATAAGAGTGTTCGGGTCACTATAAATACGATTTTGATGTTGAAACCAACCGAATATTTAATAATTATTTATTTTTAATAGAAAAGGCTTTTTTCATCAGTAGTTGTTTTGTCTAGTAAGACTGTGACTAAATAATAATATATAAGTGATGAATATATACATATATATATACTTGATTACGGTTGTTTAATTATATTTACTTATCTGTTTTATACTATAGTAATTTTTATAACACACCACATTTTATTTTAAAATATATAAAATAACAAACACATCATAATCGGGTTTATTTTAAACGATGAACATTTGATAACAATATAATTGCTTTTATTTTTTATAAATTAAAATATAACTGATGTGTATTGTAATTACTAACTTCATTTTATGTATATTAAATTTTTTTTATTTCAATAATATTTAGTCTACTTTTTTCACATAATATATGGTTATCATGCACAAAGCCTAGACTGCAATATGAATCATTTCATTTTTTACTACTAAGACCAGGAGTTGAGCACAGTGCCTGATTTCCAACTTTTCCCGCAATATATTGTTGTTGTATACATGAATACAAATGCGATTTACAATATTTGAACATGAATAGTTTATTATTACATAGACTATAGTGATGAATGTGCTATTATTTTTTTTCCTTGGAAAATCAAAGTGGGGAACAATATTATAGGGTATGTTGCGATATAAAAACCAATAACAATGATTACCACGCAAAACCCGTCAATCCTACCACACTAAATCGCACAAGAAAGGAATGCCCTCGTTTTATGGACGTTTGTTGATTTGGACGAAATAAAAATTATCCGTTTAAACATATAACTGTGATTGGCTGACTCAAGTTCTATTCTCGCTGATCTCGAGACTGATAGGTAAGTACTGCACACGTCAAAGATGGTTTTTCGACAGATCTTCCGGTCGCGATTATTCACTTATTCGATAATCTAGAACTATACTGCAGTAGACTTTCGTTTACGTTTTAAAAATAAAAATAAATCACTCTGGAAAGCAAGGATAATTCCGCGGCAATCGTAGAGTTTTGGAATAAAAGCGTTGTAGGTGTGATGTTTTTACGCGAAGAAATGAAAGGGTGTCACGTGAAACATCAAACAGTTTTTATGCAATAAATCTGATTCCGACAATAAAAGCTGAACTGTACTTTTTCCTTGTAATCGTTTTAAGTCAAACCTTTGAAGATAGATCCAAAATAGGGAATACATATCATTGAGTTTTTAATGACGTCCTTTATGAAAATACTGAATCGGGCTAAGGTATAAAAACCATTGAATCGTTGAAGTTTAAAAGGGAATGAGCATAAAAGTGATAAACGCATACCTTAATAAAAGTTAAAAGAACCGGCCAAACTAATTTTTGAATAGTGTCATTAAGTTGGAGTGTATGATGTTATAGGTTTTAGTGTATATTACTCATAACAAGCTATAGGGTAAAGTGGTGAATAACTTAATGCTCGATATTCATGGTTTGAGAAAAATTTATTTCATAATGTGCTCTGGTTAGAGTTCTATTGGTACAATTTTTTTTGTATAAGTGAACTACGACAACCCGTAATATCTTTTAGATATATATAATATATATACAAATTAGGAATTTAGTTATATTTTAAAGAATATAGGTATAGTAAATTTATGTTGTTTAAATCTAATTTATTATCAAATTTTTAAAAAGGATTACAACAATGGACATTTTTTATTCTTATTATTTTTTTTTTTTTAACAAAATAATACCTACTGTTAATGACATTTATTTTGTTCAATTTCCGAATTACACTATATGTACTGTGTTCAATTATTAATGAATAATCTATTTACAAAATATAATATCATTTTTTAAAACTAATGTTACTATTAAATAATCAATTGAGTTAAACTAATTATTATTTTATATTTCAATATATATAATATATAAGCAGCTCTATAACCTGTAAGATTATTTAGTAATTGTAATAAAAAAATATATATTTTTACATTTTGCAATTTTAAAATTTTAAATGAAGGAAACTAAAATCAAAAATATAATCATAGAAAATTTATAATTTATTATAATTTTTTATTGATATGGTCAAACATAATGAAAAGCTTTGCATAGGTGCCTATTAGGTACATTACATTATGGAACACGCGTAATAGTTAAAGTTTAAATGACGTATGTTCACCGTTTAGCATATTATTAGTTATCTACATGTGTTTGTGGTGGCAACAATTAAGGCTATTATATTCTTGATTATATTGTTATAGTTAGCAATAGAAAATGAATATATTATATATACCATTTTTTTTTATGTTTTCTGTGGTTTAATTTTACTCTACTTATTTTAATTTATGTACAAATTGTTAATTATTAAATAATAGTTGACTTGTTTTTCTTTGACTTTCTTAGGATGAAATGTTAATTCTACAACGTTTTTCTTTTGTTTATACTATACAGATATTGCGATGTCGGCAGTCGGCTTCAAGTCCCGGACCGTATTTTTTTTATATTCTATGAACGCGATTATAGTTTCAAATAGAAATCGTTTATAAGTATAAGTAGAATGTTCGAATTTTCACTTTGTCGTTGCACGTAATAGCTTCGTTGTAATCTTAGGCATTATATTTGGTGCGAGGGGATTGTATAATAAGCAGAGCAAAAAATAAAAATATTATTTTGTCTCCCACTTTGCTTTAAGTTTTAATTCGTATTCTATTTTTGTTATTATTATTATAATTTTATAATTTTAAAGCACTATGTTTAAGCTTTATCATTGTTTTTTTGTATCCATTTTATATAATTAAAAAAAAATATAATTTTATTCCAAGTTAAGTCATTTATTGTAATATCAAGAACTTGGGCTGCTCTAGAGATACACTGCTGCCTTGAGAACTACCTCGACGTTGACCATTATAGCGACTTTACAGAGGTTAATGCAGGTATTATAATATTATTCTTTGTATCCATATAATATGTATAAGTGGAGAATAAAAATAACATTTAGTAACATTGGGCAACGGAATAGAATAACGGAATACGTATAGTCAATCGCAAATTATATTTCTGACAATTTATATATATACATATATATTAAAGTTGCACAGAAAACCTTTAATATTAGTATTTTTTCAGTTTTATTTCTGAATTTTGTGTTAATTTGTTATTCATCAATATTCGTTTTTATTTTTAAAACACAACTGTTGCGAACAACCGTTAATCGTTCACGTGACAAACGTGTTTGTTAATGGTTTTGATAAAATATAAAGGTTTTAAAAAAAAGACAAAATCGTTTCCCCTTTTAATTTTAAATTAATGGTAAATGATTATAAGTAATAATATGGACGATGAATAACGCGTTTCTATCTGATCTATTTAAATATATTGAGAAAATTATTTCGGTCATAATGATTGAATAAATTAATTCACCGTGGAAAAATGTTGTGGTTTAACCATGGTTAATATATTATTATTATATGATGATATAATAATATTATATAATGAATAACCGAGGAAATTCTACAAATTTGGGAAAATCACTAAAAATAACATTAGATTATGGGTTTTTGTTATGTTGATGTTATCTATTCATGGATATACAATAATATAATGGATGATAATTTTATCAAAAAACACTAAACATTTTAAAATCTATTAATGTTTTTTGAATAACAGCATGAATAACCTCTGCTCTCCTAAATTGTAATGATAAAAATGTATTAAAGAATGTAATTTTTTAAAAACGTTATTTCATTTGGGCTGGAAATATTATTCAAAAATATATATTTTATAAAATTTAATAGATTTTAAATTAATGAGCGTTGTTCGATAAAAGAATAACTCTGTATATATGTATATATTTATGTACGCTTGGCATATATATTACAATAAGTTCATTAGGCGATGATGTTATTTACCAACTTAATGCATTTTTTCAATACTACTCTCTCCAAAATGTACCAATATTATACAATACATTTAGGCAAAAAAAAGACAGGTAATTTTATGTATTTTATCGTAAACTATGTGTCAAATGACTCTTAAGTCATAATATATCATGTTGTTTTAATAGGGACGTTTATAGTTTCATTAGATGTTAAGTATATTATTATGTATACAGTCAACGTGATTATGTTAACTACAATACCATGTACCATAATTTTGTATACATAGCTTATTCGGCCGCTCAAAACTTGACATAAGATAATATTATTATCGTGCATTAGCCTGCAGATATATATCGAAATTAGAGTTCGAATAACAAAACCAAAGTAAACTTAACTAAAGTAAAAATAAGCAAAGAGCTGCAACTACAACAGTGATCATATCACTTATATTATAGAAAAAACCATTGTAATTTAGGAAAGAATAAAATAACGGGTTAGTATCTAAGTGATGTATGGTATTAAAATATATAATATGTTATAATACGTAAAAATGCATAATTAGCGACTAATCAGTAGATAGTGTTGTTGTTGAAATTTTCAATCGAATGAAATGTAATTAATACTTTAAAATATTATTTTTTTTATGAATATTTAAAAGTTTAAAAGACGTGCTATTTAAACATTTGATTTTAGATTAGCATTATTTTTACGAAAACCATTTTCGTTGAGTAGGTAATAAATAATATATAGATGATATAACATGAATTATATATGTTTTATTTAATATTTGTATAATTATACACAATATTGTTTATTTAATATTACTTCAACATATATCCTGATCAGGGTGGGTAAACGAAGGAGAGTATTCATAAGGTTTGATGCTCAAAGTAGGTACTCCCAGAAACGTCAAGAAATACTCCGATGAAATCGCTTTTAAGTCATTATCTATGTCATATAAATAATGCAATTTATACCATTAATGTTGTTTATTCAATTGTTTTTAAATGTTAATGCATTAACAGAACAAAATACATCGACTGAAGGTTACGGTTAAGTGATTAAAGTAGATGATATTGGGTTGGTTTCATTAAGTTTGTAAACCAAAAAAAATAATAAATTTCCATCAAAATGATCTAGTTAACATAATATAAAATTACTGTCATCAAAGATGTATAAACCAGTTTAATATTATATTTTATATTAATATGTATGGTGATCGCTAGTTTATTATTACTCTTGAACGTGACTTTCAGAAAGGACATTTTTTCTCTAGTAAAATTTATTTGCGACATAGAATGGAACGTTTAATCTAGACCGTTCTTATACACTGTATAATATAATACGACACGTTCTCTTGGAAATGCGCGTAAGTGGAATGATATTTTCGAAAATAAATACAGTTGTTGTCTGTGTATGCTTCGACGTTTTTATACGTTTGTTTATTCTTGTTTTTGTTTGATGGAAAATGATAAAAAAAAAAGCAAAAAAGAAAACAAACACCCTCATCACAAACCTAATATTAATATAACAAACATTTCAAGTCAACATGTCTCAGAAATACGTTTTTTCTGCACATCGATTCTTTTCTTTGTACGGATGACATTGACCATTTTATATTTGTTGGGCAATACGTGTTGACATAATTTTGGATATATACTGTGTAAACCGACCCAAGCCCGGTGGACATCATCTATCAACACCTATCGCAGCCACCCTATAGGGTGAACGCCATTTCGCTAATTGTTAGTAGAAATAAGTATCAATTTTGAAAACAATAAATTTAGGTTTAAACATTAATTCATTAGTTATTTTATTTATCAAGTGTATTGTATAAATTATAAAGAATTTAATATTTCACACCCACGAATTATCAATTTTTTTTCTAAATTAAAAATATTCTATTAACAATAATATTATATTGAATATTCTGGGTTAGATAATCGATGATAATTCCATAACTTGTATTATAGTGCACTGTGCACTCAGTTTTTATTTTAAATTATACTTTAATATAATATTTAATATAATATTTTATATTGGTGTTTATATTCACTAAGTATAAGAACACGTTAATGTCATTTACTCGTAAACTCTTTACTAAACACAAGTTGGATAGGTATATAACAAATAATTATGCGAAAAATAAAAATTTACTTAAAAATTACTTTTGTCAGAATAAGCACTTACTATATATTTTGTTCTACGGGATCTAACTTATAATAGCGTGACAGTGGTATTGAAAGTCACTAAAACGCGACTAGTGTACTAGCTGTTTCAGTTCGATACATAAGTTTACCGCGAAAGATAATCTAACGACGTTATAACTGTTTTTAGAACATATGGTGGTCGCTCAAATACGGTAGCAATGATAACGTAATCATTAGAAGTCCCGGGGTGTTCTATTCGAAACTTGGGGAGTTGTATCGAGGATAGATACTTTTGTTACGAAAGTTACGTCTCTCCCGTTCCTCTCTCCGTCACTCGTCCGCGTGCGTCGTCTTTCCGACTTTCTTCGGACTTCTACCTCCTTCCGCACCACCATTTCCCATCGATGTCTCCGCATACATCTGTCCTAGTATCGACCTCCGCCTCGTCCCTTACGTTCGTTTCAGTCGCCGAGTCATTTGTTTGTCCACGGAAATGTCGAAATAGTTATCACGTCGAAATAGTTATACGGAAAACGCGCAAATTCTACGCATGGCACACACACACATATATATATATATATATATATAGTCGTGGGGGAGTACTTCAAACGTCTCAATGGACCGCTTGGCAGTCAGTTTGCGTGCAAATAATTTGCAGGGCCACCGGTCTCAGTGCGTCCACGATGAGATGGATGCTTTACATTACGCCGGAGTGGAGGCTAAATTTAGTGAAATATTACAGTTTCGTATTATCGCGATTTCACCAATGTGCATGTATATTCTGTAAACATTCGTTCAAACAAGTCGACGAATTGATGTGCATTTATGTATAACAACCGCCTCGAAAGTCATCACAGTAATATACTACAATTCTGCGAAACGTATACATGGATGATGAGAATGACAACGAATCTCATACGAACACAGTACGATCCGTCGAAACTCGAACATCGTCCTTCTAGTCATCGTTTGATCTATAATAATACTAGATGCGTTTCTGAGTGCACGTTAAACAAATTTGCAGCAAACAAAATTAAAATTGTAATTTCCATCAAAAATGTTCGAATTAAATTTCACCAATCGCTTTATAAAGCACTTTAAATGATAACGCGAATTGAACTATTATAAAAAATGTATTTTATCTTCATACTGTGGATGAGAATATTTTTGTATATATTTTACGAGGAAAATAGTAACACTGTAGTATGTAAATAATTTCATATGAATTCTACGAAAACAATTTTGTATGGTAATGTTCGATATAAGGATATATTAAAATAATGCTGTGATATGAATATAATATTATTATACAAATATAGTAGTGTAGTAAACTAGTAAATTTGTCAACATAATAAATTTTGTATACAAGTCGTATAATACTACATAATTTAATAGAGAATTAATATGTTAATATGTATAGTTTATTGTATGAAAAAGGTGAAAAAAAATCATAAATACAACAATTAATGATTTTTTTTTTATAATCACCAAATGATTTTAGACCTAACATATTTGTTTATTAGATATTTATTTTCCTTTGTATCTAAATACTATTTTTAATAAAATATTAAAATCTATAATATAATAAATTTAACTGAGTTAATATAAATCTTTAGATAATTCTTACAACTAATAAAGACTTAAAGTATGATTTTAATTATATTAGATAAATAATTTATTTAATTTATTCATTTTATAGAGTTACACTATAATAACTGCAGATTGATAAAAAATTTAATCATTAAATATTATTTCATGAAAAATAAATAACATATCCACCGTATCATATATACATTTATAAATGTAAACATACTGCTTGATAATAATGTCGATTATCTATTTACGATTTAATAAGATATTTTAATCATTATATATAGATTGAAATAAAAATATAATTTTGATAAGTTTGTTATAAATATTTGCTTATAATGTTTTAATAAAATATTCAGAGTAAACAATGTTCATAATATTTTGAATGATTTTTCTTTCTTAGCGATAAATAATATATACTAAAACTTCTATAATAATTTGTACAATATCTCATAAATTAATATTTACCATGTTTAATAATAAATACAATGAAATTTTCAATACTGTATTTTATAATTTATTAATTTTTTTTTATCTTTTAGAAATATATTAATACTAGATAATTTTAGTATATGTTTTAAATATAATACACAAACTGCGTTATATATTGCACATCTCACAGAAACTTTCTGATTTTAAGTCCCTTGTAACATAAAAGTCATCTAATCATTCTGCATATTCCCAATATAAATGATACAGATAAATTTTTGAGAGAAAACTAATACATAATATATTTATGTCCACACTATAACCACGAAAAATGAATTGTACACTTTCGTACTCTGGTATATATGAACACGCGATGGACAAACCATTAAAGTTAAAAATTAAAATTTATAATCGATTGTATAAATGTTTAGTGTATTCTATCGAGTAACTGTACAAAAATAATTCAATTAAAACTTTTTTTTTCTTTTGTCATAGTTTATGAAAGCTTTTAACACTATTTCCAATAAACTTTCATGGATACATCAAAGGAACAAAAAAAAAAAACAATGATACAAACAATATACACTTTAAGCAATAAATTATATTAGAAGTGCGTCAACTCTGTGAATTGCTTTTTTCCGTTTTTTTCTTCGATTCGAGTCAATCATTGATTATATACACAGTTTTTGTTTTGCACCAAGTGACTACCATACGTATTTTTAATAATATTTAATTGTGTTCTATGAGGTGTATCTATGAATTTTACTGTATTTTTTGTGTTCTCAAATAGATTTGTAAAAAGTTTTGTAAATAAAACGTGGTTTAAAAATATTTTTTATAAATACCAAGAATCTCAATTTTATACGAGTCAGTGAGTCACAGGTAACACTTGCGGTAAGTAAGTATTTAATTATATTATATATTAAAAATATCACCAGTGCTCTGATATATTTTTACCATTGCCCATTGGCACCAAATTTGAAAATGTAGTTGGTTTCATACCAATATATGGCTATAATGTACTCTATTTAAATATTGAGAAAATAATTTTATTTTTGGTCCAAATGTTTTATTTGTTATTATAATTTATGCTGTATTAACTCTAGGTTAATTTTATTCAAATTATTTTGAAATAGATTTTGATGGTGTTCTTTCGACTTTAGATAACATAACAGTGATTGTGATAACTCTGGTATTGAATATAAAACTAAATCAAATAATTCGTCTAAAATTGTCGATTCTCATGAAAATGGATAATGAAAATACATCGATGAATATATTAGTATTACTTGGTAGATGGTTTGACATAATTAGAAATAAAAAAAAAAATATTAATTTGTTCAATTGTGTATTTGTATTTTATAATGTATTCTTAATAATTCTTTTTTCACTGAATAAACTATTAAGCTTAAGATATAATCTCATATGCATGATTTTATTCAAATATTTTAATAGTATAAAAACCCGAACGTTAAAAAAAAACAATAAAAATTTTAATATTTTTATAATTAAATTATAAAGCCTATTTTAAATTAATTCGGTGCCTTAATTTTTATTGGTTTAATAAAAGAAGATTAGAAAGAAGTTGTTTTTTAGATATTTTTATTTTACTTATTTTTTTTAAAGTATATCGTGGAAAAATTTTAATATTTAAAATAATATATATTTATTTTTAAAATAAAATATTAAATTTTTATAAAAAAAATTGATAAGTATAATTAATTTTTACTAAAGAAAATTTATTCAAATGTTCATTAAACGAGGAACCTCATTGATGCAGCCACGCTAATATCATAGTTAAAAAATATTTTCTATTTGTCAACTGTCATTTTGCGCTGAAATTATTTTATGACCATAGACATTAAAATAACTATACGAATCACCATAACTTACATGGTACAGGGAGAACGACGGCTTCTAAGGAACTGCTGGGTTCTTCAAAATAAGGTCTGATGCATAAGGTAGATATAAAGTACCAGTTACCTTATGGTAGTCGATGTGAAAAAAATAAAAGAATAATTGACCGATCACTAATGTAAATTATGTAATACGTAGGTTACATTGAAAATTAGTTATTGACTTCGGTATTCCAATAGAAAACCAGTAGAATAAATTAATATTACTATTATAACGAAAGTGTAATAATTTCACTTTGATCGAATAAATGTATTGCCTCAAGGTGGAATTTTACTAAATGTATTTCGTTAAGCGGTACTTAAAGGGTAATTTAAATATTATATTGACTGTAATAATATACCCTCAGAGGTACTAGATTTTTATTTTACATTCGATTTTGATAATAAATCAATAGTTCAATTGGTAACCAACCACAATTAAACCACAAATCTACGATATTAAAGGTTAAACGGCGGCTGTGAATTTCAATCACTACGATGATAATATTATCAAACGGAACAACGCGTGTGTATAGAAAATTTTTATATTTTTATCGTTAGAATTCAAACGGTATCGTTGCAATTACAAACAACCAAAATTATTAACCGTTCATGATATCGTTATCACAAAAGCGGTCGTTATGATTATCAACAAAGCAATAAATTCAGTAGATACAACAATTGCGAAAAGGCTTGAAACGGTTAATACGTAATGAATTACGTCGAAAAAAATGTAACACGTGTACTTTGTTCAGACGGTATGGAAAACTGTCTTCGCTGTTAACAATGGTTCCTATATTATGAATATATTCAATCCGATACATACCGAAAGGGGTAGGTGTGATCAACAATATTAAACGTGTTTATTTTTCACACCTACACATAGCGTACAATACACGTCCCACGGCTATGTCTATAAATGAAAAACTATCGATGAGTTACTCACGAAATATGTTTATCTTCCATCCATCAGAAGAATCGACGTCGACCGATTGATATTGGCGACCGTCGGTCTTGCTGTGTCTATTGTTGACGGTATCCGACTTGCCACTCTCTGCACGACAGCTCAACGTGTTGTCCGAGTCTTTGATCGCCGGAGTAAACGTTAGCACACTCGTAGTTACGTTACCATCCGAACTTGTCTGTCGAACAAAATGATACATTACATTATATTTTATAATAACAATTATTGTGTTAGAATTTCAAGAAAAATACATTATTGTTGGGTTAATATTAATAACGAACATACAATATGTTAAGACAGTGGTGTGCTGATGAGACTTATTATTACTATAAAATACAGCGTGATACTGTTATTACGATAAGTTTGCTACAATATTTTAATTTAATGTAACGAAATGTAATAGGCATAAAACACCGAGCATTTATACTCCTGACTTTGGCTAGTGTAATGTAAAAAAAAGAGCATCGTCTGAAATAACAACCAGCAGTCGATGATTCTGTAAGTGTGCTATTTCAATATTCAGACGTCTTATGTCGAGTAGGTCTTGTTTACAAGCGCAAAACACAATTCACAATACTAGGAATTTCTTTTCCCTATAGAAGGTCTCATTTGACCTCGGTTATAGTGTTAATGAAAATCGTTCATTATTTAATCGTTTACCACCGTGCATCTACTTTGATTATTTATCTTCTTGATCGATTTAGTAGAAATCCATTACTATAAATCCTATATGATCCCCCTCTCTTTTTGTTCACTGATAGATTAATAATTTTCAGCACCCCATACTGATGCTAACACTAATTTAAGTAAACTAGTTTTTATTATTAAATAAATCGCACAATTAAAAACGTAGAATATGAAACTTATTATCACATACAATTACAATATATTCTATCTCAATTTTATATTAATTTATTATTTTATAATATTCGCAATAAAAATATATTATTATTAAAATAAGAGTTTTATTAAAAAATAAATTATGAAAAATATGATATCATCAAAAGAAAAATTATTATTTTTATATTAAATTCATGAAATAAATGTCTGGGAGTTCTTTTTTTTTTGCATATATTTCATTTAATAAGAAAGCTATCGTAACTTTTTTGATTTTATGCAATTATTATAAAATAAAAACAAAAATAAAAAAATACAGGCTAAAGCATAATATTCCGACAATAAATGTTTAGATTGTAGAATTCACAGGCGAAGACTGTAGCAGGCGTTAGCAATATAAAATATCTTAAACACACCAAAATGTGTATAATATTATACTCGTATAGATGTAGTGACAACATAATATATATAGTACATTTTCTCGGTAACTCTTCAACGTGTCATCACTTACCGCACATGTGTTACCAATTGGAATTAAAGGTTTCATTTATCTTTCCGCAGGTCTGTCTCCTAAACATAGTAAACTTTTCGTTTATGAAATAAAACATATCATATGAACATTTTTTCCGAGAAGTTTTCCAGATGGATGGGTAGAGGGTGGGAGGTTCATTTTTAAATAGATAGGTATACATTAGCTACTTTGTATACTTTAAGACAATTCTACCGGACTATGAAACACTCAGTGAGGTCACAAAATTTTTCATCGTAACTCATATTATTATAAATATATTTTTTTTTTTATTATGATAAAATTTCATTTGAAAAATCGAATATTTGCTGTTTTCGCAGCTTAAATTGTGTCCTATAATTGGTAAAAGTTACATGTACACGAAATACACAGATTGTTGTCAAAATTAAAATTACTATAATCAAGACGACGCCATACTCGCATAATACGTTGTCTTCGTCATACAAACATATTGCAACGCACGTTCAGTAAAACCAATTTTGTGCTACTGTCTATTAGAATATTTAACTTATTATTAATAATTAAATAAAAATAAGTGTAAGAACATTTTTATTTATACGTGAGTTTGTTTTTTTACGATATTTTTATTTACATGCTAACTATTAATATATTTTAAAATAGTAATATTTTACATATCTCAACTCGTTTAAAAATTAATAAAACATAAAAATGAACGCACAAACACAAATATTTATTTTACCTTTATGTTTGGTTGTGTTTATAAATTGGTTGTGAAGAATAACAATTGCTATGAGCAGATGTACTCTTAACAAAAAAAAAAACTTTTATGCGTGGGCAATGCAACTTATAGTAAAGTTTTCATCATATCAATACACTATTCATGGATTGTGTAAAAGATATACTATACTATGGTAATCAGTGTTTTGTTGGAAAATGTAAGGCATATTATAAAATGAAATATTTCAATGAATTGTTTAATATTTTTAGTAAACGGGTAATAGTTACAAAGTAACGAAGGGATAAACGGATGTACATCGACTATAAAACATCTTCCGATCCTGTGGTCAGAAAACAAAAGTTGAAACGACAAAACTTAATTTATTCGTTTAAACATGTCGCTGCTTTGAATTTTATATGATAAAAAAAATCTTTCTAACAACCTCAAAAAATCGTATTGTCAGCGTTTATATTTTGTTGGCCACGAGCCCGCTACAAATGCCGACTCCGATGTAATATCTCGTTATGTAATCATATACCTCTGCTAGCCTTTTTTTTTTCAATTTTCGTTTAGTCTCAATAGTCATAAAGTTTACCGTTCTTAAACCAAATGTTAATGTTTTAAACGAGATTACTCGGTCCAGACGCAACAAAATATATACTGTTATACATTTGTTTTAAAAATACAACGCATTTGTCAAAATGTTTCATAAAATCGATACTACGAGTAATAAATAATTATATTTAACGTCCATAATTTAAATAAAAGGTTTTTATGATTTTCTATTACATTTTTTTTATATGTATTCAACAATTTAATTTAATGCGTACATACACAATATACTGTACAAGAACAACTTCAAGGTGTAGGTATTACAATAAACAGTGAACAAAGTAAAATTTTACAATTAAAGTTATTGTGACAACGCATTGTTTGAAAGTGTTAATAAATACGTTTCATATCGACCAAAACAATACCTTAAAAAAAACAGCGTTTCTACATTAATGTAATTGTTTAGAATAATTAAATCACATACTAATATAAACACAAATATATATAATATTTTATGTGTCATAATATATTTTATATGTAAGTAAGGTTTATAATTTATATACGAATTATAATCAATTTTACTTTAACGAACCAAGATGGTTCTGAATTAATGTATCTTTTACAATATTATTGTATGATTTTCATATTTTATAAATATTTTATACGACACCGTTAAAGCTTATACTATATACTTAAATTGATTAAATATTATACTGATAATATGTGGTATGAAGTTATGAAATATTGAAAACAATATTATATAAAACGGCATGACTAAACTTCAGAAAATGTACGTCCATGAATGTTAAGACTAGCGTAAGTTTTAGATTGATTTTTCACTATAAAATGAAACTTATAAGAAAAAAAAATATAATGACAATATAAATTATAAACATAGTTTGTCTTGAGTCATAGGTATCATATTATATATTTATACTAGACTATTTTAAATTATACTTAAATAACAGAATTATATGTGTATACTGTATAGTCTGGCCATAGGTTCAAATTAAATTGTATGTTAATATATTCTACTAAATTATGTAATGGAATACCATTAAAATTACTCAACATTCTCTATATAAACCCTCCTAGTACAGTAGAAGACGGTGCTCAGTCGTATTCTCAAGTACTATACGTTATATTTGTTTAAATTATAAAATATCCTATTTCTACTTACATCACACCTATAAAATCCGTAATTTATTTCTAAAAAAATCACATCAAGATTATTTAGTTTTTTTATACAAAGTAAGAAATAATTATTTATGTGACCTTAACTATATCTATTCTAATCTTAAGAAACTTTTGTATTCACCACCTATCAAAATATCACGTATTAAATATTTGTAACGAGTTTAAGATATTAAGCTAATTTCACTATTGAATATAATGATACACATTATATATAAACACATTAAAAACTTAATAATATTAAAATACCATCTCACATTTTCGAA
Source organism: Rhopalosiphum nymphaeae (assembly GCA_036289425.1). Taxonomy (NCBI): domain Eukaryota; kingdom Metazoa; phylum Arthropoda; class Insecta; order Hemiptera; family Aphididae; genus Rhopalosiphum; species Rhopalosiphum nymphaeae. Next base: position 16,422,873 of record JAZAQC010000007.1, on the reverse strand, counting down.
TACAATTCAACCCATTTTAACAATACTTAATTTAATTGTTACCCCATCCCTATATTTCTAAACCATTACAGTTGTGCATTTAATATTTATACATCATAACACTTATTTAGGTATTTAGGAGACGTGAAGAAAAACAATAGTATTTTTAATTAATTTTAAGTAGATAGTTCTAAATTAATAATTTCATCTTCGGGCAAAACTTTTTTACTTGAGTTAATTTTATTTTAAAACAAATTATGTAGAATCACTTTTAAACTCATGTAATTTTGCAGTGATGTGAATATGTCATAATATTATATTCAGGAAGTTACCGGAGTGACGTTAGAAATCACATATTTAATTGGGGTGGCCACAACTTTAGCCCTATACATCAAAGTTACTGAAGCTGTATTATGAATGTTTAAGTAATTCACCAAAATCCTAAGCCGGAATTGTTCCCAAGCAAGTTGGAGCCCATGTAATTAGGTGCATAGTTACCAGTTTATTAGATGAAATTTATGACTTTTAATATTTAAATACATTTAATAATTTATTATGTACACGCGCTTCAGTGAAATCAAGAAAACGGTGATTTGGTTACGCCATAAGTCGTGATATATAATTGCTATTTATGCGTAGCATCATAAGCGCAAACACGTCTTAAATAATTTTTATTTTTGTAGATCTTTAACTTTCTCATTACTAGATGATACTTTTAAATCGAAGAAACGACCGCAAAGGATAGTATTTATTATTATCCAACCGTTTAACTTTGATTGAAACATATTTATTGATAGCATAACTGGAGTTACAAAAACTCAACATATAATAATTAACAAATAAGATGACAGTGTATGTGCGCGCGATTTTCGACTAAATTTTTATTAAAATCATTGCTTTCAACATAAACATACATATGTATCAGTTAATTTTATGATGACTGATGGACAATTTTTGATTTCAAAACACTTATAACGACGAGTGTTCAACCGTTTTAAAAAAGTAAATAGACAATAAACTAACTATAGACATGCCACAATCCGTTTAAAATTATCTAATCGACTTTTCTCTTCTGTTCAATAAACGCTCACTTTTACAATATTGGGATGTTATTTTTTCGCGATTTATCAGCTTTTTTTCACCTATAATTGTTACCCACACGCAGTCATTATGGCGAACCAACTGTGCCATAAAGCGATTGGTCGAAAAACAAGAGCTATACCGGCCTGTATCGGTACCGATATTTTAACAGACCGACGAACGCGGAAATTTCGCGTAATTCGGATACCTGCGGCGTTAGAATACTATATTATATGCATTTATAAGTCTATGTTATCGGATTACAGTTGTCGGTGTCTCCGGGCCCCGGACATATGGGCGTACACGCGGAGCCCCGGGGTTTCTGGTAACGGTAGAGGCCGGGACTCGAGGTCGAGTCGTCGTTTGGAACCCTCATCTCCACCGCTTCGTGGGTATTTTTCGGCCCGAAACCTTTCGTCCGTCCCGCGGCGGTTCGCAGATACTAATATAACGATATTAGGGGCCCACTCATCTGACCCGGCGCGCTGGTACGACGTGAGACGCGCGGTCACGTACAACGCGTGCACACTACATATAACTATAATATAATATTATTATACACTGCGTTTTCGTGATCCAACTCATTGATGTCTGCGTCTTACTATTTTTTTTTTTTTTGTTTTGTTATTTTAAAAGCTGATTGGCGATGATAGTATATTAGATATGAACGATCAGCAGACGACGAGGTAATGAAAATAAAAACCGTCGGTACCACGTAACTTGAATAGGTAAAAGTGTGTGTGTTATATACGTGAAAATCAAAGGCAGTTAAAAGTTGTTATACCTGTACAACAGCGAGAAACGAGTATTTACTGACAAAACTAATGTCTTGAAAATCGAGTGCTGCAAATAAATCGAGTGATTTATATTATGTTATTACAGTTTTTGACGTAGACCAATTTGGTGTGCGACAAACGCCATTACTCTACGTAGATATATAATGGTTTCCGGTATTAAAAACATACAGTCATCGGTTGTCCGACAATAGCGATAAACTATACTATGAAAATATTAACCGTTATAATCATTTTTACGAAATAAAATACACGAATTTACGTGTGCATAAATACGAATTAACCATAGCCTATAAACGTCTCCAATGTTCAAATTAAAAGCACGTTAAAAAGTAATATTTTCGATTTATTTGTTCTTGGAAATCGATTATTAAATTTATATTTTCATCGGAAACAATGAATAACGGTTTAGCATTCAACAAAATATCACTCGATTTCGACAGCAAAATCATGACTCGTTTAAAAACTATAGTGACGAAAAAAAGAAACTAATTACGTTTGTGTCCAATTACAATATTTTCAGTGCTATTAGACGTTGCGTTTTTGAATTTTTCCCAGAATAAATACATAACTGGTCCTTTTTTTAGCGTTAATACTCCCGAAAACGGATCAATAATATTCATGGGTCACGATACAATTTAAATTTTGCAATTTAGCGATATCATTAAAACGTAGTGCCTATTAGTTTATAATATAGTTGTTCAAATACTGTCTCGTATATATAGGTATTTGTTGATTTTTTTGTTTTTATTTTCTTGTTATAAAGAAAATATATTCCCGTGCAACATGACCCGACGTCGTGGGTCCAGGGAAAATGTAAACATTTTCACGCTTATTCGTAGAATATAATACTGTTGTCGTTCACTAATAATACGCACATACAGATAATGTGGAATGTGTGTGAACGTGTGTACTACAAGTTTTGCATTTCTTTTTTTATATACGCACCCTGTTGGCGTAATATGACATTCGTAATCCCAGACAATATTAAAATAAATTATGTTCACGCATTCCGTTGTGCTCGTTTTATATTACACACACAACTATATTTAGTATTTACATAAAATAATAAACGTGTAAAAAAAAAAAAAATACAGCGTACGTCATTATATCCGGCTAGCCCCGTGTTATATGTGTGTGTAATTATCCGATTCCTAACACGACAGTCTCCCGGTCCCGTATAAATCATTATAACGATATCATCGTACTGCAGTGCACGCGTAACGACGACCACGACCGCGGTGACGGTCCCGAACAACACTGCAGTTCGGCGTTATGTACCTACGTATAGCTATACGAAACTTAAGCGTATTCCATACGCCAACGGGGCTACGCGACAACATCGAACGGTCGATAGCCGACAATAAACTATTACGATATCGCGACGACGATGAAAATTGTAAATAGTTTAACAGAACTTTGCACAGTTATGATATTATTAGCGTAGGTACCTACGATATTATTATTATGATATTAATACGCCGCGCGTGCGGTATTATAGTTATTAGCGCCGATGGTCCCGCGGCGCCGGTCGTTTTGAACATTACGCGTAATTTGTCGTACGGGCGAGATACCGTGACTATATACAATTATTATTGTTATATATAAACAATATTGTAATAATAAAGTCGCGTTGTGCAGCCGCGACGCACAATAGTGGTAGTAGTCGGCGATGTACGAGGTGGCGATGGGGGGAGATGGTCTTGTATATTATAATATGACTTGTCTCTGCGCTCAGTGTTCATCCGAGTGAAAAATAATAAACTCGCAATAGTTTTATCTTGCGCCTCAGTATTAGTACCGAGAAGGGGGTGGTAGAGGGTGAGTATTTACAGACTTAATAATAATAACAATACGTGCTGACCGTACACGACCGTTTCCGTCCGTTTTCTCTTCTATGATTCTCACGGTCAGACGATTTCGAATTCATTCCGTTAATCACCGTCCCCGGGCAAAATCTAATAACAGACGTTAGCACGGCAGGCGGCTGGCGCAGGCTTGTGGAAACGTTGAGCAACAAAAAGGTCCAGACGAACGTCGGTGCGTGCATTTCGTATGTGTATTTATTGAGGAGGAGGTGGCTGTTGGGAGATGCATGGTGGAAATCGGAAGGAAAAACGCGAAAATAGTGTTGGACGACATCCAGAGGCGGCACTCGTTCTCGGCACGTATAATATTATATACGTGGATACCCTTCTGGCTTGAGCGAGAGAACAATATTTCGTAGCCGAACGGATGAATAATAATATTAAAAAAAAAAAAAAAAAAAAAAAAAGAAAAAACCGAACGAAGGGGTTAATGTACGCACACTACGTAATTTAAAAAAAAAAGCATGTTTCTTCTCGAACGCAAATTGTAGGATATGTAAATTTCAACCGACACAATTTACAAATGTAATTTCAACGCAGTTTTAACAACACGCATTCTTCAAAAAGTGGACGTATAAATTTAATTTTCAAAACGTTCTTATCCCATTCCGTGTTCCTTTCATAACGTCACTTTTTCCAATGCATTTTCTAGACTGTGAATAACCAAGCTCTTTGTGTATTTATACAAACGGAAAAAATAAAACCATTACTAAAATGGAAAGTGTTATTATTAACCACTTTCAAATACGATTTGAAAAATTATAATAATATTACTGCATAATATATTATAGGTTCGACTGAAGCACATTATCAACGTAATAAACTTAAAAATTCAATTTATAATTTATTCACTTTTTTTTCAATATTAAATTCAGTAAAGAATCGTAAACGCTGCTGTTTATCCAATAATGTGTACCTTTTTCGTGAAATGATTTTGGGTATTCAAAAATTTTAATAAACCCTCTTTATAGATTTAAGATGAAACGAAAATGATATCTTACATAAATCATTATTTATGAAATAATTTTTACCAAAAAACTGATTGAAAGGTTATTTTTCCAAATGTTAGTTTTGACAATTATTTATGATTGAGTATCTTGAATTTATCTATATACTCGTATTTTATAAAAATAATATTATCTGCTATATAAACTATATTTGTTATGAACTGTATTTAAACAGAATAAGTCGATGATAGTAATTATTTTGAAACTGAGTTTTATAAAATAATTGTTTGATAAGCTCTAAATAACATAAGCATTATTATGCTACTATTGAAATTATTTTTCCATATTATTATCAATAATTGCAAAATTCGATATCGAATGTTTCACATAAATAGTTTTGAGAAAATTATATTTATTAATCAAATAAATATTTATTTTATCATGAATCAAATTAATTTGTCCATAGCTTCTTATAAATTAATTTTAATTTAGTGATGATTTTATTATTGTTAATTTCAATTTCCATGAAGCAATGTTTGATGATTCACCAGAATTACCTATACAATTTGTAGAAAGAACACATACTATTGATAACTGGTAAAATTGAAATAAATAAATTATAACGTATTATATTATATTGCTTCATTTATTGCTCTAATATTTAATTATTTATATTTTATATTAAATTATTGAAAACGGTTATATGTAGCATTTTACACGTTTAATGTCAATATGATATTTAAATAGAGTTCTTAATTTCAGCGTATTTAAGTATAACTGCAATGACAATCTATTCTATGTATTTATATACCCTATAATAGTATTTGAAGACCATTTAAGATGCCATTTGTTTGACTACGTTTAACTTCAGAAACCGGAACTCATTACATAGGAATCAACAACACAATATTGCCAATGGTTGGAATATTTACTATCTACATTCTCTATTGACATTAATCAATAATCGATACATTAATAAAACGTATTTGTTGACACGATGCCATCGTACAAATCATATAATATATTATTATTAATGAATAGACTATACAACCGAGGTATGTGTATTTTTACAAATTTCTAAAGTTCATTCTGCAATACTAAAATAATATATATAATATTTTATTATAGCCATACAACATCACGACGAGGGATAATATATAACATCAAGGGGCGGTACAAGGAGGCTTTCGATGCCGGACAGCCAGAAGATTTAATGTAATTTACGTTGTGATCGGATGTATAGAGAGAAAAAAAAACAAAAGAAAATATATATGTGTATGTGTTTCGGGTAACTATACTGTTAACGATGGTTTTGGGCGAGTTCAATCGAAACTCCAAGGAAAAAGTTTTCAACGTTATGTTATGACCGCGCGTGCTCCACAGACAACGTAAAACCATTATATTTAGCGCAGAGACGTTTTAGTTTTATTTCCTACTTGCAAATGTCTCTATAGTATAATTAATATATTATTATATCGATAAAAAATCTAATACAGTGGTGATACATATAACAAAGATGTAAAAATAAAATAAACTTAAATAATATCATTTTTCCGCAATTGTTATCGTTATCTACTTATTTTTAATTTTCGCATTCGTTGTTTTATCTTACAATGTTTTAGATATCCAAGTAAGTCAGATGCTAAAAAATCTTATTTTACAAAGGATAAATAAATCACATTTTTTCTTTATAATCAATTAATTTAAATTATGATTTTTAAAGTTTTAGAATAATAAGACTATTTTTTGAATTCTTAAAATGTTGTGTACTATTTAAAGATTGTTCTGTGGTGATATAAATTTGTATTTTCTTTTTGTTTATGATAACTTAATTATTCATTAATTACTGTTAATTATTGAATGAACATTTTTTTTTTAAAAATCATTGATGTTGATTTTAGTTTAAAACTCGAACGAATAATTTTCCAGTTATTAAAATGTTTATACAAGTGATAATATAATAATATAGTCTTTCAAATTGAATTTTCATGTATCTTTACTGCCGAGCTTAAGCAGTGTGAGAAAAATAAACAAATCGTTTTTAAGCGTTAAAACTTTGTCATATTTAATATTTTAAAATAATTACTATCTAATATTCTGGAGATTTCGAATTAAGCTTAATAATACGTGTGGTTTAAATTATTTTGTATCAACACGTTAACACTATGGTTCAAAATTAAGAATAAATACAGGTTTCTAGTATTTCTACGGTCAATCGTATCAAGTTATAGTTATCGTATAGTTATATAAGTTATACTTATCCGTATTATAATACAATTTCCGTTTAACGTTGAAGATTTTTTTTTCATCATAGAAACGGTTTATTATTCAAAAGATATTACAATAGAAATATTTGTCTATCACACATAATGCATATGAACATCAGTAATCATTGAAATCTTAAACGTTACTCCAAAAATCCTACAGTATTGCGGCCATTCAAAAGCTCGCATCGTATATCAATCGAATAAAATAGCGAGAAATTAAGTCAATGATTTTATGGTATAAAAACCAGTGTATTTGGAAAAGGCTGATTATGTTAAATTTCTTGCACAAAAATACATTATCGAACTGGATTACTCGAAATTTAGCATTGCAAATAAGTAACTTATGTATGATTATAGTATGATTTTCAAATAAAAATAAATAATCGTTTTATGAGTTTCAATTTCAGCGTATATTGGTTTATATCATAGTCCATATGCTATCAAAGAAAAAATGCATCGGATTGCGAGAAAATTAAAAAAAAATACTATATTAAGAATAATAACATTTCAACTTAATTTCAAGATTAGTACGATTTGTAGTCAGTTTGAAATCATTTGTTTTAAATATTATGTTTCGTCATGTGCAAGTTATTGCTAAACTTTTTTGGGTCCTCGTTGTCTTCGCAAGATTGATGAATTGGTAAAATTCAGGTACCAAAATTAAATTAAAAAGACTTCAATTTGAATAACACTGTGAAAAACTAATTTAAAAAAATCAACAAATAAATGCTTTAAATCCAAACTCGAATAATTGTCCTATGCGTTCATATATTGAACAATTATAAAACATCACTATTCCACATTAATCATATTTATTTGACCAAGATAATATAGTGTTTTAGGACAAAAATAATTTTATTTTAATACTCTAACTCTTAACAATATAATTATTAAATTGAACCTAATAATAATAGTAAAAAACATTTTTAGTTTTAAAATATTTAAATAATAAAAAAAACTTTAGCACATCAATTATTACACAAATTCTAATACTGAAACTGATATAAGTTAAAAATGATGTTTTATTTATAATGGAAAACTAAAAAAAATATGTTTAAATAATATAATATTTATTTGACTGTTTGAACTACTGAAGGTGGAATATTTTTAAGGCGAAAAACACCAAGGTACCTTAATCGCCCGATTCGATAAATGTGTAGACAACAGACATTTAGAAAAAGGGTGTTTAAAGTAGCACCTCGTTAGCGGGGATTTGTTCAATTCTTTGTCCTAATCCGAGGTCATCATATTACTAAAACAACGCCATTTGCTAGGTGAAAAATGAGAGAAAAAATAAACCCGCTATTATGACGTCTCAACTGATTTTTTACTTACTATTTGTATTATATTAAAAAATATCTTGTATAGTATATATTATATATATTATGTGTATATGGTTCTAAAAATGTTTAAAATGAAATAATTGCGAATAAGAATTTGTTTTTGCACAACTAAAAGCATAATTAAAATATTTGTGAAGTCCATTTGTAATATTTATTAATTATATGTGTAACGACACTATTAACTTAAAACTAAATACAAATACATGGACATTTTAATATTACAAAAAATAAAAAAATAAATGAATATTATATCGTTAGGATATTTACGTCGTATTCATTTGTGATCCATGCAAAAAAATAAATCAAGAACTTTTTTAGCTTAAAAAAAAAAAATCCAATGGCTACGGTCTAATTTTGATGTTAAATCCATTTTACAAATTCTAAAAGTTTTTCTTGTATTTTATACAGCCATTCCGTATATTAGAGAAACTTCTTAGATGTTTTTTTTATATATTTTGAATTATTTATTATACGGTTATTTATCACAAAATGAACATAATTTTAAAAAAAGAAACTAAATTTACTCTTTTTGACAAAAATAATTTATTGTCGGTGAATGGATTAGAATAATTATTTATATATGTTATTGAGATATTATTTATATTTGTTGTTTAGAATAATATATCTATTTTGATGGTTCACAAAATTCTATTACTAAAATAATTTAACTTACTATTTGCTTGGCATCTGTCATTTGAGTGGCATCTTTCCACCAGGTGATGATTGGCGGTGGTTTAGCACCTACAACTCGGCAACTTATATTAACAGGCAAGTCTGCAGATAATGGACGATTTTCTCCAACCAATTTAATCGATAGTGGCCGAACTGCAACAAAAATAAAACCCAATATTTATTTAGAAAAAATCACACTCTTCAATTTCAATTCTCTTTTTAGTGTGACTTACGCAACTGTGAATGCTCATAAATTATATTTGCAAATTTATAGCATTACATAATTATTAAGGTTCGTAAAAAAATAGATTTTAATAAACGTTTCCATTGATTTGATTTAAAAACAATAATGTGACAAGAAATAAGAAAAACTACAAATTATGAAAATATTTTATTTTATTTTACTATTCACATAATAATTTTTAATATTCATAATATTATATATAAAAAATATACCAATTTGGCTATTTATTAATAACGCATTGTTTTTCTTTTTCTTTAAATATGATATGTTTTTTTTGTTTTATATACAAATCAAAACAATAGTTGGGAGTGTTGCGTGTTTTAATTGTCTAAATATAACACGGTTATTTTGATTTTTAAAACTCCTGTAACAGGATTGGGAACAATTTTGGGTTAAATATTTTATTCAGAACTGAGGTCATAGTTTTTGAGAATCCTCAACTGTTTTGATATATGTCAACTGAAAACTAAAAATAAATAAATTTATGCGTATTATACCACAACGTCATTTGCGCAAACCGTAAAAGCCGACAATAACGAGCATTACAGTTCATGAGCGACAACGTCGATAAACACAACATTTATATATCACTATAAAGATTATACCATTGCGCTATCCGTTATCATTTCGTTTTATTTTTTTTCTATTCAAAGAAACGGTCCGAGACAGGGCATAACGGGCTGTGCAACCACAGCAAAAATAATATAAAAATCAATTCAGCGAAAATATTCAATCGGTGTTCGTATGAATGACGTTAAATTAACCAAATACGCTAAATCGCGATGGAATTTCCACCCTAAACTAAACCACGTGAACCCATAAAATATACATACAAGCATAAACTACATTCGGGACGCATTCTGCACGAGCGCTGACGTAACCATAAAAGTTTACATCACACCCGTCTATCCCGCAACCACTGTGCACCCATCTAGAGTTCTTTCTCCATTGGAGGTAAGTCCGGTAAAACGTTGGTCATATTATTGATAACAAATCAAAACGATTGCGCAAACCTACAACACAATTCTATTTATTATAATTCAACGGATCGATTATGAATGATGTCCGTTTCGAAAATTACTAAACTTTTTACTGACGTTTTGGAACACATTTAAAACGGCTGTATATTATTCGTGAGACATTACCGATTTAGTTACAATGACATTAGTCTTGTAATAGATTAACCAGAAAAATTGCTAACTATAAAACATATTACGCGTGTAACAAAATGTAAATTTAAATGTGCATATTATGTTACGTACATTGATACGATATTTTTATTTATTTTAAGATAATATCTATTTAATTATACTACATATCAATTTTACTGTTGTACGGCGTTTACTGAAATATGTAATAATAAAATCATTTTTAGTCATATAATAAGTTGATAGAATATGGTATAAATATATATTATTATAATAATTAAAAAAAGTTATATCAATTTACTGAAATGATAAAAGTAAAATAAATGACTTTAATAGCTATATAAAAAAACTATATGACGAAATACACTTCGTAATATAAGCTGGATAGACCGTCTCCGCTTAGAATCGTTTTTTGTATACAATGATGTGTAATTGCATTCAATTTTAATATACCCATAATAGTGACCCACTCATAAAAACCTTATGTATAGCAGAGTGGTACCCTCTTGCCTATTTTTTAGGAGTACTAATATATGCATTTTTTACAGTATTATTATTACTAGAAATAAAAATACAAAAAGTCGAACTAAACATTATTATAATGATAAATTGGAGATACAATTTTTATAAAGCCAAAAAAAATAATCTATGAAAATACTCTTATTAAATGCAAAAATTAACAATATTAGTCCATATAATACAATAATGTATTATTAAATATAATAATATTTTTGTTGTTAATTTTCACAAGAAAGACAAAATATGACAAACTTCTTTATTTTAATTCATTATACGCGTATTAAGATTTATTCGTTTTATATTGTAAATCATAATGTATATATATATATTGTATAATGTAAATTGTACATCCACAATTCATATATATATATATATATATAATGTAGTTGAAATATATGAACGCAAACATATCATTGTGAAAGAGCAATAAATCTTTGAGAGTCGTAAAAAAAGTTTTTCACTATCGGACGGAAAAAAATTGTTTCAAATCACTTAAGTGCTTGGAAAACGTATCGTAACTTACTATGATTTAACGTCCAAACGTAGGATTATAATATCCGTGATAGGTATTATTAACTCCTAAAAATATTGGCCTCCGAGTAAATAAAAATTCCTGGACTTTAAAGGATCCCGACTGTCCGTAAAATATGTGGTGTCTAATAAATAAGAATTTCATCCTTCTGTTTACAGGGAGGTACGAATAAGTAAGCACTATGTATATATCGATCGAATTTAACTGATCGAGTGGTTAGATATATTTGAACGGACAAATTACTGTTATTAAGGTGGGATTTGCGAAATCACTCGACATTATCATTTATCGCACGGTACAATAATATAGGATGGTTGGAATACACTATTTATTATAATAAAGTAATATAAGGCGCTGCACAGTTTGGCGGTTAGGAAAAATATAAATTGAAAAATTTACATTTTGTGTCGAATTGTTATAGTCGATTATATTAAAATGACCGATAAATTATTGTCGGCGAGCAAACTCTTATAAGCATTAAAAATTCTGAATATAGAACGACGAGGTTTTTTTTCTTTATTTCGAACGTCAAAAAATGATTTTCATTTTTATACAGATCTCAAAGAAAAAAAAACATTTCGAAATTATAATGAAAACCAAACAGTGATTTATATTTCACGCACTTCGCATTATACTGCAATAGACCGAATTAAAAAATATTAATTTCCGGTCGCATTATTATTAGCCAAGGGCAGTACCCGTCGCGCCGTCCTGAAACCAACTACGGTCGAAGGACTATAAATAAAAACAGAAATTTCACCGCGGGGCTGAAATGAGCAGCTTATATATATATTATATACAAGGTAATTGAATATACTTCCGATTTTTCTCCATTGCTATCTTCCGTGACCATCATCCTCTTCTCATCACCGCCACTTGGTAAGTTTATTCGTTCGTCCCACCGAGTTTTTAATCGGTCTAAGCTTTAAACACGTAATACCTCATTAAAGATATAGTATTTTTTTTCTGTTATCTTTCGTATTTATCTCCAGCGCTGCCGCCTTAACGTACACATACAAACACACACACACACACACACACACACACATATAAATATATATATATATATATATATATATATATATATATATATATACACTGAGAAATCATTCTTGAAACGACCCGCACATAACTAATAGCCTTTCAAAAGTGAAAAACTTTTGCGCTTACCTTTAAGGGAAGGTAAACTTTTATAGTTTGTCTACCGGTTGCTCGATCTCTTCTTGAACGCTTTTCCAACCAGCCAGACCGGTGTTATCTACTTACTCTTCTAACCAACCATCATCGTATTGCACTGCTTCTGACATAAGACATCCCACGCGTTCCTACATACTGTGATGTTATTATTTTTTTTATCTCGCCTTCATTCCTAAACTCGGTTTTACGCAAAACGAAACGCGACCATGGATAATGAATTAATTTAATCCCTTGAGAGGCTCGGAAAATCGAATTTTTTTCCCGGAACAAATTTAAATAATATCATTTTAATTATTTACGTTTTCACTATAGTATAACAATTTATTATTAAAAGTGATAATATTTGTGCTTTTAACGAGAGAAAGAGAATGAAATACTTTTCCAAGAAAGTTCGACATAAAAAAATCATATTTATATAATGTATAATATTATTATAGAATTATTTAAGGGTGGCGTATCTGATATAACATATACAATACCTAAAACAATATTCCATTATATTTAAGTATAATACAATAAACAAAAAATATGTAGCTGTATAACTTTATATAATTGAACTAATTATGATTATTAAGCAAAAAAATAATAACGAAAGGTATCAATAAGAATTACAACAATTTTAGACTAATTCAATAAATGCACTATACAAATTGCATTTGAAGTATTAATTTATAAAAAATTTACCAACCTTATTTAATTTTCAGATTAATCATTACTTATGAAAAAGATAACACGCAACTATTATGAATCAAAGATAAATGTTTGAAAATCAATATTTCATATAAACTAGACTATGGTTTCAACGCATTGCTTATAAGTGCTTACGAATATTTTAATTGCAAGTATTTCATTTTATAGAAAATAGAATTCTTACAATTATTTTTTATGGACGTAGAAGCTATATAACCTTTTAAAGTATTTAAATACATATAATAGAGTTTATAAAATATAACTGAGCATCAGCCACTTTAGAAGACAGAAGCAATGTCTACAGTACTACTGTTATTAAATAATATATAGATACGATTTAAAATATTTGAAAATATCAAATGAAAATTTATTTTCGATACAAAATTTTTTTAAAGGTAACCTATAAGACACAAAGTTTTTATTATAGTGCAATATCAATCATTTCATGTATTATATTTGGAAATAGTGATGTAAAAACTTTTAATTTTTTTTTCAAACGCGTATAACACAAGTTTTATTTTATATTATTTCAATAAAACGGTTGTCATTTTTGGTTATTTGTATTAAATTGTATTAACAGACACAATAAAAGAAAATATTCTTAAATGTGTTATTATACTGAAAATATATTGTTTAATCAAAAATGTTCAGATAGAAAATACCAACATAATTACGCCGTTATGAATAATAATTAAATTTCTTTAACAACAACTACGTCGCGCGTCGTTCGGAAATGGTAGTCCACCAAATAAATATTGTATAATGTGCTGAACGCAATTAAAAATAAACATTTAAACCATTTTTTTTTAATTAAAGTTTGCGTGAAAAATAAAAATTCTATACATTTTTCCAATGATAAAAAAAAGACAGTAAGAGTCAAGACGTACAAATATTTATATATATTTTATCATAGTCAATTATGAAGGTCTTACAAAAACCGAATACATATCTATACAACGTTATACTAATATTATGTATACACTTTCCTAGATTTCCTGGGTAACTCATAAACTTAAAAAAAATATGTAATTTATCGAGTTAAACCCTAAATGAGACATCACGCGCGAGCGCCGACACTGCTAATAGACGCTCGTTGTCGACTCAGTATAAATTATTTTGGCGCTGTCATCAAAAAAAAAAAAAACTAATAAAACAAACTCTCCGGAACAATCTTCTTCTACTATTACCACCAATTGAAAATTTCAAACACAAAATTAGTATCAACCGACATATTAACATCAGGTTTAATATTCTAGTTTCTAACACGGCGAATTATATATGCAATTTTGTAGCAAGGATGTCACGCATAAACGTGAACGTGAATAATAATAAATTAATAACTGTGAAAAAGACACTATATTATTTTGAGCACTTTCAATAAAATAAAAATGCATTTCTTTGATATTTTGCTCATCATAATCATAAATTTTTATGGAGTTTATTCATAAGCATTATGATATTATTCTGTGCTACTTTTGCAATTGATAGTATAAGTACTTATATTAATATTTTATGTACAAACTTGCACACATGTTAATAGTATTTCATTTGACATATTGTTCATATTACGTAACTAACAAATACAAATCGGAACAAAAATTTAATCGAAATAAATATAAAATTTATGAGATGTTATCACATGGTACGTGCAAGCGAAACATTTATTTTACTTCAATATTTATAAACAAAAATATAGAACGAATATGTATTAATGACTGATACGGTAAATGCGAATTGACGCATAAAGTCGGATTGTTGATTATGTGGGTGGATGGTAAGGAGAAAAGTAATCGTGGCTACTATTTACGCCGGCAAACACGTACTTCGTACGACCATGGACTGTGAGGCCGGCGTCAGACGGACTTTGTTGCTCGTCTACACCAGCTAGCAACAGCAGCAGCAGTAGTCGCCGGTTTTCCACCATGAAACTTGCCCTACCATCCCCTTTCCCCGACATCAATTAAACCAAAATCGCTTTATTGTTGCTGCATTCTATATACAATATTATAAAAGGGGTAATCCGGAACGCAATTAAATTTTATACGTGACTTTTTCCCAAAACCGGGTGGTAACCATTCAGCCGTCACCACCGCCAATCGCCGTTACCACGCTACCACTACAACTGGGTCGGAAGATGGGAGGTATATTTGTTTGGTCCCGGCACTGCTGGTAGCGGGTTGGACGGCGGGTTTTTATCGACCGATTTACGATAGACGAATCGTGTTTACAAGAGAGAGCCAATAAAATCAATTGTTCTTTTCGGACGGAGATGGATGGATAATATATTGTATATATGTATATAATATGTACGATGAGAAAGAGAGAGAGACAGAGAAATACAGAATGTTACACGTTAAAATTAAATTTTCAGCTATTATTTGGGTTTGAAAAATTAAAAAAACACAATTAATTTGTAAGAACCGATTAATCTATACCGATCCGAAAATCCATGGTTCAAAGCAACCAGAAAGAAGAAAAGAGAAAAAAATATAAGAGAATACGGCGTACGCCAAAGTCAACGCGGTGTGTTACTTTTTATAATTACTACGGTAGGAAAACATAAAGTTGGTTCCTTGAACCTTGTTGATCATAAATCCCGACACCGATTTAAAAGTGAAAATGGCAAGATAAACGTTTTAGTTTTATGTATTTTTCTCAACACATGATAACAAAATAAAAATGAATAGTATCTTGATACAACACAATTCAATAAGAATAAAATATTTATTATTCGCTTCAAAAAACAGTAAAATTTAAAAATCAAACATTTAAGTACTAACGATATTCGGTATTGGAATGCGAGTCTTAATGTAGTGAATACATGTATTTATGTAGGTATATAATTTTTAGTTCCGAAAAAAAAAAAGAATGTTTACTCTTTTAATTACACCGTTTGCAAATGCGGTTTGTCGGTATTTAAATCTTTTAGTAATGAAATAATCCTTCTTTGGGTGAAACAGATTGGGTAGTGCGTAGTATGGTTGCGAAGCTCAAACTAATTTATTATTGTGTTGTTACTATACTATTATACACAAACTATACCAACATATTTAAATATTTTTTTTCTTTTCTTTAAAAACATAATGCTTTTATATGTATTGCATTGATTACAGAATAAAAAGTTACTCTATGGATTATTCTGAGGTATTTTCTTTTTATAAAATATGGGTTTGAACGTTTGATATAAATATATATATATATTTCAATTGATTATTTATGAATGATTTATTTACGCGAGTCAACAACACTCAAATTACGACTGTTTAGTTAACATCGTGGGTTATGTCAATATTATTTGTTTTTATAGATAAAAGTTTTTTTTTTTCTGTTAATGTATACTGGTCTATGTTAACAATATCATTCATTTCAACAGAAATACTTATTACGAAACACTGTATAAAGCTTTAACCACTACCATTATAATTATATCAAAAGGTAGGTAATAATAATAACCATAATTGCTTATAAGGACGTGGTTTACCGGCAGTGAATAGAAGGTAAATCAAACAAGCTCATGCTTCCTATCTTTTGGCGTCGTCTCTCGACCATATCCAACGTTCCTCCCGACCATCAGGATGCCCCCGGGACGTTACACTAAATTTCGATTTTCAAATAACTATCTTTGGTCTTGCATCCCAACCTAATAGTTTTAGACATCGTTAAAGCACATAAATTTTGTCACGAAATTAATGCCATTTACCGTTAGTATAAATTAATACCGAGCTATATGATGATTCATATTATAATTTTAATGATATTAAATTTGATTCTAACAGTGGACTTAAAGATTTTTTCGGTCTAATATTTCGCTATGCAATTATTTCTGTCACATACTATTTAATAATGTTGAAATGAAACTATAATATTAATTAAAATAAATGTATTATATTTTTAAGCTTTTTTTAAACCAAAATTACATAAAAAATTTTGTTTGGATGAAAATATTTAATATAATATTTAAAAATTTAAGATATTACAAAATACATTTTGTCATAGAGTATAATATATGTATAATGTATTAAATTATACGTTTGTATAAATTGTATTCAAATCGTTATTGTAAAAGGTTTTCATACTTTGTATGAATATAACATGCTTTTATATTATGTACAGGATAATAAACGAAATTAACTCCTTAGACAATACAAACACAATGTTATGGTTGTAGAATTTCTCGTCTTTCTGATGATAACATCATATACTTGTCTGCGGTTCACACTAGACAGTTCAGCATTTATTTAGGCACTACATGGTACTGAATAAATAATGTTATGCTTAAATTATTGCAACGGTATAGTTTAACACGTTATGTTTTTATCCGACTATATCTGTGTTAATAACATTATCAAACCTTGGTTCGTCAACATTTTATTTAGCACATTTTTATTACGAACACTTTAACATTGTATAGTATAAATAATATATTATTATATAAAGATTAACGCTTAACATAACAGAAATACAAAATATGTTTTGTTTCACTTCATTTTTTTTCAAATATTTAACCATTTAGCATTGTTATTAAAAAAATATAACTATACCCATGAATAATCAATTTATCACCTACTGATTAAAGTATTTTATGATACAATCCTAGGAACGTAAATAATGATTTGATGGTTATAAATTATTGGTACATGATACTATAAAACGTGTACCACTATAAACACAGTATCTATTATTTAACTACATTAATTAAAATATAATTTAATGTTAGAATTAATATTGATAGTGTATTGCATGGTCTATATTAATACATTTGATTGCGTTTTAGACAGCTTTGATTTTAAACACAATCAATGGAATTGTGGATGAATAAATCAACAATTTATTTGTATTCGTCGCGAAAGCACTACCATTTTTATAGCGCACACGTGAAAATAAAAATTATAGATACAACCACTGCAGATTAAAATATTATAACAATCACAATGAAGATTCGATGAATTGAGTTCGAGCTGAAATCCGGTTGATTGCAATAGAAAGAATATTGATTACGGTATCAAAAAAAAAAAAAAAAAACTACACCGGCAAAAACACAACTTTCATGTGCGAGCAGTAGGGATATGGTTCTTCTGGCCGAACTTCCTGAAATAGTATTCTCCCACCACTTGCATGGAAAAAACTGTCGGAATCGTCGTTTTATCATTTACTTACCATATTAGTTTTTTTTATTTTTAGGTGACGGGAGGGAAAAGTTTTAGCGCAACCCTCATAGCAACCCGACCCTTAACCGATGGCGTGTGTTTGTTTTGTTGTTGTCCTTGTTGTCAGCCACTCGCCAACGACCACTATAAATTGTCCACGTTGGCCTACCGACGCCGCCCGCGTGTATTTACACCACCACCGCGTCCTATTAACTGCGTGTATGCATACACACGCGAGTAGGCAAAACAACGTTAAAACAATTGCCGAATTTCCGGACGGGTGTGTGGCGGGAATGGGGTAGCTGGCGGAGCGGTCGGCGGTAGCAGTAAATTACCGGGACATATCGTTCGGTCCGGGGATTTCGGTAGAGAAGACCTATGTGCGATATATACGAGAGGTGTAATCGAGTACCATAAATTTGCCACGACGACGACGGGCGACTTGACGTGGCTCTAAAGTAGCAGCAACAGTATCAATTGTGTAATAGGTATTCTAGTTTTACGAGCTCACGCGCGAATGGCACGAGCTAGTTGGAGTGCAGTATGGCCAAATGTTGTATACACCATTTCCGATCTATATTATAATATAAGACTTCGTTATATATTTAATGCGTTCGATTAAAAAACCTTTAAAATGAAATCGGCTGTAGATAAAGTCGCAGATACGATGGTTATGTTAGTTTTTTAAACGAGGTTACTCATAATTCGTTTCTAGATCGATTTACGTACCACCGGAAGTTACTGCGTAGAGTTAGATCTCGTATACCGGTAGCGAATACTATGGTAAGAACAAACTACCTAGATGATGATTGTCTAGTGAAATCCGTGTCTCTGGCGAATCGCGATGTTATTAATTTATCGCTGAGTCGTATATTTACGTTAAAAATATATTCTGTACATATTATGTTAATGTAACCGTTTGATATGCCATCTGATACGACTTAGTTCGATTCGTATATTTATCAGATGACCGTACGCGTACGGGAAGACGCTGAAGATGGCGGAAACTATATAATCGTGATTCAAATCATTTTTATCGATAAGCGTGATTCACGTAATAATAAAAAAAAAAAAAAATTAATAAATAAACAATTATATTCGAACCATGGGTCCGTATGTCTGCAGTTCCTTATCGTTTGCTCGGTGTAATAACAAAATTATACTACACACTTACTGATTTGTTCACCCGGTTTTAATATATTACACACTTCGTTCTTCACCCGTTCAACGGATTAATGAATTAGGTATTTCATATTGGCCACGTGAAAGGCAAACACTCATTAGTAAGTTGGGAATGTCAACTGCTGCGTAACGATTATCATATAGAACAGACCTAATACTTTCATGCAAATTAAATATAGTGTATGTGACATTATTGTCGTATTGGTAACATGTCACAAAAAGGTTTGTGATTCATGAAAATACTGACGTTTATAATTTGTTCTGCGTAGGTTTTTCGGTGAAACGAAGTTTTTCCCATAATTTCACGATATAGCTTGATTACCGCTGAATATTTCAAATCATTGTTCTGGTATTAACAATATTCTAGTCAATTTCCATTACATCGAATATTTCGATAATTAGAAAGACATACGACCCGTTCAAACCCGAGGGATAGCAAGCGATTCATTCGTACGACTCTATTAGTGTACGAGTACAACTCGCATAATAGTCTACTCCTGAAATTTATATACGTTTATAAGTTTCCAACTTGAATTATACAGAAAGATTAACTGATAAGTTGTATTAACTCCGCTATTAAAGTTGGATGCCGACTAGAACTACAATAATTATTATTGGATGAGTATTATATGGGTACGCCAAAGTACAGCTTATGTCTTACTTGAAACCAATGATCGGAAGTTAATATTTTATTTTCAAAAATAGCCGTGTAATACTTTTAATTGTTTTCTAATTGTAAATTACGGACGTGTTATGGTTCAATTTATACAATTATAACAGCAGATACAACGACAATTACTATATTTGATGTTTTGTAAGTCTGTGGCAATTTATAGAGTTGGTTATGGTAATTCGATAATATATTTTTAGTTATTATTTCACATAAACCTAATCTATAATAAATGATAATAATTAAATAACATAGAAAAAATAAACTACATTAGACGTTATAATATCGTTATGAAATGCATGGAATCCGTATCATTTGCTAATAATCATCGTATTACTATGGTTTATTTTCATTTCACCTAGCTGAGAGGAGATTAATGAAAAACTAAATGCACACGCACGGGTCACAATATGTGGGGGTGTCAAAAGTTTGGAGTTAGTTCAATGAATGAGCCGCCTGTCGAAGTTTCGATAAGCAGAAAAAAAGTGGTACATGTATAATGTGTATATGTATATACGTAGAGAGTAAGGCTGTATATAGGCAAGTAAGTAGGTATATAGTGTGGCTTCTCCAATAACTCAAAAGACTTATATAAGTATAAAATACATAGCTTGCACCGCGTAAGCACCCCGAGAAAAGTACAATGAAGTTCTCGTTGATTAATAGAGTAGCCGGTTAAACATTAATGTTCGCTTCCCAACATTAATATACCGGTGACGTTGAAAGGAGAAAAAAAATTAAAGAAAACTTTCGGAGCATGTATACCTACAGTGTTTCCCGAGAAAGCGAATTTTAATCGAAATACACAAAACGCTGTAAATACACGCCACAGCAGCGCGTGTGTATATAAAACCACCGAGACTATATTGTTATATAAATCACACGGGCTGAATACGAACTAATTTTATACATATTTTACAATTCGGTCTTTTTGTCGTCAACATCATGTACATATATACTATTCATGCATTCTTGTTATTAGTTCTTAGGGGTACACATTTATATTCTTGTTTAAAAATGCAGGTTGCTTGTTGTTTTTACTTTTTTATTATGGTCCTTACATTTTAAATACATACGTGCATAGGTACCTAACACCTACGGAAAAAACATAATACGAAATTTGTATAGAAACTTCAGATCAAAGGTTCTTTCTACATTATAACTGAAATTTACAATATTGAAATTGGAAATTTAAATTTAGATTACTCAAATGGCATTTATTTAGTTTAGTTTTTTTTTCATAGCGTGTTCTGATACGTTAATATCGCAAGTGTTTGAAGAGTATTCCTTTGATCGCATGAAAACATATTTTTAAATCAAAATGATTGAATTTCGAATATATTATAATATTACATACGATAAGTGTTTAAATAAATATACTATCTGATAGCATACCATACTAAAATAAATAAGTGATAAATACGCATTTGATCCTGTTATTTCGTGTGTTTACTTACCGTATTAAGTGGTACAATACCATATGAAACAATTAAATTACAATTAAAACCAAATATTTTAAACCACTTTATTATGCTTAGAAAATAATCGTTAAATTTCATGAAAATGAATAAAACATTGTTTTAATCATAATCGTATTATGTTTTCTTTAAATATTATAATTCGCGTCATATTACTTGGAATTTATTTTAAATCAGCTCGTGTGTTATAGATGTTTGAATATTTCCATTTGTCTATTATGATGTCCTCGAATAGAGGAAGGAGATTTATGTTTGATTCGGAAAACATATATAATTAGATGTGGCGAAATATATTTGACCGTTTATATTTTTTAACGTGATAATCACGAATGAAAGAGCATCACTTGGACTTTGAACGAAAGCGAGTCGAGTGAGCATCGTAAAATACTAAAAGGTTGACGCTAGTGTAATAATTATACTCCGGCTCGTGGGCGTACATTTTGTTTCCTTATTAAACGAAATAATATACGAACAAAGTTATTCGCTGTGTTAGGCATTACGCGAGTTTATCCACATAACTTTATACCATACGTTTATATATATTATTTGATATATAGAAGCATTAATAGTGGGCCGGTTATTATAACATTCGGCCAAAGCTATACATCGTGATGAAGCCTTAATTTCAAATTATATGTCAGATCCTCGAACGGACTATCAGCAATAAAAACTGAACATCGGGACATATCGAATTGTTAAGCTCCGAAGCTGTTTTTCGTGTCATTACACCGTATTCAATGTCGTACATGCAATATCATATTTTATATGATTGTATTAAATTTGTATAGATAATTCGATAGAGCTACAGATTGTGCGGATCTAGCGTATTATAGGCGAAGAAGTTTTATTGGAAAAATATACGTGAGCAAATAAAATTTGGTGGTTTACAATACAGAATGTTAACAGCGGAAAAGAGCCCTAAAGAATGGCACCAATCTATCGTCACGATCTTAATTGTGTTTTTATTGACTCCTAAATATAATATATATTTTTATCGAACACATTCATTTTGATTTTGGCTTTTCGCGAAGGTTATAACAAATGATATTTTTATTTCAGATCTTATCAACCAACGTTTTCAATTAATTAAAAGAACTATATATTTTATAAATTATATTTACGAACCCATATCACATGATATAAAACAGTAAGAAAGCGTATTTAAAAAGCACAATCGGTATAGTTTAATAGGGTTCTCCAATATTAACAACGTTGTTACGTTTTAAGCCGTAAATGAAAAAAGAACAATTGACGAACTATAAATAAGGATTATCGTATTTTATTTAACGTTAATGTTTGGTTTTAAGAAAAGTGAAATTCAGTGTGTACGATGCCATGTTTGCTTGAAATTTTAAAGATTTATTTTAATTTCTGAATAATGGCCAATGATTAATATTAAACCATACATGAAACACGTGAGTAGATAATATAAGAAATATTGGTTGTAGTATAATTCTTTTATATTAGAAAATAATTATTTCGTTTATTTATTGTACTCTGCGACTATCAGATAGTATTACATATATGAAAACATTTACTTTAAGTGATATATTTTCTTCTGTACAAGATTTTTCAACGTACTTTGATGTGAAACATAACGAAATGCATACAGAAAATGCTGTCAGTATGTCAAAGCTATACCTTTAAGTACACCAGTTCGAGCAATATATTATATATTATTATAATATTCACATATTTTTCACGTAAAAAGAAATGTTAAATAAGCACCCTTTTTCGCTTTTCCTTTTTTTGAGAAAAAGATTGAATTTAAAAATTCGAAAGGTAACAAGAATAAAACGTATATTGATGTAAAAAAAAAACTAGATATCAAAATTAAAAAATAAATATTTTAATTGTATATGTATATTGAGGGGTAATAAATATTTAAAACCAACGGTAAATACATTATAACTAATAATTTATTAGTATTAAAATGATTTGTGAACAATAAGTACCTATAATATTTTAATATATATATATATATATATATATTAAGACTAATATAAATATTTTTTTGCGTTCTTTGTTTATTTATAAATTAACGGCTCAATTTAATTTTTAATATTAATCTCCGAGTAAAATAAACGAAGAATTTTATGTGATGTTCTGATAATGGCGAGTAACCCATTAACAGACAAGTAATCATACGGTAGATGTAAAATAATTAGGCAGTTACTTGGAAAGCTGAAAAAAGTGGTTCTAGACTTGATCAAATCACCGTGCGTCACTTTCGGTACAATGGTGCTACAGTAGTGTTGTAATATATTTAAATTGGATGCAATGGCATTTCTGATTAACATTGATATGCTATAATAATAAACAACCGATGGTAAATTTAAACCGTTTAAAAATGTGTGATAGAGTTGTTACGGTCAGAATGTATAATAATTTAAAACGTCAATGGTTTATTATATTATCGCGATTGTAGAAATAATGTGATTAAAACGGACGAAACACCATTCACTGTAATGTGATTATGTAAATTTATATTAATTTCTAATTTGAATCGTACTAATTATTCTGTTAGTTTTTTATCAATGTATCTGAATAAAATATTGTGATAAGAACTTGTTTGAGATAATGGACTTATTTGGGCTGTATAAACGATATACCTGAAAACAGCCTGTATTTCATAGATATTTATATCATTGTTCAACTGAAGTTTTTATAATACCAATTGTCATCGAAAGCTGCTAAAAAATTGAAAAAATCTAACGCTGCCACAGTGATTCCGGGCGTACTTGGTTTCTAATGTACAGGTACGTGTAGAATGAACTCGTTCTAGATTTTGCACTGGCCATAGAACATTTTTTACGGAAAAAAAATCGTCATAACAGAAACAAATATTGCGCAAAGCACTGTCGTATTAATTTAAATCAGCGGAAATTTCTCTCAAAAAAGTTGTGGAGTTAGATAAAATCGTTGTCACCACCGCCCATTGTCCGTGAAAAACGAGTAATGCCGAGTAGTTTTCTTTAGTTTGTTCCGGTGATAACAAATCGCGTGCACATTCATGTGATAGAGCTGAACACTAACATCTCAATCATTAATTTATTGAGTTATGAAGCTTATAACTACATTACTCCGACTTAGCACTACCACTGAGTGTACTGACAAGACTCCGAGCCCTGTGATGGCTCCAGCCGTATATTTTACGATTCGTTTCGTAAATTAGAAAATAGAGTATTATGTTATACTCCCCTCGATTTTTATGGACTATTTTTATAGTTTATTATGATTATTATTATTATTTTTTTTTTTTGCTTTTCTTTTATAGACCTTCCGATATTAGGTTCTTTTGTTATTGGCTGACAACTGGATATAATGCTGCTCATTGCTAAATTTTTATAGCGACATATTTGAAATAAACCATCGTAAATCATCAAAAATACTATATTCACATACTTAATATTATATATACTATATACTGCAAACACGTCGAGAAACAATAATAAAATACGAAAATCTTCTGAAACAGCACGAAGAAAACCGTGTATATCGAATCGAGCACAAACGTACAAATTTGCGTATTAATGAGTTATAATGATGGTTGTACCGAATTTGATAGTCTTATTGATCTATCCTATTATTGGTAACTAATTAGTGGTGTTTAACTGGATGAGTCAAAATCTTCATTCGATTTATTTTAGTCCCCATATACTTATATTTTATCACCTCTATAGGCTATGTTAATGGATAGTTGTTATTATTTGGATAAAAGAAAATATCATATTGTATATTATGTCATATGCGTTAGCAGATCATCAACTATTACAATTTGTACAAAACATGTTTTCAAGAATAGACCGATATAAATCGTGTTTTACAAAATATGTAGTTTTATTATGTAAGTAATTAATTTTGTTAGAAACGATGTTTTTAAATTATAAATAATGTAAATTATATTGTATATTCGTATAAAAGTAAAGAAAAAGTACAATAACGCGAATTCTCTGACATAAATTTGTATATCACTTAGATATGGCATTGTCTGACGGTCGTTGAAAGCAATTCGCTCAGAAAATTTCATATTACACTACAATATTAAACCACACAGACGCAGAAATGAGAACGAGTGTACACAGAAAAAAAAATGAAAATCATAGTTGCGAGATGTCTGCGAGGGGGCAGCGGTGACTTTTGTCGCACGTGATCGTATATTATGTGTGTACATCGTTAGAGTGGCACTCGTGTCGCCGCCGCCGCAGCCGTCGTCGTTGTCTGTATGTACTCGTCGACTGGCATAAAAGCGCAACATTTTAATTTAACGGCAGGTCTCGAGTGCAGCACCAACACCAGTACTAGTAGTAGTAGTAGTAGTAGAAGTAGTTAGTAGTTGTAGTTGTAGTAGATAGATGGATAGTAATAGTAGTAAAAATAATAGAAGTAGTCGTGGTACATGTATATAGCAAATCATATACGTCACGATTCCGGGTCTGCGGTGGCGCGTCAATTACCGGTGGCGACGGAGAGAGCGGAAAAGGTAAGATTTTTTTTTTCACTCGGCCCCACAAGTGTTCGGTATACGCTTGTAAGTGTGTACGTGTATATATATATATATATACTCTTGTCGTGTCACAGACAGAATGCACGAGCAAGACGAGTACTCTCGGCGTTTATGATTTCTACGCGATCTACGTCTACAGTCCCGTCGACGGCCCTGCGTCGCCACTAGTACCAATTAATATTGTTTAACTCGGCTGGAACCAACTGAAAACAGAAATGGGCGACGGGGAAGACAGATTCCACGTTATTTGCGTAATATAGTTGTTGTTTTTCAGCGATCAATTATTAATAACGGTATTTTAAGATGAAAGAGCAAGTCATCTAATGCCATAGAACTAGTCTGGGGGATGATATCGACAGCGAATGAGTTGCATTAGTACATTTATAATTGTGAAAAATTCTAGACGATTAGATAAGTGACATTATTAATAAACAAAGTACCTACCTATGACTGTTGAACAATGTTGCACGACGCGCCATCACAATGTATGAGAAATTTTAAAAAAACGGGGAAAGTTGGCAATTGCTTTGCTGTACAGTAAAGATCGAGAGTATCTCACGGTAAAAATATCAATGATGTACATCACCATTGTATACGATGGAAAACAAGTTTTTAGGAAACGTGATTACTAACTATAATTATTTCACAAAATACTAAAGAAGTATATATACCTACTTAAGATATATACTTGTATATTATATAATGCATGTATCAATGATATAAACTATGTAAAAAAATAATTAATAATGTTTAAACTAAAACAATTGGCACGTTGTACTACTATTTATTAATAAATATAATAACGGTAAATGATGTATTACTTAGTTATAATATCATATAAATTACATGTATAGTTTTTAGCTGATGTAATTTTAATACATTCGTGGTAGACCTGTGTGGAAGTATAACAACTAAATCACTGCCCGGTACCCAAGATAAACCATTATGGCCGTGGAATCACGAATAACTGATATATATATTGTATCGTAGATATGATGAACAAAGGCCTAATTACAAGTATAATTAATATTTTTGTAGATAATAATGCATTACGTTATAATACTTGTTTACAGCTGGCACTTTAATAAATATTGAATAAATTATTGATAGAGTGGCTTGAAAAACGTATATTTCAATTTTCATATTTATAATGTACATAATAAATACATTTTTTTTTTAATTCTATTGAACCCACTTCACTGCTTTTATCTTTTCTAATTAATTTATAGATGAAATGTATAGTAATATTAATTAAAACGTTATTTGAATTTTCAATTATATACGAAAAGTACAATAATGAATGACGAATATCATTAATTACGAGTACACATGCATAATATTATTGTCTCGTAATTGCACGATATTATGATCAATTTGTCCAGTAATACAAACTCATGTAAAGTAAACGTATAATGTAATTAATTCCGAAGGAATCAGAATATTCGTAATATCGAGAGTTTATTACATAAAATTTGTTATGTCAAAAGTATAAATCAACAATATTCTTCATAACGAGATTTAATAGAAAATTTAAATCTGTGCACTAATAATTGATATTGATTTTTGTTGAACAACACAAAATGTAATATTATGTAATATTATAATATGTAAGAAATATGTTGTTAGTTAAGTTTGGGTTTTTAGAAAATTCAGTAATTTGTTATTGTATTTAATTGCTAACACGTACTTGTTCAATAGAGAAGTAATGTGACTGAAATGGTCACTATTCATTTTTTTTTCATTTTTAAAGTTTAAAATTCTATCAGATAAATATTTGAATAAATTTCGTCCCACAGGGATCAAACATATTTTACAGCTCGTATATTCACATAACAAGTCATAAAGTATTACATTCCGGTCAGTACATACGTAATTATTGAGCTGTTAACACTAACAAATTTGTATTTTATTATAATATTAATTATGTATTCGAGCATATAATCATATAATGTAATAGTCGGAAAAACTTCGTAATAGTAAACTCTAGAATTGTAATTCGCTTTATCACGGGATTTTCGGTAAACAAGTTGCATTTTATCGATGAGACAAAAATCCATTTAATTTGTCATCATAATATAGTAGTGAGATTTTCAAGAGAACGATCAAAGCTTTGTAATATTCCGAAATGACTATATCATTGTATTATATTATAATAGATTAATAATCCAACAACACAGTAATCATATCATGGCGTTCTAGATAGGACATTTAGGTAAATAATTAATGTGGTGATATTTTTTTAGTGTCTATTAAGTACACAACTACATATTATTATTATAATTATTATCTTTAATATAATACAAATTACAAAGTATATGACCAATGGCCTCGTTTAGCCAAGTAAAATATTACCACATAATTATAATAATTATATTTATGAGAGCTTAATCCTTGTGAGTTGTGTATTATACACGAAATCGAACGACGTTGTTTAAAACCTCCAGGAACAAACACAGTGTTTCTTATTAAAACGTGTTATAATATATGACAGGGCGACAGTAAGAATAATGGTGTGTTGCGTTTTGAATTATTATTATTATTTTTATAATACCAATCAAATTATTCTTCATCGCAAGTTTATTTTCTACTAATCCAATTAAACTTAATATTTCAGTCGCTGACTTATAACATAGTAATATTTAATACTTTATTATACTACCACACGCGTAAATAAATTAAAATAAATATTATTTGATATACAGAATCATTCACCAAAAACGTATTCACCCCTATCTTCTCGTTAATAATGAGTTTATTCAAATTCTGAATTTAGAGTTTTTAAATAATATACTAAATTACCATACTTTTAATTTATTGAGTTTTGTACTATTTAAGGCGTATCTTTTGATGAAAAAACTTCCGTTTTTAAAATTAAAAATTGTATTCTCTACTATAATTAACTCAATAGATATTTTTTTTTTCTTGAAAATGTTGACGACCTAATTCAAAATTTGAAAGAACGAGTTATTTACCAGTGACTAAAATATATTCTATAGTTTACAGATTTAAAAAATATATGTAACATTGTAACAAGGTATTTTGGATTAATAGAACCCTCTATATATTCAAAAATATCAAAAATCTGATTTTGAATAATTTCTTTATTGAAGAAAAAGGAGCGACGAGCATATTATTTGGTTATTTGGTGAATCACCCTGTAGAGTACCTATCCAAGCTTTCAGATAATTGAAAATATTTTATAATATTTGAAACTAGCGTAATACGCAAACAACATTTCTAATATCGTTCGGTAAATATTTGATTGATAGTCGGTCTGCCAAGTGTTTTTGTTGTATTACTTATCAAAACATTTATAACTTGGCCGACGCTGCGACTGATTCCGATCAAGAAACATATATTTAGCAAAAGTACAAGATTATAATATAATATAAACTATTTTTATCGACGGTTGAGAACTTTGGTAGAAATACACAATTATTAAGATGATTATATTATTTGTATCCAGCAATTCAAAAATATCGACTCTTAAACAAATTTAAAAAATTAAAAAAAAAAACAAATGATCGAATGTAGAAGATACAATAATAATACTTTACGGTGGATATTCTAGATAAATAATGCCATTGATACGAGTACTAATTATCAATTCTTGTTTCTGATCATATTTCGTTTCATTTTATCAGTGATTTTTTTTTAAATTGATAAAAACGCGGTTTCGTCAAAAATATTTTGATGTACTGACGAGTTTAAAATAAAAATACCAATTTGCGTTCGACCTCGATAATTTGATGGCGATTTTGTATTGGAAACGTGCTCGTTTTTGTTTCTGTTTAATCACCGAATTATTGTATCCCCGTGACGATATAGTAGTGTATTCGGCTCGTAAGCAATTATTATATTTTCAGTGTTTACAAATGCGTGAGTACTTAAATTCGTGACACTATATGACATATTTTCACGTCGTGACGTAGAAACGTAATTGATGGCGCTCGGGACTTAACGCATTCGAATTAATTGTCTAATTAAATATATATACATATATGTGTGATATGAGTGTGCATGTGTGTGTTTTGGAGTGGGAGTCTGTAGAGTCGTTTTGCAGTGTTCCGGCGCGAGAGCACACACAACAAACATGGCAATATTATTATTGTGCGCATAAATACTGACTGCGTTTTCCGTCGATATCATATTTTCAAAGCGCCAAAACAGGCTGAAATAAACACCCACACACGCGCAATCACATACATCCGACCCACTGTCGCGAATGCATCCCCGCGTTTATAATACACACGTACCGTAGTTCGGCGAACCGTGCGCAGGTAGGTACACTGTGTTCGTCTGCGCACTCATGGTGATAATAATATTATAATATATCGAATATTCAGAAATACAAACAATTCGCGTACAGCATGTTACCGGAAAGGCGGTAGTGAGATGTATAGTGTCCGTCCGCGTCAAATATTTGTAAGTGTTCATTGGCGCAACTCGGAGTAACTGTAATAACACGTGGCGGTGAAGATCTTCTGTTATCCTCGTGAAATAATTTACCAATAGATACAATAAAAACATATTAATATATATATATATAGGTACACACACAATATATACACGTAAACTAAATTATAATATAATACGAGCTGTTGATGTTTTGGAGAATCGTAAAATTAGTGAAAATAAAATACAAAGTCAAGTCAGTATAAATAATATGTGAAGCAAACGTTTAATAGTGTAAGCTACGCTTGTTAGTTGTTAAAATATAAATATTCGAATGACAAATTATTAATATCATCAAACTCACTTAGATAAATAATATTCAAGCTCTCCGTGTTGTATATTATAGTATTCACTGAACTTTAGTTTAAAATAGTGGGCATGGGGCAATGCTATTTATTTTCCTTCCTGGGCCCCCCGAAATAACGCATGTGTACATTATACTATTATTATTGTCAGCGTGAGCATTACGCGAGCTCTTAAGTCATCAAGTAAGCATATTATGCAATTTATAGTATATGTTATGTATATAATGACAATATAAAACTAATCCGCAATGTGACAGCGAATGTCTGACGTCTCTATCGTATACAGTGTTGTTATTTTGCATACGTATTAATACGCTACTCCTCTTGTACCACGTAATTGAGTATGTATATAACATTATAACGCGAGCGTAAGGTATAAAAAAAGTGTATACCTAGTGATATTAAGGCTTTGTCGATTTACATAAAATTTTAACGACGATGCAATCCACGACGACGCATAACCTACGGCCGATGAATTATTATCATCACCACCATCATCAACGTAATCATCGTTGTACTTAGACCGTCTCGATATATTATTATGCTGCTTTTGCAATCCCCCGAAAGCCTCTGTAGCTCCACGCAAACAAAACATTTTGTTGATAACCGGAGTATAGTATTGTTATTTCATAAACGTTCTATATATAGGTACACATATTATTATAACTATACGTAAGCGTTAGGAATGGATAACTTTAAACGGTCGAATGTCTGCAGTGACTAACAATAGCAGAACTTAAACAATACAACGTTCTTACCGAAATATTTCATCTTGTCGATTCCGAATGTAGTTGAACTAATATGATCATTTTTTAATTAAGTATATTTATTGTAGGGCAAAATGAAAGTTGGGTGGATCATTTATTTTAACGATCGACATTTTTGAAGAAAAACATGTCCTAAATCCAGATAAATTATTATTTTCAAACCCTTTTATAAATTATTTGCAAACGAAAATTGTAGCTCTGCTATCATGTAATTAAAAAAAAAATTAATATCTATGAGGTTGTACGATCTCTAATTTGTGTAGTAATGTATTTGGTACCTACTAATTGAGAAAAATAATAAAAATTGATTTCTGCAGTTTAAGAACTAGGTTGATGTTTTCATATTTAAATAATTATTATTTTGATCATCTTGTTTTTAAAACTAAACTTAATAACAAAGTGAGAAATCATGTATATTAGCATATTTATTCAAAAAGTAACCTTTTAAATTGTAAAATTTTTCATTAGACTTGAAATGACAATATTAAATTAATTTATCTATTAGAAAAAGTTAAAAAATAAATATATACAAAAAGAAAGTTGTAATAAATATGAAAACATCTATATAATATAGAAACACCACCACAATAAATAAAAATAACTTTATATTATTTTGTAAAATATTATGTGGTACACGATACTATATATGGTTTTTAATGTCAAAAAACATGTGTTGGCCAAACATATGACGGGAAATGACCATGTTATTATTTAGTTTTACATTCTACGACACAGACGAGTGGGCAGATATGAGATAGCTGGTGCGTAGAGGACATTCACGAAATAAGAATAAACCCGTCACGGTGTGGCTATACGGAAAAATAACGAATGAGAGTTGTTGGCTATAGAAGGGTGGTAAGTGGTTCTGGAGACTTAACAATCAGGAGGGGTGATGTGACTCTTTGAGAGATGAACGTATTCGTCGTGGGAGTTGTGTGATGTGTGGCGAAAGGGATGTCGGTTTTGGTGGGATGAAAGTGCGTGTTCTCGCAGAGAGAGCGTATTAAGGGACGGGGCGATAGAAGTGCCGAGAAACAGGAGACGGAGATTTGGTAAAGTCGGTAGGATTATGATAACAACGAGGTAGAAGTTTTATTTACCGATGCCGTTCCACTCAAAAAGCATCGTCATTTGCGTGATTCACGTATACAACAACCCCTAACCCGACCGCGAAACCCTTCGCACTCTCACAGTGGTCTGCTGTCTCACGCGCCATATCAGAGCAATGATGGGTTGGTGAGGAGAAGACAAAAGCACTTCTACCCACCGACGAGGAGGATTCTCTAGACCACCTCACGCGTGCCACAAAAGCAGACCTTATACAGGTAAGAAGCTTTATCACTTTCGATTCTACGACTAATGGCGTAGCGCCTTCATTAAAAACAATCGCACGTCACGTGACCTAAGCTCTACCAACGCCGCTGCCGGCACCGCCTCTCAATCTAAGCGTAGAGAATAATGAAAAAAAATAAAAATAAAAATAATACTTTTGTTTCACTTGCGCGCATTGAAAACAAACGACCGTTGCTACGATAGTTGTACGCTAAATAGTATAATGATTCAGTTTTTTTGTGATTTCATTTTAAGCGTGTCAATCAAATTAAATACGAATTCCGAGGCAATCGATGTATCCCACGAAAAATTTGTAAAATAACATAATGCACTTTGTCTCAGACGTACTCGGTTTTATATACATGGTCACCGATACTTAGTCGTGGAGCATTATATTTAATTTTGTTTGTAATGTCGATGTAGAGTCAGCATATTTTACAGAAAATCATTTCTACTTAAGTCGATACACGAAAAACGAAAAAAAAATAATCATCATATATCCGAATTTTCAATGTCATAGGACGTAGAGTATAATTATACTTTACGCATTAGCGTTGTACGTGTGATATGAAATTTCACGATCGAGAAATTGAATACTAAGCCTGTATAATTATTTAGCATAGTTTTGGGCGCGTATTAAAGTCAAAGTTTAACCATAAAGTCCACGCGCATTTGTTACTGGTAATATATAATGTTAATACGCATATTTATCGTCGTCACACATAAAACACTTGTAATTTATATTAAATATTGTAATATCATGATAATATATTTTATTTTTAAGTGTATTTTAAGATATTGTCACTAAAAATAACAAATTTATAAATTAAACTAAATAAAAAAATGTTTTTCAGCGTATTTATAAGATGAATTTATTTATAACAAAATTGAAAGGAAAGTCAAAAATTAGAAGTTAGTAATACGAATAATTTATTTACCATTTTAATTTTCATATTAAATTCCTTAAGAAATATTATTTAAGTATTTGTATTTAAGACTTCTCCATAAGTATGCATAAAAATACAAACAAATATGTAATATTATATAACAATAAATTCTATAATATAATACTTTTTAAATATATTCAATTTTATATTTTTCAGCTATTGTATTTTGTGAAAAAAAATTATAAGCTACTACAATCGATACTAGAATATTGTAGGTTATTGATTAATGTTTTTTATTTTGCATACGTATGATGTTTGTATAAGAAAATTTGTGCGACATGAAATGCTGATCACTGTGCAATTCGTTTTCACCGTTTAACGACGTTAAATTATAATTAGTATGGTACCATATGCGTCTAGGTTTTTTGTTGTTAGGCCATTATGGTATAGGACCCGTCACTGTCCATCAATATTGCCACAAGTGTGCTCGTAGAAAAGCGCTTATGACAATATTTGTGGACCACAACAATTACGGTAGCGCGTGAAGAATGAAAGGTGAGTGAAACAAAACGTATAAAATGAATTATGACTTGCACAAAAGCGACTGATATACGTGGTTTTCAGTGTATATAGTGTGTGTTGTGTGTATGTGTGAGATAGAAAGAGAGAAAGAGAGAGATAGAGTGAGATTGAGAGTGAGGTGAGTGGGAAGGGGGAAAATAGAACAAAAAAAATAAATAAAAACGGGTGCCCAAAAACGACCAACATTGACCGATGAACGTTAGTCGTCGGTCGTTGCCGCGTAATTGGGGCGTTTTAAAGAACACGTCAGCGGCGGGGGTCGTTTAAATTGCGAGTGCTTTGTCAAAATATATATATATATTTTAAGGACAGTGTTTTTGTTTCTTCATTTTTATTTTTTTTCAACACAGTATCCGTTTCAGCGCGGCTCAAACTAATTTTCCGGCCCGACCGCGATCGTCTCTCATCTACATATTATTATTATCATTATATACTTCCTGTACATAATACAAATGTCGGCTATTCCCTACCTGTCCACAGACGTCTACCACTAACATGCCCTCCAGGTGAATCCAATCTCAAAGGACAGTCGTTTATTCTGTTCAAATCTACCCCCTTCCCCTATTCGTCCGGAATCGCGACGCTATAAGAAAATAATAATAATAATAATAACGACGACGATGAACGAGGTACAGCGCGACGAAATAAATTCGCCAAACAGAAACACTATATTCTCCGGTAGTCGGATATTGTTTCATTTTCACGTAGTTTCGAAATCGTTTGCCAGCCGTCTGAGAGAGTATAATGCAACTGTAATTAATAATAATATAATACAGGTAGTCGTATACTCGTATACTCGTTGTACACAGTATTATTATATTATAGAGCTTGCGAATAATCCGATATTAGTCGCATGTAGA
This sequence comes from Rhopalosiphum nymphaeae, assembly GCA_036289425.1. Taxonomy (NCBI): domain Eukaryota; kingdom Metazoa; phylum Arthropoda; class Insecta; order Hemiptera; family Aphididae; genus Rhopalosiphum; species Rhopalosiphum nymphaeae. Next base: position 16,387,421 of record JAZAQC010000007.1, on the reverse strand, counting down.
TAATTAGTATTAAAAATGTATCACTAGCGATTAGTGTTATATATTTATATTTATAAATATAAAATACTGACCTATATATATATATATATATATATATATATAAATAAAAATGAATATCAAACAGTGGAATGATAGGGAAAATGATGTTTTTGATAGTCTATAAAAGTCTTATTATCGTTCTCTGAACATCGACATTTTTTTTTTATTTAACTATATAACCAGCAATAATATTTATCATTTTGGTAATATTATTTTTTTTACTAACTATTACTGATTTAACGTGTTTAACCATTTTATGTCACACTTAGGCCGGTGTTGTCGATGTTTTAGTTATAGTTATACGCAACTTAGCCTAATCTAACTAGAAAGTAATACACATTCAGCCTTGACCAATCCATGGTCTGACTGAAGTAGAACTCTAATAATTATATAACCAGCAGCTACATGCCTAACTGTCATAGTATGTGTCTAACTAGTGAAGAAAGGAATCTCCTTCGTTTCGCTTGATTTACACTTAACAGTTTTACCATGTATTGATATAGTTTGTCTGACACGAAATGTGGAAGTCCAAAACGTGGTTGCGTGTATGCACGCATCGGATCGTGCGTGCGCCTGAACATTTACAAGAGCGATCTCATTCTACACAGACAGTAAAAACGAGCACTTTCTGTCCGTCACCAACGTCGACTGTGCGTCATATGTTAAATAATTTCCGAACGGAATTAATAAAACTTTTTGGATAATTTGGTTAGTTTGAATACGATGAGCGCCAGTGTACGATAGGTACCTGATAGCCTCGACTAAAGTAATGTTCGACATTAATCGGCGACGGTGGTGACAATTTAGACAATTATTGTTGTTATTATTATTATTGTTAGTTACTAATATTATTGTTGTTTGCCCTGATTCAATATACTGTATAATAAAGCCCCACTATAATAATAATACTCTATTCCGATCAAATCAATTCTAAAAGTTGAACTCGTGGAGGGAGGTACTCCACCCTATAGCTTCCACGTCGCTTTTACAATTATAAACATTTTTTTTCTCAATTGATAATAAATAATAATGTACGTCAAGTTAATAATATATTTATTATTATACATCTGACGATATTCTACAAATTCGAATGAATAAATCTGTAGGTACTTGTATGTTTTAAACAACAATATTCCAAAAAACCATTTATAATAACCCAGTGCAATGTCGATTATTATTTTATACACTGGAAACTGACACTGGGCACTATCGAACTCGTTGGTTATTTTTTAATAAAACATTTTAAGTAAACAATAATAACTCTTATTTCGTTCTATCTCAATTTCGATTTTAATACAATGAAAACATTTGCCAGTTTTATTTTCTATACATATATTTTTAAATCCTACAGTGATATTATTTTTATTTAATATAAAACAGTTATATAAATCCGAAATATTAAAAGAAATCTACATTTGTTCAAAAATTGTATATTAAAACGTTTTGAATTTAAATTAAACAAAAAATTAAATTAGTCAGATGTAAATCAAACATTAAAATGTAAAATAATTAATATACACTAAAAACCAGAGATGAAACTTCGAAGACTTATAACATTTAATTGCATTCACAATTACTGCAATTTATCAAAGTCGTTAGCATACATCCAATTTGTTATTTAAATTTTTCGTTTTCTCTACGTGACCGAATGATTTCAGCGGGTTACCATTGTTTTACAATTAAATGGTAGCCCAGACGCTGGCGGCCACAAACCGCTATTCCAGGCAATTTGGAAAATCATAAACTCTGTAAGGATGATATATTATGCGCATAAAGGACCGACTGTTGGGTATAAATGTCAAAAGGAACTAGAAAGGGTCTTGTCCGCCTAACTTTGAATTTATAACACAGCATATAGTACCTAACCTGTTTTATTTTATTTTTTTTACGAAATAATATGAATATATTGTTTTAAAATACAGTAATTTTGGTTTATTGTAAAAAGAATATCACAAAACAAATGTATGTGCAACATAGAGTATTATTTTAGCGAAACATATACGCAACTCCCTAAATGCATTGCAAAGTATTATTTTACATTAGCTCAATTTGTTTCATATTAATTCGGACGCATGAAATGTATAAATATAATTGCTCCCAGCGGTATAATAAATAAACCTCAACGATTGTTACGATATAAATTTAGAATAATATCACAAATTAATTTTGATCTGAAAATCGAGTTTATGTACTTAAACTATTTCAACTTAAATGTGTCTCTTGCTCTGATGACATTTATGATTAAACCATAATTATATTATTATTTAATATTGAAATACACCTTTTAAATTTTATGGCGTAAAACAATACCACGGATATTTGTATTTTTACTGGTAAAATACTCGTAAAAATATAACCATCGATATCGGTGTACGAGTATCCACATGGTTTTCAAGCTGTATTGACTCCATCATAAAAACGTATGTACGACAAAGTTCATTAATCTGATCGGGTTAACAAAACCTTTGACACGATACAGTATAGCTGAACATCAATTGCAAACGATACATCGGCGTCATCGATAACGGCCGTCAGAGTATACACAGGTAAGCCACGTACCCTTCATTTCATCCTTCGTGTACTCTCATACAGAATATTTCCAAATGTTACGCTTATGCCATCACATAAAGTAATAACTATTTGGATTTCATAATATATAAAGTTTGAAATCGATTTTGTAATAGTTTCAAGAGCACTAACCTATAGTAGACAACAAGTATTATAAAAACGCGTTGTTATCAGCATAATATATATGGTAAAACAAATATAATAGTGCCTAGTGAAAATAAAAAATAATAATAAAAACAGTGTTTGCATATTACAGATAACTTGAAACTATTGAAATATGAAAAATATGATTTTATTCATGCATGCCTAAATATGTAAAATCATGCAAAATAGATTTTTAAAATATTATATTATATTGTAAAAGGTAAATATTATCATAGAGAATATAGTCACCAGGATAATTATTATCGTATTGGAAATACAAGGGAAAAATAATAATAATAGATGGCAAACATTACAGTAGTATATTATTATTAGCTGAGATTTTGTAATTTATCTCTTCTTTACACTATACCTAAATGCAATACAGAATTGGCCACGCAGAGTGTTTTGAATAAAAAGTGTTTCTTTTTTTTCTTCTGCAAAACTACCATGTGTGAATAGATATAATTTTAGTTTTTGTGACATACAAATAAGATCAAACTGGGATTTAAACTAAGCTTGGGAAAAAAATGAAAAATATATTTATGAACTTTTGAATGTTAAGGTATGTTATACCTGAATAAAAGTTTATACACAGTTCTATATGCGTGTGTTCTTAATACACGTAACATTAAACATATGCATCATAAATGTGGATTACAAATACATGTCGATAATACATTAACATTATTTATCATTTATAATGAGGCATAGCATAATATTGAAATTGTATTTATTAGTTTATATTATTAGGCCAATAAAACCAAACAAATATTTATTGGAAGACTAAAGATTGATGAAAACAAGTGCAGTTGCTGAGGGGGGCATGGGTATATGAATCTCCCTTGGAATTTTTTATTGGTTATATTTTAATTATGATTATAAAATAATAATTGGTAAAAGTTGAATTCCTCGCAATATTTCGTGATGTATTACAATTTTTAATATCCCCCTCCCCCTAGATTGAGTTCCAGCTACGTTACTGATGAAAACAATATTATGAATATGGAATGTGTGAATGTATTTATTTTAATCTTAATTTTAAGTAGTTAAAAAAAATAAATGTTAACATAAATAGCGCTTAAAAATTAACAAAATATAAAATGTTGTGTTACTAGGTAGCGTATTTGTGAGGGTTAGATTAATCATGGCATTTTCGAATTAATAGAACACGCGATTCAAAATAATTTCTTCGAAACATTTTCAGGTATTTAATTTTAAATGTATTTTATTTTAAATAATTAAAGGATTCATATAAATGTTTAATAATTACAAATGAGATAATTTATATTTAGTACTATTGTAAAGAAATGCTTATAGAAATGATTCAGTTGTGGCAGAAAATATTTTATGAGACAGAACGTTCAAAAATTATAATTTACAAAAAAACAATACAAAGTACCTTTTTTTTTAGCGTATTTATTAAATAATATTTTATATCAGAAACCACACTTTTTATTAAGAACTAAAGCATTTTTTTCTGCTCCAAAGCGGGATGATGGATATAAAGATAAATAAATACATACATGTTTTTAACAGTAATCTTTGTTCGATTATAATAAATAACAAAGTAATTCAAATAAAAAATAAAATAAAAACATAGTGTGTATTGATTTATTTTTATGTATCGCAGTGGTTAAGTTATTCTATTTAGGATTGTCACGCTATCAACTGTTAATCAGTCAATATTTTAAGTAAAATTTTATGAAAATATCAATTAAATTATAATCAAAGTAAATAAAAAAAAACTACACCAATTGAGTTTATCAAAGTAGTTGCTAAAAAAAAATGTACTTATAAATGGTTTTAATAAATTTATCTTATCTGTATAATTGTAGATGGTAAATACAAGATACCTACATAACTAATTTAGTTATAAACTTACGTAAATTAAATATCAGTAATCAGTGTAGGTTAAATAGTTAGAAGATAAGAAAATAATCATATATTTAGAACTCATAACTATAAATAAAGATTTGCAGAAAATAAAATATATTCTTAGAAATCAAACTTGCGACCATATCAAATATAGGTTGTATTTAGACATTTTGTACTTAATTGTTTAAATGATAACAATTAAAAATTACAGACAATTTTTTCCAATTAAATATTAATAGGTACTATTGTTATATATAATTATTAAAAGCGTTACCGTGGGGGGTAGTGTAAGTAATATTGACCAATTGGTGGCAACGAGTTGGTCGAAGGGGAGTCCATTGTTTTGAAAACCAATTTCAAGACCGACACAAGGCCTACCGAATTAATTTATAAATAATTCATCTCTTACTCCTAGACACTGCTGTTCAACGTCACCACGGACCACGACCGCCGCCAACCCTCTACAACTTCACTCACCCAAATACGCGATCGCTACCACAGCCACATTTCTTCACGGCCGTTGCGTAATGTTCCATTTCTGTCGAAAACAACAGCCGGTCGCACATTTAATTAAGTGATTTTAATAATAATTATGAAGGTCGGTGATAACGGTGAAAAAAATTTAATATATACGTTATATCATAATGTATACTATTGTATAATATAAACATAATTAAATAAAAACTTATTCGGCACGCTACAACAGTTATAATTCTGTATGCAAAATATAATATAATATGTATATTGCATGTATTATATATTTATACGTATACGGCATAGGTTTAGGCTTAGTTGTATTAAAAAAGTTTACAAAAGCGCAGTAACACTGTCGTAATTGTTATAAATATATTACACTTTCGTGAGTGCCAAACATATGTTTGCGGTGCGTGTGAGTGCGTGAAAGTTCACAGGCGAATACTACAGGTGGGAGCCGCCGAGACGTGAGCGAACTATACATACCGCGGGGTTTGGTGTAAAAATGATTTTGAATTAAAATTGTCTTTTTCATAACGGACTATTCAGGTCAGCTCTCAGACGGCTAGTACTTATGTGGTTCCTGCTATTACCTGATGTATCACGACGGATCAGAGTTTAAATCACGAGAATTTCTCAAAGATGTACAATCATGATAGCTGTTACAGGAGACGAATGAAGTTATGCAGTTTAAGTAAACCGCCGAAATGTCATTTGCAAATTAATTAACATTAACCTTAAGCAAGAAAAATAAGAACGTTCCTTTACATAATCGTGTTTCCTAATATGAGAATTCTGGGAAAAAAATTGTCGAATCTTTAAAATGCCGTACCATTTTGCGTGCGACGCATGCAGAAAACTAGATATTTGTACTTAATTTATGATTTTTATGACTAAAATAACAATATGTAGTGTCCTAGATATGTATTCCCATCATCACCAGATTGAAAATGTATTGTGATGTGCATTCTAAAAGTAGAATAAATATAATAATAAACCATTATAAAGATATTGTAAGATATCATATGTGATTTAATAAGCAAAGGAAATATTATTGAAAGTATTTTTATTTTATAAATCTCAGCAGTCGTATGACCTATATTTTGATTCCATATAATATTATGGAGTTTCTAAATTTAGCAAGGAAATTATTGGTTTTGAAATATTATGTGATTTCCCACTAGAAAACTTTTTTGGTATAGTACAAAACCACTTCGACGGCCCCAATATATTTATCGAAAAACTACACTCGTAACAATATTTATAATAATATACATTGGGAGTATTAGAGTAATAAACGAATTGCATAATATTTTCGGCCATATTTTCTATATCTAGACATGAGGTTTATAGCATTGTGAAATGGTCAATTTGTTCATAGATTTATTTATTTAAGAAAACAGTACAGGCCGTTATACACGGATAATATAACTTGAATAATGTCAATTAACAAAAGCTTTAGAGGAATTAATAACGTTATCAACCATTATTAGCAATAATAAAAAATAACAATATATGCATATTACCGTAAGTTAATAAAAAGAATAATAATATACAATTAACACTTTTAGAATGATGGGTTCTCATTAGCTAATCACATCATTAGGAAAACAATATGGTTGAGTATGAGATTAGTAGTAAGTATACAAAGGTCCATTGGATGGAAAATGCAAACACAAACTTAATCCAGCGACTCTAATATTGAACGGCGACAGTTATTCTCTCGAGTGCTAGTCAGTCGATCAATAGCAATTTACTTAAAAAAAGACAGATTATTTTCAATATTGATAGTGCATTAAAAACAATATTACGAGTTTTTTATTTACCTACGGGTTTCGTTGTATCGTTTCGTATACTTTTAAAACCTCTTACACAGGAAACCACATACTTAATAGTAAATATACTCATTCGAAACAAGCAGTAAATTATTTAATATAATACAATATGTAAGTCTCAAATGCTCTTCTCAATTAATAAAACAACGCTGAATAAATACCAGAAGAACAAAAGAATATAGGTAACTGTACTTAAATTATAAATACAAAATATCGCATAAACATCACATAAATCGAGTTTAAGATGCAATGAACATTAGTTTATGATTGGCAATAGTTTGATAAACCGCCTTTAAGTGAGGTTCGGAATGTTTTACAGTAAAAAAAATTACTGTAAAATATTGTAAAAAAAAAGTTTACTCGGTGAAAATTGACAATGTGATGTCTGATGAGTATCGCGTATGCGACAATATCCGGGAAAACAAAGTGTAATATAATTCGCGATTAATCAGAATCATAATAATGTTTTAGTGTCGGTTTATCGTCTCGGCTGATGCCACTAAATATATTAACCAGCATAAATTATAACAATAGTAATAATAACATAATAATAATACCAAAACGACGATAATCGAAAATAATAAATCATACGAATCTTACTTATGCGCGCCTCGCTCGACGTTGTGTATAACATACAATAATAGTAATAATTTAATGCCAACAGTAATTATTCCGGTGAACAGTGATTTTATCGCGAATGCGATTACGAAACGACACGCGATTCCGGGCGGCCTATAAACGAAGCGACGGCCGGGCCGGGGACGTGGTGCGCGGCTACTCGTCGCGCGTCTTCGCATATCATTATATATTGTACACATACCGTTCGCCGAGAGACGCGGCGAACGTTCGACTAGAATATTCCACTTCGGTCTATTTACTACGCTCGTCAGCGTTACGATTGTGTGCAATAATTATTGCGTTCGAACACACACACACACGCGCGCGCGGCCGCAATCGGGAAATAAGCTCCCACGCACACGCTAATCTGTTGTGCTATTATTAAGCGAAATCGGTTAGGTTTAGTCGCGGCTGCTGCGCGTCGCCGGTACCCAGGTAGGTAGGTATACGTTATATTGTGTTATTGTTGTGCGCAATAAAATATTACACCGAACGATAATCCGCCGCAGCGGTGGCAATATTACGATGTATACGCGCACAACACGTGTATTAATGTATAATGCGCCGCAGAAACCGTATTCGCGCAGACGAACGTACCTAATAATAAATTACAGTAATATGTGCGAGACGCATCGAGACTATGTATGGATTTGCTCCGGAGTATTATTACAATGCGAGTCTGGCGAACGTTTCGTGGCGGAGGAACCGTCGCGGCCGTCAGCAGCAGCCGTGTAAAATAATGCGGTATTATACGTTATGGAAACGCCTATTCGAGTACCTACAAATACGCGGGGTCAGAGACACTTATTTCGATACGTTTTGAAACGCGCTGTCGAATACTTCGTGAAAATAAAATGTATTTGAGCCGGTACAAACGCTGATAAGTATGCAAAAAAAATATATATTTATCGATAGTTTTGAAATGTTTTACTCTGTAATATTAACCTGGACCAATTTTTTTTAGCACTTTCGTGTTTTACATTCATTTTTTAAATTTTACTTTTGCTCTAAAATATTTTGCCAGGGTACTCTTTTTTTCCAAAAATTTTGAAATCCGCATGTGAATACTTTTACTTAAGTACTTTACATGGCCAGCTCTCTGTAGCTGGTAGGTACGGTGTACAATTTATAATTTAAATACAAAATATTTATGCACGCTTTAATTACATTTTGATAAACTATATAATATCCGACGCAATTTATAATAAACTAAGCGTATGTTTCTGTGTCACATATCCGCAAATAACGGAATAGGTTTGGACGAAATATAATATATATTTCTAGGGAACATCGTACAATGAAATATTTACTCGTTCGAAAATTATTGCGTTGAGAAAAAATTCTGGTCGTATTCCCGGGTTTTGACGGCGACGACTTTTTCGTGCTTTCAATCGTGTGAAGGTGTCGTGTTACTGCTTCACCAATGACGGTGGTGTTTGTGTAATTTTCACGCTTTTGTTACATGTCGTTTGTGTTCGTAATTAAACTCCTTCTCTATCCTATTGTTTGTGTGTACGGTGTAACAAACTTGTATAATTAAACGGCTTGTCGTAATAATCAATGTAAAAACGTCACAACAACTGTACGATTATTTTTATTAAATAGCCCGATCGAAGTGAATATTAAGTATGAAATCTAAATTTATATTTAATTAACAATATGTTAATAGTAGACTGCTGATGAGAGGAGTAAGATATTATTTAAATTTTTCATTGTCACAGGTTTAATTGTTGATTATAATTATTATAATTATTATTATTTATTAATAAATCACGGTGTCGGTTATCATGAACTATGAGTGTATAATAATTTATTTGTCATTTATTAATTAATAGCTGTTAGTGTCAAGTGTTTTATGTACATTGAATATTATTTACATTTTTATACTGGAAATAATATAATTTAATTTTTTTACAACTGTTGAGATAATTATTCGCATGGCAAGTATTAATTAGGCTGCATCGATATTAAATTTAAATTTATTAATCGACCCTGTAAAAAAAGCTATAGATTTTATCAAGATCAATGACGCTGATTTTTTTATTTATATTTTTAAGTCAATTTAATATTATAAGCTTAACTTTTATAAAAACTTTATCGAGAAACTAACAAAAAAGAAAAAGAAAATGTTAAAACAGTTTTAAAAAAAGAAAATAATAATAATAATAATAATATGTATGCGTATAATGTAAATAGAACAAAACTAATTTAACTGAAAGTTAAAAATTAAAAATAATTTTTTGTTTAATTATATTTAACCTAGCAAAAAATAAATATGTATATACATTATAATATACACAATATAAATAAATTTATATAAGTAATATATTATTGTTATATACTAAAAATAATTCTTAGTATCTCATTTTGTATTTTTTTATAAGTTAAATATTATAGTATATTTATGAAACATTTTTATAATGACTGAGATTCTTTACTTCGGAGTTCTATTAATTTAATATTAAACAAAAATTACAAATATACTCCATTTTATGAATAAAAGATATTTTTATCATAATTTCAAATGTAATAAACTTCAAAACTATTTTAAATTTTCCAAAACTTTTAAAAGTGTTAACTGAGATATAAATTAATAAAAAATCCAGTGGCTCCAAAATATATATATTTATATATATTGCATTTAATTTATTTTTCTTATAATATTTAAATATCAAATTTATATGAGCTAATAATAAAATTTCAACGAAAAGATATATTTTAATTTATATCGATCAGATTAATTTAATAGTAGTCAGTCAAAGCTGATATTAATATGCAAGAGTATTAACATTTATTAACACATTATGTTCAAAAAATAAATTCTAATTTTATTTTAAATTCAATAAAAATAATGTTGAAACTTTTAAACATTTATTTATCAAAATTAGTTTTATTTTCAATCTATGACAAATGTATATATCGTTATTCTGTTATATGATAAAGAAAATGAGAGGAGGTGTTACAACATTATAGATACGTAAATAACAAGTATTTAGTTTGCCAATTTAAGTTAGTTATTATACACTCAGTCAAAGCGAAAAATATTCACACTAAAGATATATTTTTTTCTTGTCATACCGTAAAAAAAAAATTATTATTTAACAATAAATTATGATAAGAGGTACAGAGACTGAGTAACTATTTTAGTCTCGGTGTAGATTACAAGGTACTAACGAATCAATATTTTTTTTGGAATATGTTTGGAAACAACAATAAATTACTGTGCTCATAAATATTATTCTGAATCGAGTGGTGTACTTATTATAGGACATTCACATTCATATAATATTATGAACTACTCGTAAAATGAACTACAGATTTTTAAAATTGCATGAACATAATAATATAAGTAACTTTATATTATCTGTATAGTTGTATTACAATTTAAAATCATAAACTCGAAATAAATATAGAGACAGTATACGTTATGATAGTAAGTATAATTAAAATAAATGCATCTAAAATAATATCAGTTATTGGCAGATACCTTACTTGATAATTTTAGTAACATATGTGATAATAATATAATATACCTACTAAAAACTAATAATAATTAGCAATGCAGTTGATTAAGTGCGATAATCTTGAGAATTTTTATTTATTTATTCTTTATTTATTTTTACCAAGTGATTGAGGTGATTGAATCATCGAAATGGCTAATCTGACTTTTATTCAGGCGTTTAAAAGTTGTTGATGACTATTTTTTTACGCAAAATACGACAATATTAGTGCCGTGCCGATCGTTGTCAGATATAATTATTAGTATTTCAATTTATACGTATACGTATCGACGTGTAAAATACCCACGCATCCGGCGGCGGTGAGTCTTAAACACATGATAAATCGATATGTACCGCTAAACTCGTTGGCCGAGCAAATCGTCGAGCTGGGGGAAAACATAAATAATTCGTAACGAAAATTAAATCGGATAGTGGCGAGAAACGGGCTATAAATCAAATTCGGTCCGATCGTTAACGTCTTCGGAGGTCGGTACAATATATGCGTGAATGTACATGTGCGCGTGTGTCTACGATTTTGCCGCACAGATAGTTAGAATAACGACGTTTTAGTCCTCCGACATCGATTTCACATCGTTCTGCATACAATACTTCAACTTCATATTAAGAATGAGTGTACGGCGTCACCTCACGTATTTACGGTCACCGAGAGTCCTACGGGATAACTATACTTCGGTCGAAATCAAGCCATGAAAAAAATTCATGATCACTAAAATCGTTCGGTATTGACACGATTCGATAACAACTACCACAGACAACCACGGATCGTTGGACAAGATTGTCAATTCAAGAGTCATGGTTTGCGATTTCGTTTAGATTTTCATCCATTAATATTATAAAGTTATAGTAGTCTGTAATAATAAATTGTGTTCGGTATTTTTGAACATAAACCGCCACCGCCATTACCACTATTGCATCTGATTACGTTTTGTTACACACCAGCCATACACGTTATATATTATTATTTATATAAACGGTTAAAACGTGCACCGCGACTATTTTATTTATAATGTATAGTTTCGGTCGACCGATCGTTTTGTTGAGTTTTAACTAGATTTAAGAGAATCGATATGTGTCGGACGTCGGATACGACCACATCTATAAAATATATATCATACATACATTTGCTTAAATATATTATTATACGGTTTTTGTCAATTTCCGTGTGCCTGCTTGTTTCTCTGTCAAAAGGCATCTCTACCCACAGGCATATACCGTTAGTATTACATAAGCATACAAAAAACGAACAGCCTATTCGATATTCCGTCGAATCTTTGTACTTAATGTAATTTTATCAATATACTTCGATGTTTTATGTCAACCAACACTCGCGGAATTGAACAAATCGTCAAATAGTAGTCCGATAACTATTTTATATACTATTTACTATTTAGTATGTATGCTATAATACAACATTAAAATGTTGTTGAAATTCATTGTATGTCAAAACTATTTACATTCACAATATAGTGTAACTATTTTATTATAAATGAGTTGCTATTTTTAAATAATTTTATTAAAAAAAATAAAAGGCCCGTTGAAAAAAATACAAAAATAAGTACTGTTTTATACGCCAAAGACTGTCGTTATAGTACAAACAAAATATATCCTCAATTCCTTAGGCAGCCTTACGTCTTTACTATCGATCGGCTTGCGTTATTATGGGCATTCGAAAAATTTAAGACCAACCAATCCAAATGCACCATTGTTTATATCATTTTGTATTAAAACTTATGCATGTACTCACGTATCATGTCCAACGAGACGGAGCTCGATATGGGCGGCACCATGTGATTGTTGGATGCTTGACAAGTGAACACGGTGCTGAGGTGACGGCGTTCGAGTCGTTCTAACCGCAACACGTTTCTCACCTTCCGGTCCGGTAGCGTTTCAAATGTTTCATCAATTAGCGCGTTCTCTTGCCACCAAGTAACTCGGGGTGGCGGACGTCCTGCGAACAAAATTCGGATCGTTAAAAAAATCTTATACAAATAATAAGATAATTTTTTAGATGTCGTTTTACACGTTTTACACTTGTAAGTGATCATCAGACCACGATAAATTACGTAAGTAAAACTTAACCGTATTGATTGGTTGACAATGCAGTAATCAATAATTATAGTTATTTCGTACTTATATTGATTAGACATGTAATTAACTAAATTGATACAATATCACCAACTTATATTATGATTAGGCATGCAATATAATATAATATGTTTTATATCGGTGATTATATTTTAATGTAGGTAATGTGTTGTTTTTTGCATCTCTACGATTTGGATTAACTGAATTAATATCAGAACATGACATTTACGCGTGATGTTTATTGTCGGCAGATCGATTACGACAATACAAGTGGTTTTTGTTGAGTAGAAGAGTAAAAAAAAAAAAGAAAACGGATGTTGCGAAATAATTTTTTTTACCGAAATGACGTGACGATATCGTTTTTATACCGTTGCGTAGTAAATATAACGAAGTTTGTTTGACTGTCATTGCGTATGTGTTCAACAACAATAACGCGTCATCAACCGGTGTTATGATATAATACGATATTAATATTATTTTTAAAGTCAGTTATCCTATAGCACTATTAAACACAAATCTTAACATGTAAATAGATCGATATGATGTTTATTTTTATTTTATGAAAATTTCAATAAACACCTATTTCTTAGAATTTTGATAATCATATTTACAGCGATGGTGTAATTTTACTCTGGCACCATTTTACCGAAACTTTAAATATAACCGACTATATTTGACTAGAAAATATATTTTTTTTCGTCTTGGTTGTATTCGTTGTTATTAAAAAATATCATAATATTATAATAGTGAACTATCAGAACGCAATGCTCATGAATTTCAAGTGATTTTAGTTGTACAAGAATGTCATCATATAGGTTATGTACATAATAATTTTGCCCACTCGTAAAATATCAACAATATATTTGCAATAACCAATAAAAACGTATAAAAACACAAATTTAAAGACGTCGGCGAGAAGAAGATTTGTTATTGGGGTCGTGTAGGAGGAAGACCTTTATAGGACCTGCATTTCGTTACGTTATTAATGTTATTATAATACACTGTATATAAATAAACCTATCTAATGTCGATTATAATACACACACCACGTTCTTCTGACATCATTTTTTTCACGGAAATATTCCGAAGATTGATTTATAGTTCAGCCTCGAAACGAGTGAGTAACTTTTTTATCCCACGCTCCGTCAAACGTTTTCATACAATAATAATAATATGCGCACTATATACACGCGTATACCGCTGTGGGTTACAGACACGATAAGTCCGAAAACATTTTTCTCGGCAAAAGAATATTATATTCAAACTACTATGTATACTATACACAATATATACACAAACGGAAGAAAATTGCATAAATTAAATTATATGTGTGTATACATTTTACCAACGCGCGGTTGAATGTGTTCACATATATTATGTTAAAATTATATTATAACAACGCCGTGCAGTTTTCGTTGAATTATTTACAAAGCCGTAGTGCGCCACTTCTTTATATTTTTTTTCTCTCTAATCTGTATGTAAATTTTCGAACATAAAAATTGTATGACACGACTGTAAGAGAAAAACTGAAAAAAAAATACAATAATTATTATCACCATAAATAAATTCCAAACATATAACAATATTCTAGTACATTAAATCCTATTAAATATAAAATACTGTTTTTGGATAAAAGAACAGAAAAGAATTTCATTAGCAATTAATTGAATATTCTCGAAATAATATTTCCATTGAATGTCAACTAAAATATAATTATTACTATTTGTTTGGCTCGTTTAATCATAATAATATTACGTGGGAGTTTTTATCAAGCACAATATAATATAAATTTTCATTTAAAAAAAATTGTTGTAATAAACGGCAACAAATTAAAAATAATAATTTTACTGTTTGCTGATTGTCATCGTTGCGGTGCGTAAATAACGCAATAAAAAGCGAATTGTATTGAACTATGTTTTTTTAAAAATGAAATGATATAATGTGTCTACTTAATGTGCGCATAAGTAATGATAATGATATTTGAAAATACCTAACTATCTAAAGTCACGAAAATCACAGAAACGTACGTACCGAATTTAGCATATAAAATAGAAATTATGTAGATGATGTGTGACAAAACGGTTAAAACACAGATATATTTGATCATAAGTTTACATAATAACAAACTTAATGTTATCTAAATATATATTCATATCATCGAAAATTCAGGTAGAGTTGATTAGAAATTTGTTAAACATTGAAGTTGTATATGATTTCTACGGTATTCTGTACGTTTATAACAATTACATATTGCATTATAAACGGCGACTTGTCAAAATTTAAGGAGGTTTTACTCACGTGTGATTGATCTATATTACAAAGCTAGGTACACTACAATAAATCAAATAGTTTTCGTTCAATAGAATTAATTCCATACTATTTGAATGAATTTAACTATCATGCAATATGTAAATAAGAACTTATTTGTCTATGCTTTTGGTGTTTAAACATTTTTAATTTTAAATGAATATGCGTTGATAATTATTATGAATTATAAGTACTTATAAATCACGTACAAAATTAAATACAATAAAAAACACGACAAATAAAATTACAAACATCGAATATAATGTTCTAATATTTATATTTCAAACAATTTGATACCTTTTTAATATCTAACGAAATGGCTGCCAATAGATGAGCCATAATGAATAAGATGAAGTTATTATTTAAAAATATATTTAAAATTTGTATATATGTATATACATTAGAAATTGTAGACGTGTTATGCTGGGTGAAATAGATTCCAGTGATATTTTTTCAAAATTAAGAACTTAATATTTATGAATTATTTTCATTTAATTTTAAACTATTTATTTAAGTTATCATCTAAATATAAAACCTCCAAGATGAAGTTTTTTTCATAGTTACATAATATTTCATAATTTGACGTACATATATGTTGAATATTTTGAGTAGAATTTTAATGTATTGACTGTAAATGGTTAATCGTAAAATGAAATTTTGAGGTTGCTTACGAGGAGATTGTAAATTTAAATCATGTAATTCTAATGCTTTCTCAAAACGTATAGAATTTTAATAATATTAATATAAACTATATACGGGGTGTCTCATAAGGATTCACCTATTGCAATATCTACTGAAATAAATGGGATATCATAATTTTGTAGTTTATTGGAGACTCACAGAGTCACCATGAATATATTTACTACCAAATATTTAAGACCGCCCAAATATTAAATATTTTAACACCTATGAGTATTGATAAAGAAAAAGTGAAAAAAAAATTGAAGCTTATCATTTAATTCATAAAAATATATATTGATATTAACTATTTTTTTTTTTTTTTTTGATACATTATTTCAATTATTTATATTTTATTAAATATAAGGAGGTATCATGAAAAATGTGGAAAATTAAATTTCAAATAGACTTGAAAAAAAATTCAAATATATTATCATAATTATTATTGCTTCATTAGATCAATAGATACGTTGAAAATATATCACGTCAAAATTACTATGTTGAACGTGTATTATATAAATATAGAAAATTATTGAATTTACTATCTATAATGATGATCAATCTTTAAATTGACTCAAAAAATATTGAAATTTATAAATAGCTTACTGGTGTTCATAAGTATAAAAATATTTAAACAAATATGGTTCTATTACAAACAAATAATAATTCAAACTGGCATATTGACACAAAACTATAGTATATAAGAAAAATAACAAGTATGACACAAAATATTAAAAAATATTATTTAATAAACGTTTAAGATGTTTATTTGCGAATGCATATTAGGTTACTAGGTTACTATAATACCAATAGTAAAATAAATTATTTAAATAGAAATATGAAAAAAACATAACATCATACTTATTATTGTTGACATGAGTCACCGTCTCCGATCAGAATCGTTTTTCGTATGATAAGATATATTCGGACGTAGGACGTTTGCGCATCGCTATTATTATGTATGACCTTTTTTATAGGTCGTTTTGCGCATCAGAGTTTTTATAAATTACGTATATGATATCAATTTTTATACAAAACAAATATTCATGTTCAACAAAAATTTAAAAATTATTATCCAGTTATTATTATCTGCTTACAAAATTCGACTAACACCGATGTATTCAAATGTAACTTAATGTAATTTAATACATTGACCCACTTGACACCTAATAGTTCCACACAGCAATACACAATCGCATACCTTTTTATAAGATTATTTTCATTGAAACTTTTAATAAAACATTAAAATACAATTTTACACTTTCTATGAATATCTGACAGTCAATAATATAGGTTAGATTACTTTTAAAAATTAACCTTATTATTTTACTCGTTACTAGAATTCAATTTTATGAAACTACATAGTCATTTCACTAATTTATAGAAACATTTCTAGGGTCATTACCTTAACGTTACAAAGATATTAAAACCATTGACGAATATCTCTTAAAATTGAAATAATCATTATTTGAAAAATGTATATTGGTTACTACAGTTTTCAAAATTTAGGTGTTGGTTTTTGTACCAACAAGAATCCAAGCCGTTTTCTTCTTATTTTTTATATAATAATTCAATGTTTACAAGTTTTTCTTTGACTTTTTGATTTTTCAAATTTATTATTTTAGCATTTATAATATTTTATTTTAATAATTATAGAATGATTTGGAAATAATAATAACGATTATAATTGATTTTATCAATAGGAATACCATACGCAGACATGTATAAATTAATTTAAATTTCAGTCAGTAAGGAAAATTACCTATAAAAAAAATATATGCTTATATATTTGTATAGATTTTTCTGGTTTTACTATAAATCACTTTTAAGCACTTTGTATTTTTATTTTTAACAAATTTATATTATTATTGATAGTATTTAATCACAGTATTAATTTAATAAAAAAATAAACATATTTCGAAAAAAAATCGAAAAAGTAATGCTCACCTTAAATGATTTTGAACAGAAAATTAACTTATGACATATGACAAATATAATGAACCTTAAATTATATTTATTTATTTTGCGTAAAAATTCCTACACAATTTACAATCACTTGGAAATTATCTTTTCCAATAATAAAATGAAATAAAAATATAACGTATAAAAAAATATGATTAGTATGTTATACTTTCCTCTAGGTGACAATTTAAAAAATATGGAAATAAATAATAATACATATCAAAACTTACATAATGTGTTAATTTTTAAAGATTGTTGATTAAATATCAACAAACTAAATTAAATAAGTACATATAAAAAAAGTAAATAATTATAATCATTTAAATTTACACCTAATTCAAACATTTAAAAAATAAAAAAAAAAGGATTGAATGGGTATTATTTGGTGTGGTGAATATTGATCAGATATATTTAACGACTAGTAATAATTTTATCAACATTTAAAATGTAGGACTTTGTCTATTAGTGTAAATAAAATTAATTGTTTATAATTTATTTAATACATTTTTATATTTTATTATAAAGAATACAGAAATAAATAAAATATAAAACATGGATGTCATAAAAATATGATAATTTTTGAATAATGTACATTACATTTATATTTGTGTTTTAAATGCAGACAATTATTGAATGATTCGTTATAACATTTTTTTACAAGTTAATAGATATATAGTTAATATACATCAAAATAATATTAATAAAATAAAATATTAGTTATGTATAGTAAATTAAATATTTTCATTCATGTAATTTCAGCGCTTTAAAATTTAAAAAATAATGTATGATTAATAAACCTATTAAAACTAATTAAAGTTGATATTTATATTTAAAATTTTGTAACTGTAGTCTAGTTACGATGGAAAGTACTGGAAAATGTCAATGTTATGAAATAGAAATAGAGATACGTTACCGAATCAAAAATCTAATTAAAACAATCATTTTTCATTGGAAAGTTTCTTAAAAACAGATCTTTTAAACATATTTAAGATTCCCATATCAAAATTTTCAATATTAATTGAATCAATTTTATAACTAGAAATTAGGTTCTCGATACTTTTAAATAATGTGACATACAAGTCACCAAAGTTAAATTCAGGTTTAGACGGAACTGAAACTTCATAAAGGTATATGTCCTGTGATGCATTATCATAAGTTACTTCGTATTCAAATTTGGCGTCAAATGAATTTTTCCAATTTTCATATAATTCTTGTAGGTTGTCATCATTCATCATCACTTTTTCTATGATTTTTTCAATTTTAGATTTAATACTATTGCAATATCCTAAAAGTCTTATGAATAAAATTTCATTGTTGAGTACCTCATACTTGATTGTTTTCCAATGATTTTGACAAATATTTGAGGTCTGTGTCATTAATTGTAATGGTAATTGTCGAAATGCGTTAAGTACCTTGTAGACACTATCGAAGTAGAGTTTAGAGTAATTGAGTACCCAATCAGCATTTGAAATATTATTTACGTTACTCATTTTTTTATCGTCATCTGTAAAAGTAAATTGTATATACGTAGAAGCCTCATCAATTTTTTTTTCCAAACTTGGCACTGTTAAAAGCCAATTTTTCGGATTGAAATTTTCATATCCTGTGTATTTTAAAATCTCCATATTATTATTATTATCTAAGAGTTTTTCGAATAAATAAAAATGTTTGTAGTAATTATCACATAAAATTTGTATAGAAGGATCGCTCGTTTGACAATATCTTGGATATTGAGCTCTATCTTTCTTATTTTCGTAAAACCCATTAACTTCTTTATTGCAACTTGAAATTTCTGTGGTCAATGAATTGAGTATTTGCCGAAAAACGTTGACGATTCGTTGTAATATATCATCGTCTTCGGTCGTTTTATTCATTCCAGGATATGTTTTTAATACTACTTCCTTTGCGGTGTTAGAAAATATTAAGACTTGCCATAATACATAGGAAGGATCCATGTCGAGAAATTGCAAGGTTCTCATCGCCTTTTGCCACAATCTACTGCTTTGATCTATAAGATTTATTAGATATTCAAGGTGTATTAGATCTTTTACACCTATATTGAGTATATTAAAAAAATCTTTGAAAGGTGAAAGTATTTTGTAGGCACCAGTAATATAAGTACATTCTATTTTCGAATAAATCATGTTCCTTATTTTCAGCAACTCTTTTTCGTTTTCTGATTCATTTAATTTATCCTTCAATTTGTCTGTATCATAATATTCGTATTTGGTAATATCCTGGTCTTTACTTTCTTTCAATGCTTGTTTAATTGATTCGTGTGCTTCCAAATCGATATATGTTGTAATTTCTTTTATAATTGTGTTCTTGTCAGTAATTCGTATTCCTACTCCTTCGTGAACAGTCATATATAATACACACATAAAAATATTCACTACGTTGTTAAACGAAAACATATTTATTTTTAACAATAAAAAGAAACTAGTTATTACAATTCACTACGCAATGTTTTATAAACAAAAATAGTTTTTATATTGTATAAATAATCCTTAAAATATGTATAAATTACAAATATATAGAATCTGAAAATAAATTAATATTTGTAAAACCTACCTTATAAATCAAGTTTACTCATAGGCAGCATAGAACTATGCTATACAAATATTTGAATTTGTTAAACATTGTTTAAATACAGACATATTCAAAATATAAAACTATATTTGTTTGTGTACAGACTGTCCTATGAAGATTTACTCATTCCAAAATATCCGAAAATAACGATGATATCATAATTTCTTTTTTTCTTTTATAAGATTTGCAGAAACACGGACTACAAGTATTTCAAATTTTAATTAAATTTTATGTTTTGGTAAAAAATTTAGAAAAATTATTTTTTATTTTATTTTATAAAAACCATACAGTGATTTTTTAGATTTTTTTTTTTTAATGTTGACGTTTCAATATTTTATTTTCATTAGCATCTTGATTTTTAATTGTTTTCTAGTTTTGAGAAAAATTGTGAATTATTTAATACCATAATATAAGTGCCAGTATAAACCCTGTGACCCCGCGGAATCGTGACCGTATGACAATACAAAAATATTTTCAAAATTAAAAATATTATTAAAAATTACAATGCTAATGAAAATAAAATGTTGAGAAAAATAAACTCTACAAAATGACTGACTGATTTTTTAAAAATAATTAAATACAAATTTTTTTTTAATTTTTTTATCAAAACAATAAATTAAATTAGAATATGAAATATTCGTAATCCTTGTCCAAGCGAATATTTGAAAAATACATTAGTACATGCTATCTTCCAAACTAGGTGGATATTTTTTTTTATTTGTAACATTATTATTATTTATACAATTTTAATTCATTACTATTATATTTGAAAATATTTTAAATTATGTTGAAAAAATGAGGCATCCTAGAATCTTAGTTTTAGGACTTTGAATGTTTAGTGTAAAATATAAAATTAACTGAATAAAAAAATGTAAACATTATATTTGAACTCGTCAAACAAATTAATTTGTTTAGACTTAAAAAAAAAAAATAAAAAAACCAAAATAAATTATTTATAATTGTGAATGAAATTATATTAAATCTAATTGAAAAATTAATTAATTTTTATAAATCATAAATTTATATTTTATAAAAAATTTTTAATAAAATAAATGTCCGTTTTTATTGAAATGCATAATTTTTATTTTTTCCTAACGTAGGTAGATATATTTTAAAAATGTGTGCTAACGATTTTTATATGTCGATAGTTGATTCGGTTTCCGAGGAAAATATTGCATTTTGAGCATTTTTTTCATCGTATTGCAATTTTTTTATGCTTGACTTCTGCTATTTGTACGGTTTTTCATTTTCTTTTCCGCTCACATTATATTATATATCGTTAAATTATGGCGTAGGTACATAAGCGTACACACTTATATATGTACATGCATACTATACTATGTATCGAGGCCGATCTGTGCTCTTGCACATAACAATAACATATTATCCTGTATTGCTTAAATTCTGACCAATGGCTTGGAAGCTCCACATCCACCATAACCTCCACAAACTTTTGACCGCTGATAAACCTTTTTTTTTTTTTATTCATCACGAATAATTTAAATTTAACAATTCAACGATCCCATTACATGCAGCTATAAAAAAAAAATATATATATATCATGTTTCATGTATAACTCTAACAACACACTTCATTCGAATTTCGCTAGTTCACACCTGAACCCGGTATACTACGCTTACCAACTCCAATAAGCATAATTGCATATTTAGATAAAATAAATCTAGTCCTACGGTCAGTATTTTAAAAATGTTGGTTTAACTTTATAGTAATTAATTTCATTTTATAGTTATAATGTAATTGTATAAATAACTATATAAGTGGAAATTAAAATTTTAGAAGGCAATGTTTAATTTTAAATTAACAATTTTTAATAAGTTATAATAAAAATACATCAAAAATCTATTGAAATAATTAGTAATTATCAAAATATTACGTTATGTTTTTAATTAATTAGGAACATACAATTTACAAAAAAAAAAAAATTTTAAATTTCAATCATCTTTATATTATATTATATATTATGTTTGTATAAGGGATAGTTTTTATATAGCTGTGGTACTTATAAATTACATGTATTTCATATTTGTTCAAAACTGGAAATTTTCTATGGTAATTAATAAGTCTGAATTCAATTTTTTAACTAGTCATTATTATAGTGGTTTACAAAATGTATAATTATTAGTCTTATCAATGTAATAGATGTCACATCAGGTGGGACATTTATAGTAAGACAGTGTATTTTATGTATTTAATACATGTGCAAATGGCTATTAATCTTAATATACAAAGCAAGTCATCAAAGCGAAATAAAATGCCATCATAAGTACTAAAATTTATTTCTATCCAAAATGTTTATATGAAATAAAAGCCGTATATAATTAAAAATACATTACTCTTGATTAAGTGTTCTAACTATATTTTTAATTCGTAGACAAATTAAATAATTCAATTCTTATTTGAAAAATGAATAAACTTGGTTAAGAAGTTTCAAATGAACGAATCCAGTAAAAAATAGCTTTAATTTAAAATGTTATAAAAAAAAACGTTTGTTAGGAAAAACATTTTAAAATAATTAAATTGTTACATTTTTTGCATTTCAAATAAAAATTAATTAATACTATTCTGAACTTATAGTTTTTAAAAATTATTACACTTGTGTTTTGATTAAAAAATAATAAATAATTATAATATTCTGCATTTATATATATTGAGAATTATGTATTAATTAATAATCAAAAAATTTTAAAAATTACGATATTCAACAAGAATAATATAAATAAATATATTAAAAATCTAATATATATATATAAATATAAATATTGATTGATTTTTAATAATATGGTTCAAATTTTAATTTAGTATAACAAACTAAGTCTAAGTAACATAATATGACCTTAAAATTCCTTACATTTTTAAAATAGACAAAACTCACCATAAACGTTTTAAGTACCGATTAACTCACCATGAATAACCCTTTATGTCCGAATTATCATCGATCACCATCCCAGCCTATCCGCATAGAAGACTCAATAGGAAATAGTGTCGTGACTTGCTAACCCAATTAAACATTTTACTATATCATAGTACTATTTCCGGGAAACATAGTATGTTTCATTTATTATTTCACTTGCTTTCTAAATTCATCAATTATTCTTATTGTTGTATTGTTTTATAATGTATTAAATAAAAACTTTTTAAAAACAAAAAAAACAAAAGTACAATATGAATTTTATTTTTTTCCATTTTTTACTTATGTAAAAAAAGTATAAAATGTATTATTTTAATATACTCTAATATTATTATGATTAGTTTTTTTTATTATTTAATAATTATTATTTTTAATATTTCTTTGTAACAAAATTGTATGTATTAATTATGAATAAGCTGACATTTAGTACTAGTAAGAAAGATTGACTATAAATTTTAATGTAAAAATAAAATAATAAAATAAAAAAAAAAAAAAATTATGTTAAGAATATACCTAGTTTGAAATATATAGTGGACAACTAAAAACATGATAAAAATACATACAATTCATTTCTTAGAAATAATCGAAAAATATAATATAATATATTGTTTCCATCTCAATGTTTTTTTATAAAGTATAAAGTAATTTATCTAGTTTATCATAAACATGTTTTCACATAATAAGAGATAATTGTTTAAAAGTTTAAAATTTACCATTATCAACCAAAATTATTAATTCATATTATTCTAGACTGTTTTACGCATTTTGAATTAGTCACCTTAAGGAAAAATTAAAAATTATTTATAAAAGAAATATACCAGTTATAAAAGATAGTATATACTGTACATACTTAAAAGAGTTTTATTTTATTTTTTAAATGCCAATGTTATATCATCGCTTTTAAATGTAATGTCTTTACACCATTGTTATACTGGTTTAGCGACTCATACTCAACATCTGATCTCAGTATCATGATTTGTATTATTAAATGGTCCATACTCTATAATAATTGTATTAATATTTAGCTTTAGCTAACAATAACAATATATATAATGTATATATAATAATAACACGTAATCACATTTTTCATTAAATACCGGTTTATTAAATTTTAATTTTCAGAAAAAAATAAAATATTTTTATCTCTCTTTGTATTTCGTTTTATTACCTTATTTTAATATTTTTAGTAAACAATTAACTGGAAACCACTTTATACGTAATTTATCAGAATTATAATTTTCATTTAAAAAGTTAAATTTCTTTAAAATTTCCAACATTTTATTTAATTACAAGAAAATCCTAAAAACATGGAAACTTTAGAAAAATGCAAGTGGTTTGGAAGAACTGCATTTATGTTTTAAAAAATATTATATACAATTATTAAGTATATAGGTATTAGGTATTAAACAGTAAAATTTAGTTATTATGCTCTTGCTGGAGTTTACATATATATAGTAAAATTTTCTATTCAACGTGCCGTTTATAAATATAATTAATATTATATTAGGTACTTGTAAACTATATTATCATGTTTATAGAGTAGTTATAAAAACAACAGTATTTTAATACTATGGTTATTTTTCATTATAAAATCCATAAACTGTGTATATTTGTATTATTCTTATTATGTTCTGTATTTTTTATTCCGAATGAGTAATACATTTATTTTATATTTTATGTATAGTTCGACAGTCATAAAAATTCAGTTTGAAAGCACAAACTTAATAATGAATAAATATATCATACATAATATATAAAATAATGATTTTAATATCTTAAAATATTTTTGATCATCGAAAAAAATATAATAATAATATTAAAAGCAGCTTACTATCACCATATTATAAATGATTCCGTACATAATGAGATATTATCGTTATTGATTCGTTATAATGCAACGAATATGTATTTTAATATGTGTGCACATTTATGGGATAGGTGTGGTTTATGAACAACTATCGTGTGATTAGATTGTTATAGTAGATGTCACGGATAAAATCAACTATTATTTGGCAGTATATAAAATATGTTACGAAGAAAGTAAAACCTATTTCATCGATATACCCAAAAAAGGACAACCACCGGAGTCAACCTGGCCGTCCAATATAATTGCATAGAAGTTTATACTGCGTATGTCACAATAATATAACTGATGCAATGATGCAATTAAACATGATTAATAACGATTTATTATAGTAAGTTAAACATGCTACGCAACTATCGATTCTAGCCTATCGTCGTTTTATGTAATCAAACATTTGGTTATCAACAAATTAATTTATCTTTCGTCGATCTTTTTGGTATTGTATAATCATAATATATCGATAACAGTATTATAAGTGGCGTTTGACGTGGGTGGCGTGGGCGGGAGTTGATGTGGTACTCCGGAGGGCGGGCGCGATTCTAAATTATTTCTGTTGGTCTATTTTTCATTGCGTCAGATTGTCGGTCCATCCACTGCCTCAGCCATCCCTCCCCCAACAATATCCATATACTTTTACATACACACACGGAAAGCATAATATCTTCAGAAATAGCGGTTGTGTTTAAGACCTTTACGCCATGCAATCGTATACGTTGGTATTGGCACGCGACGACAGGTCGTTTTTATATAGGACTATCGATTCTTGGACCCCGAGACTGATTGATGGTATAAATCATCGGTCCAATAAATACCCGACCGTTTAGTGGCGACAACAGTTGTACTGTATAATACCAGATCAATGGTGTTTTTGCATCGTTATCATCGCGTTGTCCGTTCAATTGTCGTCAGGGTAGAAAGATTCACCTAGAGTTGATTTAAAATTTGTTAAACATTGAAGTTGTTTATGATTTCTACGGTATTCTGTACGTTTATAACAATTACTTATTGCATCATAAACGGTGATTTGTCAAAATTAAAGGAGGTTTTACTCACGTGTGATTGATCTATGTTACAAAGCTAGTTACACTACAATATATCAAATAGTTTTCGTTCAATAGAATTATATCCACACTATTTGAATGAATTTAACTATCATACAATATGTAAATAAGAACTTATTTGTCTATGCTTTTGGTGTTTAAACATTTTTAATTTTAAATGAATATATGTTGATAATTATTATGAATTATAAGTACTTATAAATCACGTGATTTATATTTTATTAAATATATGGAGGTATCATGAAAAATGTGGAAAATTAAATTTCAAATAGACTTGAAAAAAAATTCAAATATATTATCATAATTATTATTGCTTCACTAGATCAATAGATACGTTGAAAATATATCACGACAAAATTACTATGTTGAACGTGTATTATATAAATATAGAAAATTATTGAATTTACTATCTATAATGATGATCAATCTTTAAATTGACTCAAAAAATATTGAAATTTATAAATAGTTTAGTGATGTTCATAAGTATAAAAATATTTAAACAAATATGGTTCTATTACAAACAAATAATAATTCAAACTGGCATATTGACACAAAACTATAGTATATAAGAAAAATAACAAGTACGACACAAAATATTAAAAAATATTATTTAATAAACGTTTAAGATGTTTATTTGCGAATGCATATTAGGTTACTAGGTTACTATAATACCAATAGTAAAATAAATTATTTAAATAGAAATATGAAAAAAACATAACATCATACTTATTATTGTTGACATGAGTCACCGTCTCCGATCAGAATCGTTTTTCGTATGATAAGATATATTCGGACGTAGGACGTTTGCGCATCGCTATTATTATGTATAACCTTTTTTATAGGTCGTTTTGCGCATCAGAGTTTTTATAAATTACGTATATGATATCAATTTTTATACAAAACAAATATTCATGTTCAACAAAAATTTAAAAATTATTATCCAGTTATTATTATCTGCTTACAAAATTCGACTAACACCGATGTATTCAAATGTAACTTAATGTAATTTAATACATTGACCCACTTGACACCTAATAGTTCCACACAGCAATACACAATCGCATACCTTTTTATAAGATTATTTTCATTGAAACTTTTAATAAAACATTAAAATACAATTTTACACTTTCTATGAATATCTGACAGTCAATAATATAGGTTAGATTACTTTTAAAAATTAACCTTATTATTTTACTCGTTACTAGAATTCAATTTTATGAAACTACATAGTCATTTCACTCATTTATAGAAACATTTCTAGGGTCATTACCTTAACGTTACAAAGATATTAAAACCATTGACGAATATTTCTTAAAATTGAAATAATCATTATTTGAAAAATGTATATTGGTTACTACAGTTTTCAAAATTTAGGTGTTGGTTTTTGTACCAACAAGAATCCAAGCCGTTTTCTTCTTATTTTTTATATAATAATTCAATGTTTACAAGTTTTTCTTTGACTTTTTGATTTTTCAAATTTATTATTTTAGCATTTATAATATTTTATTTTAATAATTATAGAATGATTTTGAAATAATAAAAACGATTATAATTGATTTTATCAATAGGAATACCATACGCACACATGTATAAATTAATTTAAATTTCAGTCAGTAAGGAAAATTACCTATAAAAAAATATATGCTTATATATTTGTATAGATGTTTTTGGTTTTACTATAAACTACTTTTAATGCACTTTGTATTATTATTTTTAACAAATTTATATTATAAATGATAGTTGCACACAGTATTTATTTAATAAAATAATAAATATATTTCGAAAAAAAATCGAAAAAGTAATGCACACCTTAAATAATTTTGAACTGAAAATTAACATAAGTTGGCATAAGTTTAAATTTATATATTTTACATACGATTTGGTAATAACAAATAAAACAAAGTTTATATAATATTGTTTTATTCTGAATGAAAATTCGTACACAGTTTACAATCACTTGGGAAGTATCTGTTCCCATAATAAAATTAAATAAATATATGACGTGTAAAAGAGTATGACATGGATGTTATACTTTCCGTTAAAAGACAATTTAAAAATTATGGAAATAAATAATAATCCGTATCGAAACTTACATAACATGTTAATTTTTAATGTTTGTTGATAATTTATTCATTAAATAAGTACATATAAAAAACTAAATAAATAAAATAATCAAAAATCTAATTAAAACAATTATTTTTCATCATTTTTGGAGAGTTTCTTAAAAACAGATCTTTTAAACATATTTAAGATTCCCATATCAAAATTTTCAATATTAATTGAATCAATTTTATAACTAGAAATTAGGTTCTCGATATTTTTAAATAATGTGACATACAAGTCACCAAAGTTAAATTCAGGTTTAGACGGAACTGAAACTTCATAAAGGTATATGTCCTGTGATGCATTATCATAAGTTACTTCGTATTCAAATTTGGCGTCAAATGAATTTTTCCAATTTTCATATAATTCTTGTAGGTTGTCATCATTCATCATCACTTTTTCTATGATTTTTTCAATTTTAGATTTAATACTATTGCAATATCCTAAAAGGTTTATGAATAAAATTTTATTGTTGAGTACCTCATACTTGATTGTTTTCCAATGATTTTGACAAATATTTGAGGTTTGTGTCATTAACTGTAATGCAAATTGTCGAAAAGCGTTAAGTACCTTGTAGACACTATCGAAGTAGAGTTTAGAGTAATTGAGTACCCAATCGTTATTTGAAATACTATTTACGTTAGTCATTTTTTTATCGTCATCTGTAAAAGTAAATTGTACATACGTAGAAGCCTCATTAATTTTTTTTTCCAAACTTGGACCCGTTAAAAGCCAATTTTTCGGATGGAAATTTTCATACCCTGTATATTTTAAATTCCCCTCATGATTCTTATTCAAGAGATTTTCGAATAACCATGCATACTTGTAGTACTCATCACATAATATTTGGATAGAAGTATTAGATGGTGGACAATTTTTTGGATATATAGATGTATCTTTTTTATTTTCATAAAACCCACTTTCTTCTTTATTGCAACTTGAAATTTCTGTGTTCAATGAATTGAGTATTTGCCGAAAAACGTTGACGATTCGTTGTAATATAACATCGTCTTCGGTCGTTTTATTCATTCCAGGATATGTTTTTAATACTACTTCCTGTGCGGTGTTAGAAAATATTAAGACTTGCCATAATACATAGGAAGAATCCATGTCGAGAAATTGCAAGGTTTTCATCGCCTTTTGCCACAATGTTGCTCTTTGATTTACAAGATCAATTAAATGTTTGATGGTTATTAGTTGATCTTCTCCTTTATGGATACGATCTAAATAATTTTTGAAAGGTAAAAAAACTCTGTAGGCGGCAGTTATATAAGTACATTCTATTTTCGAATAAATTACGTTCCTTATTTTCAGCAATTCTTTTTCGTTTTCCGATTCATTTAATTTATCCTTCAGTTTTTCTGTATCATAATAATCGTATTTGGTAATATCCTTGTCTTTACTTTCTTTCAATGCTAGTTTAATTGATTCATATGCATTTAAATTGATATATGTTTTGATTTCATTTATAACTGTGTTCTTGTCAGTAATTCGTATTCCTACTCCTTCATGAACAGTCATATATAATACGCACATGAAAATATTCACTACGAAGTTAAACGAAAACATATTTATTTTTAACAATAAAAAGAAACTAGTTATCACAATTCACTTAGAAACAAAAATTTTTTATATTGTATATTGTATATCCGTAAGATATGAATAAAGTACGAATGTATTGAAACTGATAATTAATATTTTTAGTATCTACCTTATAAATCAGTTTTACTTATAGACAGCATAAAACTATGCTATACAAATATTTGAATTTGTTTAATACTGTTTAAATACAGACATATTCATAGTATAAAACTATATTTGTTAGCATACAGTGTCCCATGAAGATTAACTCATTACAAAATATCCCAAAATGACGATGACATCATAACTTCGTTTTTTTTTTTTTTTTTTATAAGACTCACAAAAACATTGACTTCAAGTATTTCAAATTATAATTTAATTTAATGTTTAAGTAAAAAAGTTAGAAAATTTATTTTATTTTATTTTATAAAAAATCATAAAGTGATTTTTTAGATTTTTTTTTTTTTAATGTTGACGTTTCAATATTTTATTTTCATTAGCATCTTGATTTTTAATTGTTTTCTAGTTTCGAGAAAAATTGTGAATTATTTAATACCATAATATAAGTGTCAGTATCAACTCCGTGACCCCGCGGAATCGTGACCGTAAAACAATACAAAAATATTCTCAAAATTAAAAATATTATTAAAAATTACAATGCTTATGAAAATAAAATGTTGAAACGTCAAAATGTTGAGAAAAATAAACTCTACAAAATGACTGACTGATTTTTTGAAAATAATTAAATACAAGTTTTTTTTTAATTTTTTTATCAAAACAATAAATAAATTAGAATATGAAATATTCGTAATCCTTGTCCAAGCGAATATTTGAAAAATACATTAGTACATGCTATCTTCCAAACTAGGTGGATATTTTTTTTTATTTGTAACATTATTATTATTTATACAATTTTAATTTATTACTATTATATTTGAAAATATTTTAAATTATGTTGAAAATATGAGGCATCGTAGAATCTTGGTTTTATGACTTTGAATGTTTAGTGTAAAATATAAAATTAACTGAATAAAAAAATATAAACATTATATTTGAACTCGTTAAACAAATTAATTTGTTTAGACTTAAAAAAAAAAAAATAAAAAAACCAAAATAAATTATTTATAATTGTGAATGAAATTATATTAAATCTAATTGAAAAATTAATTAATTTTTAAAAATCATAAATTTATATTTTATAAAACATTTTTAATAAAATAATTGTACGTTTTTATTGAAATGCGTTTATTTAATTTTTGCCTAACGTAGGTAAATACATTTTAAAAAAATTGTTCTAACCCTTTTTTATTTGTCGGTTGTTGATTCGGTTTCCGAGGAAAATATTGCATTTTGATCATTTTTTTTCATCGTATTTAATAATAATTTAACCCAAGAGAATCTCTTGTTAATATTTGTCGTTTACTACAGTTCAAACGTTTTTTCGCTATAGATATCGTTTTACGTTTAAAGAAAAGAATACTTTCGTTTTAAAAATAAAATGTTATATGAATAAGAACGAAAACTTTTAAACAACAAATTACATATAAAAATTAATATAAAATAATTTCGTTTTGACTATATTATATTTAATATTAACTTTTGAATCAAAGTTCAAGACTAATTTCGAATTTTTATCTCACCGTTTAGTTTTTCTAATGTAAGTATAAGGTATAGACGTATTTTTTTTTTTTTTAATTAAAATAATTAAATTAAATTACGATGAAACGAAAATAATAATTTATTATTATATTCATACAATTATCTAAGACTATAATACAGTGTACAGACGTATAGTTCACATTTTACAATAAAAAATCGGTAATATAATAAAAATATAATAATATACAATTGAAATAGATGAGTAATTGATTTCGGAAACTAAATAGGAAAATAAAATATTTATTATACACATTTTCGTAGTGTTTGTTTGTGACCTAACCAGAAAATCATAGAGATACAGTCGTTTGACCGTTTGGTCGTTTCGGCAGACTACAACACATCAGATGAGAACAATAATAATATTCCTACCAGCTGTTCGTCTGCTCATGTACGCGAGCGTTTTACTTTTTTTTGCACATACGTACTCGCCTGTGTATAATATATATATATATATTCAAATCGACAATCGGAAACGAACGCACTAACGATTATTCCGATCACGTTCGCGGTGCTCTCTGCGTTTCGACGGTTCAAAGGAAACACCCACGCAAAATATCCAAGTCTAGTCGTAATAGTGATAATAATAATAATAATAATAGCAGTTGTTGTAGGTATAGACGGCGAACTAGCGACGATGGGTGGGCAAAGAAATCGCCAAAGCGGACATCGACGTAGTATCGACATATAAACTGGCTTTCCGTTTTGCAACCGTAGTGCATTATATATATTATAATAAAAAGCAGATTTTCAGAACGAGTGTTTTTTACCGCTACCGTCTCGTACACATACGCTTTCCGAATACAAGAGCACACACCGTTATTCCGTTATTACTATTATGATAATACGGATTGCTTCCCGACCAGTTCGGTATTCCAGTTTGGATCGTACATATATTATATATGTTGTTATGGTTATATATTGTTATCGCCGTCGCGCGGTGTCAGCCTTTGCAATCCAAACTCGATCGCAATAGCAGCGCGAGACGTGCTCGTTTGATTTTCACGTCGGTCGTGCTCGACGAAAACGATTCGCTTAGAGCACTGACGTTTTGAACCTGTCGTAACAAGACATAATATAGTGATACGTCGATAAGGCCATAATATTGCGGATCTGAATTATTAGCTATTTGTCATAGTAAAAACTATGTTAGCTTAACTGAATACCGTATCAATTTCTAAGAAGAAGAAGAAGAGATGTTTTTCCATAGTAATAATTTTTCAGAAAAATCTTACTCAGCGTGTTTAGTGATAGTTGTTGACACGCCCCCCCCCCACAGTGTTTGATTATATCAGGCTATAGACACTATGTGATATTGGCCAAATCGAGTGACTCTGGCCTTGAACACGGTCTCCATCAGGCGTGACATACGTTATCACTTAAATAAAAAATATCAATATTATCACAGTACAATATATTGTTATAATTATTTTATTTATTTATTTATTTACTTAACAATAAACCAATGTCATATAACAATATTACAGTAGAACACTTATTCGTTTTACTATATAAGATTTATTAAAATACAAAATAAATAATTATGTAATAATAATAATACACATAATAAATAGTTTGTTTCCGTTTTTATAATATCGTACCAAATAAGGATGCACATTACCGACATCTAATCAGATAACGGATACGGTCTTAACTTTTAGAATCCAATACTTCATACGGTAGGGAAACAGTAGACCGATCAGCTGATTGAGTGCCGCTTCTATATTGTTCTGTGATTATGTACCATGGCTATTTAGTCAGTCGTTCTCGTATATCACTTTTTCCATGAACAATAATTATTATCGATCGCTGTCAAACTTTACACCGCAAAAATGTTCAATGTTCGAAAACATCGGGTTCATAAAAAACATGGATTTAATTGTATATCGATAGATGATGTAATTTACGCATGAATAACGAAACGACATCCCAATCAATTAAAGTTCTCTAAAAAAAAGTGGACAAAGACGATGACATTGTTATAGCCCAATTACTTCAAATATTACATTTTGGTTGTAAAATATTTCGCGAATCGTCGTATTTCGTACAATATTATTGTTGTTAAGCTACAACCTTCTTGAAATGGTTATGTTCGCAGTAGACACCTATTTTCTAAGAACAATATATTCGTCTAAAACCAGGTTTTTGGGTTTTTTAACGAATCTCAGCGAATTCAGGAAGATCTGCCGCGTTATATTAGACGGAGAGAAAACGGGTCGATGTGTTGTAACGACGACGACGACAACGACAACGACGACTATGTTGGCGACACAATCGATATTATTATAACGACGTGTATTTGTCCATGGTAATCGTTAGCATTAGGTCAGATTTTGGGTATTCTATACAGCGCTATGCGTCCCTTAAACCCTTCCGCAGGTCGTCGGGTACGGCTGTGAATTAATTTGCGGACGGTCACAAACCATCGGCGGCCGCGACGGTTGTCTTCGCCCGGAGTAGATAATAATAATACGCGACTACCGCCGAACCGTGTATTAATTATTATATAAAACCGAGTCATCGCGACCCTCCGCATTGTCCGTATCAGATTTCGCTTGGAACGGTATATTTTGATTATTACTATTATTGTCAGACCTGGTTACCCGAAAAGTAATTTAGATCCGCGGTCTTGTGCGACGCTTAAACACTAATTTATGCGTTGCAGCTCATTTTATTTGACCGATATTATATGGCACCTTTGGTACGAGGCGTTCGGTTTCCCGGCATGAAAGAAATTCTAATTCCGGCGCACGTCATCGACAACAGGGCACGCGCCTCACACACCAAGAACGTTCCAACTCTCCGTTTCTTAGAAAACTAATTGTTTAATACAGTTTTCAGACTGCGTACTATACTTTGATTTAAAAGCGAATTCATAGTGAAATATGCAATTCAAATGATTAGTTCTAATAGTTCTAACTGTCTATTGTACTTATATTCGAGTTGAACAAATAATAACTTAACGCCATGTTGCAATCACAAAAACATCAATTATAAACTTGTAATAATGCGATCGCATTGAAGTATTATGATAACTATCCTATTTATAGCAAAACTTTTGTAATAATACGATTTCTAAAATTTTAAAAAATAATTTAGATAATATCTAAGTTATTGTTTATTAAATAAATATTTTTGCTGAATAAAATGAGCGTGCAACACGAATATTTTCATATCCAACACAATATCAGACGGTTATAATGTATTTTTTTATTAATATATGACCGTTCGTATTTTATTAACCATTAAAATATGAGATTTTTAATAAATTTATAACAATAGAAAATTTAATTTTTTAAAACAAATTAATTTCATGGATGTGTTGTTTCGTTTCAATTGTATTACATTACAAAACCTATTGCAAATCTAATCTCAAATGATATAATATGCGATTGGCTATCACTAATAAATAAATAAAATAAAATACTTAAGATGGTTTTGAAAATGTGTTTTTGCTTTAATAATTTATACATTATTAGTGATAATAGAAACAATTGAAGTCATTTTTCCTTTCAAAATTATTTATAATTTTTCACAATCAGTTGTATATAAATAGTTGAATTCCGTGAAGAGCGGATACATTTCATCTCTACAATATGATACGTTGAACGAGTGACAAATAATTTAACAGATTTAAGTGCCCCGACGTTGGTGTTGTCTTCCCTAAATGGTCATTTATTAGTGAATTCACTGGACGTCATTTAACGTTTCCGAGTCGTGTTATGAACGCACGACTCGACGCACGCGCATGCGCGATTACGCGTGTATGTATAACGTACATATTATTGTATATACACACGCACCACCGCCCGACTAAGTTATCCCTCGGAATGGCTTTCGGTAGGTATTAGCCGGTTAAATGACCGTGTACTAACTAAATCTAATGTTGCACAGTGAGATAAATTATTGTTTCTGCAGACATCGTTATGGTTTTGATGCACGTTTTCGAAATTATTCTCGACACGCCCGTGTTGTTTAAGTATAATTTGTTGTTTTTCTAGACTTACGCAAAGATTGTACCCGTGGAGTGTTCGCATAGGAGAAAATTAACAGGTTCTCGCGTTTTTTTTTTTTTAGAGAACCCCAAATATACGAATTTATTTATTACGTTAAAGACCACACAAACGGCTTTGTATCGAAGTTAACTTGGGTTGGAATAGCGTACTCGTACTCGTATAAAAAATTGCCATCAAATCGATTTATCGGTTATTGTGTAATTTTAACCAATTATATTTAACATAAATGATGTGACTACTTTGAAATTCTATTTCTGATAACTCTAATACCAAAACTATTTAACACAGGTAGAGTTAAAATGTGAAAAATATCCATTAGATATATAACATACTTACTGTTAAAAATAGTTAGTAGACTCACTCATTAAACTTTAACACATATTTGTAATGCAATTTTCTAAATCTCTTTCGCTGCATGATACAAATGACATTTTCAGGAATTATTTTATTTTTCAAACTTAACAAATCAATATACAACATATTTTCTTCGTATAAATCATTTGTCTACAATCGTTTTTCTCTACATTTGATGAGAATCTGATCTTAAATAATATATATAATTATAATTGTTTATTAATGGAAAAAAATACAACTAATTCCCCATAGTTTAATATAATATTCTGAAATGAAATAAATAAATAATAACGCATCAGAAACATTCAAAAGCAATATAGGTCATTTTATTTCAAAAAAAAAATCCATATTTGATAATAAAATCATTGAAGTGGGCATTTGATCTATGTCGATAATTTATGATCGCATATAAAGTTATATTTATAACGTATTTCTAATGTAGCGGGAAGGAGACTACACTTTCAAGAAACCCGTATAAATGCGAATGCAATATTATACATATTATACAATATGAATTTTTTTTTGAGTAATTTATAGATATTTCAATGAAGAATATATTGTGTATTCAATTTTCATAACTGTGAAATAGTTTACAGAATTAAAAATTTTTCTATGTATGGCATGATTTTATCAAGGATAAGATGTATCCATTATTATAGTACATTATTATTAATTGGATAAAGCAATAATAATTTAAAAAAGAAATAATTTATTGAGTTTTATTAAAAGAGAATTTAACACAAAAAACGCGTTTTTTTTATTAATTTTAAAGAAAGTTCAACTCTAAAAAAACATTGTATAGGTTCAACGTTTCTACTCACATTATTCAGTGTAATATAAGAAATTAATAAAAAAAACGAGTGGTGTTTGTATGGGCCAACATAATTGCCTATCTTATACTCGTACATTTAAATGTAGCCAGCCTCTCTCAATAATTTACCTGCAAGTATATTTTTTATTTTTTTTGTTTTATATATGTGTTAGGTTTTTATACACCCAAGACATTTATTGAACCAGAGTTTTTTTTTTTTTTAAAGTTGTCATATTTTTTTGTTGAAATATAAAAAAATCTTATAAAGGTTATTGTTTTTATTCTGTAACCACAACATATATTATTCTACCTATTTATAGTACTTTTGTATTAAGAGAACGCAAACCCACATGTGTTGTTTCCGTCTTACAAATGCGCAACATAGCAAATTTACGGTCAGCAGATCACGTTTAGTTCCGTTAGTTTAAACATTAGAGTGAATCTACCTATTATAAAAATTTATGGTAAGAACATTATGTTTGTATGTTGGCTTTTTACGATTATTAAGTTTTTAAATGAGTCATGAGATTTTTTAATTTACGCTATATCATATACGTATAACTTGCTAAAAAATTAAAATATCATTAAAAACCAATATACAAACACAGATATTGATCTTAAAATCAAATTTTATAATAGGTCGATTTATTCTAATTTTTAAACTAATAGAACTAAACGTGATCTTCTGGGCTTAAATTTGCTATGTTATGTACTTGTAAGACGGAGACAACACATGCGGGTATGACGCTCTCTTAAACACAAACAATCACACATTCGTTTTGTGTATTTTATTAATTTATTATAATAACATTAAAAATAAAATATTACACTAACGTTTTGTAAATATTTTTACATTGTTATTTGTTTTAAATGCTAATTAATATAAATTAATTAAATTATTGTATTTAAATAATTTTATGTCAGCATATCCGTAGAACACAGGTAAATTCGTTAAGACATAGTGTAGATAATTTTATTTACACGAATATGTTATAAGCGTGATTATAACACAAAATGTCTTAAATCTTCTTACACTAGCCTTGATGAGGTTTTAAGAATAATTCGAGAAAAAAATGTTCTAACTAAATAATGCGCGAAATACACCATCTGTTAGGCAACAATACTCCATAATTGTTATTTTATAGAAATTATTCATATTCTACCCTATACAACACTTTAATAGATAATTCGGCCGTATTACACCATCACTTGTATGAAACATTAAATAATAAAAATGTTGGTGAATATTTTTTAAACAACACTGTACCAAATAATCTTAATAATGTCAAAAAACAATTCAAATTTCTAAACAAAACTACGCATGGAAATGTATAATTGGAATGTTGAAAACACATCATGTTCTTGCTGCTCTCAAAGATCATTTCATTTACGTAGGTAAAGTTTATTTTAAACATTTTAAATTAAATCTTGCACAATATTGCATAATATCAAGACTCTACAGTCTATACAGACGACCAGTTTTTATTAATGGTATAAAGTCAATATGGTATGTAATATTATAATACATCTATTAGCCTAGACCGTCTTTTCTGATGAATTATATATTTTTTTTTATAATCACTATATCAGTTACTTGTATATGTATATCGAAAAAAAACATATTACCTACTATCTCATTGTTCATCAAATGAATAACAATAGGTAAACCATAATCGATACACTGCTGAATCGATTACAAATTTATAGTAAATGTAGATGGACTAAGCGTACCGTTCAAATTGTAGTCCTTAGTGATTAAATATTTGAATAAATCAGTAAATCACAATAGTTCATTGAAATTAACTATTACAATTTACATAAGCTTCACTGTGACACCAGTTAATTACACGCACCTACTTTTGAGAGCGCAAGAGTTTGTAATACTCGGTAACCCGTATCAACATCACTACAGCACAAGGAACAAATCTTTATTTTAATATGCGTGATGGTAGTAATAATATAAGAATTAATAATACATTACTAACTTAAAATATTTATCAGTTCGTTCAAAATTGCATACTTATGTAGAGAGTGGATTTTTTTTATAAAGTATGCAATTTAAATTTATTAAGTATATTAATTACAGCAGGTACACAAAACTTGTAGATCGTTCGGTTTTTATAGACGACAAATAAAAAAACAGAATGTAAAATTGATTTGGTAATCATGACGAATATATTGTGTAGCGGGAGGAGACTAGAAATACAAGGCTAGAAATGCCCAACGTGATTTTTATTTCGAATGCTCACGTATGTGAGGTAGCCAGGCGTGTATAAATATATAAAAAACAAACTGCGTTAGCCAAAATAGTCACAAAATAAAATTTATGTGGTTATGGTGTTTGAAGGAGTCAACTCTTGTACACACGCGGAGTTGAAGATTTGAAGCTACAACCGTAACATGTGCACAAATAATAGTACATAGCATATATACTATATAATATATATATATGACTTTCTGGGCTATTTAAATCTGTATCTTTAAGTTTTATATACTAATATTATCAGTTTTAAACAACGAAAACAAAAATTACATTAAAGACTCGCTGACGACTATGTGAATACAAAACCGCACCCGATCCATATTGAACAGAGCGATTTTCACTTGGAAATTTCTATATATCTTACGGTATAAAGAAGATTTTTGTAACGGTTCAAAATTATTACCACTTGTCGATATCATTTCAAAAGATCGTCGCTTAACATAATCGCACAAGACAGGAATATACTGCAAGTTTGCGGAGACGCACTGCAGACATTATAATAGGTACATATATTTGAATACTATAACCGTCAAGTCTCTCTCTCTCTGTCTTGCAACATTCGAAATGTCTCGCTGAGTTGAACAAATACTCATCAACATTAAATGCTCTACGGTGTCAGTGAATCATCTTGTCAGTTCCTATTTCCTGACAGGCGGCTTAATCGAATTTTCCGAATCATGTTTTCATTATTTTCAGTCTCATCCGGTGAAAATAAACACATATACATTGGTATAATAATGTATACTACTGAAACTTAAGTCACGGCGTGTCTACATTGTTTGCAGTAGACGCAGTTACCGTGTTTGCACTTGTATTATACACTCGTACATTGGGTCACATAATTTCCAAAACGGTAACTCTTACTTTTCATATGTCTAAGTTGGATACACAAATTGACAAGGCAATCACGTAATTTAGTACGGCAAACATTTACGTTTTCGATTTTCATTCGTATTATAATTCCTCGGGATTCACGCGAAATATTTAATACCTAAATTATACAAAATTATATATTTCTTCGTCATCAATACATAAGTAGATATGTACGTGACAGTATAATATTATCTTTATTTCCGACACTAATAATATAATAGTATTTATAAGCTTGTTAATTTCGATAATATGTACTTAGGAGAGATTCAAAGGGGAAAGATGAATTTGAAATTCAACAATAATATAACGATTATTTTGTTTTTGTGGAACATAGGTAGTTCTAACTGCAAATCTACTGAAAAATACATTTTGCTTTTGACAACCGAGATAGTGCTCGAGTTATTTATATTGGTTTACAGGCTTTCTACCCCACACCCGATGAAAAGATTTATATAATATTATTGTAGTTTTCAATCAAATGCCTCCTTTTGTATATATTTCTAATTGTGTATTTCAAATGAAATTACTTATTCTAACGCTTGAATGTTTTTCTTTAATGTTGTATTTCAAGTTAAATCATTATACGGTTTTTGGAACAATAACCATGAATTAATCTAATTCAATATAATGATTATTTTCAGAAAGCTTTTTTGTTTTGCGATTTATAAAATTATTCTTTGCACTAAGTGCACGTAGTTAATATTAGAATATTAATCTCAGTACTTACGTCCATTATACATTACTTATAATAATTGGTACGCATTTAATAATTTTAGTGTAACTATAAATGTGCAATGGCCTATTAAATTAAATTAAAAATAAATATCAGTCATTCCATTTCTGTATATTTGTTTTTTACATATATAAATTAAAGTTGTTTTGATTTTTTGTTTTCTATAGACTCAAAATATTTTGTAGATGAATTAACAATTTTTATAGGTCGTTATTCATATAGTGACTCACATATTTATAAAGTACCTATAACATTTTATTAGGTGTTCAAGAGTGTTTATCGTATTCTTTTAAAAATATAATCTTTTCCATGCATTTGATATGCTTTAATTATAATATGAATACGTATTTAGACGAATAATTGTAGTACTATGAAATATATAAGCTATTCACGAAGTGATAATATTTTATAATGTTCATTAACTTTTACCTAATTTACATTGCACAACACAAAATATTATATTATTGATATGTATTATTATTATTATTATTATTTAATATAATATAAGTATAAAACATATTTAATAGCAGTTTATTAGCCATACAATTTTACGAAAAAATTTAGATTTTTATTTCATTACGTATTTATCGGAGTAACAAGACTACTATTGAGAAAACGTTTGTATATTAAAATTACGACAAAAAACGTCATACCTGAAACGGTGTAACATTGATTTGTCCACAACTTCCGATGATAAAAATAAATATAAGAACGTTTAAACAAAATAACATTTAATTATATTTTCTGTTTCTTTGTATAATAAATGTAAAATATTTACCGCGCAATTCTTGTTTATTTATTCCGGTCGTTTATTATTTTAAATTCAGCAGTTTGGGGTAAAAAAAAAAACTCACTGAGCTGTATTCTAAGCCAATTAAAATAATAATATGGCATATGTGGTGAGATGAAAAATGATTCTAATTATAAATCAACAGAAAAAAAAAAGGAAAAAATCTCGTACGCCCGACGACTTTTGAGGTGGTTTCAAACGGTAATGGTCCTCCCGGCACATATTCACTCTCTCTTGCTATTTCTCTTTCTCTCTCTCTCTATCCATTTCATATTTTTATCTCTGTCCACGACCCGTTTACTCTCGTTCTGTACTCGGTTAATGTTGGCCCACTCGAGATGGGATTGGGTTAAAACGTTCACCCGCGGCGACTCAAGTGGCTCAATGCGGTCTAATAATGCGGCGGCAGAGAATATTCACAGTTGTCGTCGGCTAACCGCCATAGACGTGACCCGGAAAACGGTTCACC
Source organism: Rhopalosiphum nymphaeae (assembly GCA_036289425.1). Lineage (NCBI taxonomy): Eukaryota > Metazoa > Arthropoda > Insecta > Hemiptera > Aphididae > Rhopalosiphum > Rhopalosiphum nymphaeae. Next base: position 16,345,223 of record JAZAQC010000007.1, on the reverse strand, counting down.
GAGAATCGCGATATATTATATTATTATACGAACGTTAAAAACCCAAACCACGGTGGCAATAGTGTCCGTAGACTTAATTTCGACAGCAAAAACAACGCCACCGGATGTGTTGTAAATAATAGGAGTAGAGGCTTAATGGTTAAAAAACCTTAAAATATGCATATGTTTAATCCCTAAAAATTAATAAAATGTGCTATAAAAAAATGCTAAGTTTCTCTAATGAAAAAAATAAATGTATCATACTAAAAACGGGTTCTTTTACCTAAATAAAAAGTGTGATTTTATTAATATATACATATATTAAAACATAAAATCTGTAATATACATTAATGATACGATCAATATTAGCACTAATATAATAATAAAGATGCATATTGATTTATCGATGAAACTATCCGGCAAACTAGCACTTCAACTATGTTGTTATTTTTAAACTATAAGTTTGTATAAAAATTGTAAAATGAATTCAATATGAATTTCAAAGTACATAGTTGTTTCTTATCTTTCCGTAGGTTAGGTCTAATCACAAGCATCGTATAAATCGCTACACGCCATACCTAACACGTGGTGCAAACCAATACGATTACACTTAGAAATCTCTCACGAAATATTGACACGGGACCGAGTCATATAATATTTATACGTCATGGGTCGGCTTCATATTTCAAACGCATTTGATTTCAGTAGAGATAAACGTTCTGCGACAGAGAACCCAAAAACTAATAAATAATAACGTTAAGGTGATTTTCCAAATTATACAGTATGTAATAGTTATTATGAGACGAATACGTCATTTATACGTGTACAGAGAAAGCTATTACTATTCTTATATAAAACTGTCAAATGAAAATTCTTGGCACAATGATGATAGTATAATGAAACAGTAAATTAGTAATTATTAAATCAAAACATTTTCTCAAATTATCAATAAATAGCCGTTAAGCTGCATTGTATTTTGACAAGTCATGATGAAACTTTTACATAGAATTCGTAAGTTTATACTGTTGTGTGAATTACACAACACAATTGTTGTATGTCCTTAGACGAAATTAATTCAAATACTTTCTTTCTTAATGAAAGAGGACTCCGAGAGAACGAAATGATAATAATACACGCAAACAAAGAAATGTTTTAACAACGCTGAAAGGTGAGTATTCAAAATTCGATAAATTATGTCTGAGAATTCTTAAAGAAAGTGCGCTTTTTAATTTAATAGTAATATAATCTACTTGTGTAATTATATAATATAATATTTAAACATTTACAACTTGTAAGATAATAAATATTAAATTTATAATTTTTAATATTTAAAAATTATTTATAGTACAATAAATCCTCAAAACGTTTTGAGTATAATATATTTTATAACATTGTAGTCACATTATTGGTTGTATTGCGATGCTATACGAAGAAGTACCGACGAGTTTATGGATTTTGAAAATAACTTTAATAATAATAATAATAATAATAATAATAAAAATAATACGAAATAATATCCAAAGCGACATGCCCGTCGAAAAACTTGACGTGTTTGCACGAGCAACCTGTGATTATTTATTACCGAGTATTTTTTTATTTTGGATTTCAAAATTGGCTCTTTCACTATTAATATAAAAAGAAAATAACCAACCCCGACATATATACACATGTGCACCAAGCGCATTTATTAATATGTTTTGTATGCCATAATGTGTGTCTTTCGTTGTCTCAAATGAAAAGAAAAATAGATTTTTCACCGAAAGATGAGAATTTTATTTATTATTTAATCAAAACAAAGCTAAGCTTCACATACATACATTTATATATTATATTTTTGTACTTTGTATAAAAAAAAATTTCTTATGAATCGGATCTATGATGTAATGACGCATATTACAATACGTACAATTATATATCGTAGAAAACTAACGGAAGCATGAGATGAATCAAGATAGACTAATAAATTGTTGATCTAGGAAACTATCTTAAATCTTAATGAATATTTATCAATGTACGGTATATATTAATATTATTTTATGTATTATATTTAAACACGCGAATTTGTATTGTTAAAAATATTAAAAGTATTGTTCCCAAATTTAATCATAATTGTATAATGTAAAACACATATTTGCCAAGGTTTTATTTTCTTAAATTAAACGATTTAAGAAAACAGTGTTGATAATATTATTGTTTAGGGAAATAAAGTAAAATGTTAACATTTTGTTTAGTTTTTTTTTCTTTTTTTTTACTTTGATTATTGAATTATACTTAACTTTTAACTAGCAATGATGGATTTTTTTTTTAATGAATATTTCGAATTTTAGTGAAATTAAACAAAACTTTAAAAATATGTTTTTAATTAAAACGTGATTTTTATTTTACAAGTCTACATAATATAGTCACATAAAGTCGTAATACTTATGCGTTAACTTTTTCTTTTGAGAAGTCATTTTTTTTTTATGCAATTTATAAAATATTATATTTTCACTGTAATTTTTTTGTTGTGAACAAATTTAATAAACAAGTTATTTTTTAAATAATTCCAATTGTGATAATGGTGTTTCGATGTTTCGTCAAAATGTGTATATATAAAAAAAAGGCTGATTATTATAAATACGAAAAACAAAATAAAATAATTAAATAAGACACGAAGTTCATATGAACGATTATTCATAAATAAAACTTATATAATTTTTTTAAACTATAATGAGTTACTGAATTATCAAAATAATGATAAGTAGAGATAGGTAAATTATACCCACTTGATAATTTATGGCTTTCTAAATCATGCTTATCAACAGTTTGGTTGGTTTTTGGTAGTTTTTTATTTCAAATACAAGGTAACCACAGAGAAAATTAAATAATTACCTTTTTCAAATAATGACTATAACCGATTTACAATTAGTCGTAGATCTTTTTGAATCTTTTGAAGTTCTCTTTTGTCTTTATAAGTGTTCAAAGAAAAATATATTAAAATTATAATGATTATCCGATTATTGTCACGTACGAGTAAAAAAAAAAATACATTGTAACTCAATATATTCCTAAACAATTTTTAAATCTGAAAAGTCATAGTTAATAATACTACGACATTAAAATGTATTTGAAACGCCTTTGTATATTTATTAATTAAAACCTACATTCTGTCGATAAATATGGATTATTTTATTTTTGTTTGTATTCATAATATTGGTGAAATAATTTGAATTATGACAGATAATAATGTTCGTTATTGATAAAAAAGAAAATAATTATAATAATAATATTTAAAATGAGTAGTTATATAATATATTAAAATGTACTGGAAATCTGTTCATATACAATGTAACATAACAAATTCAAAATAAAATCATAACTGCAGATACAAAACGGCATAATGTATATTTACGGTGCAATATGTACCTATGATAATATTTATATTACTTGGGGATGGAGTAACATTATGGGTGGGTAGCGAGATATTTGGTCCATGCACTCGTCTATAAATTAATTAACTAATTGAAAACCGTGTTAAACTCATTAAATTTATGCCAATACAAAACTAACCAATTTTGTTTCTCTGAGAGGTTTTTTAGTTCGATTCAATACGATTCACTATCGAATAACATTAATAACATATTCCCCAGAATAAACTAAATTGTAGAGGTAGTTGGTAAAATATTATAATATAACTGCACAGTGTTTAGTCATCGGAAATGCAACAGCAATAGTCATAAATGAATATTGTTATTAATGAAGAAAAAAATGCGGCAATGATAAAATATGTAAAGTTCAAGAATAACACGTTAGTGAATATTAAACGATACTAAATAGATTTCGACATCTTTTAATTTCGCACAAAAATAAAACTATGACATACCTACACACGTACATTATTTGATAAAATAGAACATGCTAGGATAGTTATTACGATATTTATTTTATTATTGATTATTTGAACGCATGTGATATTTAATTTAAAAATATTAAGGTTGTAATATATGTTGAGGAAATAACAGTAAAATAAAATAACGTAAATCCGTCGATAAAATAATTTAATACTATAATAATAATAACAAGTCCATCGAGGTTCGGAATATCGTAATCTTATATTATAATAATCGGAAATGCCCCGAGTGTCTAAATCCACCTTGTTCCGTTACAATGCATATTTGATCGAACAACGAACAGAGAAAAAAAAGTCACCGACAATATTAGATCGGCTGTGGTCCAGTCGAACAGCCACGTCGTAGAATCGCGAGTGTACCTATAACGTTATAAATTGTGTGTACGTATATACTACATATTATATATTATTATTATATAACAAACGCACAGCATCCCACCGGCCATTGGCCAAAGGGTGTTGGTTTTCGATATGATTATTTATAACGGGCCGGACTGTATATCACACGGCAGTTTATCAACCACGGCAGTGGATTTGGATGTTATTTTACCAGCGATTCAATATTATATTATTACTATTATTATTGGTGTAGGTACCTATTATATAACCTCCGAAACGTCGACGGTGACCGATATAATAATTTATCGCGATCCGTTTATCAGGCCGATCGGTCGGTTTGCTTTTGGAAATAATTACTATATACAATATATATATATATATATATATATATATACATACATACATACATACATACATACATTATGTACATAGTATTTTGTGCGCCGCCCAATAGGCACAGTATAATAATGTGGTTGCGGTGGCGGTCGATTCGATTGTTTTGCAAAATGCTGAGTCTATAATATTAATATTATTATTATTAATATTATTTTAACGCGATATTATAATGCGATCTGTATTTACTCGAGAATGCGCGAATTATCCAGAAGGGTTGTCGACGAGATTGGTTTTTATTTATCCAAATACTGCGCCAAATCGGCGGAGGAGTGGGGCTAGACAAAAATGAGAGGGAATATCGTTTCACTAAGTTGAAATAAAAATTATATTTTGTGTGGAATCAGTGATAAATGTTGTAGTTTTGAGTTATAAAATTGGATTATATTGTTATTCAATCGATAGCATTGTAATCTGTACAGACGTTATTTTTAATAATTATGTTTATTAATATGTGTGATTATGTTTATTATACTATTGAAAAATACAGCAAAAGCACTGAGAAATTAACATTAAATTTATAATAAAATTTTAACTAATACATAGAATAATAATAATCTAAAGTTGTGTATCTTATTAAATAGTCTAAAAGCCCTATACGAATTTTATTTTCAAAAGTTTAACATACAATATTAGTATCTTACGTTTGTCAAAACTATCTTCCTTTTGGAACTTAGCTAAGGAATACACGAGCACGTCGCTAAAGTTAAATGACCATGTTTATTCGTTTGATTTATACAGTTTATAAAAAATTAGTCTATGGTTCTATTTCTATTTATGTTCTATCAAATCAGCTTAGCTATTAATAACTGTACTTTTTTGTCTATTAATACAATATTAATTTTATTATACAATATTTTAAATCAATTAAAAGTTATACCAATAGAATAATTCAAATATATATAGTATCATGTTGTAAGGTAACACTATTTCTAAGGTAAAAATATTCCACGTCACCCACCATTACTTTAGAACAACAATGAATTTGGCCAACCCGGTTTCGTAACTATTGATAAAATCTACCAACGACTACGAAAATCCATAAATTAATTATTTTTATTTAATCCACTTAGTTAGTTCCGAGGGAAAAATAGTATATGTGTGCGAGCGGTTGACGGTCACAAGTTGTCGCCACGATATACTCGTTATATCCGATTAGGTACTAGAAAGCTAAAAAATAAAAAATAAAAATTCAACGACCCCGTGTCATTATCCGACCGGAAACAGATCCGTTTTACCATGGGGCGTGAATGAATAGTCCCAGAATTTGCACACACACACACATACATCACATGCATGCGTGTATGCTGTATATTATACATATTATGCACGCAACAGGACAGTGTTCCAGTCAAGCGAAATAACGCTCACGAGAGCCAATGCCACGCGTGGGATGTGCAAAACTAAGTTTAATAAATTATTTTTAGTCTGCAAGTCGATCGAGAGTATATATCGTACATATCATATTTTATTTTGATTTCTACAGTCTTATAATTGTTATAAATGGTAGTAACAATTTTTTTGGATATTATGAAAATTTATATTGGCTTAATTAAGAATAATAAAAACACGAAACATATATTTTAAATTGATGATTAAGAAATTATTATAATTCATTACATATCATTAATTGGTTAATGCTCACACTTGGAAAAATATTAGGTACGTATTAAACTTACTACTGAAATCTAATACATCGTTATTTTCATAAGGACAAAATATCGATTTTACTGCAAAATCAATACCTATTTAAACATTTTTTTATTTAATTTCAATAGTAAAATAATTATTACTCAACGTTTTAGAACCTACAATGGAAATATACTTCTTGAGTATAAAACTATTTTAGGTCCTTTCCTGATAGTTAACGTATAAATACAGCTTAATATATCAAAGTCCAATAATATTTTAGTGAGTAAGATGTACATATACATACGCTGGAATAATTAGCATGTACATAACGACTGAATGCAACTTCAGAGAATATAGAGAATGACATATTTATTCTTATTTTACATATGCATAATTTGTATTGGTCATTGTGCTATAAAATGGTCCTATATTTTAGATTTGAATAATTTATCATTTGTTATTTTTTGACAATAACTAATGGCTGGTAACAATGAAATATATTTATTAAAATTATTTTTCATATTTATTTATTTTTGTAAAAAAACATGTACTTCTAACATTTTTCTTTCCAAATAAATTTGTTCACACTCGTATTTTTCTGTGTAATAACTTTATATTTTTGAATAACAAATGATTATCAATATCGCCAAGAAAATGAATGTTTTCTGTTAAAAATAGCTTTTGAATTAATATTAAAAACTGTTTTAATATCCATTATGAAGTTTTATAAACTTGTAAAGTGAATAAATATTCATCTATTCATAACTCATATTATATAACCTTAAAAAAGTTGATGCAGATATTTTAAAAACTAATCGTATGATATTCATCGTGATGTTATAGATTATAATTTTAGAAGTTATAAGCTTGAAGTTTGAAAAACAAAATGAATGAGTCAATAATAGAGCTAATGGTAGCAGTAGTCAATACATTGCGTAGTATCCCAAGAACTATAGAGTAGTTGACAGTTATTCTTGTGGTGGTAGGGAGTTCACGTAGTTCAAACATTTTACAACTGATTGAGACTTTAATTTAACTTTGTCAAACTTTATCAAGTTCTAATTATGCTAAAAGCAGTGGATTATCTGAAAAGACCGTTTGAACTTTGAAAATCAATGATTGAGAAGGCTAGATATGAAAAAAAACGAATATTTACGACTGTATTTTGTTGCCTAACTTTGGAAACGGCTAGTAAGTTCAATAGCTGGTCATGATTTCGATAACCATCAGTTATTTGGAGAATAGTTCAATAATATTAATAATATTGATAACAATGGTGGAATCGAAAATATAATAATACTTAGTGGAAATTAGTAATGTTAATTCTATAGATTTTAAACTTCAAAAACTAAGGATTAATGCACACATCTACTAATATTATAACCACGATGATATAGATTTACAAACAAATTGTCAAAAAATAGTAAATATTATTCAAAATCGTATTTAGTGAAAAATAGAGAACATTATAATAAAAAAAGAGCTAAATAAATTGAGTTATTTTTAAGAAACGATATAAATCACGTACGGTTATTTTTATAATTGCGATAATAGTGGTAAAATACAAAAAATGTGAATTAATAAACAATTAACAAATTAAAACTCAATACATAAATTAATTATGGCTCCATATTATTGTGATTAAATAAGAGGAGATTAATACATAAAATTAATTATTTTATTAATATATAACAGATTTAAATAAACTTTATACCATTTAAATAAAATTATTTATTTATAAAATACAATAAATTGTTATATCCTATACTATAAAGGATTTTATTACAAATTGGGGAATATTTGAATTCACTACATTCTATAAAATAATAATGTACAGTTAAAATAACTCGAAGATCGGTATGAATAAAAATAAATTCAACTTAACAGAGTTTCAAATTAGGTAAAATACAACTTAAACACATTTCAAAACGCCCAAACAAATAAAGGTTTTTGAGTTATTGCAACTCCACTCTATAAATATACATTATAGTATTGTCTTATCGCATGCTATGATAACATCCGACAATAGATAAATATATTATTATAATAGTTTATAAAATATTATTTAATTTTAATAACCGGCGGTCTATTTCATCAACGTTCATGTTACTAAAAGTATGGTTCTATGGATGTTACTGACATTTTATCATTATTATTATTATTATCATTATTATTATACATATAATTATTTTTTTTTTCGATCATCAGCTAGAAACAGTTAATAATTATTATTATTATAAAACTTAATTATAAAAATGCGGTTCTCTTAATTATTTGGAATCTGGTGGTGCGGCGATGACGTCGTCTTACGTGCACGGAATTTATGATTGAATAGTGTTACGCGTCCAATGTGTTCATCGGTGATATAAATATAATATATACATGGTAATTTTAATTTATTTGATTAGTATAATGAGATTTCTGCCGTAATTTGCACTACTAGAGAGTACACTTTATAATATTTCGTCGGTGCAAACGTACACTAATCCTTTGTGACGGCTAGACACGTATAAAAAAATATTTTCCTATACATTGTGTCTGGAAAATGAAGGGGGGTATTTAATAAACAAGTCAATAAACAAATTTTAATACTTAACTGTGTAGAGTTGTACTATTATGTTATATGTATGGAATTAAATGTTATTAAAAAAAAAAAAAGATTTTAACCCTTCACACCAAGTCTTGTAAACACGCCTAGATTCAGCTCCGCCTAAACGCTACAGTAAAGCTAACATTTTTCTGATATGCAAATTTGCACGGAACTGCTATGAATTTCACTGAAGTTAAACATTGTAAAAAAGTGATAGCGCATTTGGAAAATAAATGGAATTAGGCGTCACCGTGATCTTCTGTTAGGAAATATTATGTCTTATATCTTTTGACCATAAATACAATTCTTTGACAATCAAAAATAAGATATATTAACAAAAATAATAATAATAATACCTAATAGCCAAACAAACTATGTATAATATTATTAATATATAAATAATACTTAATACGTGGATTGTATCAAAGAGTTAATAAATGTTAACTTTAAGTATATAAATTAATTAATGTAATGTAAATTGTTAAAATACAAAAATATTGAAAATACTATTCATACAGTTCTACACTAAACCCAAACATATGATAACGTTTTTAGAATATACTTATGCGTGTTAAGTATATCGTTTAAAAATGGAACGAGCTGTAAGCTTCGTGAAAAATAATGTTTATATCAAATTAGTTATATAGTATTTTTTGAGGTTTTATTGAAGTAAAATAACTATATTATTTCATCTCACATATTACTACACACCAATATACATAAATATATATAACAATAACAATATAGATAAAACAATATATTAATATTATTATTATTCCATACACAACTGTAAAAGCACGGTGATGGTTATGAGGACAAAGTATTCTTTGGGGATTCAGTTTTTTTTTAATAATATATATATTTTTTCATATGTCTACATTTTTTTATTTTTTTTTTGTGACCAGAGTAGTGAGTTCTTGTTTTCCCATGAGACCTCGTAAATACAATAATTAATATTTTAAGCCTCCCACCTCCTGGCCATCAAAAATACAAGCAAATAGGTAAACATATATTACACATTTTATCGTCCATTATTGTCATATGCAACCCTTACTGAAACGCGGGGCAATCGTACACTGTTTTGAAACAACATCCATATTATTATTTATGAATTCGAACGCAAACGTCTATGGGATGGTCGATTTTTTTGTTCGCAAGATTTTTCTCACTCGTTCGTGTTACGGTTTATCAATAGTGTCGGACGAACGTAATCAATTCATCGGGTGTGTTAAATTGTATGCCGCACAACCATCGTCCGTACCGCGTATGCATATCGATTCAAAATTATAATTAATTACCTCCACTTGCGATGCACGTGATATCGACCGTCACACCTTCCTTGTACGGCCCGAGTATGTAATGCGGTATGTGATCGCCTTTTTCGTTCAGCACGCTCAGCCGGTCCGGGGGCACTGTAAACACAAATTTGTGACACGCAAACCGTTAATAACGTCATAATTAATTAGTATTTGTGCCGTGTAAAATTAACCCAAACCCAGTGTCTAAAAACATTTGTCGTTCGTTAAACGCATGTCAATGCTGTTGATCCGAAAAAGAAAAATGAGACGAGAATGCCGTATTTATTTAAATAATATATATTGTAACGTAAGAAAATAAAAATATACGTTTAAAATATCCATTTACAATTTAATTGTAATATTCGCGTATATTTTGCCTGGCTGCGATTCGATATCGTTGACAACTTCAGATCCACGGTTCAGTGCGATCGAACTGTTCAATATTTGGTAAGAGACAACTTTCTAGACCATTTGTTCTTTTGAAATGAAAGTTGATAGAATGAAATAAAAACTTTTTTTAATACTCGGTATTATCTTATGTAAATCATAAACTCATTTTATCATGATCGTAAAATTTTACAGGAACAGTTAAAAGTATCATTTTGTTTTTATTCAAGAGATACCATATATATTTCTTCCGAAAAGTAGAATAATAATTAATTTCCTTTTCAATACATTTAATTATAAGTATTAAATTATTAATTTCAGTAAAATCGCAAAGTTTGAATTTAATTGTGATATCCTACATAATATTCAGTGTCTGTACATTATACAATTTTTGAGGGATATATTATTATAGTAATATATTAACATGTAGTTTCATGCGAATATTTGGTGTCTAGTTATTGTTTATCTTATTTTATTATTATTAGTTTAACGGACTAAGCCTGTTTTTTGTGAATGTATAAACATTTTAAATTAATTACATTAACAATATTAAGCTTACAATTTTTGATTCAGTTAATATTGGAAATATTAATAAGCTTAATAGTATTTGAATAGTCGTAAACATAAATAAATATGACTTATATTCTTGTATAAATGAAACTCATTTGCTAAATAATTGGTTGAACGCTTAGACGGGCGCACTCAACCGGCTTCGCTAGACAAGTTCGGACGATTATGGTTATAGTACTATACTACTATATACCTCTCAGGACACATTCCCGGTGAAAACGGCTCATTGATAAAAATGCCATGATCACACACAGACAAATACAACTAATGAACGGTAACTAATTGTGACCTACTATATGTGCATATATATTTTACATGTTTATAATGTATACGTAAGTGCGATTATAATATAATATAGAACATCTTATCGTTGTCAACTATGACAATATACGATGCATACTTTATTATATATCTAATTAGAATAGAGTACGGTGCCAACCGTAAAACATACAATACATAATAATATATAGACCTAAATTATGCATATTGCGAATAATGCTTTATTTAGTATTTCGGAAACGTATGAGACGAGCATGTTTCTAAGAAATCTCATAACGTCCGTGTTTAAACATTAATGACGATCTATAGTAGATTTAAACGAACAGTGTATACGTGCATGACGTGATATAAATTTTCGTGTCGAATTCGATGGAAAATATAATTTTTTTTTTTTAAAAGACGATTGTACGTGGTGGCATCTTGTGTGTGTGGTCAACGGTGATGTGTATATAATATATGACCAACCGATAACAGTAGTTTACAAAGTTACACTCGAGAATAAATCTAACGGAAAAAAAAACAACAAAAACACCACGTCACCCATAAATGTTTTATCGCCTGGCAGTTTTTCATATTCCGAAAGCGTTCGAGTGTACATGTATATAATGCGGTGTGTAGTGTACTGGTTTAAAGCCGGAGATGCGTCGGGAAAATGTTCTTTTGATTCGACTTCCAAACAACCGACGTTATAAATATTGTTTATCCGAACGGGCCGGCGGTGCAATGGCGAGCGCACACACCACCAGTGCCGGCGAGGATATTTCGGCTCGTTTTCGGGGCGCCACCGTTGTTTTATTTTTTTTTTTTTTATTATTGTTTTGTATTTTTTTTTTTTTTTTACGAGCGGTATGGCGTTAGCGCGAGAAGAGGAAGTCGAAAACGATCGACGCCACAGCTGCCCCCGATCGGCGAGTGTGTGGGGCGTGTGTGTATAAGGGTAGGAATGGTACTTATACATATATGAGTTCCAACGAGATGAATTACCGTTAAGATTTTTTTAACGTGTACATATCACACCGTGAGCTATGCTATATCATCCTAACTAAAAATAATGAATAATATATATAATACGTATATAAGATCATAGACGTTTATAATAAAAATAAATAGTCACTTTAGAATATTTGGACAGCATTAGTTGTAAGTGTTATAAGCCATGTTATATGTTTATTTAATCAGTAGGGTTTTACAGCAATTGTAATGATTTAGATTAAAATACAGTGAGTCAGCCAAAACGTAATCTAGAGTTTCATTTATATCATAGATACGTATACAACTGGTATATCAAAATCAATATTTTCTATAATACGTTTTTCTTTTGATTTACTCGTTCAGAGAAATTTGTTCAGTTTCACCAAGCTCTTCTCATACAGATGAATATATCACACGTCTTATGATAGAGAGTGAAAATAAAATACCTGTCTGATAATCCTGTATGAGGGTAAAGAAAGACTGACGGCATAAACAAGAGTGATGTGAACATGGTAAAGACGAAATAAAAACACGCATTCTATAAACCTACTCGGACGCACATACCGTCTAGCCGATGATAAATGTGAAACTTGTCGAAGCATCGGTGGCTACATTGAGCACCTTAGACTTCGCGCACTATCACACCTGTTCAGCCAAAATTTGGTATAGCCGAGCTTGTAGATATATACATAATATATTTCTTTTACTTTTGTTGGGTTTTTACTGCTGCACTTTTTGAGTCCATAAATTTCAGACTCGGGCGAACGATCGGGAGTAGGGGAAAAACAATTATCTCCACCGATAGAGGTAAATGGAAAATCTACGGCTTAGTCCGAAACGAGTTTTCACTCGGTAACGGTATTTTATTTTAAACCTTTTTCACTGGGTCGTAAAATACCGATGAGGTTTCACACAGGGGTTCAAAAGGTGAGTAAGGGAGAGAAAGAGAGAGAGATAGGGCAAAAAGAAAAAAAAAACAATGTAGGAGGAGGAACGTGCGTCGACCGGATATGTGGCTTACCCGGTCATAAGGTCAAATGTATCGAAAACGGCTCCAGCCTAAAATTTTCAATAAGAAACTGTTTGTAAAAAAAAAAAAAAAACAATAAGGAATTAGCTTTGCTGGATAGTAAGTTTGAATGTATATTGTCATTGACTAGTTGATTAGTTTACTGAAAATTATGTGATAAATCACACGCCATAACCAAACGACACGGTTCTAAGCGAAGGAAACGAATACACGTTTCTAACGTTATTAATGTGTCATAGTACTTAATACATTAATTTTAGTATTTTCTTAATTTGGTAGTTTGAACTAAGTGTTTGAAATATCACAAATAACTTATAATAATAAAATACAGTAAAATAATGTGAATATGTCCGAAATATAAATAGTTTAACATTAGTCAAACTATTTTGAAAATGTTATTATATAAACATTATGTTTGATATAAATAATTTCTTGAAGAAAAGTTTTATGCTTTTACAGTTTTTTTTATATCAAAAAATTATCTTAAATCGTTAAAAACATTATTATTATTTTTGTTTAAGTATTCAACTTAGTCAAAACTTTAACGTCAATTGCTTAAAAAAAATATGAAATGCATTATATATATAAAAGAATATAGATTTGAGACAATTGTTACGTGAAAAAATTTGACTAATTCTTCTAAATTGTACTCATCCAACCAATCTAACGGATCTAACGGATGAATTTAACTTATAGGTACGTGGCTGATCCATCGCGTTATCATATTTAGTCAATCGATACAATTTTATAACAAGACTTATTAATATGGTATCATTTAAAAAATTACTTTTCTGTTTTATCATTATTATCATTCTTATTTCTCATTTTATTTTGTGAATTATGTATTTATCATGCTCAGATAAATTAACGTTTTTTAAATATTACCAACAATATTTCAATATTTGACTAAACTAAAATACATTATGTGGGAATATAATTTTTATCAGGTACTAAAGTTACGACATTTAATATTATACGAAAATAGTATGTAACATATATCATATATTATGTAATGAGTCGATGTTAAGGTTATGTAAATTCCAATATAGCAACATGACGAGTGGATGGCTCGGAAAGGCTAGTAATTTAAAAAAAAAACAATTTATCCGGAACAATTTATACTTATTAATCACTATGTTAGTTAATGACGTATTTCAATTTAATAATATATATATATATTTATTAAATATAATAAATTACATAGTTTAAAACATAATTTATAAAAAATGGAATATAAAAATAAAAAATGAAGTGTACAGTTGTGAACATTTTTATTGGACTTGTATAATGTACCTGTATAATTATTTATGATAAAAAAAAGTTATTAATTTAAATAATGTTTAATCAACTATGATATTATGTTGTATGTCAAAATATACGTACACATAATATTATAAGTATTTAATTATTTAGAATATATTTTTTATTTATTTAAGTAGTTAAAATTATTTCTGTTATACTGAACTTTTGAAATTTTTTTTTTGAAGAAGTTTTATAAAAACTTAATTTATTCAAACGATTAATCATTTTAGTAATATTTTTTTATGTACCAATACAGTTATCTAAAAATCTTACTATTTATAAAGCTCTTACTCGAATAAAAATACGCAGTATGTTATTAAATGCCATTGTATAATATTATTGTCGATATAACATGTAGGTATAGAGATTTTAGATATGAATATAAAATATCAAATTCGAACTTGAGAACAATATGTTGTTAATAAATAGCTTACAAATGTATATATTATCCACGTGTCATGTTTATAATTTTCCTACCTCAGAAATCAGAGTTTAGTAGGTTTTTATAAAGATGTGAAACCACAGCGTTGTAGCTAAAACATATAATTATAATTATAACTACGTCAAACCAAGGACACAATATAATATTTGTAAAACATACCTTGCTCATTAACTTAAATACCAGGTTAAAGATTAATATTAGTTAAATTATACAATATTGTTACGGTTAATATCCGCTTAACTTACTAATTAATATTTTTTTGGGCACGGATAAAGCCAAATACATTTTTTTTTTATCTAATTTTAACTTAAAATTTTAAAAATACTAATATTACAAACAAAATTACACTACTAATATAATGTTTTGATACTTTGTATAGTTTTTCTATACATTTTTTAGAGTGTCAACCCTATTCAAAATAATTTAAAAGTAACAGCCGTTACTAACTATCAACCTAATATAATATTATAACTTTTATATTAATGCATATGATTTTATAAGTCACAATTGTTGAAAATAACTGTGATTAAATAACCTACCTTATCTGATAGGATTTTTAAGTGAGTTTATTCAAAACGGCTTTTATTGATAAAACTACGACTGTTGATAAAAAAAAAAAAACCAAGGCGGTAAAACTTGTCAATCAATTATTATATATATATAAAAAAAAAACGGGAATTGAAACGGAGACAATACCTATTGTAGTAAGAAGTTGATGTACCACACCTTAACTCAACATTTAATAGACACAGGCGTGTGTCGGATAACTATACTCAGAACACGTTATATCAACAAACAATTTTTATTTTGACCATAGATAAGAGTATTGCAATGAAATAGCAAGTTCTACACAAAACATCTTTAGTCTAGCTGTATTTGCTTAAAATATTAACAATTTAATTTAAGTTTTAACTTGATTTTTTTTAAATAATTTCTGCGAGTTAGAACATTGAAATTAAATATGTCATTAGTTTACGTATAATATAGTTGTTTTATCTCAACTATGAAATTTTCAAAACGTTTAAATTAATTGTATATTAGCTATTTCATAATATTTATATACCCATGAACACATATTCAAACATATCTATCACAAATCACACACACACATATCATTCATAGTTTTATATTTATATAATACATAATTAAGTATTAATAAGTTTAATGTTTTTTGCAATAAATAACTCACCCATTATTAATACTAATATATGTTTATATATAATACTATGTTATGACGAATATTTTCAAGACCCTAAGATTTTTTTTTCAAATACAAAAAACTAACTATTAAAATCTTTGGACAAAAAATTGTTATTTATCGTTTAAATATCCAATTTCTTCAAAGTATAAACTTCAAACACTTTTAAAGTAAAAATTGTGTCTATGTATTTTTTATATTTATAAATTACTATTAAAATGTATGAGGAAGTTTGTAAACAATTTTCAACCATTTTTACTGAGAAAAAAAATGTTATCTATATTTAAAGAAAAATAATGGAAAAAATAGATACCTTAAAAAGCTTAAACATTTTGAAAATTATATCGTGTCAATACAATGCAAATATTTGGTGAATGTTTCAAGTATATCGGTTATTTACTTTTTTGAATCTCAACAAAATAACAAAATTTATTTACTCAACATTTAATGGTATTGTGTAAATAATAAATATTCATAAATTGTTTATTTTTGACTTCCCGATACTCTAACTATTTCGATTAATTTTCTACCAGAAGCCAACCTCATAGTTGAAAATTGAAGTATTTTTACCGATCCTAATGATAAAGCAAGGCAAAATAAAAACGACGAAAAAAAACACTTATCATTACTGTATAAAGAATGTATTCATCGTAGCTCCATTCTGAACCTAAAAAATGCAATGCTTTGATCATAAGTCAGAAAAAACTCATATCACTTTGTTTCGATGCAGCAGATGATAATGGTGTTTGTAATATTATTATTTACATATAAATATAATAAAATCACATAGAACATGAATAATATAGCTCTAAAGACTGAGTCTTATTCATATGATTATGTATATTATTAATATATATTGTTACTATTATATAGCACAATATATTATTTAATAATATTTTTAGTTGTGAATCTAGTATTTTATAAACTGTGTAAGTACAACCACTACAATTATTATTGTATGCAATACATAATTCAGAATATCAAGTGATGTATTTATTTTAAATATATTTAAATTACTTACTTTATAACATTTTAGACAGTTGAATTTTATTTAAATATAATATACTAAAAACCAAACAAACTTATATCTAAAATTGTTATCAAAGTAAATAACATTATAATTTTGCATGTATACTACAAATATTTGCATAAGAGTAGATAAAGATCTAAGTTATATGAAAACTTTTATTTCTATTTTCTGAAATATGATAAAACGTACTCATAAAATATAGTAAATACATATAAAACGAAACAGATACTGAACCATTACATATCATGTACATTTTATGTCTTTAGATTTATCGTTAATTTTTCAAAATTTATTATTTTCATGAACTTTAAATTAGAGTACGTGTAATATAAAAATACACTGGTATGTACGTGTATTATATACGAAAAAAAAATATCTCATATTTAAACACATTTAAAACTGCTCCTATACAGTTAGCATAACCATAAAATTATTGGAGTTTTAAATGATTTAAAAATTTAGTGCGATAATATTTACACAGCGATTTCGATGACGGTAAAATATTATCTGTTTGAAACAATATACAAATATTATTAAACAAATGCGATAATAATAATGTTAATGGTCATAATAATATGCTAAGGTTATGTCGTAAATACGAATCCGGCTAGGATCGGTTTCATAACGTTTAATCAGAATGTTAAAATGTCTGCAAAACCGTGGGTCTGACGTAAATCGCTTTACACAACGTTAACAGGGTTTTAGCGAAATGTTCGGTTGAAATATTTTAACGCGTCCCCGGCTCTGGGTGAATTACAATAATTGTTATTTGGGTGGGTGCAGCATCGAGTGTCTGCACCAATATCGGAAATACGTTCGTAACAGACATTGGAAACAATATTATGGTAACGTCGGGTTTTTATTATTTTTACATTTTATCCTCCGAGAAACGGCCGCCGTCAACACGTATTTATTGGATTTAATATATGCGCATATAAACGCTAAAGCATACATGTTATATTATTATAATAGTATTATCATATCCAATGCTTTTATAGAGTGGCTATAATACTGATGATAATAGTAATAATATCATTGCAGCAGTATAGGATCGACTGTAATGTTTGCGGTGACTTAACGATGTGCTTTGGACCTCGCTAATGGTCAATTAAAATTTATATTTAAGAGAGAAATAATCGTATGCGCCAAAATTAGCGTGCGTTATCGTTTTTTACTTAACTCTGCAAGGAATATATTACTATATTATTATTATTGTTCAAATAGTATTGCAGACAATTATTATAGCTGTTTAAACAAATTATAGTATTATTATTCAACTTGAACATGGTTGGATGAGACAGCGCAACGTGTAGGTGATTTAGTTATATAATTATAAATTAATTTAAATACCCCTGGGGTGGGCGTTGATCGAGTTCACAAATCACAAATTTATTAAATGCATATTTTTATATATATATATATTAATATCAGAAAAGATAACTAGACCTCACTGAGCTTAAAACTCGTGTAGAGGTCCAGTAATTATCTTATTTACAACATGTTTTTGAATAATACAGAAAAAAAACAATTCAATTAAAAGGGCGTTTACAATGTAGGTATTAAATCATTATATATATATATTATATTATATGGTTTTTTATTCACAAAAAAGTCACTGTCAATGTATTTTTTTTAATATCGGTAGGGATATATTGGCACATTATAGGACGTTCAATAATGTATCTAAGTTTCTACGAAATCCTGAATTTCAGGTCATTTTAAGGAGAAATTATTAGTTGCATATCTTAGTCTTGACCTAGTGATTTATAAAGGGTATTAAATCATATTTTTTTAGATATATAGGGTTTTGATACATAGATTATTTATATTAAATACATTAAATTTTCAAAATAATTTGTCGGTTTGATATCTTCTATCTTTATTACATTCTAGTATGCAACTCATATATTAAAATTATCTATTACAATATTATTATCTGCGAAATCAAATATATTTACCAATCTCTAATAATATAATATATTATAAGTTATTATCTTCGTAACGTAAACAAAACTTAAACAAATATTAAAAAATACCTTAAAATAATACTTGTTGGTTTATATATATATAGGTAATATTTATAAATTATAATTTACTATTAAATTATATGTAAGTTATGAATATAATTATATTTTTAAGATTCATAAGATACATGTCAAAAATTGTAATTATTACTTCATTAACATAATATTACAGAATAAATTAAAAACTTGAATGAATTATACTTTTAATGAAATAGGTACCTCAGTAGATTTTTATAAACTTTAACAAAAATATTAATCATTGTTAATAAATATATAATGTAAAAACTAATTTAAAAATACAATTTTACTGTGGAGTACTTCTCATTTGATCAAAATATGATAAGTTTATTATTATTTTATAATAAAAATAATAACAACAAAAAAAATAATCTATTGCATTTAAATTAAAATGTAAATTTAGAATGGTTATTTTGAGTATAACTGATACGATTGTTTATGATTAGGGCCTGGAACATGATGCATTATTTCTTTTTTTTTGTAAAGCTTACATTTAAAGCTCGTCTTTACAGAAATTTGATTCGTGAAAAATAGAATTAAATGGTAAAATTTTTAATTTGGTTTTTTTTTTTGCATTTTTAGGGAATGTTATGTTTTATAGTCATTTTTTATTATTTTTGGTGCATTTTATTTATTATTGTAATTTTTTTTTTTTACATATATTTGCATTTTTCTTGTTGAAAGTTATGTTTTATTATAACGCATTCAGTTTCCATTAGCTTGAGGATTATCGACTTCATTATCGTTTTCATTTGTTATCGCAATTTAAGATTATTTAATAAACCTACAGTTTATTTAAGTAGATACTATTTTAAGTCCGGTGCACACTTGTGTT
Organism: Rhopalosiphum nymphaeae; assembly: GCA_036289425.1. Taxonomy (NCBI): domain Eukaryota; kingdom Metazoa; phylum Arthropoda; class Insecta; order Hemiptera; family Aphididae; genus Rhopalosiphum; species Rhopalosiphum nymphaeae. The sequence goes on along the minus strand of JAZAQC010000007.1, from coordinate 16,325,016 downwards.
AAAATGTAATTAATACAAATTACAATTTATGATAAATTAATTGTAAACGTACATTTTTAAAAATGTTAAGTCATTATTAAGTCATTTTTGGTATTTTTGTGGTCATTTTTAAAATCATTTAACATTTATTTTTTTGTGAATTTTTAAAGATTTTTAAGTCATCAAATTCCGGGTCCTTTTTATAATAAATTGAAAATAATATATACTATATTCTTTATATAGTATATAGGTACATTTTTGCAATATATTTTTTTCCCAAACTAAATTTAAAATTACTATAAAATTATATTAGAAACTAAAGTACAATAATAATTAACGGAATTATATCACTACGTAAATATTTACTGCTCAAAAATGTATGACAAATACTCAAATACCCGAATTAACGGAAAGTAGTTTTTGATTTTTAACAGAATGGATATTATTTAATTGATTATACTTTGATGGACTCGACCACTCAACATATTATAACATTATTTATTTTATACTTGATATTGTTTAATTCTTATCTGCTTTGTAATTGCAGAGACTATACGCCCTTTCCCACCAGTGATGGAGTCTGAACAAACTTCAGCTCCAGGTATGCAAGGTAGCGTCTATCGACCAAATGCTATATTATATTTTAGGACAGGTAACATATATACGGATATTGCAATCAACGATGGTAAAATTCTGGACACGATGTCATTGACATAGAAGTACGGAGAATAAGAGCCTCACGGGTGCACTTCCGGTCATATAGCTGTCTAATGGTTTTTGGTCACCAGTCTTGGCGCTAGACCCTCATGACAAAGGCGGTGGTTGTGGATGCTTACTCGGACTTCCGGATGGAAAAACGATGGAACGATATCATCCACGTTCGCCTGCAGCGCTATCCTGTTCAACTGCAATATTATTATCGGGAGTAGTATAATAATAACTAGATAGGAAATACGACCAGCCAGAGGATTAGACAACCCTCGTCCTCGAGATGTTCAATCTACCTAGTCAAAAAAAATGAGCACCGTACATAATATCCTTCCTTTAAAAGCATCAGATTCGCACTATGACGATTTCTTCGAAATTCCTTCGGCAGGATTAAGTCATCCACATGTAATCAATAAGCCGTATAGATTATATGTTCATAATTTCATTAGCTTGTGAGTTATAATAGTACATATCCATTATCACCGATTTCGCCGTTCAAAGATTCGCGATGCGTCGTACGTTTGGTTATTATCGCTTCTAAAAAATACTCAAATCTTCAATCTTTTGTTTTAGGTAATTTCAGCTTACCCAATAATATAAAAATTAAATTAAATTAAATAACTCACTATTTTGTTTAAGTGTTTGACTATTTGAATGACATTATTAGTTTCATATCCCAAAGCAGAATATTTTCCGAAGTATACTGATTCATACAAATCTAATTTTAAACCAATAATTAATTAGTTATAAGTATTTAATGTTTATTTAAGTGAACTGGTGGACCAACATTTTGAAATTCTGCTACACCAATCAAAACTTTAAAACAATTATAATTCATTTTAATTTATTGAATACTTGTTCGAAATTCTATTATTATATTTTGAAATTCTCAGAAAAATATTAACTTTTCAAGTACATAGCTCAGCCATACTTAAAAATAACTCGTTTTTTCTATATAAATCTGTAGTCTGCGTATTTTTAAAGTAGAAAACTTTTATATATATTAAGTAACAATATATGAAAATAAAATAACTTTTTAACTCGTCAATGCTTGGAATTGTATACGGGTTACTGGATAAGATAGTTAACGCGTTATTTTACTCGATTATACGAAGCAAATAAGGCGGCAGAAAATAAAAAAAACAATAATATCTTCCATTATTCGTTTACTTTTGTTGTATTTTCTATATTGTTTTGTGCGTGTCAATGTGTGGTCACAGTGGGCGCCAACGAGAAAGACAATGATACCGTCCCTGGCTTTATACTTGGAAAATATTTTACTACGAAATGTGTATTTTTAGAACCAAAGGTAGTTCAAGTCTAGAAAACTGAACAAAATGATTTTAGATTGTATTTGATTACATTCAAAAACAATAAAATTCTATCAATGTGTTTAAACCTCCTACATATAAGTTTGTTATGGTGGAATAATTTAATAAATATAATTATTTTAATTTAACTTCAAAATAATACAAAACTAAATGTTTTACATATATATTACACGGAATATAATTTCTCAGAATCACTTTCCAAGCTTTCAAAAACCATTTGCACAATTATGATAATATTAAAATGTAAAAATATTTTCATACTTATTATACATATATATATTATTTTTTTATTGTCAATCAAAATTCATAATCAGTGATAAATTCAAATAGTAGTTGAACGTTAGTTTGCTTAGTACTTTGAAAATGTTTAGTTTAACTCTATTAAAAATATTTTAATAATAAAAACCAAATAATAATTGAATTCTGAAACCAAAACAATGGACTATCGCAAGGTGCCAAAACCCATTTATTTTCCAAACAAATACATCTAATATAAACAATTGATTTTTCTAAAAATAGTTTATTATTTGCCAAAAGAAAACGTAGTATGGTAATTTTGTTTTTTTTTTTATTATTATTACTCAGAATTGTCCACTGTACCTATATTTGTTTTAATACAATTTGATTTTATTGAAACACAACGACCCACTAATGTGTAGTTATAATATTTCAGACCTAAAGAAAAACATTGAAATAAAATAATATAGAAAAATGATTTAAATCAAATTGGAACTGAACTTGTTTTTATTCGAAAACAATGGCGACGTTCCGGTCCACGGGTGCCAGTCCACAATATCATATAGGGGTTTTCTAAACCGACGTGTTTAAGTGAAAATAGTTAGCGGCAGGCGATGAGTAACCCTACCCTACCCCCTCCCCTACTACATACATACCTCCCGCCATCACAACCATCAGATTCCGGGAGGAGGGAGGACTACGACGAAAGAAGTACAATATCATAATAATGTACATAATAACCCATAGGATTATGTTATCTGGAATTATGTACGGACGATATTACACGCAGCAATAACACGTATAGTATCGTATCGAATACGGCGGCGGTCGACTGTATAAATTATTATCAGTGAACTACAATAATAATTTATAATATTATACACCAACAGACACGCCGCCGACGCATGCCTCGTGACGCATGCCGGAGCGTCGCTGACTACGCGGGTCTCCGTGTTCGGATTGTTTGCGGACGTTTGCGTTTCCGTCGTCCTCCACCCCGCGAATCTCGGCCGAGTATCTTTGCATATTTTAGATGCGTCTCGATCCCCGGCCCGACCGCTCTACGCCCACATCGTGCGACCAATATTTACTCGTAGACGCGCTGCATAATCGCGCAAGCCCGGCGATGTAATCGCATTTCGCTCGAGAATTAAATAGTATGTACTCGTGTATATGTACATATATATATATATATACGTGTGAATGTAAGGGAGTGAGTGTGCTGTTAAAGTTCCGGTGAAAATTTGCATTAATTAACGTTGCAGCGACACGCCGACGTCAGCGTCTCGAAACATATTATTATACGGATATTTAATAATATATACTCCGATAATGAGTCGATACGATTTATTTATTTAACAGTTCGTCGAAGTTCAACGCAGTAGCGTATAGTATAATAAAACATCAGAAGATTTCAACGAGTAATTATTATTAAGGAATAATAACAATAATTAGAAACATCGATTACGGAGATGACAACAAAATATTATTAAAAACGATTTGATAATTTTTTAAGGTAGATGAAACGGATATGTACATAATTCAGTGAAAATCTTTTAGAAACTGCTGCTAATAAGATTTATAAGTCGATGTGTTGAGAAACCATCATTTCGATTATTGTAATTATAGTTATTGTCATAAAGGCGTTTTTTTAGAGGCAAACACTTATTTTATTTTCAAGAACTATTAATTTAATTAATTGTGAATATTTGATCACCTCATTATATGTCATTAAATTTGTACAAATCAATTATACAGTAAACTTTATCTTACCTTTTTAATTAAAAAAAAAAACACCCGAATTTTGAACGAGTAGGTAGCTAATTAATACTTGCATGTTTTTTTTTCTCGAGAATATAGAATTAAAAAGTATATGTTGTCATTAAAACCGTAAAAAGCTTAGACCATAGTATAAAATAATATATTTCTTTGTAAAACATTGTTCTATAGTTACTAAAAACGATATCGTTATTCTTATATAATCTAACTAGATGGTTTCGTAAATACCTAAGTACTCATCTTTCGCAGAATTCTGGTTATAAATTAATGAAAATTGTTATACATTTTCATTTCTTGCCTTTTAAATTATAAAAAAAAAAAAATTAATAATAATTATTGTAAGACATGCGATAATGGTTGGTTTGTATTTTATATAAATTTATAATTTTTTTAGCATCACAAAATACATTTTTTTTTTCATACATTATAATAATATAATATAGCGTATAATATGATTTTTTGTTTTTATAGCAATTTTAATTTTTAATATTTTTTTTTTCGATTATTTTTTCTTCTATAGTTATATAAATAATAACATTATCCGGATAAACAAACGTTTTAAGTTTTTATTTAGTTTTACTATTTTCATTATTTTCCATAGTATTGCAATTACGCGTTTATTGTTATTTATAATTAAAAATTTAAAACTATTTTTTATAATGAACAATACATATAATACAAACATTACGAACAGTGTTATTATGATTATTGTTATTTTAATTTTTTTTTTTTTTTTTGTAGCAATTATCAGTTTTATTCAAATACATTACACTACATACTAACCTTTTTTACGTCCATCCCGTATCTCAAATTATAATACAGTCTACTAACACCACATGGCTTGTGTCCGTACATGTCCAACGCGGACAGTAGTCAACGATACACATAAGTAATCGCCTACGAGCGAACAATACCTGGTGACCTCACTAATCACCCCATCACACCAGGTTGTACCTCAAACAACTGTAGAGATCTCTATTTCATGTAAAATTAAAATTCGCGTAGCAACCATATTTCACGTGCAATTGTATTTTCAAAATATTTAGTATATTTTAATAGTTTATAGTTTCTGCATAGAAATGATCGGTAATCTAATCAGTTATTTATTTTGAACCCGAAGCATTTGGTTTACTCATTATATTTTTTTTAATGATAAAACTGATTATGAACATTTAGTTTTAGAACAGTAGGTACAGATATTTTTAATTTAAATATTAAAATGCATAATACTTTTGTCGAAGTTCAGTTTGAAAGATATTTTTAACGAAGCAAAAGTTTGAAAAATTATGATTGTTATTTTTGTCACATTGTTATCGAAACAAATTAAATGATGAGATTTAGAAACATTTAATCGTTGTCTCATTCAAAACGTAAAGCGAACATAAATTTACGACGAAAGAAATTATACTCATTTTAATGTTAAACGAAAGTTTGAGTGACAGAGTTATTCGAAATAAAATATTTATCCTGCGCCTATCGCGACGATTTCAAATTCGAATTTTCTCTTTTTCGCATATAAATAATTTAAACACAATACTGTAGATTGACGTAATCGTCACCGTCGTCTTGAATTGTTTTACTGTAGACAGATTAACAGAGGGGTGATGCGTGACACGCGGTCGTGTACTATGCTGAGAAAATATTTTTAAATAAAAACCATCGATTACATCGAAATGACGCGGTAATGATTCCGGGATAGAACGAAAAAAAGTCCCATTGCGTATTATTTGCACAGATAAATACAGCCCAAACTGCGGTACAAACAACGAAATGACCGTCAAATCGATCTATACGAAAATCAATAAACTCTAACGGTGTCTAATTTTTAGTCACAGTAATGGTGTGTAATATAATTATTAACCAATATAAGATAATCCGTTTTTATATCGTATATCATACGTCAGAACCCACTGAGATAAATGCAAACCGAATAATAAAAAATAAATATTTATTTATCAGCGGACGCATGTCAGGACGTTTCACAACCAGATTTAAACATATGCGACAGTTTTTAAATATTTAAAAGTGATGTAGAAACATTGCAAAATTTCCTTAACCAGGCCTAGTACTGTATAAACTCGATTGAAAAAAAGATAAATCAACACCAAATTTACCAATTACCTATAAAAAAAATATTTGGTTTTTTTTTTTTTATTATTATTATTTTACTTTTTGTATTTCGTCGTCACAAATAAAATTATAAGAATAATTCAAGAGTAATAATTAGTTTTTCGTGTTAAATTGTATGATGAATATATTAATTTTACAATAATAAAATAATATGCTCTTTTACTATAATTATATATATATATATATTTTTTTTGTCTAAAGACACGTTTTGAAACAATAATGCTGTTCCTCTTACATATTGTAAGAGATTAGATAGTAAATTTGATCTAGTTTATACTTCCAGTGTCAAAAAAAAAAATAAAAAATAATGTCAATAAATTTTTCAAAATAGTGGAAAAAAAAATAAAATACAAAAATATCGGGAATATTTACGCAAAACAAAATGCTTTGTACTATTCTCAATGATCGGCAAAAACAAAAAAAAAATATAGAAAAAAATAATTAAAAAAACTATGCAACACCGTATTTTGTATTTCTATACAAATTTAAAAGCTAAAAATCTCGAAAATAACTGTAAGCTTGACACTTTCAACAAATATATACAATAGCATTTTATAAATGATATACAATTTAAAGAATATATCGGAATTAATCTATTTATAGACATTTTTAAATGTTTGATTTTTGAATTTTTATTCGACTTAATATGTATGATACAGTTTTTGATTGTGTATACAACAGCTTATCAATTTAATTCAAGTTCCTCGTTAGTTTTCTAACAGAAATTACAAAGCATTGTAAATAATAATAATATTTTATTTGTTGAGTATTTAAATTTGGAACTATGAGAAAATGAACGTTGTATTTTGTACGCGTAGATAAACATATAGTTTGATAGACTAACCCCGAAAAGAATAGTTTTGTATTGTATTGTATATTTATATCATGCAGAGTTACCATTGAATTCAAATTGGACATATACATTTACTAGTATAACCCAATGACAATTTTATTTACACTCCGATAATCGAAATTTAGCCACCTATAGGTATTATACTGCAGAGTGAATTTCGGGATATTTATTAAAAAAATAGTAATACAATGGTATTTAGTATTAAAACTAGTATATTAAATAATGTAATATCTTCACAAGTTTATGTGTCGTAAATATTAATATATGTTATATACATTTTATACAATATGTGGATTGTAGATATATTATATTTTATTGATTAGTAAATGGTTTTTATATTTTACTTGAGTGTCTCAATAGTCCGTTCATAAACAGAGTTTGATAAACTTTTTTGAAGGAGGATTTAGTTCTATTTTTCATTAGATTTATAATTTACAAGAATAAATGTACCTCCAGGACATTTTAATATATATATATATATATATATATTAAACTGTTGAAAGGTGATTTATTTTTATTTTTAAGGGTTTAGCCCACTTCAAGCATTCTCTTCCAGCTAAACCAATTATCTCGTTCTTCTTTTGAAAATTAATTAGAAATGTAAAAAAAAACATATCTCAAAAAATGAAATTTGATCCATTCACCTTGTAATTTAATTTAATCCCAATAAATTAATAAGCTAACTGTAAAACAATCAATAATTAATACTACCTATTTACATTTGATTATCTCTTAAGTATTGGGAAATGTCGATATAATTAACTGTTATGCCTAACTATCACCAAAGTTTTTGACACGTATATACAAATTGAAAAAGCGATTTCACGGATATCAAATATTATAATAGTATTTTTATTATTATTAGGTACAATATAAACCATTATTATGGAAATAGGTAGTGTGGCTGAACAAGAGTTCTACTCATCGGTGACACCGAATAAATGAATAAAATTGTTTGTGTGATGCTGTCGTCTTAGACGCCATATATATTCGTTTTATCTCTTTTTATAATAATAAAAAAATAAATAAATCAAAATTAGGTTACGAAAATTACCATTTAAAAGTTAAAATTATAAACGATAACCATCTATTTATTATAAATGTACAATTATTGAAAAATGATATTATTTTACATGTGTTACACATAAAAAGTATAATTGGCAACAACTGATATCCTAGTACCTTATTACTTATTTTGAAGGTGATTTTTACCAACGCAATATTAGCGTAATGTTCATTTTTTCTTTCTGACCTACTCGCAACATAAATAAAACACATTCACCAAAATTATTTTATTTATGCTTGTGAGTTATTTAAAATAAAATAACCTAATATAAAAATATTCAAAATAAATTTTTATGTGTGTATGCCATTTATTTTATTGAACATTATTTCAAAAACAATAAATTTCCATTTTAATTTATTTTATTATTTTCTTTAAGTCAAATAATAAGCAAAATAATAATATAATATAAAAAAGATAAGTTAAACCCTTGTAAATATATATTATCTATAATTATTGCAAAGAGTGATTTTATTCTAAAATTATTTAAAAATCATAAATAGCAATTTTACATGAATCCGTTTTATCTATGTTGTGCATGGATCTGAGTAAGAACACAAATATTAAATTAAAATCTTCTTAACATTCATAAGTTTATATTACAAATTGTAATTTACAATTGTATTTAAAATGTCCAATAATGTTAGCAAAAAATGTATTTTTACGTATATATAATATAATCTGTGGAATGACAGTATAATATATTGACGGTGAAATAAACAAAAACATTAAAAACGATTATTTAAAATAGATCGTATCCACATGCTTATTAATTCTTTTACATAAAAAAAATTCAATATGTGGCCAATCGATTACGGTTTCACAAAACTATTTATCAAAAATGTCTATTGGGAAATGCTCCTGAATACCTTTACATAGTTTTATAATTAAAATAGTGTTACTCACGTATAACAGTCAAATTGACATTGGAATTTCGGGTGGGTGACTTTTTGAAATCGACCCGACACTTGTACACGGCTGCATCCTTGTCACCGATGTCTTGCACGATGAGTGCGGCTGGTTGCGAGGTGACGCGAAAGTATGCTCGACCGTCCAACGTTTTGTCATCGGACCGATGGGGTCCCATAACCGACTTTTGCAGTGGATCGTTCGGTGTCTTGGGGTTGGGTGCCACTGTCTTCACAGGGCCTGTTCTCACGTCATAGCTGAAATACGGAAACAGAAATAAATTTTTGTGGATAGATTTTTTTTAGTAAACCGATAAGTAAACACAATATTTAAGACATTATACATACAGACTGTAGATGTACTGTAGATGTACTAAAGGCTAATTCATATAATTTTTAAAATCAATACTTTGATCAATCTATGATAAGTCGATTATAAAATTATTATTATGAAATTCAATCACCAATGACCTTTCTGTATAGAAAATGGACAAACAAACAATTAAAATCATATCAAAATGAATTATTTTATGAGTGATTTTTAATCGAAGACATATTACACAAATTATAAAATTGAAAGAAGATTGCATTTCTGATAAAATAAAATATCTGTTTTAAGTGTATTCGTATGCATTCAATAATCAAAAAAAAAAAAAAAACAATTAATAAAATATATATTATATTTTTTTTTTACAAAAGAAAAAAAACAATTGTTATATCCAGAATATTCTTCTATACTTTAAATTATGGAACTTTTGAGTTGTATAATCCATGTTATCAATTTATTTTGTACTATGTATGAGTGTTTTTAAAATTAAGAGGAAGGGAATAACGTCCTTTCAACTACCTAACGATTATTAATTGTTTTCAAATTTTAATTCAATAATCTTATATTGATAGATAATTGTATTTTATTCATAAGTTCTTAAAACTTAAGTAGAAATAAGGGATCACACCGAGTTTTATGGTCTTAAATAATCCACCATTAACTTTATCCAATATATATGAAGATTTATAACATTAGGCACAGAGCCTCACCTATAATATAGGTCCTATATGTTATGCATAACGATTTAGTGCTTAAAAATTTAAATATATAAGGCGTTCCATAGATTATTATTATTGTTCTTCAGAGATGTGCAGTATAATACTATAATAGAACGTATAAATATAAGTAAGATTCTCCGTTTCAGTATTGAATTTTTGATAAGCATTTAATAGCATATTATGGAACTAAAGGGTTTTTACTGATTATTATGTATAAAATATTATTATAACCATACAATGTTTTATGATTTTAAACGTATCATATGGATAGGGAGATCGGGACGTGGACTTGTGAAATAAGATTAAGCTTAAAATGGTCGTTAAAATATGAAAATTAATAATACGTTAATTCACTTTTGTATAACACAGCAAGTATATTGAGCTATCCCACTTTGCTCATATATTATAGACGTCACGGGATACTTCCTCTGTCGATAAATTTAAGCTATGTATTCGATTCTTAGATGTTTATATAACTGCAATAGCATAACTCAAATAATCTATTTTTGTTATAGACTTAAGATCGATCTGGAAAAGATTCCAACAATGACTTTCATAATCTAAGATTACAATTGTAATGGTTAAAATGTTAGATAACAGAACATCAATTTTAGTTCTCACATTTTTTTTTTTAGGTCAATCTCGTAGGTACTGTTGTAGAAGTACAAAATACATTTTATAATGTAATCAATATAATTGAATCTTCATTTTACTTAAATGTATTGGTAAGAAATGTTTGAAATCAAATTCCACATAAATCGCACGTATAGTTTTATTTATTTATTGTTAAGATTTTAGTAACGATATGTAGTTATTTATATTTATTTATTCGACGGTAAAGCATTTTTATTATAACACCACAACGCGTATTACCATTGCGTGTTCTATTGTTATCACGCAATAATCGGTCCGTTTGGAGAGTTGCATTCCGTCTGTACATTCTACGACAACTGATTTTTACAATAAAACAATGACGATCTTTCACGAACGAGTGCGTAGAAATATTTTACTGAGAAAAATAATAATAATGATGTTTTTCATACAGAACAAAACTCCACACGTTACGTGACGAGAAATTTGTAAGCGATTCATATAGTATTATATTAGACATATTTTAAAGATCTACATTATTTTATTCATATTTTTATGGCATGAATATAATATGTCATTTATTTCACTCCTTTTGTGACGTGAATTTCATATCGCTACCCGTGGACAAATCCCGTGCACGGCCATGCCTAGTGAATAAATCCAAAGGCTGCCGTTTACGGTTACTGATTAATATATATATTATGTACGAATAAATCGGTTCGTTTAATATACGTTCCATTCCTTAAATTTAATGTGTGCGCGTGCGGTGTACATATACTTATAATATACAGTGTATATATAAATAAATATAGTATGTAATATATTAAACGTTATTCGGGGGCATTTACTGTACAAAATATTATAACGCGTTTCGTATTGTTCGGCTTCCGGTCCAACCAAGACGGGGCCAAAGGGTTGCGTATACGACGTGGGTAGAAGGACAGTATTTTTATTATTATTTCGTTCCCCCTCACAACTCCGACCTTAAGCCGGCACTGTACGCGGACGACCCTTAGTGGTAACCGACGATACTGGTATACTATATAACACGCAGGATAATAATGCAGTCGGTGAATTGTATTATTAGCACAACCACTATCGCTTGACATACAAATATACTTCCTACTGCTACAATAACATATACTACCCTTATGGTGGCGATATATACACATATTGCATACACCACGTGCCATTAATACGTTTACATTATAAATCGGCAACGGAAAGCGTTTATAGTGCACACAAATAATAATAATTATTATTATGATCGTTTATAATATAGAACAATAATTTGGTTTCCGGTTTGCAAATTTCCGACAACTACGGCGCCGTGACGTGCGGTTCCGGACGGCAGGAACGACGTTTGTAATAATATTGTACCATATATACCACCAAACGTGCGGTCACTTGCGTTTACAAAACGCCACACACGAGCCGTCTAAAAATACGACCAAGAAGATCGTTCAATATAGTATTGTTAACATTAATGTTCTGCAAGAGCGGTTTGTGGATTCGTCAATAATAATTTTTGTAGTCTACCTATACAATGATGTCTTATTCTTGTCTGAAATGTATAGACTTTAAAAAATACGGAATTTTAATTTCGAAACACTTAGCGGTGGACTAGAGCTCGTAATTTGCAGTATGGCAATTTCTAAAAACGATATGTGTACGTAATGTTTTTAAATAAAATTACATTATTCTTGAGCACTGTAATCGAATACGTATATTGTTCGTATATTGAAGATGGATTACAAAAATTAAAATCGAATATCGAATTGCATATGCATGGCCACATGATCGTTATAGTATAGTTATTACTCATCGTATATTTTGGCGGCATAAACTAATAAATAATAATAATTTAAAAAAAATCTATCTATTATACACTAAATGTATCTAAACAAGTGCCTATATTATATTATACACACCATATGGTACAGTGATATTATATAATAATATTATGTTATGCTATTTGATGATATACTTGTTCGGTCCACTTTGCAGTGAATACATATTCCAGATACGTGGACATATTTTATAGTGCAACGGTATGACAAAAAACACATATATTTACGGCTCAACTTACTAAGTTGACAGGTCAACCGCCGCAGTTACGAAACCAAGAAAGGACGCAGACGACAGTTCTCGCAGTCGGTCAAATAAACAACGTCGTCGGCTATTATACAATAAACACACATACATACACATACACAAAGTATATATTTTTATACTTTCAAAAGAAAACGAATGTTTTTTGTCAAACGAGTGCGCCATGTCATAAAAAGTTAAAAACAGGCGAGCAATAAATTTGGCAACTAAACGGTCAGTTTGAAGATGTTCACTGCCGCTAAAAAGTAAACCGCAAAGTACATATATGAATATGTATAAAAAAATAACCAAAGATGGACGTAGTGTACTCAACTGCATTTATAAGACTGAAACTTTTATTATGTGTACAGTGTACATTGTAGTGTTTATGTGTTAAGCAAACATATGTGTTATATAAAATATACATAATAATATATTGTCCACTGAAATCGGAACTCAATCAAAGATTCTATTTTATTGCGAATTGGATAAAACCGTTCACTTCCGAAAACAAACTTTCGTTTAAGGATATTTGTATATAGTGAAGAACGAATAATAATATAATGGTAGTATTGTACAATTATGTATATCTTTATTATATATAAAACCCTAAGTTATAAAACGATTTTTATTCATTACACATATTTACGTTATATGTAGGGATGGCATTTACTTATAACACGTCATCTAAATTGCAATTATGTGATTCTTCATGGTAATATAATTAATTGTTCAGAGATAATTATTTTGTTATAAAATAAACTGATCATAAATGTACTACGTTATAAATATATTAATAGAACTTTTTTAATAAATTATTTTACCATTTTAAATTTAATTGTACGGTTTCTATTCACATAAAAATGAATTCAGTCAATATTATTTTATTCTTTTAAATAAAACTCATTAACAGTTTTAAATGTTTTGGTAAGTGAATTGTGCTTTAACATAGCCCACGTAGTATTAGAGTAAATATATATTTTTATAACATTTTCCATAAAAAATAATTAATTATTATTTCAATTTTTAATTTAACTGAACCATGTAACAGTATCAATAAAATCGTTGTACTCGTATGATAATACATTTTAATAAATCCGCCGCGAATATCAGTCATCAAAAAAATAATTGTATTAAACTTCTAATGAATACATCGATCGAATTATGGGATAATAATAATTATAATATTATAATTTGGTTTATTTACCTGTATATTGGATTGGTCTGTCCTTGTTTGAACCAGATGACCAACGTAACGCGATCATTTGGTGTAGGTGGAGTCATGTTGCACGGTAAATAGGCCACCATACCAGCCACAGCTTCCACGTTAGTGGTGATCACTGAAAAAGGTTAAAAAAACGTACAATTATTTCAATTTTCTTGATTTCAGTGCATTACACAAAAGTGTTTGTATTCTCTCGTGACACGAAAACTGTGTGAACAATACAGTTTTTATTATATATTTGAATGAAACAAAATCGTTTTGAAAGTTTGAATTTAATTTAGGCCTGTTTCTACTAAAATATATTAATAAATTAAAATCAGTTATAACATTATGTTGTATTACAAGTGATTATCTTTATAATAATAAATTACTTTCACTTAAATGTATAAACGTTTTTGAGAACTATATTATTATGTTCGTCGTTAATCAACTGATTTTGAAATATAGATACCATTGTGATACACGCTTATTTATGAATGAATGAAAATTTAAATAAATAAATACCTATGTGTAAAGTAAGATCACTACTTTTTCTTTATAAAATATAAATTTAATTTTAGATTTATTTTTTTAAAATTGCATGTGACCTACGGTAATTTAAAAATGTAAAACCATCATACAAATAGTGTATAATACAAATACATTTTTCTGTTTCAAAATTACGAAACAAAACGCATAATATTGTGTTGACTTAAATTTAATATTGTACTATGGTCCATTAACAGTTACATTTGTTTTTCGACGTCACAAACACTGTTCAACGACAACGAAATACTATAACACACGATTTTTTATCTTTTTAACTTCCACACTAAACGCATTTCCGTTTTGACAACAATAATGCAAAAGCCTGTTGTATCTACATTGTCTGAATTTTACTCCTAGTATATTACGGGTAACGAGCCGACAATGATATATTAACATATTATAATCATAACAATATGTCAATGTACTATATTCCTTTAAAATAAGTAATCTCTGTCGTAGAAAACCATAAGCGGGTATATATAGGTTTATTATGAGGTTACGATTGGTACGACCAGTGGACAAATTAATAAACGCACGCGAATTTAATATGTATAATGGAAATTAAAAAAAAATATATAATATCTATAATGGTAATCATGCACACTAGTCTTAAACAACGAACAATAGTTTCTAGTTCTATTTTGAAAATTTTTCGGGTGTAAAACACATATAAATTATTAAAATAAACAAATATGTAATTTCCAAAACAAATATAAACAATTAGTAAAAAACGGCGGATTGTCGGCAGATTAGAGGTAAATTTTAGTCACCAAAATTATTATTAGCCTGGTGAGCAGTACACAATGTCAGTGTCAGTGTGAAGGGTTGATAATAGATGTCAATGAACAAAACTTTCACACTTAGATAATAAAAAATACATTTAGCTCTACTAGAACGATAACGATATGATAGGAGAAAAATAATAAAAATATTCAATTGAAACACTTTCGTAGTGGCTTATAATTTAAGTTTTACTATTTCCATTAATCAGACATTAACAGTAATGATACAGAATTAATAAGTATATAATAAAATTCCAAAAGCTATGTATGAAAATACAAACCGTTGTTTACCTACAATTAAAAAAAAAAAAAAACACCCATTGATATTTATTTTTTCAGGTACAATATGTGGAAAACGTAACTCATTCTGGTGTTTGTGAGTGTTGTGAAATGGTTTTGCAAAAAACTTTAAAAATCTTTATTTAACCCGGTTTATTTCTAATCAAACGTTTGCAGTATTTACAGTAGAAAACTAATTACCACAGTTGTCGGATAATACGCCAATGAATACGCCTTTCAGTGAGCGTCCTTATGCCTATTAACCTTTTTGACTAGCCGGTCGGGTTTAAGAGAAGGATGAAAAAGAAGTAAGAATAAATATCGATAATAAATATTTATTTAAATAAAAATAATAATATAATATGTACAAGAGTGGAAAACCCTTAAATACAAATCGTTTTAATAAACAAAAACGGTATGTAATTTTTTTTCTCATCTTTTTTCCCCGATCTTCCGCCAACAACGCAACCTAAATAGCTGGTGCCAGGGATGCGGAGACCAAGAGGGGTGGGCAATCGCTCAACGTTTTGACGGGCAAACGTTTTTCTTTTACGCCCCAAAGTGCCGACATCAGCTTCAGTGGTGGTACACACCCGTTCTTCGTCTTAGTAGTCGTTGTCTTCGTTTGATTAATAGACCGACTTTTCCAATTGAGCCCATCCGCCGTGGTCGACCGGAAAAGTTACTCTCCTCGAAGTCTTTCGCCCAGTTTCTTTTTAGTTCTATTTTTTTTCTCTCCATTATTCGGTTCCACCCACAACCCCGACGTTTCAGTCGGTTTTCAAGCGTGCGCTGTCATCACTGTTATTTTCATATTATAATATAGTACATTGTTTTTTCAAAATAATTCAAATACTTTTTTAATAATTTTCTTCTCATTGATTTTTTAAAAAATGAAAACTACGTTACAATGTATCATGTGGCGCACATCTGCCGTTTTGGAAATCAAATGTAAACGAAAAATTCACACTTCATGGTAATATGGCTTTTTGAATTTCACTGAAGTTTTCGTGGAAACTCTAATAATACATTATGGCACAATATCTAAATGGTGTATAGTGACAATTGAAGCATATTAAAAAAAAATAGCATTATATTTTATAAAAATAAATAGGTACAAGTAGCGGGGAACTATAAATAGATTTTACTAAAATAGGGTTTCCGTGATTGTTTTTTTACTAGTAAAAGTGTAGTTGTACACTGTATATGAACAAAATATTTCATTGTCGTATTGGAAAGCTTTCTTTTATTTTAAATTTAACTTCCATTACCAAAATTTAAGAATACTATGATTTGACTATAGATTTAAAATTTAAATAAAATCTTTCCGTTCAGCCATTAAATTAGTTACGGCTGATATTATACTCATGTGTTATATTTATGTATTTTAATGAATCGTTAATATTATAAATGAGCAAAAAAAAGGATATTCCATGTAATATATATGGATATTGAAGTTTCTATAACAATAATGATATTATAATATTATTGTAAAATTATAAAAAATAAAATTGAAATAAAGTAACAAATGATCTCCAACTTCAATATACCAAATTTGCTTCTTCAATAAGCCGTGTTATCTCTATTTTTAGTATCTACTGAAATAAAAATATTATCAAACGAAATAAAAACTGTTTTGTAATAAGACCGTAAGAAAAATAATCTAATAGTTGTTAAATAATCAATGAAATATATTGTATTGAATAAACTAGGGATAAATAAGTTTGACAGAACTATTAATTAATATGGGCATTACTTTTTATAAAACCTAAAATAGTGTAATAAATAAAAAAAATTTAACGTTGAAAAGAAACTCAAATAACCGGGTACAAGCGATTGTGACCACAACATAGATTTCTGTAAGGTATTTTAGAAAATTTGACTTTTTGTTTGTTAAACTAGGCCTTTTGAGACAGAACATACAGTTTTGAACTATTTATATTTTCAGCGCACGCCCGTCCACACGTTAGGCTGATTCACAGGCATGCACTATACATGCGGCATATATGTGTACGACGACTGCATGGTTTGCACGCATTTTACATATAGTCTAGTTCGATCACAGACACAATTTTGCAAATGGTTAAACGAGAGAAAAATAAGATGTAAAAAATAAAAATAATAATCGTAAATTGACAATATAGCACGCCCAAAACGATGCGTGGTAGATAACACATTTTACAGCCTATATCCTCGTTTTATTACCGATCACGAACATTTGGATTTAATAAACCGTTTTCGATCTTGTATCGATGTTTTTTTTTCCTTGTTTTTTGATGCCTCTAAATCAATAATAATATAATTCAAACTTTTTTTTCCCCATTGGCGGCCATTTAACTTTCACCCTAAGCGGAATTTTCTAATATTATCTATCTATACATAACCAACAAAGAAAATAAATACATCGGCACGAGAATTACACGCGCACGCTTTAATAACGTAAAGCTCGATGAGTGTTTATAACAAAACATTCACATCCGATTGCCAGAAAATGTGTTATTATACCGGAAGTGGGAATTGTCCATATTATCAACTCGTTAATAATTTATTACCAGCAAATACATTAAAAAGAGTACTTCCAAATCGATTTTAAATGTAATTGTTATAAGACTAGCAATTATTGATACAATTTAATTACCATATAATCACGATGACTGTAAATAATGAAGTAATGAAGTAGATAATATACTTATACAAATAATTTTCAGCAACGAACAAAGAACTAATATATTATTATATTGTTACCTACAATCTACCTAATTAGAGTGCTTTTATTGTCTTATATATTTGTGCTTGATAACACGTAAAAGAAATGCTTGCATATTTTTTGACCTTTGAGTGTGGCTCATGATAAAGAATTAAATACGGTTGGTACTTTAAAGGGATAAACAATTGAAAACGTTCTGTACTTGTTAAATAATTATGAAAATTTACAAAAAACTGTAGACAAACTGAGATAATATTATGCTTAATGAATTTTTGACAAAATCGATATTGTTTTTTTTTCTTTTTTTTGTAACGCAAAAATAAATAACCATAGATATTAAATTGTCGTAAAAGTATTATTAGCAATTTCAATTTTAAAACTTTTAGAATAATTATTAGATTGTAAGTGTTATTTATAGCCATTATAAATGTATTTAATTTTTATTTGGTTTTTTTTTTTAGTCGAAAATTGATTGTAACATTTTTTATAAGTTGTTCTCATAGCATTTTAAAAATATGAATAATACATAGGTAACAATTCTTTTTTTAAAGCATTTTCATTTAAAGTCTAACAAAATTAGATATTTAAATGAAAAATAACAATTTTTTTCTCCGGCATAATGATTTTAGTTGTTTGCTATTTTAGTTATTCAATTTAAATATTTTAATACATATTAATCTCAGATTTTTGTTTCAATGTAGTTAAGAGTACCATCGTTTACTATCCATTTATATATAATGATTTAATTGATTATTGAACTGTTTTTCACAAAAATAATTTAAAATTAAAATACTATACTAATCTAGCCATGATCATTAACAACGCGTACCTATTCATATCGCGACGATCAAAGAAATTGCCAATATGATTTTATTGTTTCGGTGAAAATCATAATATGAGAACAGTAAGTCGTAAACTTCGTATTACACGTGGACCTATGACAGCGCACTGTGATGTCGTAATTTTACATCCGCTCAAAAATCGGTATATTATGTCCTAGTCGATCCACGGGATCCTGATTTCCGAGGCCCGTTCGACCATGAAAATTGATTTACCGTAAAACTGCCCTTTTGAGCATGACCCTTTTTGTTTCCACTATAGCCCGTTTGAATAGGTACAGGTCATCACGCTACTATTATAATATTACATAAATTATAATTCGGACGAAAAAGTTTCACGTGATACGTAATATTGTTTCGAATCGTTCGGATGACCGCTTTTGAAATTCAAACTATTTGATCAGTTACAATATTTTGATATTTATTTACGTTTCGATTATAGCTGTTACCTATACTCACATAATATATAATTTATTTTAGTCGTGTAGACTTAGTTATACATATTTCGTCCATCATTAAATTTTACCAATAATACGATCACCTAATAATTTTCATGTCGAAGTTCAAAAGGCTTTTGGAAATGATACGTTTTACTGTTGCCATGCAGTTTAATTCTTGCCATGTATATTTTATGGTTTCCGTTGCGCGTTCGGTTACATTATTAACACGTCGACGCCATGTAAATACGATAATATTTAACGTAAACATTGTGTTTATAGAACGATAAGTCAAACCAGGAACAATAATAATAAACTTTGTCTCGGGAGACAATCAAAAATTATCCATACAAATAAGACGTTTTATTTACTTGATTTGTGAGAATCGTACATTTAATACGCGTACGACACATGATATCCATAGTATTAAAATACATTGTTATATTTTCTTTCAAGTGATTATAAATATTTAGTCAAATATTGTATTTTTTCAACTCATGGCTGATAAATATATGTATATTTAAAAGTAATTATTGAACTTTACGGTTCTTTCCGGCACTCGCCTACGACATCGTTATATATTAAAACAATACATTTTGTATTTAATTTATAATAACCACACATGCTTTATAAATACAACAGTAAAACTTCGAACATATATATTTTAATTAACACATTTTCCATGGTTATTTCGGTATTTTTTCGAAATAATGTATTTTAATTAACGCATTGTTTGAAAAATGATTTTAAAAGTTTGGTTATTGTTCGCCTTTTCTTTTTGTTAGACACTGAACTCATTAATAAAATATATTTACCAACGTTGTCAATCAATGTTAGGTACCTACGTTTAAATAACTAAATAATGAAATAACTTTGTTTTTTTTTATCTCTAACAATAGAGCGTAGATGTACTATATAATACAACAGTTGTACTACTATACTGCATTCAAATTAATTTACGTAATGTTGTTAATGAACTGTTTAATTAAGTTGTTGATAATTTTAGTTATAAATTAATTTTAGCTTTGTTCATTAATTGTGTTAATGTGCAATTTTATCTCAAATATACGCGATATAGGCATTGGATATAGAACTATAATTAAGAAACAAATTAATAAGTTAACACCATTGTGGTTTTTATTTTTATTAATAAGCATCTAATTAGTTATAAATGTCAATACAATATTATCTAATGGCTACGATTGAAAACGATGATGATTAAAAATATTATTTTTTTTCATATGCAAAATAAATTCTAAATGGACTTTAAGGTTATTCAAGTAATAATATTAATAATTTTCTAACCAAATATACATTTTATAAACGATTTAATTTAAAACTATGGAAAACCGACTATTTTTATGAAATGCATTACATTATTAAGGACCAAACTCAACAGAATAAGACATTTTATTACGTAACTTATATCTAAAAATTTGATAGAATATGATTAACATTGATGATATAACCTGGTATTTAACAGTAATAATTAAAAAGTCAAATTTGAACAATTTTAAATCATTGATTTTCAGAGCTTTCTATGCATTTTACTTTTTAACGATGAAATATTAAGAATCGATGTTTTAGTCTATGACTAATAATATGTATTGTATCATCGTAAACAATTTTTCAGATTATGTTCAAAACTTACAATAGTAAATTATCCCAATCTAGATTCTGAATCGTTATTTCGAGTTAACGAGATAGTGAGTATACGAATGGAATATTTTGGTTGTTGTTGTTCCTATGCATTACAAAGCAGATGCAAAGATTTATATTTTTGTGAAATAACAAAGTATATTATAAATAAATATGACAAAGCGATATTGTTTTCTTTTCCTTCAGCGAAACTCTAGCGTAGGTCAAATAAAGTATCAGACAATTTATATATAAGTTACCTATCAAAACCACAGAGATGTTAGCATTTAAAAATAATAATAATAACATTTTCAAGAACGCATACATGTACTTACATATTATTGTATATGTATAATACTGCGATATACACAATATATTTCATCACATATTGAATATCCGCACTCTATATTGCTATTACGAGGAATTCGGCGAAACAGTTTATATTAACATATTATTATACTACCTACGATGGTAAACACGAGTTTCCAATATACCCGGTAACCGGTTACACACACCCATGTTTAACAAAAAATGTATACTGTATAGTATAACTCGTGTACGTAATACGATTGGCGCCGGCCGTCGACGACGACGACGACATTATTTCCCTGTCGGTTGGTCGTGAAATACTATACGTACGCACATAAAATTATACATGTAAGTAACGTATGTATATGTATATAGGAAATGTCGAAATCGGTTCAGGACGACTGCGTTCGTGACGAATCGGAATTGGCCCCCATTTGCATTCCAATATGTGTCAACAATACGCGCCGAACGCCTCTCCTGAAACTTTCTCATACAACGCGGAAAAATGAATTTGTCGTATTTCGCTTTTCTCGTTTTCGCGCGACTTTCACGCCCCCTCCTCCCACCACCGAGCATCGACGAGCGCCGTCACGCCAAGTCGGTCGTACTTAAATCGAATAGCAATCGCACATACGCAACTCCCACAGATCTTCTTATTCGCCGTCACTGACAATGAATGGAACGATTTTTCGATTGTTGTATTTCTAATAATATAATAATATGATTTGGAGTCGGCATCGGTATATGATAAGCGGAAGACTCGAGAACGATAGACATAATTCTAGTATTGCTGGCTCAGAAACAGAATGTCCTACCGTATTATTAAAATAATATAATATTTTGTTTCTCAAGCGCACATAACGTGTACATAATAATATATTGTTATCATTACTAGGTCTGCACGCGTATCCGAATAACGCATTGCATTTGGTTGTAATGCGACACTAATCCTCTATAATGTCACATTGACCGTGCGATTATTTAGATTATACCGACCGTATATTATGATATTGTGAATAGACATGAACGTTATGGATATTTATATTAGCCTATACATCAATAATTGCACGTGAATAGACAGTACAGTCCAAAAGTTTATGGTTTTTTCGCCTCATCAAAAGTAAGCTTATTACAGTTATAATATTAATACAATCTACATTGTATTGGAATATTAAATTGCAATCGAAAATGTATTTACTGTTGGCATATTAATCCATCTGTCCTTGTAAATAGATTTAAATACCCCCCCCCCGTTTACGCAAAGAAAACAATGGGGAGTGTAATAATATATTGGCGGAGAAAGGACAAAAATGGAACTACCAGAAAATTAATTATATCTCCGACGAAGATGTAAGCCTTAGATACACAATCCCATCATTCACTACTGCAGGCACTCCGCACGAAATCTCTTCTCCCTATATATTTCTCCCCTAAAGCGTCATCCCAAATTAATTATTTTATTGAAACTATATTATTCTCAGACACACAATTCCTAAAAGGTTTTCCCCGGCTGACGGAAAAGAAGAAAAAAAATTGAGCGAACGATTCCAATATTGGCAGAAATGTAGTCTCGTTTCTTTCGCATTTGCAGGTTTTGTGGAAATTGCCTTTTCCATGATTTACTCAGGTTAAAGGAATGACGTGTTGTCTTTCTAAATCCCAAGGTAATAGACCGTTGCTATATAAATATCAAGCTCGGTTTCCAATAAGTTATCTTGAGCTTTCACTCACTTTTGACGAGAAGTGTCTATACACACAAACACAAACACAAACACAAACACAAAAACGCACATACACACACCATACACGCACACTCATCCACCCACACACACACACGCATTATACTTAATAAAACCAATCAAGTCCGACGGAACGATAATACAATATTTCGTCAATTTTTTTTTTATTTTTGATCGAATATTACATAATAATACATAAAATACAATACAAAACAAAACGGATTCTGTTCCGATTGTTATGCGTAACATTAGTATAGGCGTGTATTATACGTTGAACATATTATTGTTGTCGCTCCGAAGGAATTTTGGTTTTGTTCACAACATTTTAATAATATATACCTGGTTACAACTGTTTTTTGAAACGAACGACGTTTGAAAGATTTATTAGAGTACGTACAGCGGCCATAAATTAAACGTGATAATTTAAACTTTAGTAAGCTGCACAGTATTCACATGTATAATTAATGTTTGAGTGATCTACCGCAGACGGTATAGTATACTAATCAAAACGGGAAGTGGTAACGTTCTATACATCAAGTATAAGGGGGTATCGTGACTCGTAATAATATAGACCAAAAATACGCGGGTGGAAATATTAATTTAATTCCACGAATGAATCAGTTCGTGCGGCGACCGATGACGAACATCATAAACGTCGTTCGAATAAAATATTATAATGGAAACGTAGACGACTGTCGGAATAAAAATATTGACGAAAGTCACTGAATTACTAACACATAGTACGTGTTATACAGGTATCCTGTTAGCACACGAAAAAATATATTTATAGCACATATATCGTTCGTTCTTATACCATCATAAAAATATTCACGAAGAGTAATAAATATACGATATCGAGGTTTGCTGTGTTTACAATTCCACGTTATATTACGACGCACGGTCAAATATTTGCGTGAAACTACCAAACGTTTAAATAGCATTTATTTATCTTTCTCGTTGCAATGTATAATATTACTTTTAAACGGTTCGAGTTAAATGTACATCTAAAGACGTCACTGGTTGTATACTATTTACTGTACCCGACCTTTGAGTTTAAATAGTTATTATAACTCGTATGCAATTATATACACTGAAATGGAACATCGTAGGAACAAGGTACTATCCCGACTTCGCGTATGGTAATACACACTGAAAAACATTGAATCTCGGGGGCCCCTCTGAATTCATACATTCAAATAGATGAAATAAATGTATGAACTAGTATAACAATTAGATTCAATTCGTTGAACGTCATAATAAATTACATAGACATAAATGAGCTTACATTAAAAAGACAACTGCAGGAGAAATCGACTTGACTCATATAGTTTCCAATTTTTTACACACTCTATAATTTAAACTATTTATAACCTCTAATCTTAATAATGTTATATCTTCGTGTCATTATCATACAGGTCATGTTATATAACATTTTCTCATCCATTGCCGTATATCAACTAATAAGATAAGTAGCTACAATGCGTATTGCCATCAGTGTTGTCTTGACATACTTGACAGTAGGTACACACCTGAACTTCATTCTGGTAACAAACCAATGCATTGTCAAATACCTTATACCACATAACACTGACACTGGATCCCTCACAGCCACTACAATAATAATACGATAAAAAAACCACAAATCACATCGAGATGACAGAGATTTTTGTAGTCTTCTTTCTTACGTTTCAGACTTAATGAAAAAAAAATAGTCTCTGATACAAAAATAGATATTCTTTTTTAAAAATCTTTTTTTCTGACATCTAACATATCAAGATAAGCCATAAACATAGATATTTTGCTGAAAAATAACTTTGTTAACAACTAATTGCAATTACTATTAATACCTACTATTTCAGTAATGGATCAATATCCCTCCCACTAATAAAAAAAAAAACCTTTTGTCAAGAACTCATAATTATATGGCTACGTATATTTTTTTTATTTACTCATATTACTTAATCCGTTTAATTTATATTGAATTAAAATCCTAATATGTTATATGATCAATATAAATTAAAAAGAAAAGTCATTTAAATGTTCACATTATTTTTTTTTGATTATATTCTTTAGTTTATTTAAAAGTTAACTTGGTCAGAAATTTGAAGTAAATCAGTAGCCATATAATATAAGTATCCAACATTTATACTACTTTTGTATTATTATTTATTACTATTACATACAGCGGTAGTTTGAGTTGATCTACTGCCACAAAATGCATCATATAACATATAATATTATTATATTAATAGCTGAATTATTATAATTTTTTATTATATTTTTTTTAAAAAAATGGAATCAAATACAGTTAAGCTAATATGTAATACCGTGTGTGAGGTTGTCGATGAGAAAAATAACGTTATATAAAAAACAAGTAAAAATTTAATTTTTTTTTTAATAAGCTGCGGTGTTCTGCAATAAAATTAAAATGGGAATGATAATAATTGTTGTACACACATAAAAAACGTTATAGTAAAGATTATATTTTTATAACTATATTTTACGTCAAAGATCAAAGATTGATAAGATTCTGAAAATTTTTTTTTGTCTAATGATTTAAGCAAATGGATATTACATTTTCTTGAGAAAACTTTTTCTATAGTATAAGATTAACAATACTTGAAAATATACCAGAGTTATTTATACATTTTAAAACTAGATCTTAAATAATATTATAGAATATTACATATTACGAAAATAATTTCCATAGTACAGATAAGCAACGTACTAATACATATATATTATTTTAAAGACAATATAATACGCTTTTAAGATCTGATCACTATTTGTTGTATGCTAACTATAAAATAGTCAAAAAAATGAAACGCCTAGTTAAAATAATGTATTGTTATACATTTATACGGTACATTCAAAATTTAAAAATTATAGAAAAAACGTGATATAAACAACATTTAAATACGTGTACAAACTATCACTCGTTAAAAATAACGACATAAATTTGGGTATATAGAATAACCTATAGCAAAAACATGATTGTATAGGTTAAACGTGATAAAACATAACTTTTGTTCGAATTAAAATAGTTTGATGAATTTTCCATGAACAAAAGCTGTGCCACTTCAGTATTCATAAAACGTTGAATTTCGTTTTAACGCGCACCACACAAAAGTTTTAATCATAATAATTAATAACTCTTAATATTATTTTTTAAAACACTTCTGTTGAATCTCGATCATTACGTATAATATAACTTTACTCACTCGATTTTTGTCTGATCGTTTTTGTTTTTAATAATAATAAACTTTACGTACATCTAAGGGATCACATTTTTGCAAAAAAAAAAAAGAAAAAAGAAAAAGCAACAATATTTATTAATTATTTTATTTTTTTTAGTTTTTTTTTTCTATGTTATAATAGCATTATTCATTGAACTTCCACTTGTATTTAATTGAATTGTCTACATCAGAATATATATTATATAAATAAGTCAAAATTATCTGAAAATTTGTAGTTAATACAATTTTTAATTTAAATTAAATCCAGCTTAAGTGGTTTCCATAACCTTTATGTTTAAATTTATACGTATCATATTTTTATTTTTTAAATGATAGATATGCTACCATACAGTAGATTTATAAAATAAAATATTCATTGATTTTTTTCATGACATTTAACTTGAGTTTATTTACTTGTATTACCTAATAATATTATCTTATAATAGAAATTTTTTTTTTTTTGTTCTATTGTTTTTGTAACATACTGTTATGATTTAATAAATAAATACATTACAATATTAATAATTTATTATACAACTGTATTTAGTACTTTCATTGGAATATTTTGACATAACATTTAATTGATTAATGCACAATTTATATATATTATATTAGTAATATTTTTTAGCTTGAAATTATTAGATTATTGTTGGTTGTTACACCTTGTTGTAAAAAAGAAACCTGAGTATTATATTTTAATGGATTTTGATTGAACAGAAAAATACCGACCTAGGGGTACCTTTTTAGAGCACTCAATATTTTATAATAATATTATATAATGCTATAGGATCGATTAATACATTCTTATTTTCTCAATTATAAACAGATCACAAGCAAAAAATATTTTTAAAAAAAATTCTTTTAATCAATAATCATGATAGATCTATATAAGGATGTGTATGTGTGTGTGTGTGTGTGTTCTTATTTGTTGCACTAACTTCTGACAAACACAATATTATGCATATAATAATTAAATATACAGCATTTGAATTATACGTCGAAAAAATTGTAAAATGAACGCGAGTAAAAAAACCTACTTACAATTTGTTGATAAATAAATACATTTGGCACTTCTAAATTATTGTTTAGTTAGCCAAAACTTTATTATTTTCAGAGCTATGACGTACGTAGTACAGTTATTGCTATTGCATTGACAATGTATTCAGAAAAATAATAATATATTCGATATTTTCATATCATTTAAACCACATGTTCCCTTGCGACCATATTTAAATCATTTTACAATAATTAGTGAACAAATGTATTGTAATACACGATAGCGAGGTTTACCGCATTAAATCTAAATCATTAATATGAAAAAGTAGGATTTTTAGCGTGAATATAATAATTGATATTATACAAAATAATATGAGTCAACAAAAAGTGATCTGTGTATATTTTACGCACTAAAATATGTTCATTAGAATTGTATCACAATAAAAATATACTACATAATTGAAATACGAAACTATGGCTGATAGTCAGGTGTGCTATGACCTTATAATGTGATGAATACAATTATATAGAAGGTATTAAATATAATACATATCAATGCATCATCCTTCTCAGCGGCTATAACAATATTATATAAGGTCTGATTGTCATAGACAAACAGTTCGTGGTGATTTTCACTAAATCGTGTATGGTGTAGTTATTTTATAATATTAGGTATGTAGTAAGTTATGATAAATATTTTTTTTTAGATATATGAATAATGAATCGTTGATTGTTGCTTATACACTAATATCGATCTGGTCAATCGCTAGGTATCAATTATGAATAACATTTTTATCACAAAATACATAACATTATTTTAAAAGATTTTTAATTTATACGTTATTCGGGAGTGATTTAAATAAAATAAAAACAATGATTTCATTAAAACAATGTATACTATGGTTAAATTGAAAAAAAAATTGTGATTTTTTTTTTATATTGTAAATAATTATTATTGTAGTACTATTGTTTTTACTTCAATCAAGCAATATGAAACATTTACGCGGAATAGCGTAAACGAGCTTATATATTTGTTAGATTGAAACGTCATAGAAAAAATAATATATATTTTATTGTAAAACAAAGTTTTTCGTGTAACTGTGTGTCGCAGAAACTAACTAGTCAGGTTTACACGCGTTATCTTGTAGTGACTACCTGTCCTACCTATATTCACTCCTAATCTCGTTAGTGTCTCGTGTCGTTTGACGCGTATCTCGCACAAGACCGTGTGCATGTACACTGCGGTAGTTTTCACAATTTCCAGTTTGTTTTTTATCCACATTTAAAAATCGTATTTTTATCGCGATTGATTTTGTTTATATGTCGTTATATGCTCTCCGACGGCGGGTCACCTCCGCGGAAAATCCGTATAGGTATATACACCGGTTTTGAAGATATAGCCATTACGGATAAATTATGGTTATATCATATTATTATTATTATTATTATACGACGGTAAGACCGTCGTGGAGAATAAACGATTATTATACGCATTTCGACCACCCCAATGCAAACTTCGCGCACGAACCGTCACCGTCTCGCTTTTATTTAATAGTAATAATAATATGATCCTGAGATAAATATTATTTTATAGGCTGTTAGTGGAATTATATTGAAAAAAAATGTATATACACACGTATGATGATAAATTATTATAACTTACAGAGCGTATATATATATACACACACACTCTAAACGACAAATTGCCTTTCGATATTATATCATCGTCGTCGTACTCCGCCGTGGCAAAAGCTTTTCTTCTTAAGATCTGCCTCCACTCCAGAGCACGCCGACCTATACACGACCGCCGCCGCCGTATTGCATATCCATTATACCGCTACAGACTTCACCCCCTCCACCAATGGTTTCCGTTCGTGAAGTAATATATATATATATATATGTATGTGAACATGACGTGTGTGTGTGTTTTGTATACGCGCGATTAGTATACAGGCCCGTTATTTTTTCCAGATGATTTAAAGTGTCATTACGTATAAAGGGTAATTCGGACGAGATGACGGGCGAGCGCGCTCTTCCGGATAAATAAAAAACGTACCCCGTTGGAAGAATTTTCATTTTTTATTTCATTACACGATACGCGCATACACCATACGAGCGTTTTTTTTTTTTGGCGTGTGAAAATTAGAGCGAATCATCGTCTCTCGGCGCGTTAATATAGTATATGCAAATTCACCGTAAAAGGGACAAGGTTTTAGGCGTCGCGGGCTAAAAGGGAAAACTCGGATATAAAGAAAATAAGCGTGCGCATAATATATTATATGCGTCGTTATGATATCATTTTATATAATATTATGCATCTCACCCGAACCGGGTCGTATTGAAACCGTCCGTCAGCTGGCTGGCTGGTTGGCGGATTGCCTGGGACGTGGGGGGACGACTGGCGTTATTTTTTTTCTTTACATCGACGATGCCAATGTATTTTAATAATATTGTCGTGCAAATGAGTGTCATAACAGCTGATGGTATGACGCGTTAACCATTCGCCGTCATACGCTACGACATAAACACATTAGACAGTTAAAAAGAAAAAAAAAACCCTTTCCTTACAAGCGCATTACTTTTTATAAGTGTATATATTATATAAAATTATATAATGTAAACATATACGTATTTTAAAAATAATATGACATGCGAGCTGTTGGCGATTCTAGTGAGATTTTTTAATTTTATTTTATGAATGTGATTATGTATAGAATTTCAGATATAAATACAAATTATTTTAACAAATACGGATTTTAGTGTAAATACATATTTTTTGCTATAAGTATTGAATATTATATATACGAAATATCTTTAAATAATATATAAATAATGTTGGATTAAATATTTTTCATCAACAAAGAACTCTCTGTCTCTTTCTCTCTCAGATTGTACTTTCTGTTCTTCATTCCCGTGATCGGAAAAAATTGAAGCGCCATCATATTCATAATCACTCATGTATAAACAACAACTGCGAGTGCGTTTAAAAAAAAAAAAGTATTTTAAATATATTGAACACATTGAACAAATAAGTTGGTGAACATTATGATGATTTCAAGTTTTTGGTTTCTTTGAATACTATATAATTATACCGATGAACTTCAAATGTATGCAACCATCGGGTGCAGCAAGTCCCACAAGTATACAATCATATTATATCATTATCGAGATTTCACTATGCACGTTATATAATTAATCAAACTATATATGTAAAAAAAATATCAATAAAACAAATCGGAACCGTAATAACTGTAATCATGAAGCAATGACAAAAGTAATTAAAAAAAATATAAAATACATAATCACAATATAAAAATTAAAATGTCGTGTAGTTAATAAACGCGGTAATAATATATTGCTCGTTCATTTATGCCGTGTCTGCAGATGGGCTTATTAAACTGTGCACCGTGTGATTTATTATAGCCCAAACAAAGTATAATATGTGAATGGGAGAGGACATAAATTGTTTTTCTTCTTTTTACAAATTTGATTTTTGTTCTGATACGTGCTCTTCAAATGATAAATGTAAGGATTGTACTTGATTCATTTGTATCATGTGCGTGATAAACATAATAAAATGCTTTTCTTCAGAGGTGGTCGTAAAGATTGTAAACATTGTAAACGAATATTTTTTAATTAGACGTTTGACAATTACATTTTATAAGCTTTCTATTTTAATTCCAGGTACAGTATACACGGAGAATGTTTAGAAACGTTTCAGATAAATTTCGTAATTACTATATTTATATGTTTCGCCATTATTGTTTAGTTAAAAAAAAATCAATATTTGGTTAAAAACTTATAGTATTATATTAATATATTATTATTATGATATTGAATGAATAATAATTTGATACGCATTTAATAGTTTCAGAAAAAATAAATCCTTAAAAATATAATTGTGTTTTAAGTTGTATTTTGTTTAATATTTCAAATACAAATTATTCTAATTTATTGCAAAACAATAATTATAGGTCTTGAATGTTAAAAGGTGAATTACATTATTTTATCGAATTAGGTAAAAATTAACCTTGCATTCTGTACAATTCTTGAACAAGATTTTATTCTTAATTATTAATTAAAGCATAATATAAGTAATTTTCTTATTTATATTTTATGTATATATATACATCTTAAAATGCGTTTAATTTAACTGGCACCACAACAAGAAATAAACATTTTATTGTGTTTTGAATAAACTGTAATGACATAATTATTATAAAAAATAAATTGTAATTAATATAATATTTCTGGTATTTTAAAACATTCAAAGTACAAGATCTCTTTATTTCGGTATCCGTTTTACACGGTACACGTGAAATTATTTCAACAATCACTGATCACATTGTATTATAATATTGATTTTACAAATAATTTTTAATTTTTAATCATTTGGGTAATTTAAAACAAACATACGATCGAGTCACAAGTTGGACATGTAAGGTCTATACATTTACATAATATGACGTTACAATAATATTATGTGCAAACGTATAATCCGATAATGTATAGTAATCATTGGATATATCTATAGTATTGGATAAATTATGTGTGATAATAAAATATCGTTCGTAACGGTTCGGAGTAACTGCCATGCCGTTTGGGCGGAAATCGCTAGCCATACATACCCAACCAATAATAATATAGTGCCACTATCTCCAGTGTAATTTACTCGCAACGGTATGTGTGTGTGACGGGTACCTGGCGGGCGCGGCTACTTCTCAGAGGATCACCGCGAGGACGTCGGACGGCGGCGGTCAGTCGGTTGTAAATCACAACGAAAAGTAACTTCCTCCCCGTCACAATGACCTAACACACACCCACACACATACACACACCCACACACACACACACACACTTATTTAACCAGCGCGTGCAGGACACGGCCATTAGTTTTCGGTGATCCCGTCGTCCGGCCCTAATCACCCCGCCCGGAGACTTTCGAATGCTCTCATGGGTATACTCCTCGCGCGGCTATCAAAAAAAAAAAAAAAACTAAAATGTTTATTCAAGGGAACGAAATAAATAATAAATACGTAGGTATATGTAAATATGATATGATATGATATTATTATAATGATATAATATTACGGTATTCCGTGCGTCGCGTATCGGTCGTCGCAGGGCCCGAGCTCGGCGGCGGCACCGAAGAATTACAATAAATTCCGAATAACCCGCGATTAATCATCACTGTCCGGTCGCGTAAGTACGGCTGGCAGTGCGTCCAACGTATATAATATATTATCATATTATTATCTCATACTATATGGTACTGCTATACCCTCTCACCACCATACGCATTTGTTATTCATGTCTATATAGACCGGCGGCGGCGGGGCGGCGACCCGGCTCAACAAATACGATATGATTACCATTATTATTATTATTGTCGTTATTTTTATTGTGTTGTTGTCCATAATGCACTGCAGACGATTTCGGTATAACGACCTAATGATTATAATGGTGAATATATCGTTACGACAACGGATATGTGAAGAAAAAAAAAGTACGTATCGTTATTAGAGTCACTGTGGATCGGATTAACGTGTGAGCACGTGCCTTTGGTTAAATTTTTGACAAGATAATTTTATTTTTCACGCGAAATGGATGTTTGTTAAAGTTTCAATATTACGAAGAATAAAATAAATGATAACAACTTTTTTTTACACGGACAATGAAATTTGATCTCGATATGTCATATTGACAGTTATGACTTTAGAATTAATCATTTGTGTATAGGTGAACATCGATTTTCATAAAATAATATAGAAATTACAACTGTTTTTGCTGAAAGGCTTCGGAATTATAATTCTTATGTAAATTATTTTACCTGTCTATATTTTATTTGTTTATATTTTGTATTTGATTTTAGTCAAATGATAATTTCCATAATATATTCAACAATTAAAATGATAAAATTTAATGAAAATTAATGTTTGTTTTTGTTTTTTACTAAAAGATCCATAATGGTGCTTATTATTTTATGAGAATACCGAGTTTTCAACAATACAATTTTTTTTTCAAGAAATAAGAAAAAAAATGCGCTCGAGTTCATTAGTCAGCATAATCCAGTTCTGATCGTCATAATAATATATCATTCGCGAAAAGAACATCAAGACAGCGGTGCGGAAGAAAATCTATAATACGCACAATCGCCACCACTTCGACTCTCCCCAGAACTGTCCGATTACTCCGATCCAAAATATAACATATAATGTTTGTAGAAGATAAACGTGACATATTATATTCGTTTGTCAAAAATGTATTATCGTATTTCAGTTATAACTAATAATATACTTCAAACTATATCTACAGCCAACTTCGATTAAATACAGGCTGCAGACGACCATCAAATGATATCATCATAATAAATAGCGGTAAATATCTAATTATTTCAAACGTGCACGATTTATGGACAAATCAGTCTAATGCCATATCGGAATTTAATTAAAACGACGTCGACAAACCGTTATCGTATTTCACTCAAGTCCATTATATGGAGACTAATACAAACACATAAATTGAATGGTACGACCTGAAAAATTGATAAAAGTTTTGAAATATACGTATACATTACATTATTTGCCTCGTTTTAAACCGACGTGGCTGATGTTCTCGAATACGTGTATCCGCAATCCACATGGACATAAATTTGTGCCGATTTAAATTTCACGAGTTAATCACTAATCGAAATTCACGCTGTTCAATTGAAAATTCCATTTATAAATCATCAATCTCGTGCGTAATTGTAGGTATGCTGGTTCGGTTCAAATATTCTCTCAATTTGGTGTTTTAATCACAAAGCACCTATTTAAACATTGATTAATCTAATAGTATTCGACAGTCAGACGTAACCGCACGACTTTATCAATACCACCTATTATACGACGGCAGTCCTATGTATATTTGATTCGAAAATAATAATATAATCTCTGCGCGAACTTGGTTTCCGTTTATGGTTTACCGGTATTTCTCGTGCGGCAACGTGACACAATATTTGATATGCGGTTCGTCTATACTTACTTAAGTCTATCATCTATAATACTATGATTTAATTCTACGTATATGTCTATCAGTGTACTAACATGATGATCGTAATATAAAGTGATGATGTATTCCAAATCGAAATTACCAATTGTAATTTTAATTTTACGTTAAAAATGTTTAGACACGAAGAAATAATTATTGAAATGATACAATGTAAAGATTACAATCCCATCGAACCCCTGGATAATCTCATCGAGATTAAACACACTATTTTCGGGTCATTGATTATTAATAATAACAGAACACTCTTTGCATGGTGTCACGTAGAAAATATAATTAATGCGTAGATTTTTGATTGTATTAAAAAACCTGTTTAAAACATTGAACAGTAAACCATACTAAAATTAATTTAAAAGATACATTTTGTTTTTGACATAATAATGTGAACGAGATAAACAAATTTTGTAAAAACTAACCTTATTTGTTTATCATGTATTTTTTCCTTTATTTTAATAACTTTAATGTGTATTAAATTTATCGAATATTGAACAATATCGTATGACGTAATTGTTTAAAATTATTATACGCATAGGGGTGTATAAATGTGATCTGTTTTGCAATGTATCATCATATAGAAGATTAAAATTAAAATCAATTATTATTGCTAATAAAAAATGTAAAATATTGAAAACAATTTAAAATCAATCGTTCAAATATGACACCAAATTGTTAATGTCGTGTTAACGACGTAATATTAAAATATATAGTTGCATAGTATTATATTATATTAATATGTTTCTTGTGGACTTTTAGTTAATTGTATTAACGCTCTAACGGTATCTGATCGATCGTTCGTCAAATTATAATGCAAAATATTTTACTATAACGTGGTTAAAATTTCACACCAAACAGTGAGTCTTTGTAAAGCGATTGTGTTATTATCACATACAACGGTTACCGATACTATTATAATCGCGTCATTGGTGCAAACATTTTATCGATATCTAGATTTTCGGTAAGACCGTTAAGGGCTAAAACTATGCGATGTGCTATTATTATTTATAGAATAACACCTTGGGTTGCATTGCGGAATTGCGGATGCCGATCTGTAACATAATACAAAATCAAAAAAAAAAAATCATCCCATTTTGCATGAAAATAAAAATAATAATATAACAAGTAACAACGATAAAATGATAAAATATCACCAACTATTCTGTCGATGTAGGTTTTGGTACCTATCCGGTTATAGTCGTCATAGACCCGTGTAATAGACAGCGCTATGGAATATTATTCGTTCGTTCGTTGCTATAGTTCGGTTAATAAAGAAATAATGTTCATTATGTGCGTATACAATATTATTTCCGACACCGATTTTTATCTAGGTGATCATTACATTGATCGTGCTATTTTATTTCACGATTTAAATAGGTACCACGAATTTCAGTTTCAATTGCAGCACTACCAACCGTTTTACACCGGAAAAAAAAAACGAGTAGTGAATTTATAAAAAGCTATATAAAACTTAGATTTTATTCGATATCATCATACTGAACTAATGGTACTCTGGTACTCGCACTTATTACAAAATGAAAACATGAATTGGTTTTAAGGGGGCGCGAATCGTTTAGTGAGAGCTGGGTAGAACCGACTCGATTGTGTGTTGTTTTTGAGATAATCACGTTTACACGTTTTATGCTACTATCTCGAATATGATGAAGCATCATATCCATTATTAATCGCAAAATCAAAATAAATTGCATTTATTTTTATTATTATTATTTTGTGGTACACATAATTCTGATCACGTCGAATATTGATTATCACAATTAAAATATAATGTCTGTCATAAAACAACAATAATGAAAATACAAATATTTTTACTCCAAACGATATCATCGCCGACGATTACTAAACTGATTAAAACTTAGAATACGTAATTAAACTGGCAACCGTGGAAAAATATAATTAGAGCACTCTGCAGATTATTATTCGTTATTGTTTTCGATTAATTTCGTAGACAACGGCTAATTGCTGTTCAAACGAATCAATACGTGTAAATAATAAATTAAAAAAAAAAATCACCATTTAACCAATGTTTAATTTATTCAGTAGTCATCATCTCTCTTTTTTTCTAATTTTATTTCTTTTAATCCAGCAAGTAAATATATAAAACTCATTTATATTTAAATTGTTCAATTAATTTATATGCAATTGAAATCATCGTCGTAACTCAATCAGTTCTTTTTAAAGTTTTTAGACGCATCAATTACACCGTTTATAATTTCCGTATATTTTCAATTTATTATATGGATAGACCATATTTATTTTAAAATTATTCACTGTATACACAATTAACGTATTTTGTATTCATATTACACAATAAATTATATATAATTATTATAAATTAAAATTCTACAATTTAGAAAATATATTTATTAGAATCAAAATTTTTTGAATCGTTAAAAACTTAAGTTAAAGGCCAATAATTTAATAAGAATGTAATAAATTATTTTTAAAATATTATACAAGCATAAAAGTTAATAAATAGATTGTTCATATGTAAAATTATTAATTTATAATTCACAGTCCATGATGAGTTATTTTTTATTCTCTGAGCAAAAGACTTCGAAAATTTAATTATGATTATTAGTTTATTACAAATACAATAAATGTGTGTTAAATTTATACATTTTTTCTCAATGTTGTATAAAATAGCAATAACTAGAGTTATAAAAATAGTTTGAATGTGTATCTATGAAACTTGACCTCACATAATTGTTTAAGCGTATAATTAAAAAATATTATTTTGATATATTTTATTCACATTCGTACAATCAACTATTTCTAAAAACAATTAATTTAATATTAAACCTAGTTTTTTTAAACAACCATTTTAAATAAAATATATTAAACATTTTGACCCCGATGTATTTAAAACTTACGAAATAGGTCACACAAGTGTTGAATAAGTCATCCAACTTAACCAATTGTAAATATATAAATATTTATTAATTTCTCAACTAGCAGTGTATTTCAAGTCTAAATTTCTGACTCCAAAACCCCATATAAACGCAATGAGTATATAATGTATACAATATTTTAGGTTGAGCGCATGTGTGTAAATTTGTAAGGGAAATGACGTTTTGTGAATCTCAATGGACCATTATTCAACGGATAGCAGAAAAAAGTTCACAAAAACGTGTTAGGTTACGAATTAGTAGGGCAATTGAGATTTTTTTTTTGTTAATTTCATTTTGACAAACTCCCATGACCGAAGGAAATTAGCGTGGTAAAAAAAAATAACACCTTAGTTACGTGCACGTGCAGTGGACGTAAAAAATATATGAAATAAATCTCAAAAAAATGGGGTAAAAACTGCACCGTTCATTCGCCAACCGTAAATCGGCCGTTTTTGCGCGTCACTCCGGTCAGTCCTTCGTGAATTATTCGTGTGTGCTCGATCTCTGTCTTTGGCCCTAACTCGCTAGTCAGGTTTTTATTCTTTCATTTTGAATATTTTAACTTGGTCCGAAAACACAGGATGCGACTCAGTGAACTCGAAAAATATAACAGAATTCGGTATAATAGATACTGGAAAACTACAACTCTGAACGCACTTTTTCTGCGATGTAATCCGCCGTAAAACGATTATACAGAAAAAAAACTATTACGAGTTAAAGATAGTCAAACGGGAGGGTTTGCTAACTATAATAGATTTATAACAGCTGTATTAGATAGGCGAGAATAATCTGTTAACTTAAATTTTCAATTTTATATAATATTATAATTCATTTCAGGACCGTGAAGTGGCTACATTGCCTATTCAGATCGCCGTGTTACTGTGATTATAATATGAATGTAATTTGCGTTTTATGAAACATAGGAAATGAGCCCAAGAGAGATAGTACTTACAATGGGAAAAAGCAAAAAAAAATGTTTAAGTTATGAACACAAGAAATTTTAATTTACTTAACTAATGTACGATGATTAGTTATATTTAGATTATATTCGCTTTAAATTCGGTTATAATGTAATATAAATAATACTATATCGGACCGGCAGGAAAATATACAAGTATATTTTCTGAATTTCAAAAAGTGACTGACTCTATAAAAACGGCGTGTTTTTTTTTTAGGATTGTGTTAAGTACTGATATAAACACTGAAATCGAGTACAAACACAGGGCAACCAATGAAAGTCCGTGAAATAAGTTAAAAATAAATAAAATAACACACGATATTATTCGCATAACGTTAGGTGTCGACGCCGGGTCCCACTAGACACGTGAAGATTATGATGCCGCGATGACGTGTCATTATATTTATTTTTTATTGTTGTACTGTTTGTGAGGTTTAATGTACATTGCATTATTTTCGTATAATATGGAGTGGATGTGCACTAGAATCGTGTATTCTACGAGTATATAATAATATTATATCTATATCATGCAATAACAGTTGCAGGTTATTCACAGTAATACCCGAATATATTTTTATTTCTACGATAGATACACAAACAGATGCATTTCCGCAGACGTTTAGGTTATTTGAAAATGTATTTACATCATTATTTTTTCATTTTTTTAATATGAACGGTTAGTTTTATTTACATCTTTTGAAACATTTCGTCATTAAAATGTCTTAAGCGTCGACGTACATTTCAAAGAGACTCGTGACATACATTTGTACCGCATTAATAACACGACTATGTTATAAAATATTATTAAATGTAAACGTTATGTTTTGCGTAGTTTTCGTTTACTGATATGTTTGACTTTGACTTTCTAAAGAAGACGAGGATAATTAAAACATTTTAATACAAAGAATCAAATAATCAAAATACATATTTTTTGGTATACGTGGCGCCTTATATACGACAAAATCAAAGTATTACTATAATTGTTATACTAGTATTATTATAATAGTCTATGAGTGAGGAATAAGAAAACACGATAAAACAACGTGCGTGTAATGAGTATATATGTTAAGTAATTGTGTGAATATTATAATCAGTGTTGTATAAAGATACATTTATTTTTGAATATACACATAAAGATAATAGATATTTGGCAGACTCTAG
Organism: Rhopalosiphum nymphaeae; assembly: GCA_036289425.1. NCBI lineage: Eukaryota > Metazoa > Arthropoda > Insecta > Hemiptera > Aphididae > Rhopalosiphum > Rhopalosiphum nymphaeae. The sequence continues at coordinate 16,285,515 of JAZAQC010000007.1, read as the reverse complement.
TTGGATGAAGATAAAATTAAGGTACATAACAATTTAATTGTATATAGATAAAGACAACAATATGTATTTTTTTAAATTTTATCAACAAAACTGAATGTTTAAATTGTAACAGATAACAATGTTATTATAATAATATTTAAAAATAATATATATGAAAATTAATATAAACAACAAAAACATTTATTAATATATTTTTTCGATATAAATATAAATTTAATACTTTGAAATCGAAAAATATAAATTAACCAACACCTATTTGTTGTAAAAATATTCGAAAATTATATCTGTCGTCTAGATGATTTAACTATTTGTCTTGGATAATCTGAATAATCTGATAAAATATTTGCCATTTGGCTGTATATAAAATAAAATATAAAAATATACCTATCTACTGAATTTTATGTTTCACCTGGGCCAATATGTATCGGTGTTCACCGTTCATAATTTGCATTTCACCAAGTTAAATAATGCAAAAAAATCCGGTTCATATAAACTACTGCATAATCCTAATCATGCGTGCGCTGGCAGCTGTAAAAGGGCCCCGCGGAGGCTCGACGTCTCTTCAGAATCCTAGTACACTGTCAAGGGAACGTTCCGTGGGGATTCGAGTATGGTTTATAGAGTAAGCACGAATATACATATATGTATACTCGTGGTGTACACTATATTATCATTGTACGTGCATGATCTACCGTGGTGTGCGTAAAGACGTCCGGTCTCGTTATTCAATCATAAGCCCGAAGGTCTGTGAAAATATTACGGACAAACACTAAAAATATCATTCTAATGCGGTATTTTTTAGTCTTTAACAATTCAAGAGTAACTTTATTAATTTATATTGCAACGATGTCTAAAACACGTATGGTTACGCCTCTCCTTAGCCTTAGGCTGTAGATAAATAGTAGGTATAAATAGCAATAATAATTACTGAGTGAGTGGCTCCGTAGACTATCAATTATTTAGTTATTTATTTATTTTTTTACCGACTAACAAAATAAGCGAACAATGAATTTGACATATACATATTTTGAACTGTTGCATATTGAATATAGTAAGCTGCTCAAATAGAAATTAGATAGCTATATATTTTTTCCGGACGGAATTCCAGGATAAGTTTAATTGTGCTTGTCGGATAATGTATGGGTAGATGCGATAAATACGCAAGAATAGTCCAACTATGTGAATGTACGAGGCAAGATCAAACATATTTTGACGGTTGTAAACAATTCAATTTAGACGACATACGATAGAAGTAAATTTAATTAAGTGACAGCTGTTGAAGTTCCAAGACTTATCGGTATCAAAGTGAACAAAGTGTCGTGACAGACAAATAAGACAGCGATTTGATGTCCATGTTCGGGATTGTGAATTTTAATGATCCAAGTAACAGAAGTAGTAATTATGTAATAATTAATCATGTTTCTGGTTGTTTTAATGTATAGGACCAGTGATGGTTATTGGCGTATGCGCTAAACGTTTGGTGTACTTAGCTTTTACATTAAAATCGTGTTAAAATAAGAAACATATGTGGTATATAATATGAAAAATTCAAAACATATTATAAGCAATTCGTTTTGATTAAAATATCAACCAATTTTTAAATATAAAAAAAAACCCTTTGAAGTGGCTACCCGCCGTTGCCAATGACAGTTAACACCTAAAATTATAATAATGTGATCTAAATACAATTATTGGAAAAATGTGTATGCAAGAGTATTTTGTACTACAGGATTTGGTTCACTACACAGGTTTTACGATTGCCATTAATTTGCTTTTGTCCGAGAAAACAATAATTCGGCCGTTAACCCCTCCCCCAACACACACTACGCATCTATATATATCTACACATACGCATAAACTCGCAGCAGGAAAGCACCCGTTCAGACGGAAAACAATATTATATACAATATCGCCATAACGTTCTAGAGAGATTTGCTCGATCGATTTGCCGTGTGTTTGGAATGATTCGATTCCATATTATTCTGTTTTAATAATGAATATAAGTTAAAATAAAAACAAACCCAACCTATAAATAATTTACACTTTCACTATGGTTTTATATAGGTATATTTGTATACGAATATATATATATAAATATATTGTTTATATTATTGTTATTGTATTTGATGGTGAATATCTGTTATATTTGATACAGCGATGGTCTGTGTATGTATGAGGATGGGGATGGGTGACAGTGTCTACGGTAAAACGGAAGGCGGCTAAAAGCTATATCGTCGTTTTTTATTTTTTCTCCATAAAGTTTGCACGAAACTCCTATATAATATAAGGTGATCCAATAAACAAATTCGGCTTAAAGTTTTTCGATTTTTCTTATATTTTTTTTTTTTTTTTTAGTATTCAATATTTAATATTTGCTTTTTTGCCGTGTCGATATGATATAATATTATGACGCATGTTTATTCCAGTAGTATATTTCACTGTTTATTGTACGGATATAATATATATATATATAAATATTCACATTATGCAGTATATACCAACGATGTGTATTTGTTTTACGGACGATATCGTACATTATTTTGTTTATTATATAGATGGTTGCTTTTTGGGCTCGTTTAACTGTGTTTCTTGCCACATTATTATACTGAATTAGCGATTCGTAGCATACACACACACACACACACATTCATTATATTATATTATAGTACAAAATACTCGAATGGGGTATATAAATATATATAATTCAGCGACAATGGAGTTAAATCCGAACCAGTGTTTATGGCGTATATAAATACCACGATAATCGTAATCGAACTGAACAATATCACAACATAAACGTAATCGTTTTCAATTTTATATCGACTGAAACGCAGTTCGTGTATATTTTACGTGAAATATCGTCGGGCGTAATAATTATGTTACAAAAATACCTTTGTTTCGATTACATATTTAATTTAATATTTGCGGTAATATCAACCCGTGGGGTTCACGTCGTGTTTTTTTTTCTCGTAGGACATACCACTAATATTATACAACCTATACGTCGTGTCAAGGGGTACGATGGCAGCACGTAAATTAGATAAAGAAATATGTGTATTTATAAAAAATATAAAAATAAGCATATTATGACATATTTTTATCTTTGAGTGGAGCGGCCGCCCATTGGCGATGACGTTTAACACGGCACGTATACAGGTACGCTATTGTAGAAACATTCCGGAACCTCGTTATGTGGTTATCGTCGCGTACATGTAGACGAAACAACAACATTGCATTGTTTTGTTTTGTTTTTTTTTCGAAAAAAGTTCTCGGTCATCGATCGTAATAATGTATTTCACGAGAACTCATTTAACGTCCGAGTTCGAGGCAATAATTTAACGGCGCGACGATGACGTCTCTTCCACTGAGAACGCGAAACATAATATTTATATACATGTTTGTCGTCGTGCAATTTTATAGCGTGACATAATCGTCGTACAAAACGTTATCGACTAAACTCGTGTGTGCACATACTCGAAATATTGTTTTATGAAAACATTTCGTTCGATATAGTATTATTATTACCGTCGTATACGTGTGCATGTGCATACCGACTACGCTTTATTCGCGCGTGTATTACGTATCAAAACGAATGGTAATAATATCAATTCAAACGCGTGCACATTATAATATCATAAGAGTGTTTATACAACTGTGCATGTATATAACATGTAATATTATATATCGTAAAAAAAAAAAAAAAGCCCACTTGTTAGGTGGTGAGATATACATATAAATATGCACATAAATAAATAAGTAATCTAATCGACTGTGTTAAATATTAACATAATACATCGATAAATTACGCGGAATGTAAAATTTAAACGCCGTTTCCATTATTTCTTCAACATCGTCTTGACTTACTCTTCTAAAAGGGTTTTTTTTTTAATACAGTTTAATATATTTTAATTTAGACCGACGGTGTATGAGATATTGCACAACGAGAACAAGGTGTTATCTAGAACGGATTTTGTTTGGTATATCAATATACGTTATTATTGTAATACAGCCAGTTAAATTACCTATTTTCTTAAAAAAAAACCACCTCTATCAAATTAATCATTGAATTATCGCGAAAATCGTATTGTGAACAAATAGTGTAAATTATAAATGCAACAATAGACTTTTTATGACAAAGTTTAAAGTTATATTCGAGTTTTGTGTATTAATTCAAACACAAAGCCATTTTGAAACACAAGTACAGAACAACGAATAAAGTTTAAAAATGACAAACTTTAAATACTTTCCCGTGTATATTCTTATTATATAATAGTTTTAATGCGCTAATACATATTGACATCAAATTGACATAAATCTTCTATTATATTAAGGTTTTATAAAATATAGACTACAACGTATCTCAAAAACTCTAACCGTCAATAAAGTTTAAAACCGAATACTTTAACTGAACAATGTCGTTGGTTAATTTTAATAAAAACGTTCATTACCGTGATGAAAAATTTAAAATCACGTGATATAGTATTTTTTATTTATTACGAGTTAACAAAAAATAATAAGGTATTTAATATTTTTTAGTATATTTAATTTGCCAATACAGTCCAATGAATAAAATATTATCCATATAGTATTTCTACATAACATATTCTCAATAGGTGCATCGTACATACATCTCATGAAATAATTTTAAAATTATATATATATATATATATATATATATATCGGACAAGAAAAAAAATGTAATACAAGACAGTGCCAAATATCATGCGTATCCAATATCAATTTTCCTCTCGTATTTTAACAAGAACATCGATATTTAATTGGTTCTTTGTAAACATGTTTCTTATTAGAGTAGAATCCTCGGTCTCAACCAGACCTAGTCTTATAAACTATAATATTATACAAAATAATTTTTTAAAAGTAAATACTCATCTTCTCAAATAATATTAATATTTTTTATACATAATTTTAAATCATTACTCATTGAGAAACAAAAATGTTGATAAAAATTATATTTTTATTATTTACTATCATAACTATTTTTAGTTTTTTTTTTTTAAATAACGTTCTTTTTAAATTTCAAAAACAAGCTATTTATCTGATATTTAAAATATACAAAAATTGTCTTTTAAACAAGTATATTATTAGTTATAAATCATTTAAAGTTTAGATAAGCGAACGGATGTGTCACCAGGATACCATACAAATTTCGGCGCACAACTTTTTTCATTAATACTTTAAATACTTATAAGTTACCTGTATCTAATTAACTATCTGTTCAAAATCCGATCTAAATGTTTTTTTTTTTTTAATTCAAACAAAAGATGTTCATAAAATATTCTGATTTGTGAAAAGAAATAAAAAATGTATGCTATCATTCAAATATAATAATAATAATCATAAAAATTACTTTAACAAAAAACGTTTTGTCCAGTAAGGATAGTATATAAAAAAATACATGTTTTACCAGTAATAGGATAAATATGTGTATTCTAATAATATTGTACAATTATTTATCATTTTATTAGTTACATATTTTATGGATCGGTACGAGGTACCCTATAATATTATCATATTATTATCTGAATAACCCGGAAACTATAATTGTTTTTAATGAGACTAGATAATTGTATGCCGTTCGCTGCAGTATGATGTTTCTTCTGTATGTGTGTAGAAAATCCAAAAATAATGTTTTGTTAACTTTGGAGGATTAAAATTGATAAATCACGTTGTATTTGACGTTTAAATAATATTATGTGTCTATATAATATACCTGATGAATATTATTATATAAATCCCGCACACAATTATACGACAAAAATATGTCTGAAATCGATAATCCATCGGTGGATTGTCTTGCCTTTCCCCGATATTCTAATTTTTAAAGGTTTTAGATACATTTATCGATTAAAATATACGTTCTAGAAGACATTATATTTGGGTCTAAAATTATATTATTTCACGGTGATTCTAGAAACGTATTCGGAGTTATGCCACACCGCTTACGGAATAATTGTGATATATTTACTATGATTTCTCTCTGTAAAAGAAGGTATTTTTTTAGCTTCTCCTCTAGAGGTGTTTTGGAAGCTCATATACACCAACGAATATTGTGAATATTAGCACCTATTTATTTAAGTAAATAGCATACTTGTTTTGCAGCATCCACCGAGATGAAATCGCGCAGCCGGTCTCGGTCGGTATACTATTTATATTTTCATATCGTGCTCGTTTTCGTCCCACCAGAGGTTAACCCACGTGTATATATATATATATAAGAATACATATTTATGCTAGCAGAGAGTAGCGAGAGGAATAATATACCTGTACAATACTGACGGCGCAGAGGACTCGTTAATTCCTCCGCGTTCAGACCGTTTTCTGGTCCCTCGGGATCCCATCGGCCACATATAAGCACGCGTGCGCAGTAACGACACTCCCGAGCGGGCCCCCAAGGACCTCGCACGAGGTCGCGGCCGTCTCCTTTACGTATTCACGACGACTTCGGAAAACTCAACGGTTCGCGACCGGAATTTCTAATGGCAGAGCATTATTATTTGTGGTACCGCCGCCCGATACGGCGCGACTTTAAAGCACATAATATACCGCGCGGCGTTAACGCATCAATGTAGAACGTATTATTATCATATTATGAATTTAAATATCAATGTTATGTAGTCGTATGCATCTAATAAAATCGGACGTTTTATCTAATGCAAAGGAAAATATTGCTAAAAATAAGGTTTTAGGATTCTTAAGAAACAAAATAATCAAAATCCACTTTAAAAATATTTAAATAAAATTATGGTTATAGTATCGTATATAAGACGATTTAACTAGTTTAATATGTCACGATTTTGTGTTTTTATGTTTGTCAGTATAGAACTGGTATAAAAACTATTTTTGCCTTGGAAAAAAAGATTATTTTTAAACATTAATCAATCAATTATATAGAAAAATCATGGTCAATCGGTTTGATTATTTGTTTATGATTGTATACTTCGATTTTTTTCATTAATATATTTTTAGTTTGAGTTAAGTGCATTATAACTGAACATACTATAAATATAAGGTTTTACTAAATTTATACTACTGTATATTATACATAAACTAAAATATTACTAATTAAATCCATGTGAGATACTCATGAGATATATTACCTAATGTATTTTCAATTTTACTAATACAGTTTACAGTATAAAAATACAGACTTAGGGTTTTATATTTTAGATTACTACACTGGATGAATTCGTTTAATTTCAAGCAATATGTACATAAAATATATTCTATGACGTGTATAGATATTAGTAAAAAAACAGTCTCTATTACTTTAATATCATTTTCAACTCGATTTTGAAATTTTAAATGCAGTTTGCCACAATTTAATGCATAGTTTGAAATGGGTTTTCGTAAATTGGTTACGAAGATAAATTGTCTTAAAATTTACAATTGCAAATAATATAACATTAATACATTGTGCCCATACTATTGACGGCGCCGAGACTATTGCCAGAAATAATGAGGTCTACACGATTTGTTTGAATATATATATATGTATTACGTAATAAATCCACATAGATGTAGTGTCACGATTTAGTTTCGTTATCTATCATTTTATAGGATTTTGGATCAACAGTAGTTCTTGCACTATGCGTTTTTTTTTTTCATAAAACCAAATTTTTTAATTATAATAATATATTTTCAGTCAAAATATGTACTGATAAATTAAAAAAAATAATTTGTGACCCAAAAAATGCACTTAACGTAGAAATTTAACTAACACAAATCTAAGGGATTTACCTGTTGTATCCAAACATCTTGTTAATCCTGTATTTTCTATACAATATCGATGGATTACGCTCACCAGGAAATGGATTATTCTAACTCGTTTATACATGCAGACATCTATAATACTCCACCTCTAGAGGTTATTTTTTGGGTTATTTTTCATAACTGCAATTTTTTGGCTCAAATAAAATGCTATTTTCACTATAATTATGTAAATAATAGGAATTATGTATAATTTTAAATATTTTATATTCAAGTATTGAAAATAAATTATAAAGTAAAAAAAAAATATTATCATTTTATTATTTCTAGCTTACTATTATCTTATAAAAAATTGATAATGAAATATAGAGTTATAGGTACAATATAATTATAATTATACTGTTATAGAATTACTTATATAACTTTTTTTTTTACCTAATAATAATAATAATTATTATAATAAAATGAATTAAAATTAATCACGATTAAACTATTATTATTATAAATACAAAATAGAAAAATTTCTTAATATTATATTTATATTTTATATATTATAATATAAATAATATAACTAACGTAGGATCTGTCATAGTATAACTTTTTCTGCTATAACATGTCTGTTTGTGGTGATCGTGTATAAGTCGTCTTAAAATATATTATAAACTCGGATATTAATAAATACATCAATTGTATCCTTATACAGGTGCCTGTGCATTAGAGCATTTTTATTTTTATTTGTATTATAAATATAATATTTATCAAGTCGTCTACTGTATTATTGATTGTTTTGTGCATGGTCAGTTAATCACCAATTTATCAAGTATCGTTCGAATGTCAATTTAAATATAATGTAGGAATTTGGTTAAACAATACGACATTAATTATTATTATTTACGTTTCCTTACAGATTCATAAATGATGTGCATATACTATAGTTGTATAGAAAACTGGAAATTATAGGACACCCGAGGATTAGTAGCACGGCTTTTCTTTAAATACTCGTTTCATTTTTATAAAAGTGTTAATTAATAACTATTATACTATTATTATACAATTGGAGGAGATTCCGTAGAACATATATATCTCACTGATGTCGAGAATCATTTTCAAAATTGAAAATTATTAATAATATTTTGATTGGCATATTTGCTACGATGAACAGTGAACGATAACGGAAGTAGTAACGGTATTTTAGGGCTTATATATATATAATATAACAGTTACGAGAGGAAAGCCTAAACTTGAATCATCTATCGGACGATATACCATTTAAGACTAACTCTGTTATACTATTGAAGAAACGATCGTTTGGTCTGTTTGAAAAGAGAAAAAAATTACTTTTACATGGCGCTAAATTCCAGTGACTGCATCGCATACTAATTTAACAGACTCTAGCGAAAAGAAAAGGGTATTAAAGAAATAATTCTGTAACTTGAGTGAAATATATAATAGGCAATAACAATAATATTAATATTTATTGCGTCAAATAATGCGAACGGCACGCATTGTATATAATATTACGATATAGTTGTAACTCGTCATAAAAAACAATACTTGTTGGCAAGTGCATTTCACATTATACAAATTAAAGATGTGCAATACATACATTTAGATTAAATGCACAAATAATAAATTGCAGTATAAATAATAATAGTATGTAACATACTGTGATACCCTCTAAAAACTATGTAGCTACCTTCATAAGAAAAAAGTAAAAACCAATTGTTTTTTCAAAAATAATCTATTCAAGTTTATTCGCTATCTTAAAATGTAATTATGTGCTAACAATAAAGGCCTCTAGGCCTCACGAATTTTAAACTTTTAATAAAACTTATAACATTATTGCTATAAGACTTTATAACTGTTTTAGTTTCAAGTATGCTAAAATTAAATTTACATTTTCATCTACGCTTGTATATTATGAAGTAGACATGAATAATTTTATATAAGCAAATGTAAATATAAATGTACAATAACTGTAATAACTTTTATACGCAAGTATAAGTATTAATTATAAAAATATTTCAATAATAGAAAATATCGTTAGGTTACCGTGATCGACTTGTTGATCGTCTCTGATCTATAGCAACCTTTTTCAACATGGGGTACGTGACAAAAGTTAAACATTGGTGGATTAAGTGACACTTAATGTATTCACAACGATTTATTTATTTAGGAAATGTTAAATATAATTGCTGTAATTAAATAATGTTTGGTATACAAATAAAAGCCGATTTTCCATAGTAGGTATATGATTAAATATCTTTAAATTTTCTATTATTAAAATTATTTTTTTAATTTCTTATCTATTTTATTTGAATATTGATTTATTTTCAATAGGGGTCTTGGAAATCAGTGGCAGGAGATCAAGAGTAATATAAATAAACAAAATTTGAGTTAACGTTAATATATAGCTATAAATATATTGTCTGAAAAATGTCAATATCACTTAAATTATATGGTAGAATAGTATCAAATGTTATGTATAATTATATTTTAATTTATCATTGACTAAAACGTTATTGCAAATTAGGTACTTATAAGAAAAAAAAGTTAAGTTCAAAGAATTATATTATAAATCTATACTGTTCAATATACGTGACAACCATTGCACGTTATGTATATTATACACAAAAATGAAAGTATTTATGTTTTAAAATTAGCTTGTATGGAATGTGATGTTAAACTAAAATCAGCTTATAGATTTAAAAGTAAAACATGTACTGCGAGTATTTGATTCACGGCATCTGTACCACACACATAGGTACCTATAAACAATTTTAGAGTTATAAAAAAAATAGAAAATATATTATACGCCACGAGGGTAGAGGATTTTATCATCATCATTACAATACATTGCATATAAGGTATTAGATTATATTATAGAGTCTTCGATCTACTTCAGTAGGTTTCGATATCTCGCACACAATAATATTATATACAATATTATAAGAGTGTAAAGTATACGTGGTGGGTGTGAGGAAGATGGTGGTGGTGTTTATGGCTCGATCGGAGTATATTATTATCATAATTCATATTATATATATGTATGAATATAGGTATCTAAGACATGTACTGGTGAAGACCGTTGTTGATGGATGACCAGGGCGCGAGAATCTAGTCGGAGACAATTTAGTGTGCGCACGCGCGGGGGTGTTTGGCGTCGACGATGTATTGCCCATCTGATTGATGAGCCGGCACGGGACGGACGGCGGCGGCGAGTGATGGCAAAGGACGAACGGGTAGAGAGGCAGCGCAGGAAGTGAGGACACTACGAGAACAATCGCAAAACAAAATGAGTGATGTTTTTACCCGAGTCTCGTCCGGGACGCTTAAGCGAATTCGCGACTCAGTTGGCTACACGACGGTTGCAACACTAACGTGGGACGTCGTGTTTTTAATCAGGACAGAAAGTTTTTTAACGCCACTCGAATCCTGTATTCCCAACAGCATCGGAGACGCGTAATAATTGCGTGTTGTAGTTGGCCGCGATTACGGAAGCACACGCGTATCGCACGACCAAAAGCCGTGATTATTATTGTTTTAGAGGACTTAGAATGGTGTTCTCGATTTTCAAAATTTGAAGAGAAAAGGAAAGGAAAAGAAATATTAACAATATCGTATAGTGGTCTAGAAAACAATTATTTTAAGGCCTCCCTAGCTTTAGATCCGGTACTGTTAATTCATCGTCATAATGATATACTAGGTAAATATCGCGATCTACGCGCGTCTCGGTTTATATGAATAACACTCAAAAAAGCTCTGTGACGTATATACCATTTTACTCGGAACCGAACATATTGTAATATGGCGATGATGGTTTCTCCGAAAAGTCGTCTACCGTCGCGTATAAACATATTATATTATACGTGCATATAATACTGTGGTTGTCGTTGCGTTCATTTTTCGTATTTTTTTTTCTTTTCTATAAAAACTATGCCGCACGGACGGGCACTGCGTCAATTGACTTTCGCAGTTGTGCGTCGGGAGATGTACACATATCTAAGTATACGCGATCCGAGCACCGGAATGATTGATGACCGTTTCACAGCGCCGACGGGATGTACCACACCGGACCGACCCTCGTCGTCGCAACGTCGTTAAACAGAGAAGAGTACGATGACGGGGTGGAAGGAAAGATCTATAATACACACACACACACACACACACACACACACACACACACACACACACACACACACACACATCAACACGCACCCTTCCACGCAGTCGAGTGTATGCCACGCGAGACGGGCCAAACACCACTCCCGCGGAATATTAAACGATCCTTCCTCGGATCGACGACGACGGTCAGTTTATAAAATGATAAAACGGTGCACGTCCACAGCGTGCGATCGCGTCCGTAATGCGTGACGTTCCCGCTGTAAACGCCCATCGTGCCCGCACGATAATAATAGTGACCTGTGTATGTTTTGTGCGCTGTATAATATCATTATGTCCGAGGTATTCTCGTCCGTTTATCTCCGCGCCGTGTTATCGTATACGCACACGTTATGCTGTGGTGGAAATACCGTTTACAATGATATATTAATAATACTAACATTATTATTGTTATACATCGAACCACGAGTCAGATTTAGTCAGATTTCAAGAACATATTATCTTAAATGCTACTTACGCGTATTTTAAATAAGCCCACAAATTTGCATAAATAACCACATATTTAAATTCGTTAATTTGAATAATATTTGAACTATGTTGATTCGCTGTACATACCATTAAATATATTATTACCTATTGCAGTTGTTTAAATTATAACGCTCACCTAATACATAATAATATAAATGGCATTATATTTTCGCAATAAAAATAACGGTATACATTTGAATAATAATTAGAACACGTGATACACTTATTACTCGGTATTATTGTAAATTGTAAATTATTGTAACAATATGTTTGTACTAAAACGAATGCAAACTAGGGAGTCCTCCCTCACAAGAAAGTTTCCGGTTGCGTCAGTCATGTGAATGATATGCAATCTTTTTCTATAAACAATGCAAAGTTTAAAATTTTGTTGCAGATAAACCGAAATGAATTTGTAAAAATGTGTGTTGTATAAAGGCGTTTAGTTTATTAAATAATATAATAATAATTTAAATATACACTTTTTATTAATTATAAACATATATAATATACTACTCACTATCAATATAATAAATTATGTTGTCACGATTGTCCCGCAGGAATAAAATCCAAAATATAATCAAGCGTTTGTTTGAATATAAAAATAATTAAATCAACTACAACATAAGTAAACGAAAAAAATATGTTATTTAAAGAAACATAACATTTTTCCAAGCACATTTTTATTTCACATTCAAAGTTTAATGTGAAAAAAACAATTATTTAACGATTCTCCGCTTTATAGACAATACTAACTGTGGTCACAGTATTATATTATGTTTTATATTGTTCTAACTTGTGAATGAATAATTTCTATAGAATTTCTTTCTAAATTTCCACCATAATTCACCAATAGATCTATAGGTAGTTAAGTTTTATGGTACTAAGATACAATGTTAATGTTTCATAGTATTTGATTAAGACAAAACGACAATAGGTATCTAAAATTATAAATAAATGGAAATACATCAATTTTTTATCTGGTCGCAGTAATACAGCTATAGAATTTGTAAACAGTTACTTATAATATATTATATTCGATGAACGATAATGTTTAACAAACTTTAAAAAATGTGTGATTAACCACTGTCGTTTTAATGTGACAAGACGTGTATTTGTTTATTTTATGATGAGTGAAGATTTCAAATAAAACAAAATTCATCAGCACGACATTTGGACATTGATACTATACCGTCGCTATCACTATTTTATTAAATAATATTATCTAATATTTCATTTAGGTAAGGTTAAGTCAAAACATCAAACCAATATAAAAACAACCCCGTTTAAATTGTTTAACTTTGGACATAACGACGCAATGACGGCGATTTAACGGTAAAGTGTACGATTTTTCATTTTTAATAACACCGATCGCGTAACTTCCGAACTCGAAAAACGGCGATGGCGGTGGTGGCATTCCATCATAATGTATATATATATATATATATAATATATATTATACGTCGCGTATATGTTTTTAGATATATATAAACAGCTCGAGGATTCTTGGTAGAAGGATTTTTCTTGACAAAAAGTTTATACACCTAAAGTTTTGATTGGTTTCGAAAACGAAGGTGATAAAATAAATAATACGAAAATGCCAAATACTATGACCGCCTGTGCGACGCGTAATACAATACTATTACTAATAATAAAATCGGGTATAATATTTTCCGTTACGATAGACGGACTATACATGAACGTATATTATTTATTATTATCATCGTAGGTACACTCGACGAATTCTAAACGGCATAAGACTTATATGCGTTATATGTTTCGGTGCGTCCAATAGAAAAGCAATCCACGGTTGGTATATTATATTGAAACTGTGTGGATAGGTAGGTCACGATTTGAGACAAGTCATATTAGCCATTCTTCAGAGTTCTCTTTTACTTTCAGTAAACCATGAATAATATATGACATCATCCCAAACATATTTTACAACCGTATTAAACCCGATGGGTTGCGCGAAATGTAAAATTAATATTATGTTCCCATTCTGTGTTTCTCTTTGAATTTCATACTGCTTATACAACAACACTCGCTTTATCGTCAACTACCAATCGACATTGAAAGAGTGCGATGATCAATATTTGAGATGACATAGTATATAGCCTTCATTTTTTCTGAATCGTAGAGAACTAAAACGCGTTTAGATAGTGACATTTCTAGTCAGCCAACAAAATTAATAATATATATTTTGTAGGAACTTCAAATAAAATATGTATGATGGTGATGTACAATTTTTATAAACAAAAAATAGCAGACGTACAAAAATTAAATAATTTAATATATTATATAAAATAGGAGTATTAAGTAAAATATCGAATAATAATTCGAAAACTAACGCAAGATAATTATACGAGTATTCAATTTCGTGTCGTAAAAAGTATTCAACGAAATGTTTGAGGAGCTTTCAAGGGGTTGTCACTTCAAATGTTTTCCTTTTAAAGGGTTCCGTAGACTGTATATTGATGAAAATTGATATTTGTAATCTTATTGGTGGAGATTTGTACGTTTTAAGCTTGACAACTACCAGTACATAAAGTGTGGGTTGATTTGTAAAACATATTTATTTTCACATAATTTTTAAAATAACCGAAAAAAAAATAATTTTGTTCAACTATAAGGCATCATCCACACAATTTGTGGATTTGGAATTAATGAACTATATTTTCATTTATTTATTCATTCTTAAAAATGGTTTCAAAGTTAACGGTAATTAATTCGATATTAAATAAAATATACATAAAACTTATTAAGTATAAATTATTAATATATAATATTATAATAATAATAGTGTTATGTTATCGAGCAAAACTCAAATCACTACAGAACTACTATTAATTGATATTAATAACTATGACAGAAATAATATGTATAATAAGATAAGCTTATTTTTTTTTTCTAATTACTAAGTATGCAAATCAAAATCGCACAGAAACGTGAAAAACGCATAATTTAACGCTTAATTCTTAACTATAAGAATTTAGCTTTCTTATAGAATACCAAAAGTAATGAACAT
Organism: Rhopalosiphum nymphaeae; assembly: GCA_036289425.1. Lineage (NCBI taxonomy): Eukaryota > Metazoa > Arthropoda > Insecta > Hemiptera > Aphididae > Rhopalosiphum > Rhopalosiphum nymphaeae. Next base: position 16,270,112 of record JAZAQC010000007.1, on the reverse strand, counting down.
TTACATTTATTAATACCTATTTAAATCAAATAAGTGAGAATCGAGACATTTTATAATATGACAATATGTGATTTGAATTTACTTCGGAAAATATGAAGAAAAAGTAGACTTTGATCGTGTTGTACAAGACTATGTGTCACACGACAATGATTAGTTGGTTCCACTCTATATTGTTATATACGCGAATATCGTGTCAAATTTGTGTTTATAATATTTGGTTGGTTAATAGAAGTTTGTCTAATAAATTTCCTCTGACGATACCGCTAAATCTTTGAAACGATATTACATGCGGCTAATAACAGCACCATGCATTATAAATTACAACATGACAACAACAATAATATTACTATCGAAAATTCCCAAGTAGTATACCGAGTTTCATTGCCATAATATCTGATATGGGTCAATCACACAATAATATGACGATGATGTAGTAGTGATGAGATTGAGGTTTGGATCGTGTATGAATTTCGAATCGTTCGAAAAAAAATCCTCTGCAACGTTCTGCCGCGGTAAAATAATAATTAATTTACTTTTTGTATTCGTTTCCGTGTACTATTCCATTTGCAAACTAGGTTAACTCTGTTCTAAAGCACTGAATTCAACATGTTTGTGTATAATTGATTTAAAATTAACGTACAAAGTTTTAATTGGTACTAATGTAGGTACCAACGGATTATTGTACTATTGTAGGTCAGGCCCTTTTTGGCGTGCAAGGATATTACAATGCTGTAAATCAATTGCAGTGCGTGCGTGCATTTATTGTGTTGCCGAAACGAGCGTAATACAAAATTAATTCAAATTGTACACGATAAATTATATCTGGCTCGTAATAAAATAATCACCTACCGATGTTACAGGGTACGCCTACGCACTTCGCGTGATGTATACATATCTCACATTTCTATCCTTTAGAGAATATTCGGTTTTAAGAGTCTTCTCGTTCAAAATCATATATTTTGTCCGCCATGTAATACCACGAAATAGTAAATTATATTACGATAATATTATTATAGTTGTAGTGGACAATTTTACGTTGAATCCAACAACATTACCTGCTACAGTTCGTCGTACACTTAAATTCTGCAAAACAACTGAAACTACAGTGTGGATTAGGATTTACACACCAGTGTGCAGCACCTGCGGGAGAAACTACTATACATTATTTGAGATGAGCGTGCAATTTAATTTAGATGAAAAATTAAAATTTGATTAATCAATTTGATATTATTAGCTGTTAGCATATATATATATATATATGTGGAATAGAATAGTAACGTGATTCCAATTATTATGCCCAAGCGGCGAGAATCGATTTATTACGGTGATCACCAATACACTGTTTTTTTTTTTTTATATATATATAAATAAAATATTTAAGTTTTACTGAAAAGCCAATACAATATTACACGTAAAATTATACTATATCTCTTTGACTCTGGGCAGAACTAAATGACTGGGAGATTGATTTATTATTGTTATGATAAAATGAAGCAATGTAGTCAAACTCGATAAATGTTACATATTTTTACATTTTTATTGTACCTATATTCGTCATTTTTTTTATAAAAATATCAAAAAATCAATTTTGAAATGGCACGAAAAAAAATATTTCTCACGTGTCACGTATATCCAAATTCGCTGCTGCTGCAAGAACGCGGACTTTCAATAATTTATACAAGAAACCTATTTTCGTTTGTTGTTTTCAAAAAAAGAAAAAAGAAAAATAAGAAAATAAAACATTTTCTTGAAATGATATAATTTAGAAATATGCGTATGCGCCCGTGGAGGAAGAATCGTTTTTATATGTGAAGTCTGAAACACTCCCTTTACCCTTCCCCACACCAGCACCATGAGCGATGATTTAATGAAACATTTATTATTCGATCGCTGCTGTATACATGTACAATGTACATTCATATATTTTAGTTTATATACTGTTCGGGAAAATAACGTATTTTTCTCGGGTGATATTAATAGGTCATTAATTAGACGCATAATTTAGTACACACAACACACGTCTACGTTCGACCAGGAAGAAATTGTTTTGAAATAATCCAATATCGTACACAAAAACGTAAATAATATCATGTTATTGAAATAACCGTAAATATAAATAACCACAGAAAAATGATATAATATGTGGTGATATAACGACAATACCGGTTACAAGATAACAGCTATTTGAAAATATTTTATTGTCGTTATTTTTTTAGCCGTATTTAATTATAATTATTTTAATTTTTGTAATTAATAGTGTATTTTTTTAACGCGGAAAAGAACATATTATTATAACAATATGTTTTATTTTTTATTTTTATTTTTTAAACACTTTGTATCTTCTTTAAAACTTAATTTTCACCTCAAAAACTTTATTTTTGATAGTATGTTTTAGTGTCATTCTATCGCGTATGTCATACGTCAATTTTGAAGGAGTTGGAAGCTAGTCTGCGGTTGTATAGATATGTGTGTTTAAAAAGTTTCTTTATCACGGTCCACCACTCGTCTGTTTTATTTGAATTAGATATTTACGCAATATTTTTATAACAAAATATCTAACTATTGTATTGGTTATAAAATTTTCTAAATATTAATTGTATGTTTATTATTTTTAATTAGTTGTTATCAGTGGACCTTTTTGAAATTGTACATTTTAAAATGATCATAACTTACTTAAAAACAAGTAATATCAATAAAAGGTTACGTGGGGCCTTAAATAATAGTCCTTCGTTTAAATTGCATAATAGGTCAATTCACTCTAATATCAAAACTAACAGGATGCTATTGAAACTGGTGAACGAATATTATTACCATGTAGTACGCGTGTAAGAAGTCTAGCACACGTGAGTACGGCATCCTCTTAAGCGGAAATAGGTAATCAGGTAAATAATATAAAATTAGATATAATTTTTATCTATTACTAATATCTATATAATAATAAATGATTGTACATAATACACACATTTATTTTTTTAATCATAAGTACATACAAATTTAGCGATTTTAATTCGATTATACAACATGGAATATTTATTTATCTGTTAGTCTATAATAATCTAATATATGGTTATACGCTTTAGTGAAATACATTTTTAAACCAATATAATGTTATATTATTTTTTTAATTAATTGTGAACAGAGAATAGAAGCGTAAATAAAAATATGCGCTTGATAAAAACGAAAGCTGCGAGTTTGCAGAACGTACATCTCTAATAATAATATCATATTATACCATCTAATAATGTTATAAGTCTTATGATCTTATACTAATTTAAATTTGTGAAAGTCGTGTTATATTGAGCTGATTGATATTGTAATAGCTGAATAAATGCTAAACATTATTAAATTATTACATATAAAAGGATTTAAATTTAATTAACAATAAATTTGATTATAATTACTATAAAATAATACTATTTCAGATTTTTAATATCACAGAATAATGGAAAAGTGAAAATTGATAATGAACTATGAGGCAACTTTGACACACAAAATTCAATACGTTAACAAGAGACTAAAACCAATTTGTAAACGCATGCAATAATATTAACAGAACTAATTTTAGAAATTAAAAACGATGATTATTGTCAATGGTATTAGAGAATCGCCTGATGACTAATGTTTTTAAATATTTATTCCCATATATTATAGTTAACAAAGTAAAACGCATGGTCTGCTACGATGTGACAATATTATAAAAATTAACAACGAAATATTTCAAAAGGAAAACCTATAATGATTTTGTAAAATACAATTATATTATAACTGAGTTAAATGCATACATAGGTAATATAAAACCATTTCGTACATAACGACTTAACAATATAGTGTCGTTGCTTGTTAACAATAAATTAAATTATTAAAAAAATTGAGTTGTTCGATAACCTTTTGAACGGTCTTACACCTTAACAATCTGTACAGTTACGTGTATCGAACAACGGAAAATGCACATTTTAATTTCCTAATGGTTTTGTAGGTAAAATGATTACCTTACGCTTCCGTCACGTTCATCCATCGATTAGCTGAACAAGAAATAATGGAAATGCGTTCTGTTATAAAACAAAACTGAAATTGAGTTTATGACTTATAGTTTGTTATACTTTTTTTATTATTTCGTTTCGAATTAAAATCGCTTATAAAATCTATAAACAAATAATCATCTAAATAAGGGATAACGTTCTCTATTTTTCTTGGTGTGAACAAACTTAGTATATCCAATATATAAATATATATAAACATACAATTGTATGTAGACGTATATGTTAATTTGTATAGATAAAAATAAGAAATAAGGAATCTAATAGTACATATTTTGTATATATTACAGTTGAAACCCATAATCCGTCAAAACTAGTTTTAACTAATCAAAACTAGTTAAAACAATTCCCTTTAGTAAATTCTGTTTTTGATTAGTTAAAACTAAAAATAATAAAGACCGTTACCGTTAAAACAAGTTAAAACTTACTTTAGTTTAATTAGAACTAATTGTCTCTGAAATATATCGATGAAAACTAGAATTATCTATTAAAAATCTGTAATGTTTATATTGATAGCTTAAACTAGTTTTAACTAAGGAAAAGTAGAAATAAGTACTTAATAGGATTATTATTATAGGTATTTATTATATTATTTATTTTGGCAGGATAAACAGTCGAGGCATTTGGAACAAATAAGTAGTATTCTATTTTTTTTATATAAAAATGCGATTTGTTCCACAAAATGTTTTGCATATTATGCATGACATTATAATGATTGTCTGTTTTTCCTTCCACTAATTCCATATAAACTTCTTAAAAACTCGTTCTTGGATACTTATTTTTCTCATGGTGTCCGATATGAAATTAATTCAACATATACTGACACAGCGATAATGTTTAATACCAGCGAATGTGTCAACTGAATCAAACAAAATTAACTTAGAATAGAAAACGAGTGATGCGTAAGAAAAACACGTAGGTACAACGACTTAACGAAGACAATCGCACTAGCAATATGCTACCGAAAAAATTATACGATGGCTGAACTATTATTTTTATTAGGTAATATTAGTTCGAATACATGCATCTCAGTTAAAACTAGATTTCACTGACTTCTTTAAACCTCCAGTTAATTCTAGTTTTAATTAGTCAACACCAAAATTATAAAAAGAGATTTGTGGAAACTAGTTTTGATGGATTTCGGGTTGTTTATTACTGTAACAGTAACATTTTACATATATAAAGATAAAAGATAAACGTGTATTATCTAATCGATTTCACAGTCACTTCAATGTGGCTTTGATTACATTGCAACTAAAAAAACAAAATATAATAGCAACTTAAAACAACAATTTTGGGTTATATTTCCTATTTTAAATTGTGACTTTTTATAAAAACTCGTATCAGAAATTGATTTTAACTTCATGGGAGTTTGGATGTAAATCATTATCGTTTTGTATTTATGTATTTCTATACGATATGTATCAAAACCAACAAAAATATTAAAGAATTAGCTATATCTACCGTTATAAAACTATATTTTTATATGACCAGGATTCATCTCACTTCCACCCTGAACGTTAACCGTGTATTATAATTGTAATACCAATTTATTTATGACCAACACCCATGGCAACATTATATTTTAGTTGAGCTCATAAATCAAGTTAACATCGTTGATACATTATCGATTTATTTATATCGTGTCCATGTCTTTTTTGCACCACCCGCAATAGGACGATAAACTTGGAAGAGTAGGAATGTTAGTGACAATGACGACAGCAACAACATTAGAGGATTGTAATTTAATTAACAAGAAGCCTGTACTTTTTTTTTATCGAGATTCCAGCGCATAACCGGAAATATTCGAAAACCATCAGCGGTTGTTACGTACGATTCGATGTGCATAGCCTGACAATGACAATAGTTCAAAGTAAACTATTTATTTTTTTATTGTTTCTATTTTTATTATAACGTAATTTCGTTTTTTTTTTTTTTGTGGATCATGAAACAATTCAAAAACTTATCTAGAGGTAAACCTTAAATCTGAAGGCGTAATATGGGAGAAAAGGGCGACAGGCCTGCACATACGTCACCGCCGCGAGAACATCACTGCAGCTACAAGATAAACCGTAGGATACGAAATCATGCAAACGGTTGAAATAGGTGCTTATACAATATTATATTGACACACGAGTCACTCGGTAGTTGACGGATTAAATCATATAATATTGACGTTAACTCTCTTCCTCCCACCATGAAAATATACGATTAAACTGAGACGTAGATATATATTTTTCTCTGCACCGTTTCAATAGATTTTTGTTTCTAGCGGATGTCTAAATCATTTATTTTTCAGCACAGTGCTGCGGATAATATGAAGGTACGAATCAATGATATTGGTTCTTTAATTTAATTTAATTTGTTATTATTATTATTTTTTAAGATATCACTCAGGTTTATTTCGACCACGATATTTTAAAATTATTTTGCTATTGTAGACCAGCACAGAATCGTTATGTTTAAAAAATATAAAAATAATCTGTATTAGAGAAATAACGAAGTATCTGGGGCTGACGTTTTATAATACTATAAAATCCTTTCGTATATTCTCCGAAAATTATATACCAAAATAATATACCTACATGAATTTATATTATTATATCCTTTTTGAAAATCCAATGCCACTGGAATGTTAAGCCACAGGAAATACGCGAAATTCTACGGGAACTCAGTTAGACGACAATAATATTATATATTAAATCGTATTAAACCAAAAATTACGTTCACTTCTATGTATTATTATTTATGATTAAATACTAAATTTCGAATCGTTCTATAAGTCATCAGAGTATTTAATTTCCAAACACTATCTATCGTTTGATATAGTATAGATGGGGCAATGGAGCAACACAATAGATTATATTTTATTACTCTAATTGTTACATTTTATATTACATTATCGATTGTCAATAATGCAATTGTATTAACCGTTTTCCGTTAAACGTAATTTGCTCATTCAAATCAATCTTTTTATAGAGTATTCTGACATAAGAATATAAGATTAATAGATGTGGATTTTTAAACTTAATAAAAATCACTCTTTTGAATAACCAAATTCTTTTTCCGAATAATTCGTATTGTATTTTGATTGAAAACGATAGGTAACGATTATATACATACTACTATTATACATATATGATGATTATATAAATTTCATCCATTGTCCGTTTCAATTACTAATGTCCATTCATTATTTATCTATTATAGTAGGTACACACCGCAATGTGAAAAACAATTAGTTATTTTCCCGCCTCTTTTTGATCACGTGAACGTTTTGAGGCCACTGCTTAGTGCGAGTCATATAAACCATCACATCAATAGAATTTACAATCAATGCATCGGTGATAATAATATTATTCTTGACCAGATCGACAATTTTTGGTTTTAATCAGACACTGGTCAACCTGGTTAACCGAAAAACCCAACCCAACGGCTAAAATGCTGCCTTTTTTACGCGCGTCATTCGGAGCATAATGAATACTATATGCCTAATATATACCATATATACCTAATGATATATATATATATATATCCCTATACCGTCATTCCGTAAACCCAGAAACAGGAGCTGCATGAGTAGTAGGCAGGATACTATGCGTTAGCAGTGTTATACCCCATGCCGCTGTAGCTCGAGTATATGGTATATAATACAACACTAGGGTTAGATGTCGGAGGGGTGGAAAGGGCGATTCTAAATTACCATCTCCCTGGTCCGTATCCAAATCGTGCTCCATAAAAATGGACGGGTATTATTATAATACTATATATAGCACGGTTTTCGTTTTTTCTTTTGTTTTACATTATTCGTGGCCAAAAGTGTACACCGCAGCAGCAGTCGCGGTGGGGATTTTCGGAGTTAGGCTATTACACCACTACAACCACGACTATACTGGTGGCTTTATACGCTGTGTATATAACTCTACACGCGTTTCGTTGTAAAAACAGGAAGAAGAAAAAAAATATTAATAAACGCGAACGAACACCCTCGCAGTAACGATTATTATTATTATTATTTATTAGCCTCTCCGGAGGTGGCGATCGGAGTGGCGGCCAACACGGTCCATTAGCCATATAGTAGGCTTATTTTTACGCGTTTTTCATTCACCCCGCGAACGGTCATTAAGACAATCCATCGGGTAATCGAAAACACGATCAAACAAACAGACTCTTGAAAGCGACTTGAACAGCAGATTTTCTCTAGAGGGGAAAAAGTGTATAAAACCTCTCGGGTCTCACCCGATAACGAATAGATTACACAGATTAAACCGTCAGTTTTTGATTGCGTATACACATGCATGGTTGTGGGACTACGAATACGGGATTTTCCTGTCTCGAGGATTCCAGATGACTTTACGCAGTGCTATATTTTTTTTTTTTTGATAAAACGGTGTTGGTGGTCCAACTTTCCGACGAAATATATAAATCGATTCGAAAACATACATCATAAACAGAGTTTGGCGGGCGCTATACTACTAATTTTAATGCAATTCAGCAAAATATCTATATTTAAAACAAAACCAATATGTTTAAACCTTTCATAACCTAATATGTTAATAAAACCATTGGAATAGTTATTTTATGAACATGAATTAATAGAAAAGATTTTTTTTTACCTCGAAACTATTAATACTCTGGTAATATAGTATTATTATTTAATATATATTATTAATACGAATATATATATTATATTAATATGTAATAATAATAATTATGTCTGATTTATTTTTATGTAAAATAGATAGTGGAATATATAAGAAACAAACGTTAATATATAGAATAATGCAAATAATGATATTGTATATTTATTTTTTTTTACAAACGCTAAAATGGTTTTTAAATCACTGTTTTACGAAAAATTAATGTATAATTTAGATGCACTCTATCGCCATACAAATAATCAGTTAATTCTATTATAATTAGTTACCAATATCAAACTTCCAGTGATCATAATATTATGGGGATTGTTATGTGATTTTTTTTTGGTTAAACACTATCGTATAATTTTTTGGGGAACAGTTCGAGTTTTCAACACGGTCTTTCTGTTAAATGTTTATAATACGTAAAGATTACCCCGACGAATAAAAGCCATTTTATTTCCCGCAATTGTTCGGTGTCCTTGTGACGCATTATTATAATACAAGGGGAAAATAATATTATTTTCATTGTTTGGCTTTCGAATCATTTTGCGTTCCGTAATACGACGGCTACTTACCTCCAGGGTACTAGCACCAAACAAAAGTCTATTGATGCAGGTATTTCCACCGGAGCAGAGTAATTTGACAAAATTATGGTTTTAAATTAATTCAAAGAATTTAAAATTTAAACAATCTCTGAGTGTTTGCACAGCCGACCGGGTTACGAACACAGTATCCGGCCCCAGACACGTCACATTATATACGCGACTTTACTGTTTAAATAACGTACAAGTTCGCACGCTTTACTTCATCGTTTCTCGTCTCGGCTGAAAATAATAATAATACTGAACCACGGACCGAATACTGACGGTAAATAGTAATGTTGCAGTCGAACACCCCTCGCCGAAAATAAAAATACATTTTGATATCGTTCCCTTTGCCGACGATTTGATTTTACGACTTTGCGTGATGACGTTCGATATTCTGCGCACAGATTTACGTTATGCATATTATATTATATATAATATTTATATTCTTTTTTCACCTCGAGATAACGCGACGGTGGATATGTGTACGTGGACGTGATGGTTTGGAAATTTGAAGACTTAACGACATTCACGACACATTGTCGCATCAAAGAAAATGTTATCGACATTTTCTGCGTACCTGATTAGCTGCATAATAATATGATATTCTAGACGAATAATAAATAAATGCGTTTACGCATACATACACTATGCATGTAAAATAATACATGCGGCGGAGATGCTCAATGATGAGGAACAGAGTAGGAGATCCAATATTAAATAATTACTTTTTAATTCAATATTCATATGTAAATATAATTTGTTTCAAAACTAACAGGTAAATTAAATAAATTGTAATAAATTAATGTAACGGATGTAAACTTATTTTGTAGATAATAACTTAAATTAAAATAATGTTACAATCATTAATAACTTATTTAAGCTTACTCAAATAAACTTTATTCAGAGGACCCATGTTATAATACTGAATTTTGATATAATTTATTTATTTAATAATAAACGCTATACGAATTTTTTAATTAACAAATAATAATAAAATATAATAATAATAATAATAATGATAACATATAATTTATAGTTAGACGAAAAACAATTTAATATTTAATAAAAACGAAAGGTACAAATTTGTTTGAGCCTTTTCAAAAAATAAACACAATCAGTGTATGTAGAATTATATTTATGAAAAGTTGAAAAATTATTACACTATAGACCACTTGAGCCTAGATAGGTTTTATAACTTTAATTATATAAATGAGTTAAAAGAACTTTATATTTATATGTGTTATCTTCATTTTACTAAAAGCGTAACATTTTATGTTTATTTGTATCTATATCCATTCTACATCATTGACATATACGATTTAAAAGTTAAAAATATATTTGGAAGCCATACATAAATTTGGTATGAGATTTTAATTGTAAAACAAGTTTTGAGCATTTAAAAGTTATAAAATATATCTTTTTTTTATAAATACTTATATAATGTAATATATATAATTATTTTTTATACTGCATTTGAATGGTAAGAAAACATGTATTTTTTAACGTTACACCTCTGAGTGTATACATATATAAATAAATAATATATAATAAATAAAATATGTATAATAATGTGTAACCGATAAGGAATTAAAATTTAGTTCTAAATGTCTAAACTCTAAATACTATATAGAACAATACATTATATAATGCATTTGCTGCATGAACATTTAATACTTGTTTTTAGTATTAATTTGTCGGTATAAAAAGGCAAGGAAAAAATTAACGATTTTTAAATTTTACATAAAAACATGAATTTGAACATTTAAAGTATTTTAAAATGGAATCAAATATAAAACATACTAAATAATTCTAATAGAAAATTAATTTGATAGTTCTGGATAACTAAGGTTATTGTTAATAGTATCTATATGCTGTACTATATTATCAAATCGACTATAAATAATATTCATAAATATACTCATAAAATGCGTGGCCTTAGGTATATATTTTTCACTGTTATCTATAGAAGCTAATTAATTGTAAGCTTATTTCTTTTTTATTCCGTTTTTCTATATTGTAAATTAATTTATAACAGCACATGAGATCAATAAAAAAACTATAAATATTTTAATATATTGAATACCTAAACACGAATTCGTAAAGCAAAAGTAAACCAACTAAAAAAAAAAAAAAATTACATTAAAATTTAATGGCAAATTTTATTGCAGTGAAATATTAAAGTTAGCACTAGAAGCGTAAGAAGTTTATCATTAGTAGTCGTTAAGTTGTGAAACTATTATAATATACTGTGTTTTATAATAAACGATTTTTTTTTTTTTGGAATTTTATACGATTTCATTATACACGAGTGAAATAGCTTTTAAGCCATAAATCTAATAAGTGGTATTTTAAAAAAAAAAAAACACATTTTTTTGTACTGCATCAAATATTAAAATATAATTATAAATAAATATATGTATATACGAATATAAATATTATATTAAGTTTAAGTAAGCAATACACAAATTTATCGTAAAATAATTAATGTATTAAATTAATAGAACAATAACCACGTACATGCTATATCACTTATATTTATATACAATTATGATGTGTGACGAACTGATGAATTAATTGTAATTGAAGAAATTATTCTGTCATTCAGATCAATATAAAACCTATGAAAATTTTTAATAAAAAACAAAAAAAATATGATCGTTTTGAGATGCAAACCTTCTCAAAGTTAAGAACACTATGTCTATGATAGTATTCACTCATACTCATTACTTGCATACAATAAATCAATTACAGTGACCAGTAATAACAAAATATGTATTAACTATTATAGAAGGTAGTTAAAATACAAACTCAACATATGATGTCTACCAGTAAACATACTAATTCGAATTATAAATATGTTGCATTGTACGGCGTGAAAATTAAAATGTTAAGTGGTAAACTACGTATAACGGTATAGCAATAGATGTATAAAAATTAATCAAAATATAATTATTACTATTATTATTATTATTGTTATTATTATAAATGTTACGATGTCTGTCGATTTTCACGTTTTACCGAAAAGAATTTCAAAAAAAATTTTACGAACGCAGACAATAACTTTATACTGACGACAGAACACGACCGTGTTACAGTGTTAAAACATAAGTTACGTTTAAAATGTTTAAATAATTTTTATTTTTTATTTTTATATTCGTTGATAAAACAATATACTTGATGGGTACTTGGAGAGTCCTAGATATTTTATGCGTTCTTGAATCTTTCAAAATAAATTGGCTACTTTATCTCTTTATTTTGAAGTTTTCAAAAAAAAATTAACCAGCTGAGTTCATTATTTTGATGTGAATGCAGTTTCAATCCGCTGTGAACTTTTATCATCTTCTGTCATGTCACCGCATTTGGTATAATATGTGTACGCGTTTTCGTGCGTCACTTGTTTACTGTGTATTTTCGTAAAACATTTATAAAGATTGTTCGTCATGAAACGACCATATAATACAGGTCATACAAAAATAATAAAGTCTAATACTATTTTTACTCGCCCATGCTATCAGCGATCGTTCGATGAAAGGCGTTTCGACGGCAGCCCTTACTCGTAATATCCCAGTACACATCGGTAGTTATTATACAATATAGTTAATTTAGGCATACGTATATTCAATTATATACATATTATTGTAGGTACACAGATTTCCGTTGTTCCAAACGAGTCGACCGATTCGCGTCCAAACACGATCACCTCGTACGGTCGTTTATTATAGATCCACACATAGGATATATAGAGCATATAAGGTACACAGTATACGAACATAGTGTAGCTGGTTTAGCGCTTTGTCGGACAAGCATTTCCCAATTAAATCGTTCGCTTCGGCGTGTAACATTTCGCTACCTATGACGTGCCTATACACACACCTCTCATTCTCACTCTCTCTCGTATATACACACACGTGCGCCGACATCATATTATATCGGTCGAGAAGACCCTCTCGGCGAAACTATGAAACTATACGTGTTCAATAACACGGGTCCTGAGGGGCCGAGGGACTGGCGCTAACGAGTATAATGATTGTCGTCGTCACACACATATACATACACACACACAAACACACACATACATATATATATATATATATATATATATCACCGCGTCGTCATCCCTTGTCACCACCCCGTGAAACGTGTGTTCGAGTTCGATAGTGTCCTGTGAAATGGTTTTTTTTTGTTTTGTTTTTTATTGTTTACATTTCCGTCCCCGTTATGACACGGTTTATACCATCATCGCGGTTGCGTCAATAGGACGCTGTGAATTATATCGATATACCTACCTAAAGTTGTTCCTGAATTACGTGCTTATTCAAAAGTCGACATCAATATAATATTTATGTGTTTTTAAACGCGAACTAATACGTTTATTAAAAACTTACATATTATTATAGTATTATTATGGTGTATAATATATAAAATGCATTGGTTTCTTAATATTATAAAAATGTCGATAGTAAATACTTGAAAAATTAGCGAAATATTGGGTTTTAACTGTGTACACTGCACAGATGTCGAACTACGTGACGTATGTTTCGACAGTGAACGCATTTATTATTATTTTAAAATATGTATATGTGAGTCTTTGTCGGTCACCATGGACGTGTTATACGTTTATGCATACATATAGTATTGGTTTTTTCTCAAATCACGGTCTGGGATCATCGCACACGATGAAATCTGCAGCATAAATATTGTATTTACCAGATGCTTCTTATTTTATATTATTTATTGACAGTTATATTTTTAGATATGTCACTACAACCGTTGTCATATGCTAATAATATGTTTATGCGCCTGATGAACGTGCCGTGGCGAATCTCTACAATAATAATAAAAAATACAATAAATATAATAATGCGTCATTCATCGACGCAGGTGACGAAAAAAAATCGAATTTATCACTTTCAGCTCACGTGTATACCTTATCCGCTTAAGAATTCATCAGTGCGATGACAGGTGTATAAAAATACTATATTTGGCGTACCTTCTACGGCTTTAAATATACATAATATATTTACGCCAACGACTGAAATCGATTATAAAAACGAAACCAAATCTAACTAACACTCTATTTCCCACTTAAACGCATTATTTATTTATTTGTTTGCGCATTTAGCGTAGCGTATATTCAGGCGAACCCTGTTGTAGCCCATGGTTTCCACGGAGGTATTTTATGTGTGTGCTCGTTATGATGAATCATTATACACTAGCAAGGTTACTTCTGCCACCTCCGCAACGACGACGTTAACGCGGTGGTGGTCCTCCGTCGTCTACGTGTCGTGTATCATATGGAACAATGACACGTCGTTCGTTACACAATTCTGTTTGTTTCTTTTTTTTCTTTCTATTCTTATGATACTTATATAATATTCAATACTCGGGGCCCCATCACGCGCAGCGACCAGGACACTGAACCTGCTGTGATAAGCCGAGAAATACTTATTCCGTCCGGCACCACGAGCCCTTCTGATAGGTATAAAATATATAAACGGGCTTTATTCTCTATTTATATTAAAGTCTGTTAGATCATGACTCGAGCGGCGGTGGACACGGTCGTAAATCACGCCCGTGATCCCGGTCATAATTTATATATATATGAGATACGCAAAAGAAATGGCGCATGCTCATGTGCCCAGCGTTTAGTTGAAAATTCGGTTATCGGCGACCAAAGGTCATATAATAGTAATAAAACGGTCTTGTTTAACTACCGTGACAACCAGTGTTTGGCGAAAAAAGCACTTTTGGGGGGAGGGGGCTACCCCTCTCCCCTCACACCACTACTACCCCCAATCCGACGAAAACGTTTTACAAAAACTAAATATGATATATTGTATACGTTTTTCAATAAACAACACATGTTTTCCGGTCTTTAACAGCACCCAAGCAATTTGTTTCGTAACGGGGTAAACTCAAGAGTTTAAAAAACGACGAATTTATAATATATATATATATATATATATAAACATTACCCAATAGGTTGTAAAACCGTTAATGTCAATGTTACTCACTGGCCGTTGATCTCTATTATTATTGTTTTAATAAATGATCAATTCTATACACGTTTTTCTCAGTCTCTACGTTATTTGTTTCTCTCTTCCAAGGAATATTTATTGAAAAAACTTAAAAATAAGTCACCATTCAAATATCACATAAATAATCAAGACGTGCCTGATGCGCATACATTTGTTTGTACATTTCTTTAGATAGTCGTCGTGTATAAGACACACGTGAAAAGACGAAAAAAGCTGCAGCTGTTCCATAAATAAGTTCAATAGTAATAATTACTATATTCTATAGTAATATACATAAATTCGATAGTGATTCAAGTTTTCAAAAATAATGTATTGTAAATATCGTTATGTCTTTATTTTATTTTTTAAATATTAATACGTAACATATGTACATACATATATCAGTTTTAAAAACTACATTAGCAAAGCAAACGTTAAAATTAAATTTCCCCATACACGTACATTTTGCAGTAATTACAATTTTAATAGGATTGTTTTATTATTCTTTAATTACTATTATAAATCAATAAGTACATATATTGTACTCAGAATTTAAAACGCCAATGGATTTTTTTGTCGTAGTAATTGTAATAATATACGCATATAATCGTATGTAGTATAAGCCAAAGGTGAAAGTAGGTGAACTAAAAATATAAAACAAATAGTTTTGATGTTTAAATGGTTATATTTTTTTTTTTTTACGGAGGTAAAGCTGGAGACAATTTTTGATTTTGTTTAATATGCTGGTTATATAATATTTTATTATGTATATATATACACATTTATGTTTTGTATTTTTACGACTTAATTAAACGTTTTATTACAAAACGATGATTATTTTTTCTTTCTATCGAAAAAAATGAATATATGTACGTACAATTATATTTATTAATTTTAATTCACATAGAAACACAATGGAATTAATTTCAAAACACTATCCTAGTATAATGGTGTACAAATATTACATTAATGTAAATTGCTTAACTATACATGTGCTAAATCAAATGATGTACAGTGATAGTTTCCGTATATATAAAGTTCAGTTTGGTATTAGTATTGGTGATGAGTAAGTACCTACTAATGTTTTTTTCAGAATAATAATATATGAGTAAAATAATTAACTTTTATACGGATAATTATTATAATAATTATTATTATTCATTAATATTGACTACCACTATAATACCATTATGTTCTTATAAAATGTATTACTATTTAAAATTAAAACGGTAAACTATGATGAGTATATTGAGCTCAGAATATTCTATTTTAAATATTTGTTACCATTATCTATATGATATTGATTTGAACATGATTGCATGCAATTTAATGAAAAGTTACTTTTTTTTTTTAAATAACAATCTGGATATTGTTTTATAATATATTAATATGTAATATAGAAACTATAATGCAAAATATTTATTTCAGTCGTAACAATTTTTCTTAAATTTGGAAAATGATTTCATAAAAACAACAGTTGTGTTATATGTATTTCAAAAAATCAATGAATATGATTATTTTTTTTTTCAACACTTACTAGTTTAAATATTATTAAATTGATAATTATATTAGAATAACTTAAAAGGAGTACACATATTTCATTTTGAAATAGTTGAAATTTAAATTTTGAGGTTGTAGTAAGTACTCATTATATGAGTCACGTAAGCATAGACCTATTAAAGATAAATATCTTAAGTGAATTATTGTAAGGTATTTAGTTTCAAACGTACATAAATTACAAGATTCTTCCTCTGTTAAGTAAGTCTGACTCATGCCTGATCCCTGATAATGTATTGAATGACTTTTGAGTCATTAATAATAGGTAATAACAATTTAGAAATAAAAGGGTTATTTAAATAATATTATTCTTTATCACGATTTTTAAAAAATGCAGTTGAACATGGGACAAATAATATTTTAAACTTACTAATATTTATTTTAATATTAAAATTATAACCTTAATTGAAACATAAACTAATTTCTCTTAATTTATTATTTCAAATTTTTGTCCATTTACTTTTTTTGATTAATGTTTATATGTACATTTCTTTCTTCAAAAATGGATTTGTTTTTACCTGTAAAAAAAAAAAAAATGCATTTAATATTTAACAAACAATTAAAAATATCATTATATTTTACAAAAATATTCTTCTGACGTTTATGAACAACAGTATTTTTTTTTTATAAATTTTAATACTTTTAATACTGGTACTTTTCATCTGAGTTATATCGCAAGTTTATGATCACACGTTTTTATTAAAAAAATTATCTCTTTATTATTTTTAATTTTTACATTTTTTTAACATATTATTATAGAGATGCAAAATAGGGCATGTAAAATACACGTAATTAGAAATATCTCGTGGAAATCATTTTGTCTCAAAGTTCCGGGAGTAGAGGGAGGATATATGACTTGGATCCTCATCGGATCTACACAGGATCTGCCTGCCAATTTCGCCTGTGCACGGCGTATGCACCGTATGAAACATTATGACAGCTATTACACGAAACACTGAAGCCCGTGGACGTCTGACGGTAATCCATCACGCGCGCTGCCCCCGCCGAATCGAACAAAAGAACCCGTCGAGAGCGTTCACTGTCGATCGCGTATTTATTTATGTTAGAAAAGTAGGCACCTACGAGACGCTTTAACACGTCCATTACCATCGTAGTGTATGTATACACCACAATAATATTATATTATAAGTACGCATACACATACGGTGCGGTGTTCGGATTTACCGGTTTTCGCGGCGGAAATCGTTATTTTTCCTGTACGTTATTTATTTATTTGTTTTTTTTTTTTTATAATTTTTCCCGCAAAATAATATTTCATCAAACCATAATTGACGCATGTACCCACCTACACACTATAATATGAGGCTATTCACCGTACATGCTCAGTGCTCACATCCTTATTTTTCTTCAATAATGCAGTTATACAAAATCTGATTTTTCTATTGTGAGCGATAATTTCAATTTAACTTGAGATTCTTTGTATTACACAGGGATATTATCCTATGAAAAAACAAACTTTTTTTTTTCTTTTAAATGATAAACTCCCTTTTGCTGTTAATTATTTTATGGGAAATTTTTTTAAAAATGTTGATATTATATACAAAGAAATGCAAACAAGTATTGTTTTATTTATATTTGCTATTACCACGAGGATTAAAGGTATATGATTTTGTTTAGTAAGATACTTGAGGGGGGAGGCTATACCTAATTAATATTAATCTACCAAAATTTGTAATTTGTGTAGAAAAGAGAAGTTTTAATTTGAAAACTTAAGTTTGTATAATCACACTCCGTGTTGTACCAAAAATCTCAATTATTTAAAAATGTGGTATTTAGATATGTTTAAAAATTCCAAAAATCAGAATTTAAACTAATGCACAGTTAAGAGAAAACACGGGGTAAATATTCTTGGTAAATAATTAAATCCGGTTGGATGTTTGGAGATGTTCACTAGCTATCGCTGAAAATTACATAATAATAATTATTGGCCGTATAAGAACGCTTATCTTGAATACGTTTATTTGAATTTTATTTTTTGGAGTTTTATTAAGTATTCAAATAAATATTATACTTTAAAATATCAACATTTTTATATCATTTATTGTGGTGATACAAAATTATTTTTTTTCAAATGAAAATTTCTCTTTTTTACTGTAAATTGTTAAGCAAATGATTTTTTTTTTAAATTAAACTTTGTGTGTATTTTTTCTTCCTTAAAAATAATATGTCATTTGACAGACAGGCTCACAGTTTTTATCATACAAATATAAACATTTCCATCGCGGCATTTTTAATTTCGGTAGTGTTATCGCAAAATTCCACACTAGTGTGGTATCTTGCAGTGGTGAACTAAAAAACACTGATACAGTGTCCGCTCTTAAATATCACAAGTAAAATTTTTCTTATACAGTTTTGTAAAAATAAATTTGATATTAATATTATATTGCCTTAATGGTACAGAAATAACGATCTGTGAGTATTATTGTTTATATTGAATGTAAAATGTCAAATTTCAATATACACATTTAATTCAGACTGGATTCATTCAGAGTCTAAAATTTAGACATCAATGTTAGTGAAATTTAGATTTATGTAGGGAGGGATAAATAATATGGGTAAGATTAAGGTGATATTTTGTTTTGTTACTATGCAAATTCTATAAATATTCTTTTTTTACTCGAAAATTAAACTAGATTAATTAAAAATAAGTTTTAAATAGATTTTTAAAATATAAATAAATATAATATTATTAATATATGTATATATACGAGTATATATATTTATATTTATGTCAATATTTTACATGATAATGATATAAATTATTCGATTGTTCGTACTTAAGTATTGTAAATAATTTTGTAATCCAACTATAAATATAATGATTATACACATTTTATACTTTCAAGACTTAATTGTACATATTACAACTACTTCGGTAATTATTGTAATCACTATGATTATAATAATATCATATATCACTCAATTACTATTTTATTTAATTTAAAATTATAAAACATTCATGAACAACATATTATAGTACTATAATTCAAACTAGTGAATACAATGAATACCATTCAATACACAAAAACACCTACCTATATATTGTAGTGTATAATTGTTTTTTACACATGTTAATATTGTTGATATTGTAGATAGTCTATAATACATTACATAGAAGGTATATACAATATTATTATTATTTTGTATATAAGTTTATTAATAATTTATAATCAAATTCAAATATTACTAATAATAATAATAATAATAATAATAATAATATAGTTTAACAATTATGACCACCGATGAATTCATC